>JARQOD010000001.1:939195107-939395270 GCA_033576555.1 Oophaga sylvatica
GGGAGAGGCGAGAGGACTGAATCCTCGCAGAGCTAGCGTAGCTCACCTGACAAAGAAGTGGAGGCTAGTACGGGTGAAGTGAATCATCCTAGCCTAGTCAGAGCTACCCTTAATCAGTACCTCAACAGAAGCTGAAGGAAGGAGGATACTGAGAGCTGCTCAGCGAGCTCTGGAGAAAGCTGACTTTACCATCGAAAGCTACAAGTGCTTATGTTAAGAGCGGGAAGCAGGGCGAAGGGCGCAGTGGAGAAGATAGAGAAGTGCCTTGGGTATTGGATTACCTGCACTAAATTGCCGGACACCGGGGTCCGAAGCGTTGCTAATGTTTCAAGCATAGTAACAAGAAAACCGGAGGCATCTGGACTACAGGTCGCAGAGAGCAGCCCTAAGCGTCAATACGTAACCGGAGTCAGGGAGAACGGGGACTTTGAGTCAAGTGCACGACAAAAGTAAGGACTTAGTTCTCACCACTTAGAAGGCTCCACCACAATGTTGGCCGGGCATTACAGCTATTGAGAAAGCTGGAGAGTTCAGAGTTAACTTCGCTTCACGCAAGTTGGACTCACATATATATGGAAGTAAAGGAGGCCTCTAACCTGCTCAGCGGTTACCCAAATGTGCACTCTCCACCCCGACCAGCTCCCCGGGACCTGCTTGAACCATCTACCAGTAAAGGTATGAAAAGAAGCTGTATTGTGTGTGACTGAATTCTTATCTACACCCTGCATCTTCACCATAGACTTCCAGGGACCCGTCTCACCTGTGGGAGACTTACCACCCAGCTGCCCCCATAACATCCCCTGTGAAGATCCTAATAGCAGCGCTGGTCCAATTAACCAGATACCACAGGTGGCGTCACGAACTACCTATCCTAATAATCCCCTGTAAATATCCCCCATTGCACGACCGCCAGGGCCACGGACCGAGCCACTGCTACCAGTGACAACTCCAATAGATTTCCATGGGCTCGGCTCCGAGTACCCCATAGCCCTGGTATCCACAATTGTGGTGCGTGGTCGGAACACTAGACCTTAGTCTGAAATTGGACATGCCAGATGCTTAACTCCCCCGACAATCATCTGTCCGGCTTAAAGGGATCGTGCCAGCCAACACAAGCTGCCCAAACCGTGGGCAGCATGTATCAGGCACGGGCTGTACGATCACAGTCAGCATGCTTTTAATAGCCGCTGAGGACCCAGCAATGATATTGATTAGTTGCACCCACGGTCCCTGGCGGCTTCTCCCCGCCTGCTGACAGTGACTGGAAAGCCTTTGCCTATGTGCTCATGCCATAGCACCAGCTGATCAGGGAAGTGTGGGGGTGATAGAATGATATTGATGACATATCCTAAGGAATAGATTAACAATATACAGTATTAGTCTTAGTAACAGCTTTAAATCACCTTTAACAAAGATGAAAAAATATATAAATTTGACAAAAAATGCAAAAACTTAGGAAATAACTAGAATCTCCATCAGTGGCAATGAGACGTAAAATTAACCAGTTAAAACAAAAAAAATCATAACTTCCAGCCATTGCCAAAGTTACTTAGTTCTTTTTTTACTCATTTTTCTCATCCACTGTTGTACATGATTTTAGAGATGTGACAACTGGATTTACTGTCAGAATATTTGCTGCTTTGGAGCAAAGCTTCTCAGTGACTGACAGTCAATCTCTCAGGATGTACTGCAGACAGCACAGAGGCTGAGAAGCTGCTGAAAAGTGACATCCGATGTGGCAGTAGATCAAGCTGTCAATTTTGCAAAAAGTAAAATAGAATAACGATTCTCTGTAAAAAGAAAAAAGAAGCTAAAACTTTTTTTCTAGCGTCTCCAATAACATCTTACAGAATTACTGTGACTTTAAAGTTGAATTTCACATATCTGAATCTTTACCTTTTATTATCTGCTCATTTTTGGGTTTGTATCTTTATGGTGGTTGTTTTTAGATTAATGCACCACTCCAGTGTTTTTTTTTTACATTTCACTGCTGGAGTGGTGCCACTAACGTTCCTTGCCCCTAATATTATACTTACCAGCCATCGTCTTCTTCTATTATCGGTTCCACTCCGGTCGTCTTCTGCTGGTTGTGACCTGCCAGATCTCTCCATTGTTTGCTCGGTGTTCCAGAAGTCAATACTCAATGAGGACAGAACGAGGATCTCGTAGACTTACACTGAGAGCTTGTGACTGTTATCTCTGACTTCCGGTCAGTAAGAAGTTACAGTCACAAGATGGCGGCGTGAGGTCGTTCAGTGGCAAAGCTTTATTGCTGCACTCTGCATAGGCAGCATATGAACTGTTAAGTTCGCTAGTGTCCTATGTACAGTTGACAGTGTGTGACTGTCAATGTCATGATGATTGACAGCTCCCCACTGCCTAACTGCAGGGAGCCGGCTGTCAGACAGCATAATTTCGACAGTCACGCCCCTATGACAGAGCAGCATGGAAGAAGAAGAGCTCCTATTTGATGTGGAGCAGCAGAATCTCTGATACCTGTATAGGGTAGAACGGCAGGTAGTTGCCTCTGTTAGCAAGTACCTGCCTGTTAGTTTTTAGGTCCATAGTAAAAAAAATAAAAATAAGTAAAACAGTTCTGGACAAGCCATTTAATGGTCTCAAGTGGTCCTGCAGCAATAACGTTATTGCTCACATGTTCACTACTGTCATGGCTGTGGACGGGATTTCTTGTCCCGTCCTCTCAGGGTTAATTTTGTGTGGCCTTCTTTTGGATTAAGGAACCCCGTCTGGGGTTCGTTGTCAGTGATACATTTGTTCTTGGCTGTGTGGCTGACCCCCTGGTGTGCTTGCATACTGTTTTGTCCGATTGCCTCTCAGTGTATGACCCGGTCTGTTTTCTTGTTCTGTGCCTTGCCTTGTGACTCTGTGCTTACTACTTATTCAGGCTCTGACGTTTGGCTTGTTTACTCTGACTTCCCACCCGTCTGCCCCATTTGTACTGTACCGCTATCTTCGGCTTCCTGACTTTTGGCTACGTCTTGACCAATTCCTTTTGCACCTCATTGTCCTCCTGGCTTGACTTCGGCACGTTCTGACTATTCCCTGGCATCGCCGATCACCTCCGCTGCTCGGCGCCTGACTCTGCCCTCGGCCACTCCCCGGTGGTCATGTGCTTCAGGTCCTGCTCTGCTGCAGGTAAGCTCAGCACAGCTCTCCTCTCACACTCCCTGACCCCTTGGTATCTGTGTGCAGATTCCTGCTGCAAGTCTGCAGCAGGGGTCCTGATAACTACTGATAGGATGTACGGCACATGACCACTAATATCAGTGATTGGTTGCAGTGGTCATGTGATTGATGTACAGCAGGTGACAATCTGCTGGACCAGTAGGGACCAAAGGAAAAAAAGGCACGGCAATAGTGGGAGGTTAGAAGGGTAAGTTATATTATATAATGTTATCACGTTGCCTATTATACATATGTGTGGCCCAGCTGCGCCAGGCACACATATTCCAGGAAAATGCACAGGAAGGTAACCGTGAAGCTTGATATTCATTCACGTCACTCACATTTCCCAACACACCCACTAGGGGTATAAAAGGAAGTGACATGTAGCAGTCAGAGTTCAGTCAGCCATTCAAGCAGACTGGTTCAGTTCAGTTCAGTCTAGTCTTGGAGGAAGTGGAGTGCAGACTAGATTCTGGCAGAGCAAGTTCATGAAGTGGAGTCTGGTTTGAGTGTAAGGAGTCGCTCTAGCCCAGTCAGAACTACGAGGCCAGTACCTCAGCTGAAGCTACCTGTATTCCTTGGGAAGTGGAAGGTGACTCTCGGAGCTACAGCGTGTACACAGTTTGACAGAGTTCCTGTGCGCTGCTCTGGACAGGGTCTGAGAAAGGAAAGAAGGAAGGGAATCACAGGGGCTGCAACAGTGAGTGAACTAGGAACTGTTCAGTGAGCTCTGAAGAAAGCTGATACTCACATCATCGCTACTTGTGCTTATGTTAAGAGCAAGAGCAGGACGAGGGGCACAGTGGAGAAAGATAGAGACAAGTGCATCAGGTACCGGATTACCCGCACTAATTCACCGGACACCGGGGTCCGAAGCGTTGCTAGTGCTTCACGCCTAGTAATAAGAAACACCGGAATCCTTCTGGACTTCAAGTCATGGAAGGTAGCCCTAAGCGCTGATACGTAAACGGAGTCAGGTAGAACAAGGACCTTGAGTGGGACGCTACAAAAGTAGGGACTCTGTTCTCACCAACTAGAAGGCTCTACCACAATGTCGGCCGGGCGTTGCAGCTATTGAACGAGCTGGAGACTGACAGAGTTAACTTGACTTCATGCAAGTTTGTACTCACACACATACAAGGTTAAAGGAGGCCTCTAACCTGCTCAGCGGTTGATCTGAATGTGCATTCTCCATCCCGACCAGCTCCCCGGGACATGCCTGCAACATCTACAAGTAAAGGTATGGAAAGAGACTGCATTGTGTGTGACTGAATTCTTATCTGCACCCTGCATCACCACCATAGACTTTGAGGGACCAGTCCCACCTGTGGGGGACTTAACACCTAGCTGCCATAACATCCCCTCAGAGATCTACCCTGCAGCGCTGGTCAATCAGATCAGATAACCACAGGTGGCGTCACGAACTATAACTACAATCCCCTGTAAATATTCCCCCATCGCATGACCGCCAGGGCCACGGACCGAGTTCTGCTGCCAGTGACAACTCCCATAGACTTCCATGGGCTCGGTACCGAGTACCCCATAGCCCTGGTACCACCAATGTGGTGCGCGTCACATATATTTCTGCAGTTCCTGGAAAAAAACCTTTTAGTGTATTCATACATTTCAAGGAGAAATAACAAAAGGAATAGTACAATACAGAAAAGATGTTACCCATAGAGACAGAATTGCCTTCATAGGAAATGCCGGTACTCACCACAGCTGTATTTAAAGGGACAATTTTTTTACACGGATATTGACACATGTTCCAGGCTGACACTTGCATGAAATCTACTCCGGGGCAGAAATATCATTGGTGCGAGGTGTGAGGGGGCAAACTTATACCTCCAAAGCAGTATATGGTGAGGACTCGTAGTTTCGGTGCGAGTGTGATCCGTCAGAACATCAGATAGCACTTGGACCAATGTTATTCAATGGGGCTGTGGACATATCCAATTTTTAACTTGGAACGAGTGGTCGGAGGAAAATAAGATCGCAGCATGCACGTTTTGCCTCCAATAATTGGATCATGCTCAGACGTTCAACTCTATGGGTCCGTGATGACATCCGATTGTGGTCTGAGTTTTACGGACTGACACAGAGGATGGAGAATTTAGGTTTTTTTATTCTGCACAGATCGCACTCTGATGAAACTCTGGTCAGAGTGTGATTAGCATGATCGGAGCGTTTTTGTCAGATGGAGAAGACACGGTCGTGTGACCCTCGCCTTACTATCTCAGACATATTAATGGACTTCAAAGGGCCCATATATTGTTCTTGCAAAGGGGCCTATATGTGTGTCCCCCTGAATCTACCCACAAACTGCCTGCCATCAATGGTAAAATCCCTCTTGTCGCTCATATGGGTGTGCAATATTTACTGCACTGTATAATAAAAAAAAAAGGTCACAAGTGAAACCGTTGCAGGCAGCCACACGCAGATTAGCCCCATTGCATTGCGCAGACCTGCGCCAGTTCAAACTGCAAATCTGTGGCAGACATTTGAGGTTCTCTGTCTGTCTTGGATTGCCGTTGTGGATCCACAGGTTGGATTTTTCCACCAGCCCAAATCAGACCCATAAGAAGAGCTGCCGTTCATCTCTGTTGTTTCGGATTGTAACTTGTTTTATTTTCATATTAAAAACAAATATTAACAATAAACATTTCAATCAATTCCTTCTAGGAATAATCCCCCAGATTATTGCATTATTAACATAGGATTCCTGTGTGTTGGTGTGCAGGAGGGAAGCAGGTATTTCCACCTACTGTCAGCACTGCAGCACTTTCCAGCTGATAGAACTAATAATTTATGGTTGAACTATCAGTAAATGAGATGGTGGCTCCTGTCTCTACCTGCTCACAGCAGAGCAGATGGCAGCAGAGGAAGCTTCTTCTGCTTCACTTCTTGCACAAGGCAGGGTAATGTATAGAAAGGCTGCTGCCAGCCTCCAGAGCAGGCGTTCACCTCCCTCCTCCCATGACTTTCTATGTACAGAGACACAGCTGCAGTGGAGGACTTGCAATAGTTTAGCAGAACCTGTAAGGCTCTCACAAAGCAGAGCTAATGCAGACCCTGTCCTGGTCTTCTGAGCATTGCCCAAAGAGCCAGTGCCCAGGACATTGAGGAGAAGAGTGGTGATGTGTCAGGGGCTCCAGTGGAGGAGATAGACTGCTGTGTGGACAGATCAGAGGAGCTGAGGAGATGTCACCCATGGAAGAGTAACCTGCAGAAGAGCTGCTCTGCAGCCAGCAAGTAGGTCGCCCACCCTGCCCCTATCCTCTGCACTTCACCCAACTCGCATGGAGGACATGGCTCAGCAGCAAGCACCCAGCTCAGACACCTTGGCTGTCCCTGAAGTGGATAATACCCACTGCCCCAACCCTTGGCTTAATGAGGATCTGGTCAAGACTTTAAGGGAGAACCTGTTGCATCATGAAAAGTCCAGAACCAGCAGGAAGACTTCTACTGTGTCCCCCAGGTTGTCACCCATCATCTCCCCCAGGAACTCCCCAGGCTCCTCCGCAGGATGCTGCTGAGCAGTAACATCCCCAAGCAGAGGCGCTTCACTGTGGCACATACCTGGTAAGGAAAGTTCCTGGGTTATTATAGGCTCTGTCCTGTGGTGTCCTCCACACTGGTGTCTCCAAACCATGGTGTCACTGTGTATGTGCTGGGAGCAAACCTCTGGGGCAGGGTGCTGGTGGAGCAGCCAGGACACTAAGGGTTAAAGCACTGGCAGAAGCACAACCCTAGTGACAGACTATAGAACCATTAGTCATCATCTCACAGGCTGCTGTGTGTCCATACATCCAGCGGAGACTGCAGTGTCCCTCTGGCCACAATGCACATTCTGCAGCACATAGCACACTGTGTAGGAAAAGATATTATCTATCTACAATCTGTCATATATACTCCTATCTATCTATTATCTATCATATATACTTCTATCTGTATTAATATAGCTTATCCTTTTATTTATCGATCATTCTATTTATCTATAATCACTCATATATCCTTATCTATCCATCATTCTATCTATCTATTTATCTATTATCTATATATCCATTATCTATCTATTATCTATCTCATATCTATCTAAATATGTATTATCTATCTATGTATCTATCTGTCTATCTATTTATCTATTATCTATATATCTATTATCTATCCGCAGTATCTATCTATTTATCCATTATCTATCTTCTATCTATTATCTCTTATATCTATCTATCTAGCTATCTATTATCTGTATATATATTATCTATCTCATATCTATTTATCTCATATCTATTATCTATGTATCTATCAGTCATTTATTTATCTATTATCTATCTGTTATCTATCTATTACCTATCATCTATCTATTTATCTATTATCTATCTATTATCTATCATCTCTCATATCTATCTATCTATAATCTTTGTATCTATCATCTATTATCTATCACATAACTATCTCTCATATCTATCATCTATCTATCATTTATCTACAGTATCTATCATCTGTCTATTATCTATCATCTATCTATCATATATCATATATACTTCTATCTTTATTATTAGATCTAGCTATCTTAATATATAATATATCCTTCTATCTATCCATTCATCATTCTATATCTGTCTGTCTATAACATATCTATATTTCTTAAGGAAGGCTCACCACATTTTTTTCTGGTACTGAAGCATCACCTTGAGATGGGTCAATAATGTATCCTCCCCACTTATTTTGGAAACTTTATTTGAAGCGCTGTTTTTTTTTTTTTGTTTTATTGAGTGGATCTCGAGTCAGTGTCCAGCGGCCCCCATAAAATATTCCATGGTGCTTCTTTTACTGTTCTTTCCTTTCTGATGATACATTTACATATATTGATACTTTCCATTGATTGATATGACAGAGGTTTAAAACGCATTTACGCATTTCGTGAAACTTGTGAAGACATTAGGTGTCTTATTGTATCTAATACATTTCCTCCTGATTTCTATTATTTGCTGCATTGTTTTTTTCTTTTTGATCCTTTAAAATTAGGCACACAGTCCGGCATATACTGTCAAAGTATAGAGAGGACATTGGGTCTTGTTTGTTGTTTCTATTATTTCTCCTAGTATAAGTGTAATAATGCTTGTGCTCTTTTATGCTGGAGCAGATTATTCATACCCGATGTGATTAGTTTGTGATATACTTGGCGCTTGTTCTGTTGTTCCTGGCTTCCTCTTGTTTATACTTTCAGGAATTGATGCATTGTACTGTAGTTGTAGCTTATTTCTTAGATGTATCAGAAAGTAGACTTTTTTACTTTTCCCATTAGTTTTTTGTATATTCCTTTTAGCTGCTTTATTTCCAGTATGAACACTACAAGAATCAGGGAAGATCAGGCGCAGAGATGGATACGGTATTTCCCGTGCCTGCTCTACCCTGTACAGCCTAGATGCCGACATGCCTGTGCCAGAGCCCCTTGCCCCTCTTTATTATTCCCAGAGGCACCGGGCTGTGGATGACCCACGGTCACAGGGAATTTTGCATCAGTATGACCTTACGTTCCTATCTCACCAGCATCCTTTTGACTTTTAGCGCCAGTCTGGATTCATAGAGCCAGAGAAGGGCGGAGATAGAGGGAAAACAGGTTGGAGGGTGTACTTAAATGTTTGGCCACACCAAATGTGCACACGCGTCCGTTCTTGGTTTGAACAGTCACTCTGTGCTTACAGGGTCCCTTAAAATGTTTTATTTTGGATAAGAAAAACATGGTTTCTTTAAAAAAACAGCCCCATATCTGTTCAAAGGTTGTGTGTGGTATTACCGTACAGCGACATGTCCCTCATTAGAGCTCATCTGTAGCACAAGAAGCATCCCATAGACAGGTGTGGCGCTGTTTCTGTAATTTTGAACAATGCGTTGAAATTCAATTTCAAGGAAATCTGTCACCAGGTTTTTGCTACCTCATCTGAGAGCAGCATGATGTTGGCAAAGAGACTCTGAATGCAGTGATGTATCACATGGATTACTGGATGCAGCTGTTCTAACACAATCCGAGCTTTTAGATTTAGCAGTGAAGCAGAGCTGAGGAAGGTAACTCCACCCACAGCAGGCGCTCCATGTATAAAGTCCATAAACAGTGAGCTGCCTATCAGAGGAGGGGGCGTTGCCAGACCAGAAGGCAGCACTGCAGGCAAACAAAGCCACTGAGCATGATAAGAGAGACATTGCTGAAATCTGTGTTTTAACCCCTAAAGCGTGCTGTTTTCAGCTTACATAGCAAAAATCTGCTGACAGATTCCCTTTAAGAACATGTTGTTGTAGATTTTAGGAAACAATGAGTAATCCCTCGAAGCCAAAACTAGATTTTACTGCAGCCAGGTAAAAAGAACTTCAATAAAGGGACCAAAAATATTGGTGGTGGCAGCTGTAAAGAAAAAATAGGGTGTTATAGCTGTCTGGTTCCAGAGATTTGTCCACCCCCGACCCTTCAAATTTACAATACAAAGGAAGGTCTTCTGAATAAGCCGAGCATGAAAATCTATCACTAAAAAATTTGGTCTAGATCCAGGTCTACCTGCTCATATTTGGTAGAATGAAGTGTCCCCTTCACAGTTTTTACTGATTATAGGGGGGAACTGCAGCTGGCCACACGCACTAAGACGGAGCCGTAATGCAGCGTTGGCCAAGAAGGAGGAAAAAACTGTGACGGGGACACTGCAGTAAAGCAGCAATGGCGTCCCGTCCCTCTCAGGATCGCTGGACATCCCACAGTTAAAGGAAATAGATTGAAGATGCCCAAACCGTGGCAGCATGAATCTCAGCATGTTTTACACTATTACGTTATAGAGAAAAATGAGAAAAGCCATCTTAGGGCTATTGAGATAGACCGATATGATCCTGATGCATCTCCCCGCCCCACTCCATTTGATTGACAGGTCTCTCTATGCACACGCACCAAGACATACCTTCATGCAATCCCTCAGCTGGGCTCTGAGTCATGCTGCCTGTGGTTTGGGCAGCATAAATCTAATGACAAGCTCCCTTTAAGTGATGGCCAATCCAAGCCATATACCATCACTTTACAACAGCAATATAGAATCACGCTTTACATTTTTATAGAGGAAGGAGAGATAGCATACTATGCACATATTTTTCCCAGGAAGCAAAAAAATCTAATATTATTGTTTTTTCTCATCCTGACATTCACAATTGAACTGGCCCACGGGGGGACAAGTGACCTCCCTGGTGACCGTCTATGAAGGAGTGGGCCCCCCACCCAATATGTAGTGGCACAATACACTTGTTTCATCATGTAGGCAGCGTCTCATCATTTATAAACTACCCAATAATTTATTATACAGAGGTAAAGGTGTGAGTGAGGGTGCCGTGATATTGGCGTGTAGTAGAGCAGCGGCCTCTTGGCACCACAGCCTGACACGATTGTAGGCAGCGCCTCCATAGGTGGGCACAACGTACTGCAGGCTGGGGTCATGTGTCCGATCATTCTGGATATTTTCCGTTTATGCTTCTTATTCCGCATTTCCTAAGGTCTGTGGTTTTAGGTCAGACTTGCTCACTTCTATGTTTGATCATGGGAATATTTGCTGTAAGTCCCATGACGCAGATATATAGAAAAGACAGGAGAGCTTGATCAATGCCTTGCCGCACGGATGAAAACAATCAATGCCGTACACATTCCCTTACTACTGGTATCTGAGAGACTCCATCTGTTGTTATAGTAACGCCACCTGAGACATCCTGGCGATTGTGGGTCTGTGCATTGCAGTTGTCAGGACAACACCACAACATGGTGCTTATTTCTGGCTTGTGCCCGGTGTCGTGCCCGCCGCGTGCTGAGAACTTTACTCTGGTCATGCAGTATTACGCTGCCACACAAGTGTCTATGGCGTTGCTCTGCACTTCTGCTTACTACTTTTTTGTACTTCTCTTTTACGTCTTTTTTTTTACCCTCAAAAATAAAATTAAATTCTGAAGCTAATTGCAGGCCTTTTCCAGGGAGCATTGCCTGCCTGTGTCTCTCTGCAAGGAGGACCCCAAAGAGTAACCTCAGGAGTATGTGGGGCGCAGTATTGTGTGCCATCATCACTCCCCTCTTGGGTACTATTACATTGTTCATCCTGGGCCGCCTGCTTCATGCTAAAAACTTTTATAAATCTTTTTAAGCAGTGACAGTATTAGAGAAATTCTGATTGTTAGCTGCTCTGCATTATCACCTCTTTTACATCCTTGTGTACCCAAATTTATAATACGGGTTGTCTTCATGTGCCTGTCATTTCAACCATATTTGCATAAAACTGTATTACAAGCGAATTTAAGCAATTTTGTAATATATTTTGTCCAACAAATCTGCTTCTTTCTCCACTTATGAGCCACTTTTTCTTCTGACACCTGACCAGAATGGCCAACCATCCAGAATTTCCAGGATAATCCCAAAATTAGAACTCTTTTTTTGCCCTGTCCGTAAACTGAAAGTTAAGGTGTCTGAGATTTTGTTTTTTTTAAAGCTGAAGAAACTTGATCAAAGCAACATGGCCTCCCAGCTCATTGTGTAATCCGTCTACAGCTCCTACTACTATAGGGACAGGGCCGGCTCCAGGTTTTTATGGGCCCCGGGCGAAAGAGCCTCAGTGGGCCCCTTTAACACAGACCACGATTCTTGATGCTCAGATACTGCAGAGAAATATAGGTACAGTACAATGCCAAATACTTCACTTCTTCCATTACATGACTGATGCCTATTGTAAATTGTACAATAGCTCAAAAACCGCCAAATCCTCACAGCGCACAGAACAGACTGGACAGTACAGTCCTCCATACAATATTATGGGCACCACAGTCTCCCCCTCATCACCCATATAATACCCCATGCAGGATGTCACCCCCATATAATGCTCCATACAGAATACTGGACCCAAAATAATGCTCCATACAGAATACTGGACCCAATATAATGCTCCATACAGGATACTGGTCCCCATATAATGCTCCATACAGGATACTGGTCCCCATATAATGCTCCATACAAAATATGGAGCTCTCCTCTGTGCTGTACTGCGTTCTGCACTGTTACGGTTCAGGAAAGGGCGCTGTGGAAAGACTCCCCATCATCATCATTGAGTCCTTAACATCATAAATTGCCTTCCCATCATCATCATCAGCCTCCCCATTCATCATTAATGCTCCCATCATCATCATCTCCATATCATCAATGCCTGCCCATCATCATTATCGCCTCCCCATCATCATTATCGCCTCCTCATATCATCAATGCCTCCCCATTATCATAAATGCCTGCCCATCATCATCATCGCTCCCATCATCATTATCGCCTCCCCATCTCATCATCAATGCCTGCCCATCATCATCTTCTCCCCATCATCAATGCCTCCCCATTATCAGCAATGCCTCCCCATCATCATCAATGCCTGCCCATCATCATCTTCTCCCCATCATCAATGCCTCCCCATTATCAGCAATGCCTGCCCATCATCACACACAGACAGCACCACAGCACATAAACACTCTCTCACATACATACACATACACACACACACACAAGCACCGCACTACATACACACAGACACACACAGAGACACACACAGACACACACACACACGTCTCACCTGTCCAGCGTCCGCTCTCTGCCACAGCCGGCCGCTGAATGATGACGTCATTCAGCGGCGCTGCTGTGAGAGGAAGCGCCCCCTGGAGCCCGGAGCTGCGGCAGCGAGACACGGGAGAGGTAAGTATTGTGCCAGCTGATGCCGGGGCCCTGAGCAAGCGGGGGGGGGGCCCAGTGGCGGCAATGACACCGCTCTCCTCCGCTAACGGGCGGGGGGGTGCCAGACGGCGAGTGGGCCCCCCCGCCTGCTCAGGGCCCCGGCACTTGCCCGGGTGTGCCGGGTGCTGACGCCGGCCTTGTATGGGGATGAGGAGTGAGGAGCAATCAGCACTGGCAGAGAAACCAGACATACACAGGCAGAGAAACAGGCAGATCATGCTGCAGCTTTATCAAAGGTATCTCACTGCAATGCTGGAAATTCACAGCTACACTGCTCACTACTGCCATATAACAGCCTCCACAGAGACCGGAGAGCAGGAATCACTCTCTGATTTTAGTTAGTCTCTACCCACCAGCTCTTGGACAGCTGAAATTTTGAGATGGAGCCCGCAGAGGGGAGAAATGCAGAGTACAAGTCATAAAATGGCCAGATATAGTATTATTCTTCTTTACATGTAGATGACAACTTATTCTGAAAAGTTACCTGAAATTACAGGTACACTTCAACCCCTTTATTTTCAAGCATCAGTATCAGTGTCATAAAGAAACCATGCTATAGGGCGGCAATAGGGTTTAGAAAGCTAGCAGTTTCCCCTACATTTGAAGGTTTGAGTGTTTCCGTGTATCTGAAGAAAGCCGCTCTATACAGTGAGTGCTGCAGAGCTGTTATCTCATATTCTGCTAATTGCACATTGTTGATAGATGGCGATACATATAGTATAATGGTGCACAGGATCATTATGTGTAGTGACTTCCTTACACAGTATAGCACTTGACATTATGGATGGACACTTACATCTACCTATTGTTCAGGATTAGGTCCTACAAGCCCATATGCACACATCCTTAAAGGGGTTGTCTGGGGTTTTTCAAAAAAGGTCTACAGTGAGCAAATGGGCTAAAATAGCAGAATAACCGATACTTATTCTGGTTCTACGGTGATGAGATCCAATTCATAATTTTCGTGAATGCTGCAGCGCTTCGCATGAATGATGGATAGGATGACTTGATTGCAGGAGCGGTGGCGATCACTGATGTGTCAGCACTAGAGCCATGGGGGGATCATTGGATAAGTGAGGTGTAATATCAGACACAAGACAAGCTCCTAAGCTTCCCCAGATTAGTGGTGGACGCTGCTATCCGTAAGTTCTGTTGTTGGTATATGATTTCTTCATTCATCATTCAGAATCAGGATGGAGATCTGTGGTTTCCTGCAGACGCTGCTCTGTGTCGTTCCCTTCTGCTAATCTTATTCTCAGGGATGTGAGATTCTTGATTTTAATAACCTGAATAAAAGTAATATGCTCCTCGGGACCGTCATAGGCTGCACAAACATGGTTCTGGTACATTACAGTAGGAACTCATATTGAAATATATGATGGGAACCACATACTAACATTTGTACATAGGGTTAGTCAGGGATGCACAGCCTGTGGCTCTGGGGGCCATTCTGTGTGGCCGCCAACCACCTGGTCACAGAAATTCTTGGCTATGTGAAGCTGTTTGCATGTAGCTTCCATAGCAAAGACAAGAGGGGCGGCACACAGTTATCTGCATCCTCCATACATTGTAGGAGAATGTGCTCCCTTGACCCCTCTGGGGCGTGTCTTTAGGCTCCACTGCATCATTTAGCTGTGCCAAGACCTTAGTAAAGACCATAAAAAATAGCACTAAATAAAAAGGCCTATAATTATGTTACCACATGGCGGATAAAAGTAGAATACTCAGGAGAGCTGTGGGAATACACATTTGACCTGATGATGGGTGGTATTTAAAAAGGTTAAAAAAAAATAGAAAAAAAGAAACGTGGGTCTACATCAAAGCCTGAAAAGAGGTCTGGTGACATTTCCCCCTATCTGTTCATTATGCAGAGTTGCATTTACTTCTGACTGGAGTTGGACATTCTTGAGCGTTGTGCCCCATGGCAGCTGCTGTGACTACTTTGGATACTCATTTGGATTACTTTGGATATTCTCATTTGCACATGGAAACACGAGACGCAATGGAAGGAAACTGAAAGGGAGAAGATACAGATTAGTTATTAGAAAAAACTTTTTGACAGTGAGGATGATCAATGAGTAGAATAGGCTGCCACCAGAGGTGGTGAGTCCTCCTTCAATGGAAGTCTTCAAACAGAAGCTGGACAGACGTCTAAGGCCTCTTTCACACATCCGGTGTGCGCCTGACGGCGCCCCCGGCATTTAGCCGCAGCGCCGCATCAGAAAACCGGATGCGCCGCTTGCGGTTTTTTGCTGTATGGTTTCTGATGCCCGGAGACATCAGGCGACTCCGGCAAAAAAAAAAAACGTTACATGCTGCGTTTCGTCCGGCCGCCGGAATGTACATTTCCGCCGGTTCCGGACAAAACCGCATACAACGCACTGACATGCGGCGCCATCCGGCGCTAATGAAAGTCAATGCAAAAAAACCCGCATCCGGCATTACATTTCGCCGGATGCGGTTGGAAAAAAAAATGCCGGAGTGCGCCGTCAGGCGCACACCGGATGTGTGAAAGACGCCTAAGATGGTTTAGTGAATCCTGCATTGATCCGGGGGTTGGACACGATGACGCAGGAGGTCCCTTCCAACTCTACCATTCTATGATTCTATGATGCCCTCTGGCTCTATTCAGTGTGTGAATCGGCCACTACTTGTCTTTATGTGTTCATCTGTCTTTTTTATTCTGCAACTGGAAACCAACAAGTATTAAAACTTAGTCCTTATTCAGACGGCAGTTTTTGTTATACGAGTGCTGTTTTTGCACGGATAGCATTCGTACCTTTGATGGTCTATAGAGTCGTTCACTTGTCTGTATTTATTGATTTATTGTAATATCAAAATCGTCAATGCAAGTCTATGGGTCTGTAAAAAAATGTAACCAGCATCTGTAATAGTGTCCATTTTTAACGAACTAATAGAAGGTGGAGAAACCTTTATTTTTCCATCAGAAAAAAAACTAATGCAAACTGTGATAACGTTCTGATGAAACTCCGATATCACTGATGAATCTAGATCCATTTTTCTTTACATAAAAGAAACTGATGTCTGAATAAGACCTTACTGGGACGAACCATTGAGAGAAGGCGATGCCTAGTACGATGTATTAATACGTAACTCGCAAGCTGCAGGCTGAGTTTTCAGGTCCTGTCTTGCATCACGTACCGAAATATGGCTGCATGATGCTGCCCTAAAGCAGCACGTGTCAGTATTGACAAAGTGGATGTCTCGACCCGCACCACAATTGTGGTTTACCAGAGCAATGGGGTACTCAGAGCCGAGCCCATGGAAGTCTATGGGGTTGTCACAGGTAGCGGTGGCTCGGTCTGTGGCCCTGGCGGTCAGGCCTATGTTGGGGGAATATTTACAGGGGATAGGTATATATACAGTTCGTGACGCCACCTGTAGTTCTCTGATCACTAAGACCAGCGCTGCTGTAGATCTCTGAGGGGATGGTGTGGCAGCTAGTTGTCGCGTCCCCTACAGGTGGGACTCTTCCCTCAGGTCGATAGTTATGGTGGGGTTGTGCAGGGATGCAATCAAATAACTCAGTCTCACACATAGAAGCTTCTTCCCATACCTTTTACTTGTCGGATGATAAGGCAGGTCCCAGGGAGGCTGGTCGGGTGGAGGATGTGCTTTGAGGCAACAGCTGAACAGGTTGGGGGCCTCCTTTACTTTCAAAGATGATGAGTCCAACCAGCATAAAGCCTAGTTCACTCCAATTTCTCCAGCTTCTCCAAGCTGTACTGCCCGGTCAGTTTTGTGGTCGGAGCCTTCCTTTGATGGAACTAGGTTCTTGCTTTTGCTGATCAGGCTCAAAGTTCCTATTCCACCTGACCCCTGTTACGTACTGACACTCCAAGGGCTGCTTGCTGCGACCTAAGGTCCAGTAAGACTCTGGTTTTTCTATCACTATGCCTGGAGCTATAGTGACACTTCGGTCCCCAGTGACCGGTGACAATGTGCAGGATAGTCCAATCCTTCATGCACTGAATTCCTTCCACTGCGCCCTTCGCCCTGTCCGCGCTTGTAGCATAAGCACTCCACACTTCCTAGGGTAATGCAGGCTAGTCCTTCTTTCTTCTTCCCAGAGCTTGCTAACAGGTGCTCAGTAATCTTCTAGTTCAGGAGCACGTCACTGAACTCCACTGTCCTTGGGACAGGAGACTGAAGTTTTCTGTTACTAACTCTTCTTTCTTCCTCAATTGTCTCTAGCTTCTGATTAAGCACAGCTCTGACTAGGCTAAGGTGAACTGGCTCACCCTTACTAGCCTCCACTTTAAGAACTGCTGACAGGATCTGGCTGGACTTCTTCCTCCCTCCACGTCCAGGCTAGACTGACTCCTCTGTCTTCCTGACAGGAAACTCTCTGAATCACTCAGGTGGGATGACTCACTCAGGAGCCACCCGGGCTAGACTGCCTCTGTCCGAAGACAGGAAACTCTCTGAATCACTCAGGTGGGATGACTCACTCAGGAGCCACCCGGGCTAGACTGCCTCTGTCCGAAGACAGGAAACTCTCTGAATCACTCAGGTGGGATGACTCACTCAGGAGCCACCCGGGCTAGACTGACTCTGTCCGAAGACAGGAAACTCTCTGAATCACTCAGGTGGGATGACTCACTCAGGAGCCACCCGGGCTAGACTGCCTCTGTCCGAAGACAGGAAACTCTCTGAATCACTCAGGTGGGATGACTCACTCAGGAGCCACCCGGGCTAGACTGACTGACTGGCTAGATCTGACTAGCTCTTATAACCTATGGGTGTGTCTAAGTGTGTGATGGAGTGAATGTTTATTGAGCATTAAACTGTTACCTCTCCACACATCCTCCAGGGTACTGCGTGTGCCTTCACACCAGGGCTACACATTCCCCATAGTAAAATACAGCACTCCCGGGCTGTGAAATATAAGAAGAAAGACATTTTGTTTTCATTAACAATAAACATTAACTCTTCCCATCCGGGAGGTACGGGTTTCTTGAACGTTGCATTATAACAATTGGCATAGAAAAATACAAAATACTAAATAGATATTTTCATATAAATAGATGACAATATTCTTGTGAAGGACCCGCACCAAACCTTCAACGTGGGTCCTGGGTGGGCTGCAGGACATCTGAATGCAGACCTCACTCAGTGCCACACCACACGGGTTTTATATTCAGAGGTAGTTGAGGTGGTTTCATGTAAAACCAATATAATGCACCTGAGTGCAACTATTTACAGGATACAGTTTTTGGGCTGGCTAAGTCCTCAGCCACAAAGTCCATTATAAGACACATTTTCAAATAATTCACATTATATCAGATTCTATTTACTCAACTAGAGTATTCTCTATAAAACTTGGTGCAAATATGCGACCACTTATCACATAAATTCCATAAAGTGCAAAACTCTCTTTATCTGCTTACCCAGCCGGGCATTCTATTTTTGGCAAAATATGCAAACATTATATACTCGTATTGTCTTGACCCGCACCACAATTGTGGTTTACCAGAGCAATGGGGTACTCAGAGCCGAGCCCATGGAAGTCTATGGGGTTGTCACAGGTAGCGCTGGCTCGGTCTGTGGCCCTGGCGGTCAGGCGTATGTTGGGGGGAATATTTACAGGGGATAGGTATATATACAGTTCGTGACGCCACCTGTAGTTCTCTGATCACTAAGACCAGCGCTGCTGTAGATCTCTGAGGGGATGGTGAGGCAGCTAGATGTCGGGTCCCCTACAGGTGGGACTCTTCCCTCAGGTCGATAGTTATGGTGGGGTTGTGCAGGGATGCAATCAAATAACTCAGTCTCACACATAGAAGCTTCTTCCCATACCTTTTACTTGTCAGATGATAAGGCAGGTCCCAGGGAGGCTGGTCGGGTGGAGGATGTGCTTTGAGGCAACAGCTGAACAGGTTATGGGCCTCCTTGACTTTCAATATTATGAGTTCAACCAGCATAAAGCGTAGTTCACTCCAGAATCTCCAGCTTCTCCAAGCTGTACTGCCCGGTCAGTTTTGTGGTCGGAGTCTTCCTTTGAGAGAGCTGGGTTCCTAATGTGGTCCTGCAGTGACTCAAAGTTCCCACTCTCCCTGACCCCAGTTACGTACCGACACTCCAAGGGCTGCTTTCTGCTACCTAAGGTCCAGTAAGCCTCTGGTTTTTTCTATCACTATGCCTGGAGCTATAGTGACGCTTCGGTCCCCAGTGACCGGTGACAATGTGCAGGATAATCCAATCCTAAGGCACTTCTGAATTCCTTCCACTATGCCTTTCGCCCTGTCCGCGCTTGTAGCATAAGCACTCCACACTTCCAAAGGCTATGCAGATTAGTCCCTTCTTGCTTCTTTCCAGAGCTTGCTAACAGGTGCTCAGTAATCTTCTAGTTCAGGAGCACGTCTCTGAACTCCACTGTCCTTGGGACAGGAGACTGAAGGTCCTGATGCTCACTCCTCTCTCTTCCTGAACAGACTTCAGACTGTCCGCTCTGCTCTGTCCGAAGACAGGAAGCTAGACTGACTGGAACTGACTCCCTGGCTGGATGCATCTCACTAGCTATATATATCCTATGGGTGTGTCTAAGTGTGTGATGGAGTGAATGTTTATTGAGCATTAAACTGTTACCTCTCCACATATCCTCCAGGGTACTGCGTGTGCCTTCACACCAGGGCTACACATTCCCCCATGGTAAAATACAGCACTCCCGGGCTGTGAAATACAAGAAGACAATTTGTTTTTGCATTAAACATTAACATCAACTCTTCCCATCCGGGAGGTAAGGATTTCTTGAACGTTGCATTAAAACATATAGAAAAATACAAAATACTAAATAGACATTTTCATATAAATATATACAATATTCTTGTGAAGGACCCACACCAAACCTTCAACGTGGGTCCTGGGTGGGCTGCAGGACATCTGAATGCAGACCTCACTCAGTGCCACACCACACGGGTTTTGTATTCAGAGGTAGTTGAGGTGGTTTCATGTAAAACCAATATTATGCACCGAAGCGCAACTATGTACAGGATACAGTTTTTGGGCTGGCTCAGTCCTCAGCCACGCAGTCCATTATAAGACACAATAAGAGACATATATATATACAGATTTCAAGTATGCATCATTCTTCTTTAACTTTTACTTTACCCAACAGGGCATTTTATGTAAAACTATGCATTCAATTTTTCAACTTTTTACTCTGGTACCCAGCCGGGCGTTCTACTCATTATATAAAAACATAAATACATTTGGCAATAAAGTGCAAATCTGGCAAAAATTCTCAAACTTTCTACATTTTCTTTGTTGTGGTAAACCCTGACTGGGTCCTACCGTTCTTCACATTTTCTTGCAGGCTTCCATTATACTTTCCATCCCGGGGGCTGGAACAATACGATGATCCTTAGATCCCATGACCAACAAGTCGTGACCTGCTATCAGAGTTTGGGTCGCTACAGTCCTCGTGCGAACCACTAGGGGCGCGCCGGGCGCTTCCGCTTTGTGAGACGCTGTCTGCGTCACTGTAATAGCCACTTTCTCTCGCGATGCAGAAATAGTCGCCGTGCGCGACGTTGTGTAGACTGCTGATTGCGATGTGGAATGGGTCGCAGATTGCGATGTAGTAGGACCAGGTAGTGAAGAGTACGCAGGGGGCACTTCCAACTGTGATATACTCTCCTGGGGCGATGCCGGGGCACGGCCTGATGCAGCGGTAGATTGTGACTGGGATGCGCTGGCAATGGTGACGTTACCTGCGTCAGGGACGGGGTCACGGACGATTGTGACATTAAGGGCATACCATCCCTTCATACCCCAGTGCCGTGTGTAGTTGACTATGTCTCCATTAACTAGGTCCCTCCCGGGATGGCCGATGGGCAGGTGGGATTCTACGTCCCTGCGACTGACAAAGACCCCTGGGTAGAGGCCCGGTTCTCTGATGAAGCCCCAGCCCTTCCGGAGCTGGAACTCTGTCACACACCCCTGCCGCCGCGGTTCCCTTAGAGTACCTTTTTCTCGGCGAACACTTTCCTTGTCCGCGATCAGCTGCTCGTACTGCCGCTGCCGGTTCCACTGCGCTTCCCGCTCTTCCTCCTGCCGGCGTCGCTGTTCCTCTTCGCAACGCTGCCACTCACGTTCCCACTGGGCGGTGTAGGCGACGTCATCCAGGCGCGCCATCTCGTCCCAGTCGACGTCTGGCAATGATGGACAGGACCCCTCCGGTGTCCCTGCCGAGGATCGATCATCTGCTGCGGCCTCCTGGCCGGGCGGGCGTTCCGGAACTGGCAGTACCTCCTCAACCTCCCTCGCTTCCACCGCTTCCTCGGTAGGTTCAGGGTCGGTCCTTTTGGGGGTAGCCTCCGGTTGCTCCTTAGCCTTGGGCAGCAGAAGTTTCGGTAACTCGAACCGTGGGGGGTCATCGAGGGGGGAGAACACCGCGTCCCACAGCCGCCGCTGCATCTGGGTACGCCGGCGTCTCTCGATCTCTTCTTCGCCAGGTTGTTGCAAAACCATCTTCTTCAATCTGGCATTTTCCTCTTTAATCTCCAGCAATGCTTGCTGCAGGTGCAGGACCACGGATGGTTCCGGTTCTAGTGGCAGCTTGGCTGGGGAACGGGGCCTGCCTTCCACCGCTTCCCTGTTCGGCTGCACACGTCCTGCTTCCATGATGTTCCAGAACCGTCTCTCTTCTTCTAGAGCCGTCCGGTCTCTTCCGTGGAGGCGGGGTTTGCGTCTCCTCCTCTTCGCAGGGAAGGTGAAGAGGAGGCGGACCTCCTTTGCTGTAGGGCAGGATCGCATATTGTAATAGCACTTTGAGAGGGCAGGCATTCTCTTCGCGCCACAGGGGGGCACACGCCCACGAATCCACGCCCACCTTCTTCTCCAGCGCCTGAGGGCGCGAATTTGGCGGCAAAATGGCGGTATTTGGCGCCAAACAACAGCAACAGTCTTTTTCACTAAAACACCTCCACAGGCACACAGGGCTCGCAATTTTGCGAGTTTCGCATCCTGTTCGTGACGCCAAGTTTGTCTCGACCCGCACCACAATTGTGGTTTACCAGAGCAATGGGGTACTCAGAGCCGAGCCCATGGAAGTCTATGGGGTTGTCACAGGTAGCGCTGGCTCGGTCTGTGGCCCTGGCGGTCAGGCGTATGTTGGGGGGAATATTTACAGGGGATAGGTATATATACAGTTCGTGACGCCACCTGTAGTTCTCTGATCACTAAGACCAGCGCTGCTGTAGATCTCTGAGGGGATGGTGAGGCAGCTAGATGTCGGGTCCCCTACAGGTGGGACTCTTCCCTCAGGTCGATAGTTATGGTGGGGTTGTGCAGGGATGCAATCAAATAACTCAGTCTCACACATAGAAGCTTCTTCCCATACCTTTTACTTGTCAGATGATAAGGCAGGTCCCAGGGAGGCTGGTCGGGTGGAGGATGTGCTTTGAGGCAACAGCTGAACAGGTTATGGGCCTCCTTGACTTTCAATATTATGAGTTCAACCAGCATAAAGCGTAGTTCACTCCAGAATCTCCAGCTTCTCCAAGCTGTACTGCCCGGTCAGTTTTGTGGTCGGAGTCTTCCTTTGAGAGAGCTGGGTTCCTAATGTGGTCCTGCAGTGACTCAAAGTTCCCACTCTCCCTGACCCCAGTTACGTACCGACACTCCAAGGGCTGCTTTCTGCTACCTAAGGTCCAGTAAGCCTCTGGTTTTTCTATCACTATGCCTGGAGCTATAGTGACGCTTCGGTCCCCAGTGACCGGTGACAATGTGCAGGATAATCCAATCCTAAGGCACTTCTGAATTCCTTCCACTATGCCTTTCGCCCTGTCCGCGCTTGTAGCATAAGCACTCCACACTTCCAAAGGCTATGCAGATTAGTCCCTTCTTGCTTCTTTCCAGAGCTTGCTAACAGGTGCTCAGTAATCTTCTAGTTCAGGAGCACGTCTCTGAACTCCACTGTCCTTGGGACAGGAGACTGAAGGTCCTGATGCTCACTCCTCTCTCTTCCTGAACAGACTTCAGACTGTCCGCTCTGCTCTGTCCGAAGACAGGAAGCTAGACTGACTGGAACTGACTCCCTGGCTGGATGCATCTCACTAGCTATATATATCCTATGGGTGTGTCTAAGTGTGTGATGGAGTGAATGTTTATTGAGCATTAAACTGTTACCTCTCCACATATCCTCCAGGGTACTGCGTGTGCCTTCACACCAGGGCTACACAGTATCAACGGTGCAAACTATTTTCACTTTTATAAAAACTTATATACATCTTCTCAGCTGCGGTAAACCCTGTCTGGGTCCTACCGTTCTTCACATTTTCTTGCAGGCTTCCATTATACTTTCCATCCCGGGGCTGGAACAATACGATGATCCTTAGATCCCATGACCAACAAGTCGTGACCTGCTATCAGAGTTTGGGTCGCTACAGTCTTCGTGCGAACCACTAGGGGCGCAACGGGTATGTCATCCTTGTGAGACGCCGATTGCGTCGCAGTTTGCGTTGCAGGTAGCCATTCAGCTGTAACCGCAGTTTGCGATGTAGATTGGGTCGCCGATTGCGATGCAGAGTAGATCGCCGATTGCGATACGGAGGTGTACGCAGGGGGCAACGCCGATGCACAATGCTGGTGTGATGCAGAGCAGGAAGCAGGTGTGCGCAATGGCTCAGTTGGGGACGCACTAACCTGCTGCTGTCGCTGCTCCATCACAGACGGCTGGGTTTCCTCCGGTGTCCCTACCGGGGATCGATCATCTGCTGCGGCCTCCTGGCCGGGCGGGCGTTCCGGAACGGGCAGGACCTCCTCAACCTCCTTCGCCTCCACCGCTCCATCGGTGGGATCAGGGTCGGTACTTTTGGGGGTAGCCTCCGGTTGCTCCTTAGCCTTGGGCAGCAGAAGTCTTGGTAGTTCAAGTCGTGGGGGGTCGTCGAGGGGAGAGAACACCGCGTCCCACAGCCGCCGCTGTATCAGGGTACACCGGCGTCTCTCGATCTCCTCCATGCCAGGTTGTTGCGAAATCATCTTCTTTAACCTGGCATTTTCCTCTCCAATCTCCAGCAATGCTTGCTGCAGGTGCAGGACCACAGATGGTTCTGGTTCTAGTGGCAGCTTGGCTGGGGAACGGGGCCTGCCTTCCTCCGCTTCCCTGCTCGGCTGCACACGTCCTGCTTCCATGATGTTCCAGAACAGACTCTCTTCTTCTACCAGAGCCGTCCGGTCTCTTCCGTGGAGGCGGGGTTTGCGTCTCCTCCTCCTCGCAGGGAAGGTGAAGAGGAGGCGGACCTCCTTTGCTGTAGGGCAGGATCGCATATTGTAATAGCACTTTGAGAGGGCAGGCATTCTCTTCGCGCCACAGGGGGGCACACGCCCACGAATCCACGCCCACCTTCTTCTCCAGCGCCTGAGGGCGCGAATTTGGCGGCAAAAATGGCGGATTTTAGCGCCAAAAATAGCAAACAGTCCTTTTTCACAAAAACACCTCCACAGGCACACAGGGCTCGCAATTTTGCGAATTTCGCATCCTGTTCGTGACGCCAAGTTGTCTCGACCCGCACCACAATTGTGGTTTACCAGAGCAATGGGGTACTCAGAGCCGAGCCCATGGAAGTCTATGGGGTTGTCACAGGTAGCGGTGGCTCGGTCTGTGGCCCTGGCGGTCAGGCGTATGTTGGGGGGAATATTTACAGGGTATAGGTATATATACAGTTCGTGACGCCACCTGTAGTTCTCTGATCACTAAGACCAGCGCTGCTGTAGATCTCTGAGGGGATGGTGTGGCAGCTAGTTGTCGCGTCCCCTACAGGTGGGACTCTTCCCTCAGGTCGATAGTTATGGTGGGGTTGTGCAGGGATGCAATCAAATAACTCAGTCTCACACATAGAAGCTTCTTCCCATACCTTTTACTTGTCGGATGATAAGGCAGGTCCCAGGGAGGCTGGTCGGGTGGAGGATGTGCTTTGAGGCAACAGCTGAACAGGTTGGGGGCCTCCTTTACTTTCAAAGATGATGAGTCCAACCAGCATAAAGCCTAGTTCACTCCAATTTCTCCAGCTTCTCCAAGCTGTACTGCCCGGTCAGTTTTGTGGTCGGAGCCTTCCTTTGATGGAACTAGGTTCTTGCTTTTGCTGATCAGGCTCAAAGTTCCTATTCCACCTGACCCCTGTTACGTACTGACACTCCAAGGGCTGCTTGCTGCGACCTAAGGTCCAGTAAGACTCTGGTTTTTCTATCACTATGCCTGGAGCTATAGTGACACTTCGGTCCCCAGTGACCGGTGACAATGTGCAGGATAGTCCAATCCTTCATGCACTGAATTCCTTCCACTGCGCCCTTCGCCCTGTCCGCGCTTGTAGCATAAGCACTCCACACTTCCTAGGGTAATGCAGGCTAGTCCTTCTTTCTTCTTCCCAGAGCTTGCTAACAGGTGCTCAGTAATCTTCTAGTTCAGGAGCACGTCACTGAACTCCACTGTCCTTGGGACAGGAGACTGAAGTTTTCTGTTACTAACTCTTCTTTCTTCCTCAATTGTCTCTAGCTTCTGATTAAGCACAGCTCTGACTAGGCTAAGGTGAACTGGCTCACCCTTACTAGCCTCCACTTTAAGAACTGCTGACAGGATCTGGCTGGACTTCTTCCTCCCTCCACGTCCAGGCTAGACTGACTCCTCTGTCTTCCTGACAGGAAACTCTCTGAATCACTCAGGTGGGATGACTCACTCAGGAGCCACCCGGGCTAGACTGCCTCTGTCCGAAGACAGGAAACTCTCTGAATCACTCAGGTGGGATGACTCACTCAGGAGCCACCCGGGCTAGACTGCCTCTGTCCGAAGACAGGAAACTCTCTGAATCACTCAGGTGGGATGACTCACTCAGGAGCCACCCGGGCTAGACTGACTCTGTCCGAAGACAGGAAACTCTCTGAATCACTCAGGTGGGATGACTCACTCAGGAGCCACCCGGGCTAGACTGTCTCTGTCCGAAGACAGGAAACTCTCTGAATCACTCAGGTGGGATGACTTACTCAGGAGCCACCCGGGCTAGACTGACTGACTGGCTAGATCTGACTAGCTCTTATAACCTATGGGTGTGTCTAAGTGTGTGATGGAGTGAATGTTTATTGAGCATTAAACTGTTACCTCTCCACACATCCTCCAGGGTACTGCGTGTGCCTTCACACCAGGGCTACACATGGACTCATACTGATCAGTCCATTATCATTTTTGACCATTCCTATTAGCCTAATGACTCAATGTTTACGTGGCATTTTGGGAAGATTTGTCCTATCCAGTAAGCAACACACTTGTTCGTCAGCTGGGATGAATTGTTAGTTTGTTTAAAAATCATCGTTCTCGGCAGCACATGGTCCTGTGTAAAGTAGAGCTGTGCTGTCGAGAATAATGACAGTCTATATATGTTACCAATTATTCTGTGTGCATGGGAAGTGTGGTCTGTCTGTTTAGACTGACTATTAAACAATCACTGACCGTAAAACATGTAGCCAAATGGTGGTGATATAAGACCCCAAGACGGACAGCGTAAACCCACCCTTAGTCTTAAATTAAGGCATTGATCTAACGATGTGTTTTCATTAGACATAATGAGACATTAACATAGTTGAAGTCTTTTTATGCTACATTAAATACATTATGCTCGTTATTTCCTAATGAGAGTAGAAAGAGATAGGATAATGCAATGTTTCAGATAATGTTAATTGTATAATGGAAGGAAAAACAAATGAGATTTCTGTGTAAACATGCTATTAATATGCCCGGTCTCATGCACTCCGCACCTCTATAATGTTCACAGCACGTTAGGGTTTAATGCATTTTATTTAGCTAGAAATTTACAGCGAATGCTCACCTGTGATTATACACCACACTCTGTGCTGGGTAATTTCTTAGGTGGCTGCCAGAATATTATCATTTGAATCCATGTTTTTTATGGTATCAGGAAATCCCTGTCCGCTCTGCTTGTTTACAGGTAAAGGTTCACTTTAAGCAGGATTTTTTGGTTATGTAACCGTGCACCCTAAGCATCATAACCTGCAGCCTCACCGTCGTATTCACAATTCTGGATTCACATCTCCCCAGTTTTCCTGCTTGTTCAGTGTCTGCACTACGTTGCTTTGGTAATTTGCGTTCAGGAAACTCCGGTACAATCTTTACTGCCTTATATATCCATACCTCCCAGCTTTAAAGGATGAGTAAAATGGACACCAACTACGGGGTCATTTTTTTTTAAGTATAGTTAGTAGCCCTAAATTTGCCCAATCCTTTATACACTCATTATTGTTCCCACATAGTATGTTACCCTCTTTAATGGCCCCACGGTGCTCCTCACATACGTTATAGGCTGCCACAGTACACACTATACAGTATTATGCCTCCATAGTACATTTATACCCACAGAGTCTGGTACTCCCCATATATTGCAATTTGCTACTCATAATATATAGGGCCCCAATAGTGCCCACCACATACAGTGTAATGTCCATACAGTACATTCCCTCACATAGTGTCTGATGCTCCCCAGAAACTCCACCCATAGAGCCCCTCACGTAGTATGATGCCCCCCATCACACACAGCTCAACTAAAGTAACAAACATGCAGCAGTGCTGCATCAATACACATATTTCTGCAACATCAACACATACACAGCTCAGCAACACACACAATTTTGGTACATGAATACACACAATTTTGGTACTTGAACACACACAATTTTGGTACATCAACACACACAATTTTGGTACATCAACACACACAATTTTGGTACATCAACACACACGATTTTGGTACATCAACACACACACCAATATAACTAATCCAGACCTTGCCTGTGTCCTACTCTGCTGACAGTCACACGACATGAGAAAATCCAATGACCGGAAAGTCACTACAGGATCTCCAGTCTTTTTACAGACTGAATGGTGAAGGAAGGACCTGTCGGCTCCCTGCTCCACCGTCCTGTTCATCAGTATCTGTGGCCTAAGGAAAAAGATGCAACTGATAAATTGGCATATACCCCCTGACCTCCCAACAGCTATCCCCCAATTTAAGACTGTCCTGCTGGATCCAGGACAGTTGGTCAGTATGCTGGATATATCTAAATTGTTAAAGGATGTCCAAAGGTGAACACTTTTTTTGGCCCCAGTTTGGTCTGACTCACTATGGATTTATATTTTTTTAAATCCACTTCCGTTTTTTACGTAGTTTTTATTTCGAAAGCCAGAAGTGGATCCAGCAGGACTAAGTCTTTCCCTTATAATTCCAGTCCCTTTTGAACCCACTTCTGCCTGTAGCTCAAAAAGTGCATTAAAATCTACAATAGTATTTTTGTTTTCCCAAAACACTTTGGCGCCGATTCATCAAAGCAATCTCGTCAGAGAAAATTGCCTGTCTTTATTCGGATGGGTCCAGAGACTATAATGATGCCGACAGAGTGAACGTGCGCTCCGACGTGCATTATTTTCAGGCATTTAAGCCTACTGGAGGCGGTTACTCAGGTGTAAGTGTATACACCCAAAAATGATACATGTCGGAGCGCACGTTCACTCTGTCTGCACCATCAATGCACCCGAATAAAGACTGGCGATTTTCTCACCGGTCTTGATGCAGGGGTGTGGTGAAGTCATACATCCAAATCCCGTTTTGCTGGGCGGTTCAGATGCGAGCACCGACGGGACCAACGAATGTGTGTAACAAAAGGCAATGTGAAAGCACCCTTACATTTATACATTTCCCTTTTTCAGTTTTTGTTATTGCCTAGAATACTCGCTACCTCTCAGAGTTGGCCAGTTTTGTAGGCTAGGAGCTCATGCTTGCAACTCTCTATGCTTTACCCTTCTATTCTGCAGAAGCAAAGCTGCCTTTGTTAGCAGCATGGTAGAACGCAAAGCTCAGACCGGCATTACGACCATGCTGCTGGTCCCAACTGTCAATCTTCAGGAATGCACTGGGCCCGGCAATCAAGAAGCCGGGAGACATAGAAAAGGTGCCCTCCTGGAGACAGAAAATTTTACAACCTTTTCAAGGATATGTGCCCACTGCAAGTATTTGTATTGCATTTTTGTTGTGTTTTTTCCACGCTTTGCCATAAAACCTGAAGGTTATCCTAGTACCAGCAAAGTGGATGAGATTCCTGAAGTGTCAGGCACATGTTGCTTATTTTTTCCTTGTAGATTTGAAGCCGTTTCAGACCTGGAGCGTGTCAATTCTTTCATCATTTTTGCAGCTTTTTTGCCCATTCCAAAGACTACCGCATGTAAAAAACTTGCCAAAAACTCACTTTTTTGCTTTGCATTTTTTTGCCAAAAGACACATTTTTGGTGCAGAAATGTGTGCATGGGCGTACCCAGGATCAAAACTAGGGGGGGCAAGCCATGGTCGTTCAGGTTGTAAAATATAAGAACAAAAAATGTACCTTATAGATGACGTCGTCTCTGGAGTCATTCTCCTTTTCTTCATCTTGTCCAGACCCTATGATGAGTTTTCTCATCCACAGTCGTCTCTGCAGACCTCCATCTTCTCCGCTCTTCTGCACCAACTCTCCACACGATGCCCTTAAAGACAGAAGAGTCATTATAATGCTCCTGAATAAAAATATCTGCAATATACTGTCGCCTCACACTATTCCCCTCCCTCCTCACGCTGTCTCCTCATATATTTACCCCTCACTCTATTCTGCCTGCTCACACATACCCCTGACTCCCCATACTGTGTCTGCACACATCCCATCACCCTCACTCCCCATACTGTGTCCACACACATTCACCCGTTCACTCCCCATACTGTCTGCAACCATCCCCCATACTGTTTCCTCATACATACATGCTCTTCAGTACCTTCAAATCCCCCCACACATTAAATCCCCCATCCCCACTTCAAATCCCCCCACACACATTAAGTACCCCCATCTACACTCCAAATCCCCCCACATACATTAAGTACCCCCCCACCCACACTCCAAATCCCCCCACATACATTAAGTACCCCCCCATCCACACTCCAAATCCCCACACTTAAAATAACCCCCCATCCCCACTCCAAATCCCCCCACACATTAAATCCCCCATCCCCACTTCAAATCCCCCCACACACATTAAGTACCCCCATCTACACTCCAAATCCCCCCACATACATTAAGTACCCCCCCATCCACACTCCAAATCCCCCCACGCATAAAATAACCCCCCCATCCCCACTCCAAATCCCCCCACACATAAAATAACCCCTATCCCCACTCCAAATCCCCCCACTCATAAAGTAACCCCCCATCCCCACTCTAAAATCCCCCCCCCCATACACTCACACTCACACATGTCCCCCGTTAATCTTCGGTGGTTCTTCAGCTCCATTACACGTCTGGAGCACTTACCACCAACCGCTGCCTCACTGCCTGTGTCTTCGCCTCTGAAGAGCCAGCGTGTGACGTCAGCAGCGTGATCATGTGACCTGATCACGCTGCTGGCGCTTCATGGATGCGGAAGTGCCTGCGGCGGCAGTCAGTTCACAGAGCACTGCAGAGGAGCAAGATGTGAGTGTGTGTAGCTCAGCTGTATGCTAGCGTCTCTGACTCTGACACCTGGCTGGAGCCTGGAGTGAGTCAGATGCTAGCACACTGTGACTGCACAGCGATGCGCAGCAGCAGCACTTTCTCTGAGCCGGCTGTCAATTTGACAGCCGGCGCTCAGAGAACGGGAGAGGGGGCGGCAGAATGCAGCTACAGGCCTCATCTTGGCACGGCGCGCCCCTGCTCCTAGGGGGGGGCAACGGCCCCCCCCTGCCCCACGGTGGGTACGCCCATGAATGTGTGCGGAATATACTTAGCGTGCGCACATACCCTAAGAACAGATTTGTCAGTAACCAGGCTTTGTGTGTCTTTATTTATTGGGCTAAGTAGCTGTGAATCCTGCAAATCTCGTCTCTTTAATTAAAATACCTTTTGCTTCCTAGTTTTGGGAGAAGTTAATACTACACGGGTTCACTTACTTTTTCAGTCTGTACTGTGGATGTTTACCCAAAATTCTCAGTGAAGGACATAAATGTTATAACTGTTTGTTATTAGTTTGTGTTAGATTGTGACTATAATTATGGCTTAGATAACAATCAGACCACAGCAATAATCAATGGAGAAGTCCAGGAAATTCCAAATTATCACTTACTATTTGTTGTTCCTGTAATAAAATCTGTATTTCTACTTACTACATCATGCACCACAGAGTCTTCATTTCATTGCCATACAATACCCCATTTCATTTAGCTTGTAATATCTAGCGCAATATTACGTTTAGTAATGATCGTGTTACGCTCCAAACTGATGAGCATTTTATTGCTCACAGTGACAAGTTTATAGTATTGTAGCCTTCACTGGCCGGGATACGATGATCAGTTATGACAGCAGGGTACAAGTTTCGGCAGTAATCACTTTGACTTCAGCTGTCTACTCTTTTTCTACATTGCGATCTTATTGAGTAATGTCTCGTAGTTTTCTGAAGAGGTCATTAGGAATAGCGAGGCTCGGAATACTTATCACCTTCCTGCCTGCATAGAACATGCGGGGTATGGGATGATACTTGGATTTTCTACCCATTATTCTTACTTTGTGCTTTCTTTCGGCTAACGTCCTATGCTCAGTTGGGCAGTCAGATCAAGAAGATTAAACTTGTAAAAGATCTGGCCAGTAATAATCACATAATATCAGATGTTCCAACCTTGGTATCTAATCTTCCTTCGGAGTTGTGCCCATCTAAGTTTACATGTTAGGAACAACTTTTTTACGCATAGTCGCATCTCTGTGAGGGCAGAATTGGCATAACACAAAGGCATAGGAAAACTGAAGTCAACTGTATATTTGTGCCCATTGAAGCTCCAGTGACCCGGTACAGATTCCTCTTCCGTTATGACACCAGCAACTTCCGCACATACCCATGGTATAAGAGATTGACATGTTATTTTAATTAAAGCAGCATCAAGGGTCCTGTCCTTAGTATTATTAAAATAAAACTTGGCACTCAACTCAAGAGAAATCCTTGTGGAAATTTTTATTGCAGTTTGTATAACATGTAAAGACGTTTCGGTCACACATAGACCTTCGTCAGTCCGCCGACTGCTTAAGAAGGTAAATTACAGGGATGATGCTGTGCAGCAAAAGGCCTATGTGGGTGTAATTAGCAGTTATCTCATCAATGGGAAAAGAACTTCCCTGGTATGGGACAGTGGTGGTCAGTGGCCAAATATCCTGTTCCAATGCGGTATCCACCGCTTGTTGGATCAACAAGCATCATCCCTGTAATTTACCAACTTAAGCAGTCGGCAGACTGACGAAGGTCTATGTGTGACCGAAACGTCTTTACATGTTATACAGACTGCAATTAAAATTTCCACAAGGATTTCTCTTGAGTTGAGTGCCAAGTTTTATTTTAATACACATTGGTTTGAGAACCTACTTGAGCACCCTCATAGTAGTGCCATGCTATATTGTATACTGTACCTAGTATTAGTCTCACCAGCCTCTTTCTTCAGCTCTTCCCGGCGCTGCTCCGGTCCCTATCTTGTGACACCCAACCTCTGACTGTCCTCAATGATCTCAAGCTTTCAATATAAGTCTTTGAAGGCCTCATTCTGGCTCTCATAGACTTACATTGAGTTGAGACTTCCGGATCGCCCAGCAAACACGTCATGAATTATAAAATTGGGCATCATCACCCCCCATCCTGCCCCAGCTCTATCCATTTTGGCAGAGAAGGCTGAAACTGGCATAAAACGTTTTAAAAGAATTGCAATATTTTGGCAAAACCTTGCGGTGCTCAAAAATTTGGGGGGTTTTTCGAAAAATTTTACACAACATTTCTGGCTTATAAGCTTTGATAAATCGGGGCCATTGAGTTTAATGCCAATGTGAACATGCCCTGAATAATCTCATGCTAAATGCAGTCACATGCCCAGATGTGCCAACTGGGGTTCCCTGTGACTCGAAGAGATTTACCTGTATGACTTACAGTAATTAAGAAATGGTACCATATATAAAAGACATTAGGGGATATTTAGTAAGGTACTTACCATTTTTAAAATATATATATTTTGTTCACTCTGGTAAAAAATCAAATGCATAATAGTTATAAAGATGACCTCCCAAAATTACAATCAAAATTGGTGTTCCGCAATAGGCTTTTTCTTCTCAAAGAGGTCTTCCAAAGTACGTTACATTACAAAAAGAGTACGGTAATAAGACTACTTTGCTGCACATTGTACATCCCATAGAAATTGCCAGGAAATCATGAAGTTGGGTTAGAACTAAACAGCAGGGAAATAAAAATTGAGAAAGATATGAGATGTGCTCGATTTCCCTTCTGAAATAAGGGTCAGGCTGCAGTAAATTTGTGATAAAGTATTAGAGAGAGGCTGGAAGTTCATTGAGGTTTCTCATTAAATTGTCCTATTTCGGTAGCCAATCTGATTTTTTTTCTGTCTTGTTTCATTAGAATGTAATTTTCACTTGAGCAGTAGGACACCTACCAAGTGAGATTTCAGATATGGCCAGAATCCTTGTAAGGAACATGACGTACAGGACATTCAGCATATTTAGCATATAAATCTACTTATTGATCAGCAATAAAGAAGAGCTATGATAAGAATGTCCCAATGAGGTATTAAATAAATTAGAAAATCTCTACGCTTTTGGAGTTTTCTGGGACATTGATCAATATCGGCTCCAGTCGCTAGGCATTAAGGACACTGCCCTCTCTTGGTTCTCTTCCTATCTTTCTGACCGCTCCTTCAGTGTTTCGTTCTCTGGCTCCACGTCATCTCCTCTTCCTCTCGCTGTCGGTGTACCCCAGGGCTCAGTCCTTGGCCCCCTTCTCTTCTCTCTCTACACGGCCCCAATTGAACAGACCATCAGCAGATTTGGCTTTCAGCACCTTCTTTATGCTGATGACACACAACTATACACATCATCCCCCGACCTTACCCCCGCTGTACTACAGAACGCCACCGACTGTCCGCAGTCTCCAACATCATGTCCGCTCTCTATCTGAAACTCAACCTCTCCAAAACTGAACTTCTGCTCCCGCCGTCTACTAACCACCCTAAGGGCTCATACTCACTGGCGCCGAAAACGGATGATAATCAGACGAAAAAAAATCGGATTCAAATCTGACCAATGTTATTCAATAGGTGAATTCTCATTTGCGATTTTTTTCTCATCAGAAATTGGTGTGAGAAAAAAATTGCAGCATGCTGCGATTTGATGCGATTTTGGGATGATAATCGCCAATGCAAGTCAATGAGTGCGATTAAAAAACGCACAGCACTCGCACCATGCAAGTGCTGTCCGATTTATACGCACCAGTCTCCTTTGAAAAGCCGGCAATTCATCCCCGGCTACTGTAAAATCACACTGACAGCTCACAAAACACTAGATACATACACATAGAATACATATATATATATATATATATATATATACACATGTCATTGTGACATGTGTATATATATATATATATATTTATAGTTCATACACTTCTACATACTGTAATAGCCGCTAAGTCAATTGCCGGCTTTTGTGAAATCACAGAAGCCGACATGAAATGATACATTGTTTCCACACAGTTAACCATGTCATTTCATGTATTTTGATATATGGTTTTAACTTACAATTACATAAGTTCATGTGTGCAAAATTTCAGACATGTAGGGGTTAATTAAAGGTGTAAATTCATTGAAAAAAAATGCTTGGGCTTCCGCTGTATTTTCTCCACCAGACAGACAAAGCAAGCGAGTGGGGGCAGATAATAATAGCCTAGGGGGGTACATTTTTTTTGTGCCCCCCCTGGCTACTAACATCTGGCCCCAGACACCCCAGAAAGGGCAAATCTCTAATTAGATTCGCCCTTTCTGGCACTTTGCCCGTCTATTCCCATTGCCCTGTAGCGGTGGCGAATGGGTTAATAAGGGGTTAAAGCCACCTTGCTATTGAAAGGTCACTTTAAGCCAGGTTAATAATTGAGAGCTGTCAATTAGACAACTATCAATTATTAATCCTATTGTATGATAGAAAAATCAAACACACACAGTTTAATAAAAAAGAAGTTTAATTAAATAATCACACAGTTTTTGACCATTTTTTATTTTCCTGCTAAAACCATTTCCTGTAATAAAAATAAAATAAAAAAGCAAAATTATTCTTACCAATCCGATGCACAGTCAGGTCCCACGGTGTAATCCATCAGAAAGGGTTAACAGGTTACAGCTCACAGAGAGCTAATGCTGTCTCCTAGCTGTAACACCCTGAATGAATAACTTCCTCTCCAGGGAAAGTAGAGGAAGAGATTAATGAATGGAGCTTAATTGATTTATTGCCACTTTCACTTCAGTGACCTGACCTAAAGTGAAAGTTGGACACAATCAGTTAAGCTTCATTCATTAATCACATCCTCTCCTGTCGGCAGGAGATAAGCTCATTCATTCAGGAGCTATCAGCTGAGCACGCAGGATTACTTGCGCTGCTTAGCTGATTGCTAGTTAACCCTTTGTGAAGGATTACATCGTGGGACGTGACAGATCGCCAGATAGGTAAGAATAATGTTGTTTTATTATTTTTTCTTTATTTTAGAAGATCAAGGGCTTCGCAGGGATTAAGAGATTAATAAAAGATGGTCAAAAAAATGTGTTTTTATTTCATTAAAATTATTTTTTCTTAAAGTGTGTGTGATTTTTTTATTTCCTTCAATAGGATTAATAATTGATAGTTGTCTAATTGACAGCTCTCAATTATTAACCTGGCTTAAAGTGACCTTTCAATAGCAAGGTGGCTTTAACCCCTTATTAACCCATTCGCCACCGCTACAGGGCAATGGGAATAGACGGGCAAAGTGCCAGAAAGGTGAATCTAATTAGAGATTTGCCCTTTCTGGGGTGTCTGGGGGCAGATGTTAGTAGCCAGGGGGGGCACAAAAAAAATGTACCCTCCCTAGGCTATTATTATCTGCCCCCACTCGCTTGCTTTGTCTGTCTGGTGGAGAAAATACAGCGGGAGCCCACGCATTTTTTTTCAACGAATTTACATCTTTAATTAACCCCTACATGTCTGAAATTTTGCACACATACACTTATGTAATTGTAAGTTAAAAACATATATCAAAATACATGAAATGACATGGTTAACTGTGTCTAAACAATGTATCATTTCATGTCGGCTTTTGTGATTTCACAAAAGCCGGCAATTGAATTAGCAGCTATTACAGTATGTAGAAGTGTATGAACTTTAAATATATATATATATATATACATGTCACAATTATATATATATATATATATATATATATATATATATATGTATTCTATGTGTGTATATGTATTGTTTCTATTCTTTATTAAAGCTGTCAGTGTGATTTTACAGTATAGCCGGGGATGAATTAGCGGCTATTATACTATGTAGAAGTGTATGACCTATATATATTATACATATATATATATATATATATATATATATATAATTATTTGCTTTTTGTGTACATTTTTTTTACAATGTGATTTTTACATGACTTTTTACATAGAGATAACTGCTCTATGTAAAACTTCATGTTAAAATCGCATTGCATACAGATGGAAAACTGATGGAAAACGCATGGTGCAATTTAAAATCGCATCAAAATCGCATGCCTTTTTACAACAAATGTACCGTTTTTTTCCTGCAGAAAACGGACCGATTTTTTTTCCAGCCAGTGAGTATGAGCCCTTAATCTGACATTTCCCTCTCCGTGGGCGGCACCATAATAACACCCCGACAGTAGGCGCTCTGTTTGGGTGTTATGTTTGACACCAATTTCTCCTTCACCTCCCATATACAATCTCTTGCCTGCTCTTGCCACTTACACCTAAAGAACATCTCTAGAATCCGCCCTTTTTTCACTATGGAATCAACAAAAACCTTCACTGTAGCATTGATCCACTCCCGCCTGGACTACTGCAACGTTCTATTAATTGGCCTCCCCCTCACTCAACTTTCCCTTTCCAGTCTATCGACTTTCCCCTTTCCAGTCTATCCTTAATGCAGCAGCCAGGGTCATCCATCTGGCTAATCGGTACTCGGACGCATCCGCTCTTTGCCAGTCCTTACACTGGCTGCCCATTCATTATAGGATCCAATTCAAAGTACTTGTTCTCACCCACAAAGCTCTCCACAGTGCAGCACCCCCTACATCTCCTCACTCATTTCTATCTATCGGCCTAACCGACTGCTGCGCTCTGCAAACGACTTTCGACTAACCTCTGCACTAATCCGTACCTCCCACTCTCGACTCCAAGACTTCTCCTGCGCTGCGCCAATCCTCTGGAATTCTCTACCCCAAGAAATTAGGACCATCTACAACTTGCACAGTTTTAGGCGCTCCCTCAAAACACATTTGTTCATAGCGACCCATCACGTTCACTAATCAAAGTCATTCTATGTGTAAGTGTGCGTGTGTGAATAGCCCATTCACTATCTCCATCCATCCCTCACTCCCTCAAGATGGCTGGACCATCATTGTAAATACACCATTGTATATACACACCTGTACTTTGTATCTCCCCCACCTCATTGTAGATTGTAAGCTCTCACGAGCAGGGGCGGCTTATTTTGCTATTATTGTATTGTTAACGTTGTTACCTATGACTGTTGTATTTGAAACTGTTAAACTGTAAAGCGCTGCGGAATATGTTGGCGCTATATAAATAAAGATTATTATAAATATCATATCAGTGGGGATCTGGCTTTCGACACAACGACGGCCAGCTGTGTAAAGGGGCTGTCGTACAACACTCGAACCAATGTTATTCAGTGAGGCAGTGCACATGTCCAAATTTTTTTCCGCAGTTTGCGCTATTTACCTTCGATAATTGGATGGCAGTCGCCCATTCATGTCTGAGTTTGTAGAAAACATCAGACCGCACTTGGATGACATCTGAGTGTGGTAAGATTTTCACGGATTTTCAGTATGTAAACTAGGGGGCCGGTTACTGAGGAAGCAGTGACTGTCTGAAGCAATACAGATGAATACTTAAGCAGAGCACCACATGAAGACCCCCACAGGCCGCCCCGGACCACGAGCATATCATTAACTCAAAAATGAAAATAAAGATTAAACTACAACCACAAGACGGATTTCATCAACCAAGGTATCATTTTATTCAGTATAACTGAGCCGACTGACACTGTCTGTAGGTTACTCAGCATAATTCTGGTGACAGGTTCGCTTTAAGTAAACATAGGGTCACAACAGCTTATGTTTTCTCTTCCGATTCACTTATGCTAATCACACTGGTCAAACTCTGATCACAGTTTTATCAGAGTGTGATCATAGTGTGACCTGATTTTGTCTGATGAGGAGAGAATGGCTGAAAAAAATTTCTTTGTTTTCCGAGTGCAGTCCGAATGTTTTCCACGCACTCCTTGACTTGCATGGCTGAATGTGATCCGAATATCGTAAGCAAATTGAGCATCCAGCAATTTTGGCTTCAGCAGTACTACTTTTTTTCTGGGATTGCCTTGGTTGTAATTCTGCTTTGGATGAAAAATAAAAACTACCAAACACTGCATTGAAAACTGTATGTGTGATTCTGGCATAAAGGTGACATCATTGACATTATGTACTTTGGTATATTAGATGGCAGGTTAAACAAATCTCTTTCTCAAAATGGGGTATACAGCGCAGGGTATATCTAGTCTGAAAAAAATAAATTCAGCTTGGTAACCAATGAGTGAAAAATGTTTTGATCATAACGCACCCGCCATCTAGGGTGTGATGAGATTTGCAGTGATGTCTGCCAACACCCTTGTTTGTATAGTATAGCATTGTGTTGTCTGGGCCAGGATGTGGTGATTAAATTAAAATGATGAAACAGATCCGTGAAGTGAACCCAAATCTGTAATATAATTTAAATTATTTTGTTTTTTTAATTGGACTAAGGATTTGATTACAGACTGCAGATGTTGGGTGATGCAAGGTCTCATTCAGACGTCTGTGTTTTTTTTCTCAAAACACATAAAGCCTCTTTGATTTTTCTTGCACTTAAAAAATGGCCCGAGTTTCATCTGTGTTTTTGATCAGAGTGTCATCAGAGTTTGGTCAGGGTGTCAGGTGTTTTTACCATTAGAGGTTGGTAAGATTTTCATCAGTTTTTCTCAGATAAATTTCAGTTATCTCTGAGCTAGCGGGTGGAGACCAGTTGCTATATTATGTCTCATACACATCTTACAGAGACATAATTTCAAAACTCTTCTTTATCTGTAGTGCAGAGAGAAGCAGCAGCATCATGGAGGAGATTACAGAGTGGTACTGATCTGTGTGGCTGTGAGTCCAGCACTGAAGTTAGATCACTTGTTAGCAGAAACAAAACGAAAACCTGAATAAGGGTAAAGTGATTGAGGCAGATTTCTCAAGACTGGTGTTATGCTTGTTCCAGCTATGCTAGTCTTGACGACGTACAATTAGAGGTGTATGGCATACAACTAATTAATCACTGCTTCTGAGTGGCGTGTCCCTCCATACGCCGCTCTAGAAATGCTACTCCTGTACCATTTCTGCCATAAAAAACACTGTTTTGATTAATTGGATGGGCGGATTTGGCTATGTCCCATCGCGGCTCCTCACGAGCTATACCCATTTTGACAGAGCTAACTCTAGCTGGTGTGAAAATGTAAAATATTGCAAAATATTGTGACTTTTCAAAGCTCTTACACGTATAAGCTTTGATGAATTGGCATAATTGTTTTGTTACTCAGTGATCTCATAGCATGGATAAGTGTTATTGTCATTACTCTTTCTACAGTCACTCGGGGGTTACATGTGGCTCTCTGAGATGTTGGCAGCTGCAGAAACTATTGTGCACCAATAATCCTTAAAATAGAGCATTAAGGAAACTTGGCAGGAGGTCAGAGCCCTGTACCTAGCAGTTGACACCAGAGTATGACTATCACTTGGCCTATAGATCATGTAACTGCCACCTTACACCACTGTAGATATTGCAGTCACATACTTGCAATTATTCATTCAGTCTCTGTCTGCTTTTTTGTTGTTGTATCTGGGTCTCTGGGAACTTGCCGTTGATTTGATCTAGACTATTTTTGTAAGGGGTTTACGGTGTGTGTTAAATTGACTTTTATATGTACTATACATTGCTGTATTTTTTTGGTCATTGGTTTCTCCTTGGATCCTTGTTCTCCTTGACTAGTTCCCCCTGAAGAAGATGCGTGAGTCCCACTGTTTGTTTCCCCGAGAAAGGACTGCCCTTACCTTACTTTGAAGAAGCTATTACCTTCAACCACAGCCCTATGTCCTTCTGATCCCAGCGAATGCTCATCCACACGTCTTTACTTTACCTGAACAGCTTATATCTTAACTATGCTTCCCCCCATAAGTTCGGTGTGCCTCCTCTTTAGAGTCCAAGTAGCAAAATAAACCGGAGCAGTTGTCAGGTTCCTTGTCCCCAATCACACTCCCTAGGATCGCAAACGCCTGCAACCAATTGACAAACGTCTACGGTATCAAATGCCACCTCCACTTTTCCTCTTCTTCCTTATTACTATCATCTTTATTACCCATAACCAAGTAAAATTTCTCAAAAGGCAGAAGTGAAAATACCTCCACATAATCATGATGCCAAATCTTTTCCCTTACCTGTTTTTTTAAATTTGCCCCCAATGGCCCCTTAAAACATACGTATACCTCACCTTTTGCCCTATCATCAAGTTTTATTGCATCCTCTTTGATCTTCTCAGTCTGGACCGACACACCTGTAGAGATCCCCCACTACTTGGCACTGTCCCAGCTGCCTCACTACCCCCGATTGCCGATATCGTGGGCGACCATAACCAAGCTACCACCGGAGATAAGCCCAACCCCCCTATCGAGCCACCATCCATTCTTGATAAAAATTGTAACATTTTGTCTAAAAGATACATGAGCCCTGGTACCTTTGCAACACCACGACCCTCCTTTCCGGAGACCACTGGGACGCACTACCAGACCAAACACACTCTGCTCTAAGCTAAGACTCTGAGGTAACATACAAGACATAGAGTCATACTCACTGGGCTGCACGGGCGCTGTGAACCCACCAGCCATAGATCTAGTATCCAGATGACCATGTTCGTCCTACTGCTCCTTTCCTCACACTGGAAGCCAGAACACCTACAGGCGATTGTGATGACCTTCTCCTGTCTGGAATCCTATCCGCATTTAAATTTCCCGCTGACTGTCCAGTGGGTGCTGCCACAGCTGTCCTCTGCTAGCGCCTGCAGCTTGAAGCCCCCCTGCCAGGCACATTCTTATCAGTGCCTGCCTCAAACGAGGATCCCCGGGCGTCTCGTGGAGCTAGACAGTGCCTCCTCACCACCGTGCGCCTCCCCCACCTTCTCATCCATCTTGGCCTGGCAACGTCCTCTATTGGTCCTCCTGGCAGGTACCGCAACTGGAGCCTCACCTGGTGTGCCCACCGCTGCAATCCCTGCAGCTGAAGATCCGGAAGAAGCAGACCGCTCAACTGGAACAGGCCGCAGCCTGCTCACTCCCACCGCAGCAGGCTGGCTGGAAGGATTCCTACTGTACCAGGAGCGCCGGGCAGAAGCTTCATTCATTCTCACCGACTTCAGGGTTCCTGGTGGGGCAACTGAGCCGACGCCTGCTGCGAGGGGTCACATTGTGGCTTAAGCGCTCTGGATGACTCGCTCTTTTCGACCACCTGCTGGATCCATCATCTCCGTCCCAGCACAAACCCACCGTCAAGCATGTCTGCAATTTACTCACACAGCCATCCGTCACCCCACAGTCCTGCCGCAGCCCGCAGCTGTCACAAATGACAGTCTATGTCCTCCATGAAGTAAGCAAGGGGGTCTGTGTGTGGGATTCACTCTATGGATATTCTGACCCAAAATGACCCCGCTTTCCCACTAGATACCCTTCATCCTCCACCCAAGGCCAGATTCATGCACAGTGCAGAAGTAACAATAAAAGAAAATCACCCACATTAAATTCAGTAACGATGGGCAGGTAGGAGCATGTACAAATGAGATCATATGACCTAATTACAGGGACTTTATGTCTTTAAATACTTCTTGTCTCTTGTGCTTTTTAACTACAGTGTTTGGTACCGAGCTGCGCAGACTTATTTCCTCACAATGTAATGTAGGTTGTTTTTTAATTGAGCGCTGCTTGCGTCATTCAATGTTAGCCATATTTTCTTTGGTGAAGTAATAACTTTTGCATGACGCTTAGAGAGCCTATATATATATATTGTAAGGTTTCACTCACTCGGCTGCTTCAGAGGTAAATCAGGAGACACTTTCTTATGCAAAAAGTCCTTAGGTTTATTACATCATAAACCTCACAGTCACAGGCAATGCAAATCTTCAGTACTTCAGCTCCTGCCTGGAGCCTCACTCCTCAGACACAGAGACCTCTCTGTAATGTCCCGTCTGGACGCATGGAAGTCTGTCCACACTGGCAGACTCCCACAACACTCTCTTGACACAGAGTCCTTTCTGTAAAGTCCCATCTGGAAACATGGAAGTCTGTCCACACTGGCAGACTCCCTCACACTCTCCTCAGGTGCCAAGCACACTTCGTTACATAGCTGTAACCCCGCCCATAGGTGAGGTCAGGATCACATGGTTAGGTCACCTGATCATGACCTCATCACAGGTCCTTCAGACACACACAAACCATGCTTCCATGCATATCTCGAGGAGCATACACAGTGCCCCCTAGCTGCATCAGGGGTCACTACACCACATACCTCCCCCCTCTGTTCAAACTTGTGGGGTTGAACACTTGTTACCCGACCAGAGATCCTTCTCGGTCGTCTCTGCCAGTCAAACCGTCTGGCTAAGTCGGGCCCTCTGTCAGACCACCCGCCTCCCCAGTGGTCAGTACGGTGTCGCAATTCCCCTGCACCCATACGTCCTGTCTGGTCTGAGTCCTTTTCAGCTCGTCCACCACAGGTTCTCCTGCTTAGGTCACTCATCACTGAGCTAACTGAGGCATCACTATTTCTACCTCTTCCATCAGGCGCTCTTCGCCTCTCAACACTACGGATTGAAGGTGGCGGCCATCTTCTTTCCATTTCCTGCAGCTCTCTGTTGACCTGCTCCCTCTCCAGTCGTAGCTGCTCTACTTCTCTCAAGTATGACACACGATACTCCAGGAGCATCCGGAAATTCCCAAGGCTCTCCCTGGATCCGACAACGAGGAATGGAACCATCCCATCTTCACCCCTGACCTGGACATCAGCCGGAATCCTGACTCTCGTCACACCGGACTTATTCACCATCTCCTGCATCACTTTCCCAAGTCTTCCGATGACTTTCTTCACCAGACCTCTGGGCACTTGAATGATGTCTTCCACCAATCCAAGCTGATTTTGAGCCTTTCTTGCTTGCTCCAAATGTCGAGCGGCTTCTTTATTCCTCCACATGATCATCTGTTTCGTTCGGAGGCATTGTAGATGCATGTCTCTCAGGACAGCCACTCGCTTCAGTGTGACTTCCTTAGTCGACAGTATGACTAACTGTTTCATCTCTGGCACCCAGTTCACACTACATGCTTCTACCGCCTTTCTAAAGGCCTCATGCACCTCCTTACTGGCACACACTTCTCGCAGGTCTTCAGGTATCTCTATTACACACTTGAAACCCGACCTATCACCTTCTTGGACAGACTGTTGGACCTCCTCGTCCTGAGCACTAGTACAGTTTTCCAAGACATCGCTCTCCCTTGTGTGCCCATCTGCATGGCACTTCCCTTGCTGGATTTCTTCTCCCATAGATTTCTGGAGCTGGACACTAGTCTCCTCCTCTATCTTGAGCTCTCGGAGAACTCTATCTTGCTCTTCTGCCAAGCAGCGACACTCCTGCTGATGTTTCTCTTGGGCCTCTCTGAGCACCTCCGTCTCTTTCCATAGAGCCTTGTTCATACTCTTACATGCTGACAGATGATCTCTGAGCTTAGAGACTTCCTTCTCCAGCTCCTCCACTTTGTGCTCAATCATTTGTCTCAGGACCCTTTCTCGCTCTACTGTCTCTTTCACTGTTTCTTTAAACAGCTCTATCTCATGGCCCTGCTCTCTTTTAGCCAGCACATGTCGCACCATCACCTCTTTAATTACATTTTTGGCTGGGCACTCTTGCCTACACACACTCTGCCTCTCCAGAGTTCCGCCCGTTCCTGCATCCGCAGTTTCCACTGTCTCACGACTCTCGGTAACTTCAGAGAGCTCCAGCTTACTGCACTCACTTTCCCTTGCGGTCGAGTCACAGTCTGCATAGGAGTCACTCCCACTCCCCCTGTCATCCTGGAACAGCACGTCCCCACTTAGACAGGTCTCTGCCCCCTTTCCTGGAGCTATACCGTTTCTCACGGTCACACGTCTTGTCACGTCCAAGTCCCCGAGTTGGTCTGACCCACACTTTCTCCCGGTCACCTGGAACTCTGGACTATCACTATTAGGTGTTACCTTCTTTTCACACATCACACGACAAGGAACCACTACAGCCACCTGCTGTGATGGGGCTCCCTCCTCTGAACAACAACACACTTTATCAACTTCCCATGCCTTTTCAAATAACATGAAGTCTCGCTTCCTCTCATAGGGGTACACTAAGTTTGGTGGTATACCAGCATAACACCCTTTTGGAATCTCCACCCACTTTTGGGCCACCATCCCCTTTTGGGTTGCCACCCCTCTTGGGACTCCGCCCCCTTTCGGGCCACTGTGTAGCCCTGGTGGTAGGCACACGCAGTACCCTGGAGAGTGTGTGGCGAGACAGCAGTTTAATGCTAAATATTCATTCACTCGACATATACTAGACACACCCTTAGGGTAGTGGAGTTTACTCTTGAGGGAGTGGTCAAGGTAGTATGTGTTGGAGTGATTTAGTCTGTGTCTGGACTTCAGAGAGAGAAGACGTCTGGAGGGAGGAAGCAGTCCAGATTGCTCTATCACCAGCTTTGGAAAGTGGAGTCTAGTATAGGTGTTGTAATTCACCTTAGCCTAGTCAGAGCTGTGCTTCATCAGCATACACTGGAAGGAAAGAAGAAGTTTAGTGCAGAAAGTCTTCAGCATCCTGTCTAAAGGACGGTATCAGGTTCAGAGACGTGCTCCTGCCTATTGATAACTGAGCATCTGTAACTAACTTTGAAGTGAAGGAAAAGAAGGAAGTGACTGCTCGACCCTTGGCTAGTTTGAGTGCTTATGTTACCAGCGTGGACAAGGCGAAAGGCACAGTGGTTTATTGGAATAGTGCTTACGGATTGAAGAAGTCCTGCACATTGCTACCGGTCACTGGGGACCGAAGGATCACTACTGTTTCAAGCATAGTGATAAGAAAACCAGGAATTTACCGGACCTTAGGTCGCGGCAAACAAGCCCCTTATAGTCAGTACGTAACTGGGGTCAGGGGAAGTGAAGACTTTGAGTCTCTGCAGGACAAAATAAGAATTCAGCTTCTTCGCAGGAAGGCTCCTAACACAAAGCTGACTGGGCAGGTACAGCTATAGATTAGCTGGAGATTTTGAGGGAACTACGCTTCAGGCTGGTTGTACTCGTTGTATTGGAAGTAAAGGAGGCCCCTAACTTGTCCAGCTGCTGTCTCAAGATACACTCTCCTTGGATCAGCCTCCCTGGGACCTGCCTGAACATCTTACAAGTAAAGGTATGGAAAGACGCTGAACGTGTGAGACTGTGTTCTTTATCTGCACCCGACTTCACAAATCCCATAGACTTTGAGGGACCAGTCCCACCTGTAGGGGACCCGACATCTAGCTGCCTCACCATCCCCTCAGAGATCTACAGCAGCGCTGGTACAAATTACCAGAATACTACAGGTGGCGTCACGAACTGTATATAAATATCCCCTGTAAATATTCCCCCAACATACGCCAGACCGCCAGGGCCACAGACCGAGCCACAGCTACCTGTGACAAATCCCATAGACTTCTACGGGCTCGGCTCTGAGTACCCCATTGCCCTGGTAACCCACAATTGTGGTGGCGGGTCGAAACAATTTGGCGTCACGAACAGGATGCGAAACTCGCGAAATTGCGAGCCCTGTGTGCCTAAGGAATTGTTTTTGTGAGAAAGGACTGTTTGCACTTTTGGCGCCAAAATCGCCATTTTTGTCGCCATATTCGCGCCCTCAGGCGCTGGAGAAGAAGGTGGGCGTACCTTCGTGGGCGTCTACCCCCCTGTGGCGCGAAGAAAATGCCTGCCCTCTCAAAGTGCTATTACAACATGCGGTCCTGCCCTACAGCAAAGGAGGTCCGCCTCCTCTTCACCTTCCCTGCGAGGAGGAGGAGACGCAAACCCCACCTCCACGGAAGAGACCGGATGTCTCCGCAGAAAGGAAAAAAAACGCTCTGGAACATCATGGAAGCAGGACGTGTGCAGCCGAGCAGGGAAGCGGAGGAAGGCAGGCCCCGTGCCCCAGCCAAGCTGCCACCAGCATCGGAGTTATCCGTGATCCTGCACCTGCAACAGGCGTTGCTAGAGACAAGAGAAGAAAATGCACGCCTGAAGAAGATGGTCCAGCACCAACCTGGCTTTGAAGAAATCGAGAGACGCCGGCGTACCCTGGAACAGCGGAGGCTGTGGGACACAGTGATCTCTCCCCTCAACGAACCCCCACGATTCCAGATACCGAAGAGTCTGCTGCCCAAGGCGAAGGAGCAACCGGAGGCTGCCCCCGAAAGTACCGATCCCGATCCCACCGGTGAAGCGGTGGAAGCGAAGGAGGTTGAGGAGGTACAGCCAATCCCGGAACGCCCGCCCGGCCAAGAGGCCGCAGCAGATGATCGGTCCCCGGCAGGGACACCGGAGGGTCCTGTCCGTCACTACCAGATGTGGACTGGGACGAAATGGCGCGCCTGGATGACGTCGCCTATACCGCCCAGTGGGAACAGGAATGGCGGCGTCGTGAGGAGAAGAAGAAACGCCAGCAGGAGGAAGAGCGGGAAACTCAGCGGAACCGTCAGCAACAATATGCCGAGCTGATCGCGGACAAAGAGAGTGTCCGGAGAGATAAAGGTACCCTGAGGGAACCGCGGCGGCAGGGGTGTGTGACTGAGTTCCAGCTCCGGAAGGGCTGGGGCTTTATCCGTGAACCGGGCCTCTACCCAGGGGTCTTTGTCAGCAGGCGTGACGTAGAATCCCACCTGCCGCAAGGCCATCCCGGGAGGGACTTAGCAAATGGAGATATCGTCACATATACGCGGCACTGGGGAATGAAGGGATGGTATGCCCTTAACGTCACCATCGTCCGTGACCCCGTCCCAGACGCAGGTACCGTCACCATTACCGCAGCGTCCCCGTCTCCAGCTCAAGCAGAATCCGGCCGTGCCCCAGCATCGCCCCCTGCAAATTCATCGCAACAAGCGACCCAGATTTCATCGCAAATTAAAGCCACCTCTACATCGCAACATGCGACCCAGTCTCAATCGCAATCCCTGACGCGGTCCATATCGCTAACTGTGATTGAAACGCAATCGGTGTCACGTGAAGAAAATGTACCCGTTGCGCCCCTAGAGGTTCGCACCAGAACTGTGGCGACCCAGACCCTAATCGCAGCACATGATTTGCTAGTCCTGGGATCTAGGGCCCATTGCATTGTTCCAGCCCCCGGGGTGGAAAGTGTATTTGCAGAGAATGAATAGATAGTGAGGAAAAAGTGGTGAGATCCCTATCGGGTCTACCAAAAGTAAAAAAAAAAAGTTTGAAATGTTTTATAAAGTTTTGCACAAATTATATAGTAAATATATATATTTCTAACTGTAGAATGCCCGGCTGGGTAAATGATAAACAGTAACCAGAAAAAGTTTTTGCACTTTAGTATTATGTGATATTATATAATATGTCTTTGGTTTTACATTGGACTTGGAGGTTGAGGACTATGCCAGCCCAGAACTTACTTGTACATAGTTGCGCTTCGGTGCCTTATCTTGGTTTTACATAAACCAGAACAACTACCTCTGAAAACAAAACCCTGTGGTGTGGCACTGAGTGAGGTCTGCAATTGGATGTCCTGCAGCCCACCCAGGACCCACGTTGAAGGTTTGGTGCGGGTCCTTCACAAGTATATTGTATATTTATTGAATGCTATTTAATATTTGTATTTTTCTATATTGTTGCAACGTTCAAGATATTCTCACCTCCCGGATGGGAAGAAGTTATTGTTTAATGTTTATTGCATAAACAAAATGTCTCTTTTGTATTTTACAGCCCGGGAGTGCTGTCTTTTACCATGGGGGAATGTGTAGCCCTGGTGGTAGGCACACGCAGTACCCTGGAGAGTGTGTGGCGAGACAGCAGTTTAATGCTAAATATTCATTCACTCGACATATACTAGACACACCCTTAGGGTAGTGGAGTTTACTCTTGAGGGAGTGGTCAAGGTAGTATGTGTTGGAGTGATTTAGTCTGTGTCTGGACTTCAGAGAGAGAAGACGTCTGGAGGGAGGAAGCAGTCCAGATTGCTCTATCACCAGCTTTGGAAAGTGGAGTCTAGTATAGGTGTTGTAATTCACCTTAGCCTAGTCAGAGCTGTGCTTCATCAGCATACACTGGAAGGAAAGAAGAAGTTTAGTGCAGAAAGTCTTCAGCATCCTGTCTAAAGGACGGTATCAGGTTCAGAGACGTGCTCCTGCCTATTGATAACTGAGCATCTGTAACTAACTTTGAAGTGAAGGAAAAGAAGGAAGTGACTGCTCGACCCTTGGCTAGTTTGAGTGCTTATGTTACCAGCGTGGACAAGGCGAAAGGCACAGTGGTTTATTGGAATAGTGCTTACGGATTGAAGAAGTCCTGCACATTGCTACCGGTCACTGGGGACCGAAGGATCACTACTGTTTCAAGCATAGTGATAAGAAAACCAGGAATTTACCGGACCTTAGGTCGCGGCAAACAAGCCCCTTATAGTCAGTACGTAACTGGGGTCAGGGGAAGTGAAGACTTTGAGTCTCTGCAGGACAAAATAAGAATTCAGCTTCTTCGCAGGAAGGCTCCTAACACAAAGCTGACTGGGCAGGTACAGCTATAGATTAGCTGGAGATTTTGAGGGAACTACGCTTCAGGCTGGTTGTACTCGTTGTATTGGAAGTAAAGGAGGCCCCTAACTTGTCCAGCTGCTGTCTCAAGATACACTCTCCTTGGATCAGCCTCCCTGGGACCTGCCTGAACATCTTACAAGTAAAGGTATGGAAAGACGCTGAACGTGTGAGACTGTGTTCTTTATCTGCACCCGACTTCACAAATCCCATAGACTTTGAGGGACCAGTCCCACCTGTAGGGGACCCGACATCTAGCTGCCTCACCATCCCCTCAGAGATCTACAGCAGCGCTGGTACAAATTACCAGAATACTACAGGTGGCGTCACGAACTGTATATAAATATCCCCTGTAAATATTCCCCCAACATACGCCAGACCGCCAGGGCCACAGACCGAGCCACAGCTACCTGTGACAAATCCCATAGACTTCTACGGGCTCGGCTCTGAGTACCCCATTGCCCTGGTAACCCACAATTGTGGTGGCGGGTCGAAACACCACCATCCCAATTTGGGTTACCGGCCCCTTTTGGGACTCCGCCCCCTTTTGGGCCACCATCCCAATTTGGGTTACCGCCCCCTTTTGGGCCACCATCCTAATTTGTGTTACCGCCTCCTTTTGGGACTCCGCCCCCTTTTGGGCAACTTTACTGATTTGGGCTACCACCCCCTTTTGAGACTCCACCCCCTTTCGGGGGCACAATCCCAATTTGGGTTACCGCCCCCTTTTGGGACTCCGCCCCTTTTGGGTAACCATCCCTGTTTTGGGTTTCCGCCCCCCTTTTGGGACTCCTCCCCTTTTAGGGACACCACCCATCACTGGGGAACACACCACGGCTCTTACAGGCCCCAATCCACACAGTACCCTTAGACAGTGTCTTTTACTTAGGGCGTGTACTGGCCCTTTAAGAGTTTGTGTGCCTCGGTTCACACTGTCCTTTTTACCACACCAGCTCCTGCTGGTACTGCCGCCGCTTCCGTTGCAGCCACCAACAACCAGCACCTCCAGATGCTACTCCTAAGCTGCTGTGGCTGTTACTGCAGCTCCGGCTGCTGCAGAACTTCTTGCTGCAACAGTCACTGTAGCTCCTGCTACCACCAGTCTCTGCACGCTGCGCTGTCTTGCCGCTTGTCACCTTCGTGACCCCACGAGTCACAGCCAGCCGCTTGTCACCTTCATGACTCCTCCGAGCCACAGCAAACACCTCACACGTGTTCCAGAAAAAAAACCAGTTTCTCACTGACCCGTCAGCACAACACAGACTCCTGTCTGCCACACTCTCAGCTAGAGAGATTTTCCGGACACCTCTTCTCCCAGAGACATCCCACAAAGAAAAAAAAACAGTCTTTCACTGACCCGTCAGCACAACACAGACTCCTGTCTGTCACACTCTCAGCCAGAGAGATTTTCCGGACACCTCTTCTCCCAGAGACATCCCACAAAGGAAAAAAAGTATTTCACTGACCCGTCAGCACAACACAGACTCCTGTCTGTCACACTCTCAGCCAGAGAGATTTTCCGGACACCTCTTCTCCCAGAGACATCCCACAAAGGAAAAAAAAACAGTCTTTCACTAATTCTTCTCACTGATCCCGACCAGCATAACACGGTTGTCAAGACCGTCACCTGTTGGCGTCAGCCACACAGGTTCCTGGAGACCTCCTCCTCAGAGGTATCCTATCAGCATGCTTTTTCTCCATTTTCAATGACCCCGGTCAACATAACACAGACTCCTGTCTGTCACACTGCTTAACAGTTTCTTCAGATACCTCATATCAGAGGCACCCCATAAACATAAATGCACAGTTTATTCGTGACCACTGGTCACACTCACGGTTTTCACAGACCGTCCGTTCCTCCTCTGATTCCTCATTCCCAGTCCTGGAACATGTGCTCCTTGGGCCACTGCCCGCATTCTCCACCAATTGTAAGGTTTCACTCACTCGGCTGCTTCAGAGGTAAATCAAGAGACACTTTCTTATGCAAAAAGTCTTTAGGTTTATTACATCATAAACCTCACAGTCACAGGCAATGCAAATCTTCAGTACTTCAGCTCCTGCCTGGAGCCTCACTCCTCAGACACAGAGACCTCTCTGTAATGTCCCGTCTGGACGCATGGAAGTCTGTCCACACTGGCAGACTCCCACAACACTCTCTTGACACAGAGTCCTTTCTGTAAAGTCCCATCTGGAAACATGGAAGTCTGTCCACACTGGCAGACTCCCTCACACTTCCTCAGGTGCCAAGCACACTTGTTACATAGCTGTAACCCCGCCCATAGGTGAGGTCAGGATCACATGGTTAGGTCACCTGATCATGACCTCATCACAGGTCCTTCAGACACACACAAACCATGTTTCCATGCATATCTCGAGGAGCATACACAGTGCCCCCTAGCTGCATCAGGGGTCACTACTCCACATAATATATATATATATATATATATATATATTCTTTTTATTTAACTGTGTGATCTGGAAGATTTTTCTATGCAAACATTAACCATAGCCTAATGACATGTAAAGGCGGGGAGAAGGATGGGTGCGCTGTGTATACCTTACAGTAATAAATCTCTATGGAGTTTTACCACTAGTGTCTTCTCCTTTTCAAAAGCATGAGACAATAGTGACTGCAAAATGTTCTGTATAAAATGTATATAAATCTATACAAAATAATATATAACTCCTCTGGAAGAAGGCTTTGATGCCGAAACGCGCGTAGGGGCACATGGTATCACGCTCCAGCTTTAGTAAATTAATCATGTCATTTATTATTTTATGCCTTTTTGGTTTTGTTTATTTTAGCATGATGCCTTAAATGGGGATTTATATGAAATATGGACCACTGTGTTTATTGAATACCATTCACTTTACTACTTACACTATATTGGTCCTATAATTTCCTATATGATTATTTCAATTTAGCAAATTTTTCAGACCAAATATGTTTTATTACATAGTTATTTAACTTTTTCTGGTATGTGTACCAATTTTGGCTAGTTTTGTATGTATAATTTGTATGATTTATCAATAAAGTTTAATTTTTACCCCATAGATGATATGGTTATCTACACCTTCTTTTCTATATGATTTATATAAAATAATATACAGTACTTAGAATTTTACAAAATATCTAGGCCTCAATTCATCAAAACCATGATGGAGTCAGACGCTCCTGATCCATTAATAGGTGCACGCCTCTTGATTAATCAGGAGCATCAGACAACTGGTTTGCACCTCCGTGCGCCTCGCCACAAATTTTACCAAATCAGGGATGTGAGTAAGATTTCTGCTCTAAGGAACGCGACAATTCATCATGAATTAGAGGTCTGTGGCATTATGCCCCACGAATTAACAGAGCTGTGGCATCACGCCCCAGTCGTGTTCCTGTCCTGCCCCAACGCCTAGACATACACTGAATGATTAATGAATATTACATGATCGTTCCTGTGATCTTATGGTCTGTGTTACAGTCTGGAGCTGTATTCATAATTCTGCCGGTTAAAATTTCCCTTATCTGGTTCAGTCTCTGCACTAAAAATGGATGGGAAGTTTTCTCTTTACGACAGCCACAATATTATGGGAGCTTATATAAGGACCACAAGATTATTGACGGTTTCCTTTGACATATAGCAGTTTTGTGAATACAGCTCTGGATTATGATTATTTACAATGAATGTAAATGCGTTTACAACTGTTAATGGAGAGATGTTACAAAGTATTGACACGGAAAAGATTGAGAACTCTTGTTTTGTTTTTTTTTTTCCAAATTGTAAAAGTCCCATTTCTCCTTGAATATTTAGATATCTTGCAGTTTAAAAGGAAGGTTGATATTTAACTTGATGACAGATATATGATGAATAATCACATTAGATGCTATTGTTACGTATAGAGCAAACATGAGAGCTTGTGGAAGAAAATAAATGCTTCATTGTGCAAGTTTCCAGGTTCAAGTTTCCAGGTTCATAATGTATTTTCACGTGTGCATGGGTCTAAAGGGTAAGGTTTCTTTTTGTGTAGAGTGACAAGGCCGGCCTGGCATGTCCTAGTGAGGAGACTTATATGCCATGCATGCTCTTTTGGGAAATTAAATATGTAAATTTTCTCTACAGAGAGGAAGAAGACTAGAACTCTGTAGCGCCACCTATTGTGCAGGTAGCACAAAAGAAGGGTGTGGAGGACAGTGGGGGATGGGGAAAATGTTTTAAAGAACAATATCCTGCATTTTAAAGGGATTGTACAGGATTCCCGCAACTCCACTCTGCACAGTGGCATAATGATGACAGCAGCAGGGGCTGCAACTATGACCCGGTCCAGCAGGGGAAATATTGGTGGGGAGAAAGGAGGGCAATCTGTTTCTGGTCTAGGGTCTGATTAATTTGGGTTCTGAGGTCTTAATAAATATAGGGGTGTGAGCTATGGTTTTAATGTATTTAGAGCTACTGTTTAAAGTTTGAATTAATTTAGAGGTCTGGGGCAAAATTAGTTCTGTGATCTTATTTTATTGTATGGTTCTGGGGTCAGGTCACATAAAATTTAGATTTGATCTTTATTAAGGTTTGATGATCGCTCACGAGAACATAGGAGCGCTTGATGGATTTGGTTGGGAACGGCATTCTGATATTAGCCACTCTATGTTCTATGGCGAACCCGATAGAGAAGGAGTGTTCGGGAGGTAAGGAGCTCACCATGTTGAAGACCAAGGTAACTTCAGTTCAAGTTGAAGTCCATCTAGTAAGTGCCGTACCGGCCGGTGATTACAGCCATAATGGAAGAAAGTAGCAGGTAATTGTCAACACATCTATAGAGATACTAAAATGAAAGCTTTTATTAGTTACAGATTAAAGTGGTTAGAACAGGAACCTGACGCGTTTCTGGTGTACGACGACAACCTTATACATAGTATATCCTCTGAATAATGGTGTTGTACACCAGAAATGCGTGAGGTTCTTGTTTTAACCATTTTAATCTGTAACTAATAAAAGCTTTCATTTTATTCTGTGGATGGATGTGTCGACAATTACCTATTACTTTCTTCTGTATGTTTTAAGATACACCGAAACTGTGGTACCTAAATGATGCAAACATGTTGTAAAAAATGTGTTTTTTTTGTTTTTAGTCAAACATAAATGCATTAAAAATGCAGTAAAAATTACCTCCAAAAGTATGTAATGGTAACATAATATAGGGACAGGTTGGTTCTCTTATTATTATTATTATTATTATAGATTTTTATTATAGATTTCTCTTAAGGCACAAATATTATAATAAGACAACTACGATAGACATTTGATATATTGATGATATGTTATTAAATATCATAATTTAAAGATTTAGCTTCTCCTTCCACTCACTAATGATAATCCTAAACCATAAACCAGTATCACATGTCCAATATTCGAGTGCGAACTGCAGTGCACTCGCTAACCCCATAGACAGCAGACTTGAAGGCCATGTACGCATGTAGACCATTAACAATATCAATTATGGAGGAGAATAACATTGATTAGCAGCATCTTACTGGTGAAAATAGATGCATGCCGTGCTAATGGTTGTTTGCTCGGCTGATGCTTCCACTAATGAGGTGTGAGGTAATATACAGATAATATGTCCTGAGGATGTCAGGATGTAAGGAGCATTCTTGGGTAACGACGCCGTTTAATGTGAGATTTACAGATTTCCGCTCTCCTGCCAATATATGAATGAATCTCTGTATAACTCAGTAGTACCGTATCAGAACTAATTCATTTAAGCCCTAGATTATTATAATCACAGTCTTTAAAACCGTTATTAATTGTATGTTATGTTATTATAGAAGCAAAACACTTTCCATTATAACTCACTTCTGTATAACACTTAATCACTGCAGCCTTTTAATTCTGCGATCGGTGGTTTCCGAATCCTCACCCATCAAACATTGCAGGCCTGTCCTAAAGGATGTGGACACATCTAAGGGGCGTCTTTATTACTTAAATGCCTGTATTTCTGCCTTAGCGCTCATTCACACGTCAGTTTTCACACTCGAGTGATATCTGTTTTTTTCACGGACATCGCACGTACCTATGACAGTTTTTGGAACTGTTCAGATGTCAGATTTTTTCCTCGGACCGAATGTTCCATGAAATTTGTAGAGACATGTCCGATATTGATCAGCGTCAGATAAAAAAATTGGCAATGCAAGTCTGTGGGTCAGCGAAAAAAGCAGACTGCATTCAGATGACACCCACGTACTGTCCATTTTTACTGACTCATAGTTAGGCCTCGTTTTTGTCACGTACTAGAAAAATTGAACGATTATTTTGATCAGCGTTTGGTTCCAGTGTCATCAGTGTTTATTGTGGAAAAATAAAAAGGTTCATCCCCCTTTCTCCATTTTGATGTCATCCGAGTGCGGTCCAGTTTTTTTCATGGACCCAAAGACTTTCATTGCCAATTTTGATCCAACCCTCGGATCAAAATCGGACATGTCTCCACAATTTTCCTTGGACTGCTTGGTCATGGACATGTGGACGGCCCTATAGACTATCACAGCTACAATGCTATCCATGAAGACCACAGAAAGCACGCGTACTCAAAAAAACAGATGTCTGAATGAGAACTTAGGAGAAGGTGCAGAAACTTGTTTTTTTTCATGAGTAAAAAATACTGATGAAACTCTGACCAAACTCTTGGTGCTTTTTTCTCGTATGTCAAAAAAACTAATGTCTGACTGAGACCTTAAGTCTCATTCAGATATCAGTGATTTCCTTGTACGAGAAAATCGGCCTGAGTGTCATCGGTGTTTTTCATCAGCGAGCCATCAGAGTTTGGTGAGAGTTTCATCAGCTTTTTTTACAAAAGAGAAAATGAAAAGAAGTTTTTGCAAGATTCTCTTAAAAAAACATTCCTTGAAAAATGGACAGAGTACGAATGGCATCCGAGTGCTGTCCAGTTTTTTCATGGACCCTAGCATTGACGAGATTGATCATATAATAGGATCAATATCAGACAAATCTGTGATTTTGTGCAAACCACTCAGTCAGCAAATACACATGGACATGTGATCAGCAGTCTATAATAGGTACAAGTTTTATCTGTGAAAAACTTGAATGTTAATCAAACAAGAAAAACTGAATGAGCCTTTGCATCAAAATTTGTCTTCTACGGCTTCTGTGTGTCACAGTACAAAGTATGTATCACTATAGCATACTGTAGACTGAGTTAACACTGAGTTCTGTAACTTTTATCTCTCTTCTGAATGATCATCTTAGCTGATTTATCACCAAAACTTAGTTGAACCACTGTACTTTCTATTAATTTATAATATGTATTTTAAATTAATGAGATTTAATCACTTTGTAGTCATGCAAACAACATAACTGAAAGAAGTTTTTTTTATATATATGGAGACACGGGGAGTCAGCAGGTGGTCTAGTCCGCTAGCCTAAACCGCATGGACCAGGGATCATCCAACTGAACGCCCGCTCTCCTTTTACCGTGGGCATAATATTACGCAGAAAACACAGGTTGAGGATAAAACAGTGTGATTAATACTTTATTGAACCACAAAACAATCAAATAACACATAGAACAGTCCAGCAAAATACCCAAGATGGTGCAAAATTACAGAGTCTCACCCTTCCACTGACTCGCCAGGATAAGAGAGCAGCTGTGACTTCAGCGCTAACAGGGCCGACTACCCCCACCTGTGGCACGCACAGAGAGGAGGTAACGACAAGCTTAGGAAGCTGGCAGTCTATTGAGGTACAAGGCCAGGTGACCGGAGGGTCACAACCTGGATTCTCCGAACATCTCCATGGAGCAAGGTGACCGGTGGGTCCCAATCCTGGCTTTCCCTGACATATTCATGGGGTTCAGGTGACCGGTGGGTCCCAATCCTGATTACCCCAAACATATCCATGGGTTCGGGTTCAGTGATGGTCAATGGAGCAGATCTTTATTCTTTCAGCCAGGGGCCGTGGTCCACTAAGTCAGCATCCTGTAGAATGTCAAATCTGTGTCCTTCATGATAAAGCCATTGATGATGTCCTGGCTTAGGTTTTGTAAAAAAGTCTCTGGTTCTTTGGATCTCTGAATCTCTTGGATGTCTTGGATATTTGGATGTATCTTGTTACAGAGGCCTTTTTATAGTTCACAACTGTTCTTCAAGCCATTATTCACGGATCAATGCTCTGTGACCCTGCATACCTGTTTTGCAAAGATAACAGTACAATAAACTGTAGGAGCTGATATAAGAGGTAAATAACAACCATTCATCAATTTACAAATATCAAGTTAACTTACAAGAAGAGTCAACATTTCAGACTCTTGACCAACCTAAGAAAGAAACACATTAATTCAAAAGTAAACATATAGATAACAGTTTATGCCTCCTGGCTTACTGAAAATAGACGTCTGGATAATAAAGATAAAATGTGTTGTCACAATATACTAGTACTTTGTTCTTTACATCAATTTATGGAATTTCTTTGTAATAAGTTATAGAGGTTGTCCAGTTAAAATAAGTTCACCTAGCCACTGATCAGTGGGGGTCCGAATATTGGGACCCACTTTTTTGGCAGAATGGGGAATTTTTATCCCCAGTGAGGCATTTTTACATAATGGAGTAACAGGTCGGATGCTCGAATGCTGCTGAAATACATTCACTATGGGGCTTCTATAGAGAACCCTGACACATTACCCCTATATAGTGTAGATAAAGAACATTTACATCCAGTATCTTACCGCTGACATCTCGTCTGATTACAGCCTTTTTCTTCATCTTGTCAAACCTTCATGTCGATGTCCTAAAGCCATGACACGGTCTCTGCAGAGTTCACCGTGCCCCTGAAAGTAAAAATGGCAGATATATGTACATACATGCTTCTTGAATAAGAAATCCCCCTCAACCTACGCCACTGAAGACAGACATGCATTCATCCTTAATATACAGCATAATAAGCTATTTTGCAACCCACCATTACAAATATAAATTGATAATCCTAAACTGTGCCCCCACTACTTTTCCCCTCCTAATAAATGTTAGAATCATAGAATGGTAGAGTTGGAAGGGACCTCCTGGGTCATCTGGTCCAACCCCTTTCTCAAAGCAGGATTCACTAAATCATCGCAGACAGATGTTTGTCCAGCCTCTGTTTGAAGACTTCCATTGAAGGAGAACTCACTACCTCTCGTGGCAGCCTGTTCCACTCATTGATCACCCTAACTGTCAAAAGTTTTTTCTAATATCTAATCTGTGTCTCCTCCCACTCAGTTTCATCCCATTGCTTCTAGTCTTTCCTCGTGCAAATGAGAATAAAGATGATCCCTCTACAATGTGACAGCCCTTGAGATATTTGTAGACAGCTATTAAGTCTCCTCTCAGTCTTCTTTTTTACAAGCTAAACATTCCCAAATCCTGTAACCGTTCCTCATAGGACATGGTTTGCAGACTGGTCACCATTCTGGTGGCTCTTCTCTGAACTTGCTCCAGTTTGTTGATGTCTTTTTTAAAATGTGGTGCCCAAAACTGGACACAGTATTCCAGATGAGGTCTGACCAAAGAGGAGTAGAGGGCAATAATGACCTCACGTGATCTAGACTGTATGCTTCTGTTAATTAGCCCCTTACAGCACCCTTTTACCAGTCACTCACCTTGAGTCCTCAATGCCCCCCACCACCATCACTGTGATCTTCCTGCCCCGCCAATTCATTATGTCATGTCCTATTTCCCACCCCCTCCATGAGTTCATTACAATATAATGTCCTCTCTGCCACCCCCATTGCATTCACTTTATTGAAAAAAAACTTAGAAGTAACACCTCTCCATCAGATTTCCTGTGGTTTAATTTGGTCTCAGAGAAGGCGACAGGAGTTCTTCTGTAGCTGAGCTGTCATTCTCTATTGCTGGAAGCGAAACTTCAGGAATAGTCCCTAGCCGGCAATAAGTGCCACCAATGGTGGCACACAAAATATTATCATGAGGGCAATCTGGCCATGAGCCGCCCCCTGCTCCCATGGAGCCTTGGGCCCCAGGTGGTAGCCCATTTAGCCCTCATTATAATCCGCACCCTGGATCCAATAATTTGGGAATTTTGAATACCCACGGACTCGGCTGCAGCCACCCTTTGATATTGGCCTTTTATGTTCATTATGAATAGGTTAACACTCAGAACATTCATTTTACTACTTAGCCTGGCATAATTTAATCCTTAAACACCTCTTTGAAATTGTAAATATCTGAAAATATATATAAAAAGATCAGAATGTGGCAGTTTAATGTTTGACTTTTACATCCTTAAAAATGCAACAACGATATATACCGTAGATCACGGTGCTGAATGTAAAACAATTAAGGTCACCTGAATTTGAGGTTTATTTCTTTACTACATAGTCAAAAGTGCGAGAGTGTGAGAGGATACCAGCGATAAAAAGCGTAGGGCGGCAGTAAAATAAGCAGTAAATGTTTGCCTCCTGATACACGTCATTGCAACACAGAGTTTGTGTCCAGGCTGTCTGCTATTTATAGGGCTGAGGATTTCATTCCTGCAGCTTGGTGTATTTTTCCCATCTCCAAGATCCTATCCCAATATGTACTAGGTATAAAAATAATAATATTAGCAAATACCTCCAATTAGAAGTATAGTATAGTTTTTCTGACTCTCTAGGTCTCTTTCCTCATGTGCAGGCATTGCAGGACCTTAGGTGTCCATGGTTATGGCCACTAGGAACTAGCTGTCACTATATTAGTGGTCGTAACCATGGATACCTAAGGTCCTGCAATGCCCTATATGGGGAAAGATCAAAATTAATGAATACACCGCACTCTAAGTAGAAAATAAAGCTTCAAAGTCTAGTTGACATTTATTAACTGATTGTGGCAACAGATAAGGACAAAAAGAAAAGAGCGAATTAACGTTTCGGCTATAATTTAGCCTTTTTCAAAACGTCGCTGTGGAAACAAAATAATAAAATAAGTATCTCAAAACAAAATAAACTAAGAATATACATTGCGTGTGACCAAAAATAATAATAGTGCACCCCAAGAGACATAATATATAAATGGTATATTTACAATGAAATATGTACAGATATAAGCTAAAAGATTGATCAACATATTATATAGGTACTTAGAACATAATGAGTTTATATAATTACCTCAGGAATAGTCCAGTGCCAAAATAGTGAGTAAAGGAAAAGAGAGCCAAGGTTCAGTCCTTCTATGGCTATAATAATAAGACATTGAGTAAATGTATGGAAGAACATGAGCTGTTTGATTATTTACTCTGCTGACCGACTTTATTACATTCTGTGGCCTTATACTCAGTATTGCCATCATTCTCCATAGCGCCCACAGACGATCCCAGGTTAGAGCGCAGCCGCATACATTGGATCAGCCTTCTATGTGGGTAATTACCTCTACTGACCGATCCTGTAGCAAACAGCTCATGTTCTTATAGTGATATTCATCTCTCATAGCTCCCACGGACCATAGCTATATATAGCTGACTCTCCATATAGCGACGCCTTATATACTGGGTAATTCTTTAATACTGGCTTACTCTCCATTTTTCATTTCCATACATTTACTCAATGTCTTATTATTATAGCCATAAAAGGACTGAACCTTGGCTCTCTTTTCCTTTACTCACTATTTTGGCACTGGACTATTCCTGAGGTAATTATATAAACTCATTATGTTCTAAGTACCTATATAATATGTTGATCAATCTTTTAGCTTATATCTGTACATATTTCATTGTAAATATACCATTTATATATTATGTCTCTTGGGTGCACTATTATTATTTTTGGTCACACGCAATGTATATTCTTAGTTTATTTTGTTTTGAGATACTTATTTTATTATTTTGTTTCCACAGCGACGTTTTGAAAAAGGCTAAATTATAGCCGAAACGTTAATTCGCTCTTTTCTTTTTGTCCTTATCTGTTGCCACAATCAGTTAATAAATGTCAACTAGACTTTGAAGCTTTATTTTCTACTTAGAGTGCGGTGTATTCATTAATTTTGATATTATAGGACAATTCGTCCTTTACACCAGCACCTCACATACTTACTGAGTGCACGTCATTCTCTCTTCTATATGGGGAAAGAAACATAGAGAATCATAAAAACTATACTATATTTCTAATTGGGGTATTAGACAATATTATTATTGTTACTATTACACCTATAACATATTGAGATAGAATCTTGGAGATGGGAATACCTTTTTAACCGTAAGGGATTTTCTTCTCTTAAAACTAAATTAAGGATCTGTTTTACATTGGCTGTCCAAATACAGCTCCCGTGATACACTGCTGGTTGCGGGGCTGTGGAGTCGGAGTCACTGACCATTTTATAAAATGGGCCGACTCCTAAAATATATAATAAATTGGGTACAGTAGTACAATGCAGGCTGTGCTGTACACTTTTTCATAACAATTTGGGAAAGTAATGAAATGTCCTATAAATGTCTGTTCTGTTCCTGATCTAAGGATCCCGGCTTTTAGTTGAGATGAATCTGTGCTGCACTTTATGTACATGCTCAGTAGTGAGCCAGTGCTGCGCTTTATGTACATGCTCAGTAGTGAGCCAGTGCTGCGCTTTATGTACATGCTCAATAGTGAGCCAGTGCTGCGCTTTATGTACATGCTCAGTAGTGAGCCGGAGCTGCACTTTATGTGCATGCTCAGTAGTGAGGCAGTCCTGCTCTTTATGTACATGCTCAGTAGTGAGGCAGTCCTGCACTTTATGTACATGCTCAGTAGTGAGGCAGTCCTGCACTTTATGTGCATGCTCAGTAGTGAGCCGTAGCTGCACTTTATGTACATGCTCAGTAGTGAGGCAGTGCTGCACTTTATGTACATGCTAAGTAGTGAGGCAGTCCTGCGCTTTATGTACATGCTCAGTAGTGAGCCAGTGCTGCGCTTTATGTACATGCTCAGTAGTGAGCCGGAGCTGCACTTTATGTGCATGCTCAGTAGTGAGGCAGTCCTGCTCTTTATGTACATGCTCAGTAGTGAGGCAGTCCTGCACTTTATGTACATGCTCAGTAGTGAGGCAGTCCTGCACTTTATGTGCATGCTCAGTAGTGAGCCGGAGCTGCACTTTATGTACATGCTCAGTAGTGAGGCAGTGCTGCACTTTATGTACATGCTCAGTAGTGAGGCAGTCCTGCACTTTATGTACATGCTCAGTAGTGAGGCAGTCCTGCACTTTATGTACATGCTCAGTAGTGAGGCAGTCCTGCACTTTATGTACATGCTCAGTAGTGAGGCAGTCCTGCACTTTATGTACATGCTCAGTAGTGAGGCAGTCCTGCACTTTATGTACATGCTCAGTAGTGAGCCAGTGCTGCGCTTTATGTACATGCTCAGTAGTGAGCCAGTGCTGCACTCTATGTACATGCTCAGTAGTGAGGCAGGGCTGAACTTTATGTACATGCACAGTAGTGAGCCAGTGCTGCGCTTTATGTACATGCTCAGCAGTGAGCCAGTGCTGCGCTTTATGTACATGCTCAGTAGTGAGCCAGTGCTGCGCTTTATGTACATGCTCAGTGAGTCGCTCAGCCACTTCAGTGGGGGATGTCACGGGTAGCACAGCTCGGTCCGTGGCCCTGGGCGCTCACTAAAAAGGGGGATATTTACAGGGGATTAAAGTATATATACAGTTTATTCGTGACGCCACTTGTGGTACCTGGTCAGGATGACCAGCGCTGCGGGGTAAATCCTCTGAGGGGTTGTTACTGGGCAGCAAGGTGTTAAGTCTTCCACAGGCAAGACTGGATCCCTCAGGGTATATGGCGGTGTAGGGGTGCAGGATCAATAATGCAGACACACACACGAAAGTCTCTTTCTGTACCTTTACTGATGGTAGCTGCAGGCACGTCCCAGGAAGCTGACAGGGTGGAGGATGCACGTCCAGTATTCCCACTGAGTAGGTGTAGGGCCTCCTTACTCCAGTTGTGTGAGTTTCCGACCTGTATGAAACGAATTCTAACTCTGTCTTCTCGTATACGCCCGGCTGACTTTGTGGTGAGGCCTTCTCTGGGATAGATCAGTGTCTCTAATGGTTGGCCGACCAGACTCCTGTCTTCCTGACCTCGGCTATGTATCAACACTTGTGGGCCCCTGCGACCTGTAGTCCCGCAGGGTCTCCGGTATCTCCTACTAGTCGTGTAGATGCTAGCAAGCTCGGACCCGGTGTCCGGTTGTGCAGAGTAGAGGTAAGCGATCAATGCTGTTTCAACCTCTGTCACTCTCTTTTCCTTCCACTCGCCTTTCATCCTACTTCAACCTTTAGCATAAGCACACTAGCAGTAGATAGCTGATTCTCCTTTCTCTTCACCGCTCTCAAAGCGTCGGCACGCTTGCTCACTGAAACTACACTCGGTTGACTCAGTTCTGACCAGGCTGAAGTGGCTATCTTTCTCCACTATTACTGGACTCCACACAGTAAACTAAGTTCAAGCTGTAGTCTTCAGTCTTTCAGTAACTCTCTCAGCTCATCTGAGGTAAAAATACAACTACTCACTGCTCTCTAAGATGTAACTGCCGTGTCTCAGCTCGTCTGAGGAGATCTGAGGTAACTTGAGATCTCTGGTGTTCTGAGGTAACTCACGTGTCTACACTACCTTTATAAACTGCGAAAGGGCTCTCTCTGCTGGATCTAGGGAATAGTGCAGATGTGTTGTGTGCATACAGGTCACTGTGGGTTTACCTTTGTTGCATCCTCCTGAGAACATGTGGCTCCAGACACAGCTGGGCTACACACTCAGCAGTGAGCCAGTGCTGTACTTTATGTACATGCTCAGTAATGAGGAAGTGCTGTGCTTTATGTACATGCTCAGTAGTGAGTCATTGCTGCACATTATGTACATGCTCAGTAGTGACCAGTGCTGCACTTTATGTACATGCTCAGTAGTGAGCCAGTGCTGTACTTTATGTACATGCTCATTAATGAGGCAGTGCTGCACTTTATGTGCATGCTCAGTAGTGAGGCAGTGCTCTCTCTATGTACATGCTCAATAGTGAGGCAGTGCTGCATTTTATGTGCATGCTCAGTAGTGAGGCAGTGCTGCACTTTATGTACATGCTCAGTAGTGAGGCAGTGCTGCACTTTATGTGCTTGCTCAGTAGTGAAGCAGTGCTTTCTCTATGTACATGCTCAGTAGTGAGGCAGTGCTGCGCTTTATGCACACGCTCAGTAGTGAGCCAGTGTTGTACTTTATGTACATGCTTAGTAATGAGGCAGTGCTGTGCTTTATGTACATGCTTAGTAGTGACCAGTGCTGCGCTTTATGTATATGCTCAGTAGTGAGGCAGTGCTGCACTTTATGTACATGCTCAGTAGTGAGGCAGTGCTGCGCTTTATGCACACGCTCAGTAGTGAGCCTGTGTTGTAATTTATGTTCATGCTCAGTAGTGAGGCAGTGCTGTGCTTTATGTACATGCTCATTAGTGACCAGTGCTGCGCTTTTATGTACATGCTCAGTAGTGAGGCAGTGCTGCACTTTATGTACATGCTCATTAGTGACCAGTTCTGCACTTTATGTACATGCTCAGTAGTGAGGCAGTGCTGCACTTTATGTACATGCTCAGTAGTGAGGCAGTGCTGTACTTTATGTACATGCTAGTAGTGAGGCAGTGCTGCACTTTATGTACATGCTCAGTAGTGAGGCAGTGCTGCACTTTATGTGCATGCTCAGTAGTGAGGCAGTGCTCCTCTATGTACATGCTCAATAGTGAGGCAGTGCTGCACTTTATGTACATGGTCAGTAGTGAGCCAGTGCTGCACTTTATGTACATGCTCAGTAGTGAGGCAGTGCTGCACTTTATGTACATGCTCAGTAGTGAGGTAGTGCTGCGCTTTATGTACATGCTCAGAGTGAGGCAGGGCTGCACTTTATGTACATGCTCAGTAGTGAGCCAGTGCTGCACTTATGTACATGCTCAGTAGTGAGGCAGTGCTGTGCTTTATGTACATGCTCAGTAGTGAGCCAGTGCTGCACTTTATGTACATGCTCAGTAGTGAGGCAGTGCTGCACTTTATGTACATGCTCAGTAGTGAGGCAGTGCTGCGCTTTATGTACATGCTCAGGAGTGAGGCAGTGCTGTGCTTTATGTACATGCTCAGAGTGAGGCAGTGCTGTGCTTTATGTACATGCTCAGTAGTGAGGCAGTGCTGCACTTTTATGTACATGCTCATAGTGAGGCAGTGCTGTGCTTTATGTACATGCCAGTAGTAAGCCAGTGCTGCACTTTATGTACATGCTCATGTAGTGAGCCAGTGCTGCACTTTATGTACATGCTCAGTAGTGAGCAGTGCTGTGCTTTATGTACATGCTCAGTAGTGAGCCAGTGCTGCACTTTATGTACATGCTCAGTAGTGAGGCAGTGCTGCACTTATGTACATGCTCAGTAGTGAGCAGTGCTGCGCTTTATGTACATGCTCAGGAGTGAGGCAGTGCTGTGCTTTATAGTACATGCTCAGGAGTGAGGCAGTGCTGTGCTTTATGTACATGCTCAGTAGTGAGGCAGTGCTGCACTTTAGTACATGCTCAGTAGTGAGGCAGTGCTGTGCTTTTATGTACATGCTCAGTAAGTGAGCCAGTGCGGCACTTTATGTACATGCTCAGTAGTGAGGCAGTGCTGCGCTTATGTACATGCTCAGTAGTGAGGCAGTACTCTCTCTATGTACATGCTCAATAGTGAGGCAGTGCTGCACTTTATGTACATGCTCAGTAGTGAGCCAGTGCTGCACTTTATGTACATGCTCAGTAGTGAGGCAGTGCTGCACTTTATGTACATGCTCAGTAGTGAGGCAGTGCTGTGCTTTATGTACATGCTCAGTAGTGAGCCAGTGCTGCACTTTATGTACATGCTCAGTAGTGAGCCAGTGCTGCACTTTATGTACATGCTCAGTAGTGAGGCAGTGCTGCACTTTATGTACATGCTCAGGAGTGAGGCAGTGCTGTGCTTTATGTACATGCTCAGGAGTGAGGCAGTGCTGTGCTTTATGTACATGCTCTGTAGTGAGGCAGTGCTGCACTTTATGTACATGCTCAGTAGTGAGGCAGTGCTGCACTTTATGTACATGCTCAGTAGTGAGGCAGTGCTGTGCTTTATGTACATGCTCAGTAGTAAGCCAGTGCGGCACTTTATGTACATTCTCAGTAGTGAGGCAGTGCTCTCTCTATGTACATGCTCAATAGTGAGGCAGTGCTGCACTTTATGTACATGCTCAGTAGTGAGCCAGTGCTGCACTTTATGTACATGCTCAGTAGTGAGGCAGTGCTGCACTTTATGTACATGCTCAGTAGTGAGGCAGTGCTGTGCTTTATGTACATGCTCAGTAGTGAGGCAGTGCTGTGCTTTATGTACATGCTCAGTAGTGAGCCAGTGCTGCACTTTATGTACATGCTCAGTAGTGAGGCAGTGCTGTGCTTTTTGTACATGCTCAGTAGTTAGACAGTGCTGCACTTTATGTACATGCTCAGTAGTGAGCCAGTGCTGCACTTTATTGTACATGCTCAGTAGTGAGGCAGTGCTGCACTTTATGTACATGCTCAGTAGTGAGGCAGTGCTGCACTTTATGTACATGCTCAGTAGTGACCAGTGCTGCACTTTATGTACATGCTCAGTAGTGAGGCAGTGCTGCACTTCATGTACATGCTCAGTAGTGAGGCAGTGCTGCACTTTATTTACATGCTCAGTAGTGAGGCAGTGCTGCACTTTATGTACATGCTCAGTTAGTGAGGCAGTGCTGTACTTTATGTACATGCTCAGTAGTGAGGCAGTGCTGCACTTTATTTACATGCTCAGTAGTGAGGCAGTGCTGCACTTTATGTACATGCTCAGTAGTGAGGCAGTGCTGTACTTTATGTACATGCTCAGTATGTAGGCAGTGCTGCACTTCATGTACATGCTCAGTAGTGAGGCAGTGCTGCACTTTATTTACATGCTCAGTAGTGAGGCAGTGCTGCACTTTATGTACATGCTCAGTAGTGAGGCAGTGCTGCACTTTATGTACATGCTCAGTTAATGAGTCAGTGCTGTACTTTATGTACATGCTCAGTAGTGAGGCAGTGCTGCACTTCATGTACATGCTCAGTAGTGAGGCAGTGCTGCACTTCATGTACATGCTCAGTAGTGAGGCAGTGCTGTACTTTATGTACATGCTCAGTAGTGAGGCAGTGCTGCACTTCATGTACATGCTCAGTAGTGAGGCAGTGCTGCCTTTATTACATGCTCAGTAGTGAGGCAGTGCTGCACTTTATGTACATGCTCAGTAGTGAGGCAGTGCTGTACTTTATGTACATGCTCAGTATGAGCAGTGCTGTACTTCATGTACATGCTCAGTAGTGAGGCAGTGCTGCACTTTTTACATGCTCAGTAGTGAGGCAGTGCTGCACTCATGTACATGCTCAGTAGTGAGGCAGTGCTGTACTTTATGTACATGCTCAGTAGTGAGGCAGTGCTGCACTTCATGTACATGCTCAGTAGTGAGGCAGTGCTGCACTTTATTTACATGCTCAGTAGTGAGGCAGTGCTGCACTTTATGTACATGCTCAGTAGTGAGGCAGTGCTGCACTTTATGTACATGCTCAGTAATGAGGTCAGTGCTGCACTTCATGTACATGCTCAGTAGTGAGGCAGTGCTGCACTTTATTACATGCTCAGTACTGAGGCAGTGCTGCACTTCATGTACATGCTCAGTAGTGAGGCGTGCTGCACTTCATGTACATGCTCAGTAGTGAGGCCCTATACTACTGTGTCACCTACAAATTTAATCTAAAACATTAACATAATGAATCATAAAGAACCATACTGTATTTAATACAAATACCCAAACTTTATTATTTATAATATATAGAAAACAATTGCCAAAAGAAAAATATTAAAAACACCCTATTAAAAAAGAACATAAAGGTAATGTGATCACATTGGTAAATCCCACAATTGTACCAAATAATGTGTCAGCCACAGTTAGATACATCAGTAAGGCAATGAAGGTACAGTAATGTCAGCTTCATAATATAAACTAGTAAGTTATTCATGATATAGTAATTATACAATACATTATTCTAATGATAATATTGTGTGCAGCACCATGTAATAATCTGTTCTTATAGAGAATTATGTTGGCCACCTAATAAATACATCTGTAACGGTAGCAGAAAGTCAGACCAAACAATTAAAGCAGTTACTACCCACCACATGCCATAAAGGTGGACCAAGTGACTCACGCTGCCCTGTACACTAAAGCACGTTTCGCTTATGGATTTATCAGAGGGTCAAACTCCATTTATCAGTTGTTCAAATTATAAATGGTCTAACAAACATTAAAAAATGGACTTTTTTTTAATTAAAGTAGGCACAGTTTATTAAATATACTATGTCAATGCTGGAACTATCTAGTGAAAACAAAAATTGCTGAATTTAGGCATTGTTTGTGTGATACAGAGATGTGTCCTGCCTTGCCTTTCAGTGGATTCTGTTAAAGATTCCAACTTCTCACCAATGAAATTAATTACATTATCATGACATAAAATCCACATCATAATCACTGGATGGCCACACCAATCGTACAGTATAAATGTCTCACGACAGTATCTTAAAGCCGGTCAATTTGCTCCACTCATGTGGTGGAAAGGAAAGACACATCATTAGGGTCTTTTCTTGATATTTGATTTAGTGACGCCATCCTGAAGAACGATAATGACGATGCCCCGGTGAAAGAAGAAACAAAGAAGCTTTCATAAAAGATTGTTGGGATCACAAACGTTTTCTGTGTTACTTTGTATCTGATATACAGGATAGATCCTGTGCGCCACAAGATTCAGACAAAGTTAGCTTACGCCCAGCAGGTCGTGACCATGTAGTCTGTAGGAATAGCTGGTAACGGCCATTGATTTAGAATCATGTATTAGAGCATTATCCAGACGGCAGAAGCCCAGAGGGTTTTTTTCTGCAATATGTTAATCGGTGGCTCTCCTGAGACTTTCTACCACGTGTCTCTCCTCTCTGCCGTGACATTTCTCGAATGTTGCAAATGTAGCCCAAGGTCTGTGATTAGGATGAGCAGAAATGCTTTTATCACTGAATAACTAATTTGTCAGACTGCTTCATAAGAGTAAGAATATTTTACATACTCTGACCTTTATGCCGACTGCCTGTGACATTTACAGACACAATTTCATAATTTTCCCTCTTTTTCGCAATTTTTCAGTTAATTATTCTCGATCGCTCTACAATATCGAGAATGAGATTTAGTTTTGGCAGTTGGAAATGTTCTCTTTTGCTGCCAAATATTGTCACTCCCACCTGTTTGGAATTTACAGAATTATATCAAAATGGAAGGTAAAGTTCCTCTTATTTTTAAAAATATTTAATAATCCCACCCCGACCCCATTAGTGGTGATCACCAATATGAGTTAGTAATAAGTTCAATATTGCAAAAAAAAAAAAAATTAAACTCAAGGTAGAATCCAAAACTTTATAAAATGGACTCAACTCCTTTAGGTAATTGTCCTACACATAACTGATTCCCTGGAGGTTTTAGGGCGATGGTTTTCCAGCACTATATAATAAGGACTTCTGTGGGACAAGGTCAGCAGAGATGAAGTCAATACCCTTCAGCTACAATAGCTGCATGTCATCAGTGACGGAGAGGAGTGGTCCCACAGTTCAGGGAGAGTAGAGCATTTCCCCCAGACCCCTCAATCAGTGTACAGCAAGGCATTGCAGATATTTCCGTTCCATGAAAATCCATTCAGATGAATATAATATGTAACCCACGCATTGATTTCTGCAAGACCCATTTATGTGTGATAGATGGGACAATCTCAGAAATTTCTACAATAAAATAAGTGGCCACCACATGTGAACATCCCTAGGAAAGATCATTGCTGAATATTGGCCCGTCCTAAACGTTCATTCTTAAAAGCTTAAAATCATTGTTCTCGGCAGCATATTATCCTGTGTAGAGAACATGCTGTCGATAACACAGTACGAAGGCAGAGACAGTGACGCCAGAACTGATTGGGAGCCAAGTACCACGTGTCAAAACACCGCATGAGAGCCCCGGGACTGCAAGTGCCAACACCGCGGGACAGCGCTAGCACAGGAGGTGAGTATAAGTTTTTTATTTGATCGGAGCCAAACATTTAGTTCAAGAAGGAGTTGTCCTAGTAGTAGATAAACCCTTTAATGCTGGATTCAGCAGTGTAAATGGGCCCTAACAGTTATTCTCATAGGCTGTTACTATGAGATCACTGTTATCACTGATCAAGAGAACGACTGAGAAGACCCTGGTGGACCTACCTAATCTTGCACAAGATCGTCCTTCCTTCATATCGTTCATCCATCAAGTCGCTATGGCTCGAAATCAATCTGAAAGACGTTAAATATTATCAATTATTTGTATACTAAGACAGCAAATAACACACAGATACTCTGATCCCTTCTAAACTATGACCATATGAGATAAAATCAAATTGTTAAATAAAAAGTAAATAAGAAAAATAAATAAAAAACCTCACTCCCCAAAAGTGCACCCCTCCTAAAATTACCATACATAGGAGAGCTGAGCCAGTCCAAAGCTTCTGTGTTCTCTATGAAAAAGTCACTGCCAGGTATATTTGGTAGCGGCTTATCAGACAAAAAGGATTTATAGTCCGAAATTGAACATGCCAGTTCCTTATCTTGCCATCATCTGTCAGGGTCCCCTAGACACAGCAGACTGTTGGCCAAACCCATGGATACCAGTCTAATGTACATTGGGGCCTTTAGAGTTAATATAATAGGCATTTACATTAGATAAAGTAGGGTAATGGTTGAACTGTCAATGAATAAAGGATCATCTGGTAAGCGATTGTGACACTGGTGTACAACCTACTGTTAGAACTCTCCTGTTAGGTTTTTTCTATCTTGCTGGTCACATGACCTTTGTGGCCTATTTAATCCTGCTCCACCCTTCTGGCTTTGCTGGACTTCATTGTAACTTCTACTCTTAAGCTAGCCGGGTGCTTTGTTACCTTACTCAGATAGTTTTGCTTGGTCTTCAGACCTCTATGTTCTATGTTGTTTTGTTTTTCTTTTTACTGCTACAACTTCTGTTAGGAGGTGTCCACCTTTTCTCCCAGTCCCTAGTGCTTGTAGGGATCCCTTCCTCACATCTATAGGTCTTCGTTCATACTAGCTGAGGACTTTAGCGGGTCTGATCGCAGGATCAGGTTCCCCATTACATCGTAGGGATTGAGCTTAGTTTTATTGTAGGGACAGATATCCCTTTCTTTCCTTAGTGCTTGTAGCAGAACATAACAGTAAGTTCAGCCCAAAAACATCTCTAAGGAAAGATTTTCTGTTTCCATCATGGTGTCGGTTCAGGATTTGGCTCAACGCCTGCAGGGACTCTCTCTGGAGGTGGCTGAAATCCAGCAACACGTGAGTAGTTGTTCTGGAGCACATTTCGTGGAGCCAAAGGTACGTTTGCCTGATTTATTTTTTGGTGAACAACAAGATTTTTTTTCTTTTAAAAATGCTTTCTTGTTGTATTTCCATTTGAGACCCAGATCCTCTGGTGATGAATCACAGCGCATAGGGTTCATAATGTCACTTTTGCGCAAAGAACCTCAGGAGTGGGCCTTTTCTCTGCAACCTAGTGATCCATGCTTTAGATCAGTGGATGTTTTTTTTTCTGCTTTGGGGTTGTTGTATGACGATCCTGATCGTGTTTCATCAGCTGAGACAGAGTTGAGATGTTTGAGGCAGGGATCAGGTAATGTGGAAAAATATTGTGCTTACTTCCGTCGATGGTCTACTCAGGTGGGGTGGAACGATTCAGCTTTGAAAAGTTTATTTCTTGCAGGGTTAAGTGAAAGGGTTTAAAGATTTGCTGATTGCTTATCCTATACCTGGTAACTTGCAAGAGGCTATGCAATTAGCCATACGGGTGGATAGGAGACTGCGTGCAAGGGTTAATGAGAGTAAATCCTCTGCCTTGTCAGCTCCAAGTCTGGAGAGGGACTGTACTGACATTGGAGAGCCGATGGAGATTGGAGCGATGGCACCTCGCTCTCAGGAAAAAGACCGCAGGTTTTCTGAAGGTTTGTGCTTTCATTGCGGCAAATCTGACCATTTCATTAAGAATTGTGTTCTTCGTATGAACAAAGAAAAAAAAAAGGTCAGTTCCGCCCGTATAGCCTGTTTAAATACTAAGGGCGTCTTTCTTTCTGCAGACAAGGAGAGAGGCAGGACACACTTCTAAAAGGCAAACCTTTCTGCATAGCGATGCAACAATACAATACAAAGCTGTATGATTCCCAATTCATGGGATATGACAGTGACAGCTTGAAGGATGTGACATAAAATGTATGCACAGAGAAATCTTTCAAACCCACATCATCAATAAAGGAGTCTTGCAAATGTTTATCTCTACTCATCCATCTTTCCACCATCTTACGGACAGACCGTTGTGTGTGACTGTACTGTGCCTGGTGGTGAGTCCACCGAGCCTTTCCCAGTTTGTTATTTGCCACCAGGTTTTCTAATCTACATTGTATCAGTGATTATAGTTAAGATTATAAAATTAGCAATAATTGATTGTAACATTTACACAACCTTCTACACAGTGACATAAACTCAGGCTTTATCAGCAGCACTGATGTTCCTTGGTAGCAGCGTAAAGTTAAGGTACTGTCACACTAAGCGAGATCGCTAAAGAGTCACCGATTTTATGACGCAGTAGCGATCTCGTTAGCGACGGCAGTGTGGTGACATGTAGCGGCGATGTGGCCCCCCTGCTGAGATGTCGTTGATCGCTTATGAACGTTCTGAGCCGTTTTTTGGTCGTTGGTGTCCCGCTGGTGAGCCTGAATCGCTGAGTGTGACACCCTTTATGAACGACTTTACCAGCGTCGCAGGTGGAACTAGGTTTTCCCAACGACCGCAGAGGTCGTTATACAGATCTCTGATGAGTTGTGTTTGGAAGCTAACTAGCGACCACATAGCGATCTCACTAGCGATCTCGCCAGGCCGTGTCGTTGTCGTGATCGCTAGTGCGATCGCTAAGTGTGACAGTGCCTTTAGCCTTTATTACATCTCACACTCTTTGCTACTTATTTGTTTGTGGGTAATTTAAGCTTTCTATCAGTGATTTTTCTCTGCCTGGTTTACATAAGATAAGCCGTCTAAATTGCCTCTTGCTAAAAAGAAGCTTTCTACTGCAGCTCATACTGTTAATGAAAAATTAATATTTAATCCATGCATATTAATCATGTCTTATTATTTTGCATCAGGTTATGCTTTGATATTTAATTATGTTTTGGATTCTTGTTTATATACATTTGCTACTTTAGAATGATGAGTGTGTGATTAACCCAATGTTTATACACTGACACGGGATATGTTAGGATATTGGATGTTATGGAGGATGTTCGATGTTCTGCATTTTTCATTTGCAGCAGAATGGCTCTTTCTAAGGTACCCCATACACAATAGATAGCTATCAGGCCGGCAGCCATCTCTGCTGACTCCTCCGTACACAGGAGTCCTCTGACAAGCGCTCCTGTGTTCTCTATGAGAGAGCCATTCGCAGACTACTGGCAGTGGCTTATCTCGCCAAGAGCAAAAAGATTTGCATTCCGAAATCGGACGTGCCAGCTCCTTATCTGAACTGGTATCATCTGTCGAGGAAGAATCGGAGGCCCTCATACACATTAGAGTGTCAGCTGAGCCCTCTGATATTGGCCATTTTGCCAATGTTGCTTTAACGTGTATGTAGACTTTAAAGTGCTCACTGAATTTCAGTGTGGCTCCTCGGTAGGATGTCACCGTTGTAACAAGTAAGTTTATAAGACTTCTTTCCACCTAAATATTCCATCGTCGCCTGTGAGTGGTATTTTTAAAAAGTAGAAGCATTTAGATACCACGTCGAAGTTGGCCACGAAGTGGAAACCATTTACCGTAGGTGCTTAAATGTCACCAACACTCTCTGGATTCAGTAAGGGCAGAGCCAAATTTCTTTTGACATTAACATCAGTGCAATTCGTCTATCATGATATTAATGGCATAGGTTTCTATGGCCGAGCAGCTGCATGCAAACCTTACATCACCAAGCACAATGCTGATTTTCGGAAGGAATGGTGTAAAGGTGCCAGCACAAGACTCGCAGTTTCATTGGTGAACTAAAGGAAAACATTATCTGCCTGACTGTATTGTGCCACCTGTAAAGTTTGGTGGAGAAGAGACAATTGTATGGGTTTTTTCAGGGACTGAACCTAAGCCCATGAGTTCCAGAAAGGGAAATAAAAAGCACTTTTCTGTTCCCCATGACTATGTCCAAGTGTGGCAAACCAAGGTCAATAAAGACATGATTGGGTGAGGGTGCTGAACACCTTTGGGATACACCAGAATGGAGATTATGAGCCAAATCCCTTCATTTGACCTCACAGATGCCCTACTAGAAGAGTGGTCTAAAATTCCCACAGACACTGTCCAAAATGAGAACCAACTCAATATTAATATCTAAGTGTTTAGAATGTGATGTAATCAAAGCTTTTGAAAGTGTCACAATACTTGTGTGTCACAACCTCCTGGGAGATCTAGGATTACAAGATCACTACGTATTGTGAATCGCAGATTTTCCATTTAGCCTGTGTGTTTCTGTCCCATATTAAATGGATTAACAACTCTTTCTATGCTGGTCAAAAACTTGCGGCTCCATTTTCATCTGCTTCTGATCTGGTCATTACCTCTCCCTATATAACCTGGCCAGACCTTCTCTGTCTTGCCATTGAAAGCTTTTCTTCCAAGCACCTTAGCGACGCTGTGCTGAATTGGAGATCGTTGTTGCTACTGGAGATTGTTGCGTTCTGTTTTTGGGTGTATGCTTTCCTCATTGTCCTATTTCCATTTGGATGGCACATTCCTATCCTTCCATAATATACCTCTTTACCTTTTGTGAGTGTTTGTATGTTTATTGCTTTCTGTTATCCCTGTTTTGTCTTTGAGTCTTTTTTACATTATATTCCTGTCCCAAGCTTCATAAGGTGAGGGAAGGGACAAATCAGTGTTTAACAGGAGCATAGCAAAGTCGGAGACTCGAGACTTTCTACCTTCAAGAGTACCCCTGGGACAGGGATAGTTAGGGTCCCAGTTCCAGGGACAGTTCGAGGCCCTCTTCCTTATCAAACACCGTCACAGCATGACATTGTGTCTCTATAGTGCCCTTTGTGATATTTCCATTAAAAAAATTATGTCAAGGCTCAATGTGAGTGAGTCAGACAAGAAATAGGCAGGGCACCTTAAAGCAAACCTGTCAACATTCTTGACCAATATGAGATAAGACCACCACCTTTCAGTCCTGATATACAGCATTCTATAATGCTGTATATGTCCCCCAACCCGGCCTGCGAGACGAGAAAAAGACCTTTTATTATACTCACCCATGCAACGGTCTGGTTCGAGGGGCGTCTATGGTTTAGGCTTGGCGCCTCCCTTCTTCTTTTGATGCTGTCCTCCTTCTTGCTTAGTGTGGATGATGCGTCCCACCGTCATCCACACAGTCTCCTCCTCAGAAGTACAACTTTGCCATGACGAGGGCAGAGTAAAATACTGCAATGCACAGGTCAAAGAGCCCCGGCGCATGTGCACTTCAGTACTTCACTCTGCCCTAGCCAGGGCAAAGAAATGCGCCTGCGCAGGAGTATAATGCCGAGGAGACTGTATAGATGACGTAGGGACACCTCATCCACATGAAGCAAGAAGGAAGACGTCATCGAAAAAAGAAGGGATGCGACCAGCGACACCCCTCGGACCAGACCGCTTCGCAGGTGAGTATAATAAAAGGTCTTTTTCTTTTCTTACAAGTTGTCGGGTTGGGGGCTTATATACAGCGTTATAGAATGCTGTATATCAGCCCTGAAAGGTGGTGGTCTTATCTCATATCGGTCAAACCTGGTGACAGGTTCATTTTAAAAAAACCGAGTGGCAGAAAAAGAAGCCGTGTGATGTCTGAAATGACTGGTAGTGGAAGATAATACAACCTGCAATGCTAAAGTATAAGGGTCACATTATAAATGGACAGATAAATTGCCCGTAATGAGTTCTAATAGATATAGAAAGTCGATCAGTTTCTTGAATTTACACTGTAGGTGTAAATAATTTTTATCTTCTGGAGGCCAAAATCTGCTGTTGGTACCATAGTCCGAAGATTCTGAGTTTGGCAACGTCTCTCAAGATCTCTTCAGAGAATATAGCCACATAGAAACGTTCTTCATTAATGTTTAACATTTCTGAGGTTCTTATTAGCAGTCGTATTCACATTGCTGCAGAAGTGCGTGCGCTGTGTTATTAATTTATGTGTGAACTCCATGAACGCACAGTGGTATGGTGAAGACGTTGCTAAGAGGCAACGGAAGGATTTCTTAATGCTCACAAATGTGATTTCTGCAAAGGTGAAGATATCCGTCAAAGCCTGGAGCAGAACTGCACGCACAACCTCATTTCAAGGTTTATAACAAGTATGGATTCCTGTCATTAAAGGATTTTCCTACAAAGTACAGATCTTAGAATAAAAATAAGTTCCACAATTGGATGTGTTAGATTTTTCTTTCCTATGCTGAAATAATCTTATAAATGTACATCTGCGATGCAGGATCGGACTGGGGTGTCTGGGACCCACAGGAGGAGTTATCTCTAAGGGCCAATGTGGAGCCCAGCTGTGACTGAAGCCACATCTTCCAGAGGGGTGCACTGACAGAAGATCCCACTGGAGGTCATTATACACACACACATGCAGCTTACCTAAAAAGACCATTAGAGGGAGCTGTGTAAGACGTATAAAAACCAGTTTTTTAGTTTCACTTTGCCTCAGATAAGATCAGACTTCCAGAGACTGTCAGACAGACAGATTGTCTGCTTGGAGAGTTCAGTCAGAGCTCAGGCAGAGAGCAGAGCAGCTCAGCGCAGTTCAGTCTGCTAGTGGAGTCTAGTAGAGAGTGACACAGAGAAGTCACTCCAGCCTATTCAGAGCTGAATTAAGTGTGGCTCTGAGGCAAGCGTGCCGACGCTTGGAGAGCGGCGAAGAGGCAGCTCACCAACTGCCAGCGTGTGTGATCCTAGGAGGACCTAGATAGTCGAAGGCGAGTGGAATTTAATGAGACAGAGGAGCCTTAATAGCTCATCTCAACAAGTATTGCCGGACACTGGGATCCGAGCCTATAGGGATCTCCACGACCCAATAGGAGAACACCAGAGTTCCTGGAGGACTACAAGTCCCAGGAGTGCCACCGTGCTGATACGTAGCAGGATCAGGAGGACGGAGTCCGGCTCGGCCGGGCCATCCAGGACCCTGTTCTTTCAGAGAGAAGATCCAATAACAAAGTCAGCCAGGTACAATGTGGTGCGCGTCATCTTTGGCGTCACGAACAGGATACGAAGCTTACAATATGTGAGTCCTGTGTTGCCTAAATGGACTGTTTTGTGCAAAAAGACTGTGTGCAGTTTTTGTGATTTTTGGCGCCATTTTGCCGCCATATTCGTGCCCTGAGGCGCTGGTGAAGAAGGTGGGCGTGCATTCGTGGGCGTACCCCCCTGTGGCGCGAAAGCTATGGGCGCCCCCTCTAAATGTTATTACAATACAAGAGCCTGCCCAACTGCTAGGGAGGTCCCGCCTCCTCTTCATCCTCTATGCCAAAAAGAGGAAGCGCAAATCCCGCCTCCACGGAGGAGACCAGATTGTTCCAGATGGAAAGCACAGTCTGGCCTGGAGAGAGATGGCGGAAAGACAGGAGACGCTGTGTGGAGGAACGGCGGTGCGCAGGCCCCGTTCCCCTGAAGAGCTACTGCCTGTGCCTGAGCCGTCCCCAGGTTGGGAGACCGACCCAGCAATACAGAAAGTGGAAGAGGTGGATGCGGTGTTAAGGGACCTGGCCCGACACCGTGAAGAGATGGAGGAGATCGAGCATAGCTGGCGTGCCCTGAAACAGCGGCTGCTGTGGGACGCAACGCTCTCCCCTCCAGGAGCGCAACCGTTACCTGTGCCACCACTGCAAGCGGCTAAAGAAGAACCGGAGGCCGGCTCCAAAAGTGCTGATCCCGACTCCACCGATGATGCGGCAGGAGAGAAGGAGGCTGAGGAGGCCCTGCTCGTTCCGGAGTGCCAGCCCGGCCTGGAGGCCGCAGCGGAATGCAGTCCCCCGGTAGGGACGCCGGAGGAGACCCAGCCGTCAGAGATGGAGCAGCGACAGCAGCAGGTTAGTGCGTCCCCAATTGAGCCACTGCGCGCACCTGCATTGTGTACTGAGTCCTCCCCTGCATCACACCAGCATTGTGCGATTTCAATTGAGCCACCGGATGCATCTGCGCCTTACTCAACAACGCAGCAGGAAAGTGCGTTCCAAAGTGAGCCAAATCTATACTCTGAAGAGACACCCGTTAGGCCTCAAGTCAATCGCAGAAGCGAAGTAAGGACTGTGGCTACTCAAACACAGATCGCGGGACATGACATGTTAGTGGTGCATTCCAGATCGCACCGCATACTTCCAGCCCCAGGTATGGAAGCAGTCATTGCAATCTGCAAGCAAGAACAGTAGGACCCAGACAGGGTTTACTGCACCTGTATAAAGTTGAAGAAATGTTTAAAGAAGAAATTGCACTTTATTGTCTTTTACTTATATGTGATAAATGTTTGCATAATTAGCATAAATCTTGAAATAGAATACCCCAGTTGGGTAAAAGGAGTTAATGTGAAGCATTAATGTGATTTTCTAAATTTGAAATGTTTTATCCAAAGACTGCGTGGCTGAGGGCTTTGCCAGCCCAAAAACTTTCATTGTAAATAGTTCGCACTTCGGTGCCCCATCTTTGTTTTACATAAAGCCTTACTACCTCTGAAGAAAAACCTGTATGGTGTGGCCTAGAGTGAGGTTTGCGGCGATGAAGTCCTGCAGCCCACCCAGGACCCACGTGGGAGGTTTTTGGTGCGGGTCCTCCACAAGAATCTGTCTTATATATATTTATGTGGAAAATGTTTTGATATTTTTCTACTTGCTCATGTATACATTGCAACGTTAAAGAGTCCTTACCTCCCGCAAGGGATGAGTTATATGTTAATGTTATTATATGCAAAAATGTTTTTTCTTTTCTATTTCAGCCCGGGAGTGCTGATGATAACTAGGGGGGGATGTGTGGCCCAGCTGCGCTTGGTACACATGTCTCCAGGAGGATGCACAGGAAGGTAATTGCAAAACCTGATATTCATTCACATCTCACACTTCCCAGGAGCCACCAGAGGGAGCCCCTTAGATTCAGGTATTTAGGGGCGTGGAGAAATGCAGCAGTAGGCATTCTAGCCAGACAGCTATTCTAGTTGTTGGTTGTACCTCAGACAGTTCAGTTCTCCTCAGGACACCAGAGTGAGAGGATTCCTGTCAGAGCTCAGTCTGAGCTAGAGTGAGTTAGTTCAAGTTCTGGTCTTGGAGGGAGAGGAGAGAAGACTGATTCCTGACAGAGCTTAGGTAGCTCATCTTGAACTGAAGTGGAGACTAGTACGAGTAGAAAAGAAATTACTCTAGCCTAGTCAGAGCTACAACTGAATCTGTTATCTCAGAACAAGCTGCCTGTGTTCTCTAGAACGTGGAAAGTGACTCTCGGAGCTACAGCATGTATACAGTCTGACGGAACGTCCTGTGAGCTGCTCTGGACAGAGTTTTGAAGGAAAGAAGGAAGGGAACTACTGCAGTTATAACAACGAGCCAACTGAGAGCAGGTCAGTGAGCTTGGAAGAACAGCTGATTACTACACCTACTGCTACCCGTGCTTATGTTAAGGGTGTGAGCAGGGCGACAGGCGAGTGGAAAACATAAGGAAGAGTGACTTTGGTGACAGATCACCTTCGCTCAATTAACCGGACACCAGGGTCCGAAGCATTGCTAGTACTTCACGGCTAGTGATAGAAAACCGGAGGCCTTGCTGGACTTCAAGTCGCAGAAGGTAGCCCTAAGTGTTGATACGTAACTTGAGTCAGGGAGAACAAGGACTTTTAGCAGTGCACTGCTTAGAAGGACTTCGTTCTTGCCAACATCTGATTATCAGAGACAGAGAAGGCTCTACCACAATGTCGGCCGGGCGTAGCTGCTGCATTACGAGTTAAACTTGACTTCATGCAAGTTAGGACTCACATATATTTCAAAGGTAAAGGAGGCCTTAAACCTGCTCAGCGATTACCTGAATGTGCATTCTCCAACCTGACCAGCTTCCCGGGACATACCTGCCAACAACATCAGTAAAGGTATGGAAAGAGACTGAATTGTGTGTGACTGACTTATTATCTGCAACACCATTGACTTTGAGGGAACAGTCCCACCTGTGGGGGACTTAACATCTAGCTGCCTAATAACATCCCCTCAGAAGATTAACCCTGCAGCGCTGGTCTATCTGATCAGAAACCACAGGTGGCGTCACGAACTATTACTAAAATCCCTGTAAATATCCCCCATTGTATGAGCGCCCAGGGCCACGGACCGAGCTCTGCTGCCAATGACATCCCCCATAGACTTCCATGGGCTCGGTGCCGAGTACCCCATAGCCCTGGTACCACGTGTGTTGTGCGACTCACCCACCCTACAGCTATATGCAAATATCTGTTAGCTGTTATCTCAGTTGTAGTGGACCATGGACTGTAAGATGCAGGCAGCTCCTGCACATCTACTGTGCGCCCCCATAACTGGGATGTACAATTACAGTAGTTTACATTAAAGGGGTTCTTTAGTGAAAACACATTATCACCGATCCACAGGATTGTTGATAGCTTATCGATCGTTGGAATCTGATCGGAAGAATGGGGAACTTTTATCCCTGACAAGGCACTTTTATCCGCATTTTAAAATGGAGCGTCATATGTCAGATGTCTGACTACAGCTCTTTGAGGCTGCCAGACAAAGCCAAGTGCAATGCTTGGCAGCCACTTAAAGAATGAATGGATCAGTGGTCAAGTCAAACATGCCGCTCAAGTCTAATGGGGATAAAAGTTACACATTCTTCCCATCAGTGCAGGTCCCAGCAGTCGGACCCCCACCAATACTTATCCTGTGGCTAGATGATTATTTTGTTTTCAATGGAGAGCACCTGTAAGTGCATTTTTTTCACTATGTAACAGGCACAGGGCAGGGAGAGGTTAAACTTCCAAGTATCTCATCTCTAAAGGAAATAAATAATCTTATCCTTAATTACCGTATATCAGAAAAAAAACAAGTGATCCCCATACAAAAGCACAATCTACTATACCAAGAGCAATAATACTACATACAAGGGAGAAATACCTTCACACCATGACCAGACCATATACATTAACTACCACCACATAGTGACCGAATAATACCACATACAGGGAACAAATACCGCCACACTATGACCAGACCACATATTACCACCACATAGTGACCGAATAATACTACATACAGGGAAAAAATACCACCACACCATGACCAGACCACATATTACCACCACATAGTGACCTATAATACCACATACAAGGAACAAATACCGTCACACCATGGCCGGACTACATATTACCCCCACATAGTGACCAAATACTACAATACTGATAATAAAAACCACAATAATAACACTAATATCACCAGTGACATTATACACAGGAGTTCTGTATATAGTATATAGTGTATATTGTAAGTGTACAGGTAATACAGTGATCAACTGTGACATTATACACAGGAGCTCTGTATATAATATATAGTGTACAGGTAATACAGTGATCATTCATGACATTATACAAAAGAGCTCTGTAAATAGTAATCACTAGTGACGTCTCTAGTTGAAGTCATTCATCATCACTTTTCTCCTTTATCCGGCTCAGACCGCTATCACTTTTTGCTGTCAAGACTTATCTCTGAACAAAGTAACACCCAGACATCTATAGCTGGTCACTTCTATTGCACATTTACCACTTTTTCCCCAACTTCTGCACTGCACCAGATGACGAAAATAAGTGACAGTGCCGCCCTGCACAGTAACAGTACCCCCCTTTTATTTACCCACGGAAAACAGTATCAGGAAAAGTAAAATATACCACAGCAGCAGTAATATCACTTAATTGGCCCCTACAATAATTATTTCCCCCACTTGCCACCATAAACTAATAATTTATGTTCCTCATTTTGGCCTATAAAGTAATTATGTCACTAATCCTGGCCCCTTCCTGTACTAATGTTCCCCATCCTGTAATAATGTCCCCCATCCGGGCCCCTTTCTATAATGTCCTCCATCCTGGGCCCTTCCTTTAATAATGTCCTCCATCCTGCGAAGAAAAAAATCGCATTATGCACAATTTGCCTCCAATAATTGGATCGTATTCAGCCATTCTGGTCTGTGGGTCCATGAAAAATGTGGAAATTGGAGAAACTTTTTTTTTTATTCTCCATATCCAAGTAAAACGCATCCCACTCTGATTACACTGTTCAGAGTCTGATAACATGTGATTAGCATAATCAGACTGATTTTCTTGGTCCTGTGACCCTAGCCCATGTGTGAGGTTCACCAAGTTTCTTCCCACCCTCCATAACTACAGAGGAGTTAACTTGCAATTTAGATTATGAGAACAAAAGAGGACAAGGAGTGACGTAAATGACGCCAATTTATGTACAGCGCTGCAGAATATGTTCACGCTATAAACATTAATAAAATAATATTTTTAGTTATTTAATAACGTGCCAGTGGAATAAGTGTCATTTTTTAAAAACGTCTTGGAGTAAAACATTGACAGTCGAGGTAAGATGCAGTCATGAAAAAATACCATCTTCATCATCCTGTGAATCTAGAGCTGGACTGACAAGAAGGCTCAGTGTGCAAGCAATGTCTATTGGATCTTGTCCTTGTGGATTGGGTGTCAATGACTAGGCAGCCACCCACAATCCTAAAACCACAATGACAATCAGTGGCAATATTCAGCTGCACAGGGTATCGGGAGAAGATACAGATTAGATATTAGAAAAAACTTTTTGACAGTGAGGATGATCAATGAGTGGAACAGGCTGCCACGAGAGGTGGTGAGTTCTCCTTCAATGGAAGTCTTCAAACAGAGGCTGGACAGACATGTGTCTGAGATGGTTTAGTGAATCCTGCATTGAGCAGGGGGATGGACATGATGACCCCGGAGGTCCCTTACAATTCTACCATCCTATGATTCTATGTATACGGCCGTTGGTTTATGAGCGCATCATAGTCAGATGATAGATATACTGCAGTTTAGGTGAACAATGAATGCGAGTCAGACATCATCTCCCAATGTCACCGCTAAAGCTCACTAATTGCTGAACAACTGTGAACCCTGCAGCCATGTTTAAAAATGTAGTTGGAAACGTAGAATAGCGGTTGTTATAGCAGCGCGGGAGGGCGGACTGGGTTTACCTTGTTATGGTGTACACATATTATTAGATTATTTAAAATAATCTACTTAGTTTCACTAACTTTGTAAAAATAAAAGTAACATTAATTCAAAAGCAGCCACATCCTGTATTATAAACCAGAGCTGCATTCTCAGTGCTCCTGGATATCCTTGGTAATAATGTACTATTTCAGCTGCAGATGGAAGGAAAGGAGACACACTAGTTCATAACTAGTGGGTAGGCGGAGCCCCAGATAGGATTGACACCTCAGATTAAAAAGAGTGTTGACCGGCCCCTCCAGCTCGGGCTCCTCCTACTCAGCTCTCCAGTTTACAATTTGAGGTCCCAGAGGATAGTCGCTGCTGGAAGCAGCTCCTCAGAAGATTTTATTATTTTTTATCGGACAAGAGACTTGGATCACCAAATGTGGTCTAGAGGTCTCAGGGGTCTCAGCGCTGCTGGACTCCCACCTCTCCCTTGGCGGATCTGTATTACCCTAATGGTGGTCCCTGCAGAACCCTGCCGGCCCGGGGGGATGAGGATGGCTTCCCTGGCGGGGACGCAAACCGCGCTGCAGGGGTCACTGCGTTCCCCGCCCTGGGGGGAAGCATGGGCACGCGCCAGAAACCCCTGGGGGTCCCTGTGGCGCTTCGGCTGGTGAGTACCACGCATTTTTATTAATGTGTGTGAGTGCTTAAGCGACTGCTGCGGCAGCCGCTGTACAATACATGTCGGTGACTGGTGTTTTTTGTCCGCAGGTGGATGCCTGCAGGACATAGGAGAGAGGAGTGCGCGCCTTTTTATTTGAATTTTCGCGCCGCTCTGAGCGCGCGCTTTACTGCTGTCTCCATTTCCGGCTTCCCTCATGGAGCACACGGAGGCACAGCGCGGCGGCCATTAAAGAAGCAGGCTGAAAGCTTCTTCTGGCTCTTCTCCCTCCTTCCCTCCCGGCAAGATGTTACACTGTTACCAGCTGGGTGAGTCGCTTCTAGCCCGCAGGCAGAAGATTAACCCCTTCACCCCCACAGCGCGGGCGCCTTCTGGGGCACTAATGAGTGACAGACTGCGCTGTCCTGCGGCTGTTATCGCATAAGGGGCTCGCACACTCTTTTCAATAATAATAAAGAGTTTGTGGGGAGTCTGCGATTTTAATACTGCCACTATACGTTTCCACTAACGATCCCGATAACGACGCATACTAATGCGATCGTTTGTGTGATCTTTTTTAATGTCGCTAGTAGCTGCCAATCTGGGCGATCTCATTAACATCGCATAAGCGGTTAGCGATCTCCTTAACAACTTTGGCGGTCATTGCGATATACAAAACAGCGCAATTTTTAGCGATCTTGTGGAACGTTTTTCTGTTAGTGTGGCATAAAAAGCTGTCCTGCAGCTGCTGCCTTATAAGAGGCACTTGGGGCTCGCACAACTTTTTCATTATCAAGGTTGTGGGGAGTCTGCTACTTTAACCCCTTCTTAGGCTGTTAACTCTTAATGCTGGGGTAGCTCTCTCTTTAAGAGCTTTAACCCTTCAGCGATTGTTTTTCTTTAAGAAACTCACTGTTCTAGTTACTGACAGGTTTAACCTGCCATATACTGTGCAAGGACATGTCAGAATCTGACACGCAGACCCCGACGGCGTCATGCGCAGCAGTCGGAGGTTCCAGTGGTGTCAAAATGGAGGCCCTCGCTAGTTTCTATGATGGCCTGTCTGACCTTCTAGGTTATGGAGTGTCAGCTAGATCCTCTCAAGGAAACGACACAAATCAGTGTCTTCCTTCTCGCGTAGCGAAGATGTCCGTTTCGGACAAGGAGGATCGGCAGGGACACTCTGCCTCTCTCATGGACCGTACTATTGGAGCCATGAGGGCGTTACAGTTACCAGAGAGAGGTAACTAGGCGTCCTAGTAAGTCGGCCCGGATGTTTCAGGAGTCGCATAGGTCGCGACGGCTTTACAATCTGTATCCGTTTTCTACGGAGTTGATTGTTAATTGGATCCCTGAAGTGAATGTCTCTTTATCCTGGTAAAAGAAGGCGAGTCTGCAGGACCTGCTGGACAGAAAAATGGAGATGGCAACAATATCCATCTGCGAGGCCGCGGGTCATGGATTCAGTATTAAGGATCTATGTGTACTTGTAAAGTTTCCCTGAGCCGTTTGGACCGTCTACGGACGGCGTGACAAGATGGATCCCCTCTATCGAGATAGATGGGCTTTTCAAGTTGAAGGATTCTGCGTCACTGCTATCCAGGGCGCAATCCTCGGCAGTCACAGTTAGAAGAGCACTGTGGCTTAGACAGTGGAACGCGGTTTCCAAGCAGGGTTTGCTATCTTTAGCTTACAAGGTGGTCAGCTATTTGAATCTGACCTCACAGAGCTGATTTCTGAGGCAAAAGAAACAGCTTTACCGCAGCGCAGAGCTGTGACTTCTGCGTCTGGCAGGACTAGTGCCGGTAGTTGTCGGCGGTCCTTTCGGTCCAGGGGATGATCCGGTCAACCCTCTGGGGGTTTGGGTCGTTCCTCTCTTTTTTTAAAAAAAAAAAAGGGGGGGGAATTCTCAGAAATTCCGCATACCCTGGAAACAGAACTTCCATTAAGACAGAAGCTGGCAAAAAACCCGCTAAAGCGGTCTGACGTCTGGGTCTCACTCGAGCGCTCTCGAGTGGAGGGTCGTTTACTCCAATTCAAACCGACTTGGGTTTCCCGTGTGTCGGACGCCTGTGTGACACAGGTTGTGTTGGCAGGCTACTTCATAGAGTTTCTTTCTCGACCCCCGGACAGGTTTTGCCAATCTCGCATTCCTCAGAGCCGAGCTATTTGCCGCTCTACTACGAGAGGTCGATTCCCTTCTGCAGAAGGGTGTGGTGATACCGGTTCCGCAGAGGTCCGGGGAAGAGGATTCTTATTCCAACCTCTTTGTGGTCCCCAAAAAGGAGGACAAATTTCGCCCTATTTTGGATTTCAAAGATTGAATCGGCATGTTTACATCCCGAAAATTCCGCATGGAGTCACTTCGCTCCGTTGTGGCAGCCCTGTCGCAGAACGTCTTTTTGGTCAATCGACATTCGCGACGTTTATTTGCATGTTCCCGTCGGAAGGGCTCACCGGCGCTTCCTTCGTTTTGCCATAGGTCAGGACCATTACCAGTTTGTGGCCTGCCATTCGGCTTGGCCTCGGCGCCCAGAGTTTTTACAAAAATTCTAGCGCCCCTCATGGCAATTCTTCGAAGACGGGGTTATGATTTTCCTACATGGACGACCTTCTGATTGTGGCGTCCTCAAAGGAGGAGGCGGGGACGACTCGCAATCTATCCCTTCAGCTCCTGGAGGATTTCGGGTGGCTGGTCAATTGGGAGAAGTCGTCTCTGGAAGTCAATCCTGTTTTTGGGAATGCATTTCGACACGGTACGGACGGTGGTGTCCCTTCCTCCAGACAAGCGGGCATGTCTCTTTCGACATGTACAGATTATGAGGTCTGCGACAGCAATATCCTTTCGGAAGTGTATGCGCCTTCTGGGTTTGACGTCCATGGAGGCACTTCCGTTTGACCAATTTCATCCCAGGGCCCTCCAAAGGCTCATTCTGAGTCGTTGGGATCGATCGCAAGCTTCTCTGGATTGCAGCGTCATCATCTCTCACAGGGTGCGAGAATCCCTAGGATGGTGGTTATGTCCAGGAGCGTTATCCCTGGGGAAATCTTTCCTCCCTCCAGGTGGTCGGTCATAACCACCGATGCCAGCCTGACGGGCTGGGGGGGTGTCTGGAACGTTCTTTGGATCCAGGGAGTATGGTCATCGGAAGAGTCTGTTCTACCGATCAACATCCTGGAATTGAGGGCAATTTTTTCTTTTGCCTCCAACACTGGACGCTCCCTTTGAGCGATCCGCCAGTTCGAGTGCAGACAGACAACGCGACGGCGGTCACGTATATCAACCATCAAGGCGGGACGAGAAGCTCCAGGCTCATGATGGAGGTGTCTCGGATCCTGCTATGGGCCGAGACCAGGGTTCCGGCCATCTCTGCGATTCACATTCCAGGAGTCCAGAATACCACGGCGGACTTCCTCAGTCGCGAGAGGATGGATCCTGGAGAATGGAGTCTCCATCCGGAAATTTTTGCACTGCTGTGCTCCCGTTGAGGAACTCCCCAAGGGGATTTGATGGCATCCAGGGTCAATGCCAAACTACCGACCTTCATATCCAGGTACAAGGATCCGAAGGCTGTGGCGGTGGATGCTCTGGTGGCTCCGTTGGACCATTTCGAGCTAGTATATGTGTTTCCGCCGGTGTCCTTGCTTCCTCTGGTGCTGCGTCGGATCAGACTGGAGAGAATTCCGGCTATGTTGATAGCCCCGGATTGGCCAAGGAGGACGTGGTTCTCGACACTGGTGTCGCTTTTGGCGGCTCCGCCATTTCCACTTCCTCTTCGTCCGGACCTGTTATCCCAGGGGCCCGTTCGTCATCCGGATTTGAAGTCTCTGCGTTTGACGGCGTGGCTCTTGAGACCGAAATATTGACCCGTAGAGGTTTCTCGGCTGAAGTCATTGCCACTCTGCGATCTGCCAGAGGTCCGGCTACCACTAAGATTTATCACAAGACTTGGGAAGCCTTCTTTTCGTGATGTTCGGGGTCTTCAAGGAACCCGAGGAGTTTTTCCATTCCCAATCTGTTGGCTTTGCTGCAGTACGGGCTGGTCAAAAGGTTTGGCAGTTAGCACTCTGAAAGGCCAGGTTTCTGCCCTGTCCTTGCTGTTTCGGAAGGCTATCGCCTCGCTTAGGGACGTACGTTCCTTTTTTCGCGGAGTAACCGTCAGTTTCCACCGCGGAAGGCGTCTGTGTTTCCTTGGCGGCTCAACCTTGTCTTGGAGGCTCTTCAGCATGTACCTTTTGAGCCTATGGGTTCTGCTAGCCTTTCTTTAATTTCTTGGAAGATTGCCTTCTTAGTGGCGGTAACCTCTTTAAGAAGGGTTTCTGAGTTGGCAGCTCTTTCCTGCTCGCTTCCTTTCCTGGAGTTTTACCCGGATCGAGTAGTGCTTTGCACACGGGGCGACTTTCTACCTAAGGTGGTGTCGCAATTTCATGTTAACCAGGATATTGTATTGCCCTCGCTTTGCCCGGGCCCAAGGAATGCAAGGGAACGGGACTTGCACAAATTGGATTTAGTGCGGACCTTGAAGTTCTATTTGTCTGTTACTCAAGGTTTTAGGAAGTCAGATTCTCTGTTTGTGATTCCAACAGGTCGCAGGCGTGGTCAACGAGCTTCCAAGGTTTTTATAGCTCGTTGGATTCGGTCAGCCATTTTTGGAGGCTTACCGTCTTAAAGGCGAACCTTGCCCGATTAAGATTCAAGCTCACTCCACGAGGGCTGTGGCTTCATCGTGGGCCTTTCATCAAGGGGCTCGAGCGGCGACCTGGCGCTCCGTCCACACATTTACAAAGTTTTATAAGGTGGACGTCAGTGCTTCCGCTGATGCGGCCTTAGGACGTAGGGTCCTGCAGGCAGCGGTATTTTAAGTTTTAGTTAACTTGTATTTGGCGCCTGTTGCGCATTTATCTAGGTTGATGGGTTTCTGCCTCTTTTGGTTTTTTCCCACCCTAATTTCTGGACTGCTTTGGGACATCCCACTAGTTATGAACTAGTGTGTCTCCTTTCCTTCCATCTGCAGCTGAAAGATGGATTTTGGTAAGAACTTACCTGTAAAATCCTTTTCAGCGAAGGAAGGAAAGGAGACACAGCTCCCTCCCATGGCAGAAGTGTGTTGTTGTATTACTGTAAGGTTCTGTGTACATGTTCCTGAAACTCAGTTTGTTCGTCAGCCATTTTACTTTCTGTCTTGCTGCAGCTATCTTGCCCTCAGTCAAAATGGAGTTTCCAGCTTGCATGTTCCCGCCCTGATTCTCTCCTTTTGCTTCTTAAGCAGCCACAGCTGAGCAATCAGTGCTTCAGAATCTAGCCTGCAGTGAACCTGTGACCTGACTCCTAAAGCCTTGGACCTTGTACTCCAGCTATTCCTACTGAGGAACTCTGAAGCACTTGTGGACTCTGAACCCTGCTCTTTGAAAGACCCACGTTTGCATGGACTTACGGTAACAGAGAAGAAGATTCTGAACCTGTTGTGGAGAGTGATTGCTGAGCTTAGATTACTCTGGCCTGCTGTGTCTCCTGCTTCTGTGTCTGCAAACTGTGTGACTATTTTTGCCAACTTGTATGAAGTAATACAAGACTTTCTATATCAAACCTGTGTCTCATGTATTTTCATCGCACCCAAGCACAAGACGCTATATGAACTGTACCACATACATTACAATTACAGATGCAGCGTGACCCTTCTGTGATAGCGATTTTCTGGGCTGAGGTCGACGCGCTACGGCTCTGTTCCAGCATTGCCAGGTTATCGCGGTAGTCAGGTTCAGTGAGTAGTACCTGGAACTGTGTGATTTTTGCCTACATGCATGCATAACCTGTACTTTTATGTTTTTTTCTCTGAAGTCCTTCAGAAGGGGTTATGTTGCTCCGCTGGTGATATTGCTCTTCCTTAAGCTTGTGTACAACTGGAGAGCTGAGTAGGAGGAGCCCGAGCTGGAGGGGCCGGTCAACACTCTTTTTAATCTGAGGTGTCAATCCTATCTGGGGCTCCGCCTACCCACTAGTTATGAACTAGTGTGTCTCCTCTCCTTCCTTCGCTGAAAAGGATTTTACAGGTAAGTTCTTACCAAAATCCGTCTTTTTTCATTATATGTTTACAGTGCAATGACTGGTCTGCATATGACCCTTCCCAGAATGAATATCAGCTGTGTAGACACTATGCAAACTGAGATATTTCAGATGCAGCTGTGGATTATAAAACAGGCTAGAATAAAAGTGTAATAAAAATGTGATAAAAGCAAGATAAGGACTAGTTCACATAGCGCAAAACACATAACCTAGGCTCTGTTGCAGATTCCGTCTTTTATCCCGGTACAAATAGTGCAGCATGCTGATTTACATTTTTTAGGGAAAATGAAGAACATCAGGATGGAAACATATAGAAGACTCCATTTGTATTCTTCATCCACTACGTTCGACGCTTGACATTGTGCTTGGTGATGTAAGGCTTGCATGCAGCCACTCGGCTATAGAAACCCATGACATGGAGTTTTCAGCAGGGCAACAGTTTTCGTGTTGATGTTGAAGGGGTTGTCCGGCTTTAGACTACAAGTGTTCAGTCACTCTATGTGACTGCAGACTAGTGGATCCTCACAGCGCGTGCACTATGAGATTTATCTGATGCTGACAGTGGGAGTGGGCGGTCTTGTAACCACAAGTATGACATTTGCATACTTTCAGCCACATTTCGACTAGATGTATCCAGCCTCGCTCAATACACTCTTATTGAGCGTGGTCACGCATGTCTAGTCGGCACATGATTACAACTTGCACACCGCTCCTGATGCCAGCATCAGAGAGTACTAACAGCGTGCAGTGCGAGAACTTGCAAGTCTGCAGTCACTTAAAGTAACTGCAGACTTGTAGCTTAAGGTTGGACCAACTTTATAATAGCAGACTCTGCGGTTATGCAGTCAGGCGTGCATTGGTAACTTTTATACCCTCAGCGCTCGCTCTCCACTTTGTGGCTGAATTGCTTTGGTTGCTTAACTGTTCCACTTCTCAGTACTGTCACTCATAGGAGATGGTGGAGTTTTTAGGAGAGAAGAAATGTCACGACCTGACTTGTTACACCGGTGACATCCTATTACTAGGGATGAGCTGACCCGTGGATGTTCGAGTAAACGTTAGTCCAAAGTTCAGTTCGGGTACCAGCGCTGTACCCGAACTTGAACCCGAACCCCATAGAAGTCAACCCGAACTTTGGTGCTCTAAAAAGGTCTCCTTCTCTATCTCCCTCTCTCCCCTCAGCATCCGAGCTCCGAACACTAAAACAGACTTCCGGGAGAAGTCCATGTTCGGAGTTCGGTATGAACCGTTTGGGTTCGCTCATTTCTACCTATTACAGGACCGCGCTGGTATGGCCGGTGTCACACTTGTGTGTGTGATGCGAGAAACTCGCATCAACACCCGGCACTGCCGCCGGCACTTGGGACCGGAGTGTGCGTCTACATGTATTTCTATGCTGCCGCGCTCTCCGATCCGAGTGCCGGCGGCAGTGCTGGGTGTTGATGCGAGAGACTCACATCACACACACAAGTGTGACACCGGCCTATCAGTGAGACTTTAGAACGGGCCATTCTCTCATTAATGTTACCAATGGCCGACGGCACGGTGAGGGGCTGGATATTATACACTGGGGGCAGTGGGACTGAATGAAAATCAATGACTACGTGTGTCCCAGTACTTATACCCAAATTGTGTATATGGATTTGATGCACATTTTGGAACACTGTAGTGTATGTAACTTTAATTACGGTATATTTTTTCTTTTGTTACTCATCTCTGTTTAATTTACTATGTTCCTTATCACGGCTTATTATATATTTCCTTTGTTCCACACCATGTCCTACATCAAACAGAATAAAAATCCTTTGTAACACAGAGAAAAGTCTCCATCCTTTGGGAGCTGTCCTCGTTTATCTTCTCTTCCTTCTGTATCTGATGAAATACGACTGTTGGAAGTTCCTTTCTAGGAAACACAATCGATAGCCGGTGATTCATAAAGCCGGCTCTTACGTTCTCTGTGATTGGAATACATCACCGTGCGGCCGCTTGCGTTGACTCATTGGCAAGTTCTGCGATATTATTAGACATCAGACATATTAGAATAAAATATTCTTTCGTGATTGCGCCGCTGCTCAATGAATATTATTCAGAGCAGAGTTTTTTTGTTTTTTTTCTGTTTCTAGCGACCCTAGTCATTTGTCTAGAATTGTTTATGAGCTATAGGTCCTCCGCCAAGTCTCGTACATACCCGGCAGATATAATCTACCTATCCTATTAATTGGAGTAGGATGGGTGCACAATACCTGGAAATTGTCTGATAGACGACACCTCAGTTGCGACTCTGACATGCCAATTTGTAAGTGAGAGATGTTTGATGGCGCCATTTACATATTAATATGACGCTAGAAAAGCATGGAATCCGCTCCACTACTGTCCATGGATTATATTGCAGCACAGCCACATTGATGTGAATGGGACGGAGATGAAATACCAGACATGATTGGTGGCAAATATCCCCATTAGTAATAGTGACACACGCTTATAGCATGTTACCAATTTTGCACCATTTGGCTCTAGTTTTCCTGTACATTCATCTTTGATTTGGTCTTTGGTCAAATCAGATAAAAGAAGATCAGAAAAAAAACAGACAAAACTCTCCAGACCATCAGAATGAGCTCACTGATAGACGCTGCAACCAAGAGGCTGTAGGAGGCAAACGGTGCAACATAGTGAATGGAACCTAAACGCCACAAAAATGATGTTTAGCCATTATTACTTGTAATTACGGTAAAAAAGATGAAATTGTGGTAAAACAACCCCTTTACCTACTTGGATATTGTGGTCCTCTGTGCATGAAACTGCACAGTATCATACTACAAAATGCTGAAATATTTGTTTTGCTTGTCTTCATGTCAAGATTTGTCTTTCTCATCCCGACATGGTGGAAGCAGTGTGACAATGGCAGGGCAGTCACCTTCACTGATCGTAATGTGAGGGGAAGAGGGGGGATATCCTACAAAACTTGCTGTTGACTGGCTGCGGCGTGTAGGCTGAGGAGGAGACAGACTACTGTTGACCAGACCTTGACAAGTAAAAGAGAAGTTGTAGTATAAGAGCAAGATAGTCTCTGAATGACAGAAACCTGGGCCATTTCTCATGGTATGTGCCTGACTCAGTACCTTAGTGTTACTCCATTACCTTGCCACTACATAGACACAGTCTGTTACTGTTCTCCTCAGCCTACCTTACTCTGTCTGGCTTAGACTGGTCAGCAGTCTGCCACTCGTGCTGGATCGCTCGTTCAGTAGTGTCCTTTCTGTACCTTCCTTCCATTATCGGGTGCCTTCCGTTTGTCTCTTGTTGCCTGCTTTGCTGGGACCGGCGTTCCAGTTGTTCTAGAACGCCGGTTCCAGCCCTCATTAAAGAAGCAATCCCATCAAAAATTTTATATTCTTAATATATTGCAATCATCATATTATATAGCACTGTGTACTGAATGCATAGGTGTGTGCGGGAAAGAGGCAGTGACCCAGGTTAGTCTAACTTAAATGTCTTTATTTTGGTATCTCACAAAAACAAGGGAAATTGTATCCTCCGGTTCGCAGCAAAATCGTCCATTACAGTCCATAACACTCCGTTGCCTTGGGCGAGAACACAGCTATATTTCTATCTCTGAGTGTTTTCGATTCCTCTGGCTCTGGGCTGTGTTCAGTCTCACCCAGTCCTGTACTGCAGAGAGCTCCTGCTCTCAGCTTGTGAGTCGCACGTACCAGGGCTTTGGGGTACTCGGCACCGAGCCCGTTCACTTCACTGGGGGATGTCACGGGTAGCGCAGCTCGGTCCTTTGCCCTGGGCACTCACTAAAGGGGGATATTTACAGGGGATGATAGAATGTTCGTGACGCCACCTGTGGTTCCTGGTCAGGGTGACCAGCGCTGCAGGGTAGGTCCTCTGAGGGTTTGGGGCAGCAAGGTGTTAAGTCTCCCACAGGCGAGACTGATTCCTCAGAGTATATGGCGGTGTAGGGGTGCAGGAGCAATAATGCAGACACACACAAGCAAGTCTCTTTCTGTACCTTTACTGGTGATATTTGCAGGCACGTCCCGGGAAGCCGTCAGGGTGGAGGATGCACATCCAGTAATCCACTGAGTAGGTGTAGGGCCTCCTTACGCCTTTAATGTGTGTGAGTTTCTGACTTGCATAAAACAAAGCTTAACTCCGTGTTTTCAGCTGCGCCCGGCTGACCTTGTGGTGAGGTCTTCTTGTGGACAGAACAGTGTCTTTGTGGCGGTACCTGCCAGACCCCCGTCTTCCTAACCTCGGTTACGTATCAGCACTGCTGGGCCCCTGCGACTTGAAGTCCAGAGTCTCCGGTGTCTCCTACCAGTCGTGCAGATGCTGGTAAGCGCGGACCCGGTGTCCGGTGGTGCAGAGTGGAGGTAAGCTATCAATGCTGGTTGACCTCGGTCACTCTCTTTTCCTCTTTCTTCCACCTGCCTTTCGTCCTACTCTCACCACTATCATAAGCACAAACTAGCAGCAGATGTCAGCTTTCTTTTCTTCACCGCTCTCCAAGCGTCGGCACGCTTACTTACTGAAAACGCTCGCTGAAGCACTCTCAGTGGACTCAACTTTGACCAGACTAAGTGGCAATCCTTTCCACTACACTGGACTCCACAATGTAAGCTCAATAAGTCCTGAAGTCCTCAGGCTTTCAGATAAGTCTTTCTTTGGCTAGTCTTTCCCTCTCTACTCGTCTGAGGTAACTAGCTTGTCTGTCTCAGCCCTCCGGCTAAACTGATCTGAGGTAACTGCCGTTCTGAGGTAAAACCAACGACTAGCTAACTCTCAGCTAGACTGCCTTCATCTCACTACTGTCGTCTCAAGGGCTCCCTCTGGTGGAACCAGGGAAAATGTGAAGTGTTGTGTGCTTATAGGTTATCATGGATTTACCTTTTGTGCAACCTCCAGGGTAACATGTGGCTCCAGTCACAGCTGGGCTACACACTTGCAAAGCCAGATACTGACACACTCAAAACTCAACTCAAAGTTTAAATGTGAATCGTGGACATGGGCCACTCGCAAAACCCGGAGTTAAGGGAGGGATGACTCAGCTGGGTCAGGAGCTCAAAAGGGAGATGACTCATGCAGGGAAAAGAGATTTCCTGTTTCTACATAGAGCTGAGGTAAGAGAAGAATTATCTGGGAAGAAAGGCAAAATGAGCAATTGTAAGTACACAGTGCTATATATTATGATGACTGCAATATATTAAGAGGGTAAAAACATTAATTGATGGGAGTATTTTAATAAGATATACTTTTCTATCCAATGGTGGACATTTAAACTACTGTGAACCCCTGAGTTGCGCAGCTGCTACTACCATTCATTCTCTGAGAGACTGCCACATTTAAACTTGACAGTCCCGTAGAGAATGAATAGACAATGGCAGCTATATTTCCATTCTAAAGGGGCATTTCAGAGTCCGTTCTCGGGATCAGGGGGTAACAGCGGTCAGACCCGCAGATGGATGATAACTTGCTAACTTGATAAGTTGCGAATAACCTTTTAATCACCAGTTGAATTGTGCATATGTTCCTATTATATAAATGACAGATATCTGCATTAAAAGTGAATATGCAAATAACTTATTCAGAGTGAAAGAAAACTGGAGTGCAAGTACCATTTATAAGTAAGGTCGATATTGACTTTTAGGATTGCGACCCCATTAGCTGGCACTAGAGTCCCTGTTCTCTTCCCTTATGAGGATTTTTGCATATTTAAATTCCCTAGGAGCATTGCATGGCTTATAAGTAGGGATGAGCGCACGTGGCAGTTCGGGTTCTGGCACCCGACTGAACTTTATGTCCAAAATTCGGTTCAGGCAACTAGAACTTTACCCGAACTTGAACATGAACCCGAACCCCTTTGAAATGTATAGGGACCCGAACTTCAGAGCTGGAAAATTCTTTCTCTCTTGCTCCTCACGAAGTTTCCCCGGATCTCCGAACGTTAAAATGAACTTCCAGGAGAAGTCCGTGTTCGGAGTTCAGCACCGGACACTTAGTGTCTGCTACGAACCCCTAACTTTAAAGTTTGGGTCTGTTCATCTCTACTTATAAGTCTCCTTATGCCAACTTGGTATGCTCCACCAGAAACTTTGCCTCTTAGAAAGCAAAAAATGTGGGTTCTGTAGGGTTAAACAAGGATGATGGCTTCCATTTTGTTGAAATATATTGACAAAAGCATATTGAGGTATGTGACAAGCTGTCCCTTTAATCTAGGAAGGCCAGATGTGCAGTAGAAAGCCGTCAGAATCCACTGATTAAAGATATTTCAAAGCTTTAGTCACATCAAATTAGGGCCCGATGCTTGCAAATGTAAATGCATACACCTGGGAGATAAAAGCTGTGATTTTCACCCGCTACCTCCTTGATGTACAGGAAATAATCAATACAAATTGTATAGAACATATTAAAGGGTATTTTGTGACATTTGCAAATATGTATGTAAATGTTTGTGTGACATCATTTCAGCAGGGGATCTATCTGTCTCCGTGAAGGCTGCTTTGTGGTGGTGCTAGGCTTAGAGAAGAATCCACAGGAAGGTTACGTCGCCTCAAATGGCATTAAAGGGAAAAGAAAGACGCAATCTGGGCTTCCAGGAAATTATCAATAGACTAAGCACTTCCTTAAAATGCAGTTTTCAGTTATATAGGGCAGATGGACATCATAGAGGTAACAACCCTCCATTCTGTGATCCCATTGTAAGCCAAAACGGGGCAGGCAGACCCGTCCTATCGATGCAATACATGGATGGATGGAAATGTTTGCCCTGATGCACCTTTTTCCATCAATAATAGTTTCATTATAAAATTAGTTTTTCGGAGAAGTAAAAAGGATTTTTACATTGGATTTTCTCGTGAGGGATTGTTATTGGCAAATCCATGTGATTCCAAATTGTTCCATTAATTCCCAATCCCTTCTTTGGCCAACAGCAGTCCTAAAAGGGTATTCCCATCCACAGGATATCTGTCTGATTGACTTGAGAATGGTGACATAGGTGTAGCCAACATCTATCAGACATATATGGCTTATGCTTGGCACTTTCTTCTAGAGATAGATCTGGGTGACAGAAGTTGTGGAAGTTGTCAAACATGCTTGGGACTCTCTTCTAGAGATAAATCCAGGTGTCAGAGGTGGAGCCTAGATCTACCAGACATGTGATGTATGCTTGACACTTTCATCTAGAGATAGACACCTGTGACAGAAGTTGTGGAAATTGTCAAACATGCTTGGCACTCACTTCTAGAGATAGATCTGGGTGACAGAGGTGGAGCCCAGTATGGACTGAGGCTGAAATTCAGCCCTGGCATTTGAAATCACACAGGTCCATTCTGTCCCCATCCCAAGCCCCTAATGGGATTTATTACTGCTAATATTACTCTAGATGGAGGAATGCAAGATTTACTACAAGACCAATATTTCTAATGATTCCCGTGGCCTGCTGGGGTAAGTGACGGCGTTAGCGACTTTGTGCTCACTCACAACTCTTAACAGTATGGGTGTCTTGAGAACACCAATTCTGTTGTCCAACATAGCAGACAAAGGCTGCCCATGACCAGACAGGCCCCTCTGGCATTTGCCAGATGGCCAGTCCGGCCCTGGTGGAGCCCTTATGTATCAGACTTATATGGCCTATGCTTTGGATATTCCTTAAATGTCCCGGATTAGAATACCTCTTTTAGGCCGGGGTCAGACACAACTACAAAAAATCGGACCGTTTTAGTCGGTCGATTATCGGAACAAAATGAAAACATCACACATCCGCCTGGCATCCGATTTTCCTTCAAAGATGCGATTTAGTCGCATGTGTGTGTATGTGACGCTTCCCACGGCTGCGGGGCGTCGGGACATGGCATAGCTTGCCTAGCTAGCCAATGCTCCCACGCCGCCAGTCCACGACGACGTGAGGCATGGGTCCCAGATGGTAAGAGAATGTGGACCCACTGGACCACGGAGGGAGACCCGGGCCTGCCCGGACTAGGGAAGGGCAGCGACCGGAATCCGTGGCAGCTGAGCATGTGGGCAAGGTGGCGACCTGCAGGACTAGACAACACCGCACAACTTCAGGTAAGAAGAAACATAAAGTTTACTTAAAGAAACACAGTACATAAACAGAACATATGACCGGGCTCCCGATTCCGCACATCAGAGAAGGTACACGACTCAGGATCACAGACGAGTACTGGAGGACATCACGGGTAGATGCAGTCCAGGGTTATCTGGCACGGGCATACTTGGGCGGCCTCTCTCTCAGGCCTCAGGCGTAGCACAGGCTCAGCAGGAGAACATCAGACACCGACCTCAGACAGACTTCAGACGATGGCGGGGTCATCACGGGTAGATGCAGTCCAGGATCATCTGGCACGGGCATACTAGTATGGCCTCACTCTCAGGCCTCAGGCGTAGCACAGGCTCAGCAGGAGAACATCAAACACCGGCCCTGGACGAACGTCAGACGATGGCGGGGTCATCACGGGTTGATGCAGTCCAGGGTCATCTGGCACGGGTATACTAGGACGGCCTCTCTCTCAGGCCTCAGGCGTAGCACAGGCTCAGCAGGAGAACATCAGACACGGACCCAGGACAGACGTCATTACAGGGTAGACCAAGGAGGAACCGGCAGGACATCGGAACATCAGGAACACGGACTGGATCTCAGGGACACAGGAACACGGACAGGACATCGGGAACACGGATTGGAACATCAGGAACACGGATTGGGTCTCAGGGAGTCAGGAACACGGACAGGAACATGGATTGGATCTTAGGGAGTCAGGAACACGGACTGGAACATCAGGAACACGGATTGGGTCTCAGGGAGTCAGGAACACGGACAGGAACATGGATTGGATCACAGGAACATGGACTGGAACACAGGCATCGGACTCCGGACATCTGGCACCGATCAGCAGGCTCCAGACATCTGGCAACGATCGGCAGGATCCGGACATCAGGCAGGGAGGATAGGATCCGGACATCTGTAAGTGGTCGTCGGACATCAGGCCATGGTCATCAGGCATAGGATCCGGACATCTGGCAGCGACCTGAAAAGGAACCCCAGCGGTCTGGTGCAAGCCCCGCCAGGCTCAACGGGAGCTGGCCGGGGATTGCACAGAAGCTGAGCACAGAGTAACAGAAACTCAGCACACACCGGAATCCTCCTTCCAAGATGAACTCAGGTTATATAGCAAGGATTCACAGTCACTGGCACAGGGTTCTGGACACAGCAGGATTTCAGGAACATAACACAGAGGACACAGTTCAGACAGTCAGGTACAGGATGCGATCCAGGATCAGGGGTTCAGGTAATTAGACACAGCAGGAACAGGCCTGGATATACAGCCTCCAGGAACGGCGATCTGGGTAATCAGCCCCCAGCATAGGCGGAAACACAAGATACAGTTCAGACATTCAGGTACCGGGTTAGATCCAGGATCAGGGATTCAGGAAACAGGATACAACAGGAACAGGCCTGGATATACAGCCTCCAGGAACGGCGATCTGGGTACTAAGCCCCAGGCGGAAACACAAGACAGGACAAAGGGAATCAGCTCTCCAGAGCTGATCTCACTCAGAGCAGGAGCTGCAAACCAACACACACGGCTAGGTTCAGGAACATAATGCAGACATAATGTGAAGCTCTGGCAACGCCCATCAGGGCTGGGGAACTTTATATATGAGCTGCTTCACAGCGATAGGCTGGAGCAGTAATTCTAGTACACACCCAATCCTCATAAAAGCAGGACAGGTGTGGGCCGCGCCCCCTATGCAGAGCCAGACAACTCATTACAGAGGAACAACTGACAGTGGCTGCTGCCACACACGTAGTAAATCATGCACCATTGCAGAGGACTTTGCAACCTACGGATGGTCTTCACAGCAGGCCAGGCGCCTGACAGAAGCTGCTGCCACACACGTAGTAAATCATGCACCACTGCAGAGGACTTTGCAAGCTACGGATGGCTTCTGCAGCAGGTCAGGGACCGCACATGCGGGTGGTCATGCAACGCAGCGGAGACACTCACGCAAGTACGGCCACGCAGCAGAGCTGGGAACTGAGCAGCATCCATACAGGTAACAGACAACAGTATCCCAGCTGGTTAGGGGAAAGGAGCAAAAGGGTTAATGCAAAAGACATGCAGAGTAACGCTGGAAAACAAAGTACAGACAATACCAGCGTTACAGTATCCCCCTCCTCAGGCCCCCTCTTCTGAAGACCCAAGTAAAAAAAAAAATTCCCCAGAAAATTCACTTGGGTTTGGCGGTAAGTCCCACAGTTCACAATATGGCAGCAGAGTTCATAGCTCGAAAAAGTCCGAACCGCTGACCAAGCGGGGAATCGAGCCATCTAGTCCACTTACCATGTGGGGACCAAGCAGTCTAGTTCGTACATCAGGTGGAGCTTGGAGAAAGTCCTGCAGACCACACATGCTCAGCGGAGTCCATGGCCAGAGCTTTCTGTGACGCTTCCCACGGCTGCGGGGCGTCGGGACATGGCATAGCTTGCCTAGCTAGCCAATGCTCCCACGCCACCAGTCCACGACGACGTGAGGCATGGGTCCCAGATTGTAAGAGAATGTGGACCCACTGGACCACGGAGGGAGACCCGGCCTGCCCGGACTAGGGAAGGGCAGCGACCGGGATCCGTGGCAGCTGAGCATGTGGGCAAGGTGGCGACCTGCAGGACTAGACAACACCACACAACTTCAGGTAAGAAGAAACATAAAGTTTACTTAAAGAAACACAGTACATAAACAGAACATATGACCGGGCTCCCGATTCCGCACATCAGAGAAGGTACACGACTCAGGATCACAGACGAGTACTGGAGGACATCACGGGTAGATGCAGTCCAGGGTTATCTGGCACGGGCATACTTGGGCGGCCTCTCAGGCCTCAGGCGTAGCACAGGCTCAGCAGGAGAACATCAGACACCGACCTCAGACAGACTTCAGACGATGGCGGGGTCATCACGGGTAGATGCAGTCCAGGATCATCTGGCACGGGCATACTAGTATGGCCTCACTCTCAGGCCTCAGGCGTAGCACAGGCTCAGCAGGAGAACATCAGACACCGACCTCAGACAGACTTCAGACGATGGCGGGGTCATCACGGGTAGATGCAGTCCAGGATCATCTGGCACGGGCATACTAGTATGGCCTCACTCTCAGGCCTCAGGCGTAGCACAGGCTCAGCAGGAGAACATCAAACACCGCCCTGGACGAACGTCAGACGATGGCGGGGTCATCACGGGTTGATGCAGTCCAGGGTCATCTGGCACGGGTATACTAGGACGGCCTCTCTCTCAGGCCTCAGGCGTAGCACAGGCTCAGCAGGAGAACATCAGACACGGACCCAGGACAGACGTCATTACAGGGTAGACCAAGGAGGAACCGGCAGGACATCGGAACATCAGGAACACGGACTGGATCTCAGGGACACAGGAACACGGACAGGACATCGGGAACACGGATTGGAACATCAGGAACACGGATTGGGTCTCAGGGAGTCAGGAACACGGACAGGAACATGGATTGGATCTTAGGGAGTCAGGAACACGGACTGGAACATCAGGAACACGGATTGGGTCTCAGGGAGTCAGGAACACGGACAGGAACATGGATTGGATCACAGGAACACGGACTGGAACACAGGCATCGGACTCCGGACATCTGGCACCGATCAGCAGGCTCCAGACATCTGGCAACGATCGGCAGGATCCGGACATCAGGCAGGGAGGATAGGATCCGGACATCTGTAAGTGGTCGTCGGACATCAGGCCATGGTCATCAGGCATAGGATCCGGACATCTGGCAGCGACCTGAAAAGGAACCCCAGCGGTCTGGTGCAAGCCCCGCCAGGCTCAACGGGAGCTGGCCGGGGATTGCACAGAAGCTGAGCACAGAGTAACAGAAACTCAGAATACACCGGACTCCTCCTTCCAAGATGAACTCAGGTTATATAGCAAGGATTCACAGTCACTGGCACAGGGTTCTGGACACAGCAGGATTTCAGGAACATAACACAGAGGACACAGTTCAGACAGTCAGGTACAGGATGCGATCCAGGATCAGGGGTTCAGGTAATTAGACACAGCAGGAACAGGCCTGGATATACAGCCTCCAGGAACGGCGATCTGGGTAATCAGCCCCCAGCATAGGCGGAAACACAAGACACAGTTCAGACATTCAGGTACCGGGTTAGATCCAGGATCAGGGATTCAGGAAACAGGATACAACAGGAACAGGCCTAGATATACAGCCTCCAGGAACGGCGATCTGGGTACTAAGCCCCAGGCGGAAACACAAGACAGGACAAAGGGAATCAGCTCTCCAGAGCTGATCTCACTCAGAGCAGGAGCTGCAAACCAACACACACGGCTAGGTTCAGGAACATAATGCAGACATAATGTGAAGCTCTGGCAACGCCCATCAGGGTTGGGGAACTTTATATATGAGCTGCTTCACAGCGATAGGCTGGAGCAGTAATTCTAGTACACACCCAATCCTCATAAAAGCAGGACAGGTGTGGGCCGCGCCCCCTATGCAGAGCCAGACAACTCATTACAGAGGAACAACTGACAGTGGCTGCTGCCACACACGTAGTAAATCATGCACCATTGCAGAGGACTTTGCAACCTACGGATGGTCTTCACAGCAGGCCAGGCGCCTGACAGAAGCTGCTGCCACACACGTAGTAAATCATGCACCACTGCAGAGGACTTTGCAAGCTACGGATGGCTTCTGCAGCAGGTCAGGGACCGCACATGCGGGTGGTCATGCAACGCAGCGGAGACACTCACGCAAGTACGGCCACGCAGCAGAGCTGGGAACTGAGCAGCATCCATACAGGTAACAGACAACAGTATCCCAGCTGTTTAGGGGGAAAGGAGCAAAAGGGTTAATGCAAAAGACATGCAGAGTAACGCTGGAAAACAAAGTACAGACAATACCAGCGTTACAGTGTAGCTTGTAACATCCGATTTTCATCCGACTTGCGAGAATTTCTCGCAGGCTTGCAAAACTGACATATAATGGATCCAAAAGAATAGTCTTTAAATCACAAAAGAAAGAATAGATATATACACATAGAACACACACATATATATATATATACATGTAATTGTGACATATATATATACATATATTTGTAGTTCCTAGACTTCTACATACTGTAATAGCCGCTAATTCAATTGCCGGCTTTTGTGAAATCACAGAAGCCGACATGAAATGACACATTGTTTAGACACAGTTAACCATGTCATTTCCTGTATTTTGATATATGGTTTGAACTTACAATTACATAAGTGTATGTGTGCAAAATTTCAGACATGTAGGGGTTAATTAAAGGTGTAAATTTTTTGAAAAAAAAATGCGTGGGCTCCCGCTGTATTTTCTCCACCAGACAGACAAAGCAAGCGAGTGGGGGCAGATAATAATAGCCTAGGGAGGGTACATTTTTTTGGTGCCCCCCCTGGCTACTAACATCTGCCCCCAGACACCCCAGAAAGGGCAAATCTCTAATTAGATTTGCCCATTCTGGCACTTTGCCCGTCTATTCCCATTGCCCTGTAGCGGTGGCGAATGGGTTAATAAGGGGTTACAGCCACCTTGCAATTGAAAGGTGACTGTAAGCCAGGTTAATAATTGAGAGCTGTCAATTAGACAACTATCAATTATTAATCCTATTGAAGTAAATAAAAAAACACACACACTTTAAGAATAAATAATTTTAATGAAATAAAAACAAATTTTTTTGACCATCTTTTATTTTACTCTTAATCCGTGCAAAGACCTTGATCTCCTAAAATAAATATAAAATAATAAAACAACATTATTCTTACCTATCTGGCGATCTGTCACGTCCCACGATGTAATCCTTCACAAAGGGTTAACTAGCAATCAGCTAAGCAGCGCATCTAATTAGAGATTTGCCCTTTCTGGGGTGTCTGGGGGCAGATGTTAGTAGCCAGGGGGGGGCACAAAAAAATGTACCCTCCCTAGGCTATTATTATCTGCCCCCACTCGCTTGCTTTGTCTGTCTGGTGGAGAAAATACAGCGGGAGCCCACACATTTTTTTTCAACGAATTTACACCTTTAATTAACCCCTACATGTCTGAAATTTTGCACACATACACTTATGTAATTGTAAGTTCAAACCATTTATCAAAATACAGGAAATGACATGGTTAACTGTGTGGAAACAATGTATCATTTCATGTCAGCTTCTGTGATTTCACAAAAGCCGGCAATTGAATTAGCGGCTATTACAGTATGTAGAAGTGTAAGAACTATAAATATGTGTATATATATATATATATATATATGTCACAATGACATGTATATATATATATATATATGTATTCTATGTGTGTATATCTATTCTTTCTATTCTTTATTAAAGCTGTCAGTGTGATTTTACAGTATAGCCGGGGATGAATTGCCGGCTTTTCTAAAGGACACCGATGCGATTTAATCGCAAGTCACACATGCGGTCCGTTTGTAATCAGATTTTTCATCGCTCCCATAGACTTGCATTGGCGATAGTCGACCCACAATCGGTGACAATCGCAGCATGCTGCGATTGCACTCGGACGATTAAAACGGACCACTAAAAATCGGATACTGGGAGCTGCTCCATAGATTAACATAGGGCAGACTGCAATACGATATTTCATTGTATTGCAGTCATCCGATTCTGTCGCCAGTATGTTTGCAAGTGGTCACTATTCTGAATTAGAATTTTTAGAAATGCATACACATATTGCAGATACAGAACTAGATGTATGGAACAGATTTTAAGTTGTTGAAATGTCTCCATCAAATATGCCACATGTGAACCAAATCACTTTTCAACAGACACTGTATGGTCCCACAAACATCTTTCTACAAAAGCACGGTGGAGCGAAAGCCTACAGTTCTGTAGAATCAGCCAGTAAATCTGGCACATGCATTGCAAGGTCGACATTCAGAGCTAGTGTCACAGCAGAAAGAACGTCAACATTCAAGTGTTTACTTCTGTGACATATCTCCTTTGCCAAAAGAATAGACGATGCATTGTTTAAACTGCAGTTTTGCCATCTGTAATTGACTCTGATGTGATCAGACCCATGAGCCTCTTTGATGTGTGCTGTATAGAATGAAGCGCCTGGAAAAAAAACCTGAAGGCTGGGTTCATATTTTTTGGTTGCAATAACATTGAAGATGCTATATTTTTCAAAATGATGCAAAAAAAACCCAACTGCTATAGTCACAGTGTTTGAACCCAATTTAGTGTCTTGAGTTTTCCTTTTCTTTTAGAATCACTGGCTACAAAAGCCGCAGGAAAGCATTAAGACGAACTTGTCCCATCTAGAGATAAAAAGCTTAGAATGTTTTTAGCAAATTGTCAAGTTTTTAGCAAAGCATTTAACTACCGGTTCGGAGTTAGGCAGCAGTGTGACCTCAGCATTCAGAGAGGGCCATTTTCATTGGAATAAATTCTGCACCAGAGACAGATCAGACAAACACAAGTGATTTTCTGCTTCCTCCTTTATCTGCTCCTGTCTAGCAACAGCCTGGAAACCAACGTCACACAGCTATTTATCACAGCCCCTCCAAAAAAAAAAAAAAAAAGTCTAAATGTCATTCATTCTTGTGGGAAAAGCTTCCCTTCACGTTATTATAATGGTAGAATCTGAATATCGCAATTCACTCGCTGCTCTGTGACACATTTACATGGTCACTAGTGATGAGCGAACATGCTCAGATAAGGTGTAATCCAAGCATGCTCGTGTGCTAACCAATTGACTTCTGCGTACTCCAAAAATATGTTCGAGTCCCCGCGGCTCCACAACACATGCAGGTATTTCCTCTTTGTTAGGCCATCCCTACATGTGTTGCGGCTGTCGAACAGCCATAGTCGAGCACACCGAAAGTTAGCACTCCAGCGTGGTCAGATAACACCTTATCTGGGCACGTTCACTCATCACTAATGGTCACCTCTGTCTCAGTATGGCAGCCATCACACCAAGAAGGAAAAGTGGCCACGTAGAGTGAAGGCAAGAGCCACATTTAGGCCAAAACGAAAAAAAAAACCAAAGCAACATTAATGGGGAGTTACTGCTACTAAAATAACCTGATGTAACCTTCCAAGTCCAGAGCATTGAGGATAGAGTTGGTGCAAAATGATTTGCAGGGCCCAGTCCTCCTGCTACATCCGTAATCTGTGTCCTCTAGGCGAGAGCCATGAATACCGTCTCATATCTCATGGCCTCTGTGACTCTTCTTTATAAGTAGCCGGCCTGACACTACCTCATGCGATGTGACGTCACGCTGAAAAAACTTGTGAATGTCATCAGTTAGGTGGCATTTTTCAGGATTTCAGTTCTTAGCCACAGATGCCGACGATAATAAATAAATAAATAAATATATATATATATTATAGGCTTAATCTCACTAAAATCTAAGGCTGTGTTCACATTTCACACTTCAATGGCATACATGCTATAAAAAAAAACCTCCTGATGTATAGATTAAATAGTGGCATTGGTCACCAATAGACTAATATGGGTTCTATTTATTGGATCCCTTTTGAGTTTTTCATGATGTACCTATTAAACCAATGCTAGTATAACCTATGAGTGATGGATGGGATCCGTAACAGATCCATCGCCAAATGGCATCCATTTAACGTTCAGTATATGTCATGAAAACATAATTAGAATCTCATGATGAAAGGATAAAAGGACTCTCTTTAACCTCCAAATGGCAATAGAGCCCTAAGGACTCGTTTGGTGTGTAAATCAGGAGTTTTCCCATCACAGACATAAAACAAAGGCTATAATTCAACAAGCACATCTCATGACGCATTTTGTTTTTTTTTTTCATTCCGCCTGACTGGCTGGCAAAAATATTTGATTTTACACCAATAGATCTTTAATAAATCTTATTCATTTTATGACAACTCCAAGCCAAGCCACTTGCTCTCAACAAATTTCAAGCTACTGTAGAATATGCAAATCGTCTCTTCAGAGAGGAAGAGGACTAGAATTCTAGGGCCACCTATAGGAAGTAGCAATCCTAAAAGTCAATGTCGACCCTTTAACGAGCTTTGTTACATGACTTAGGATGAAAGGCAAAACCAGAATCTCAATTTGCAGACACTGTGTTTCAGGGTGCTTCTCCTCGTCAGTGCAAAGTGTGAGATCTGGTTTGGCTGTGTGAGAGGCGTCTCACCGGAATTCAAGGGGCATCATTTCTCCTTGCGGAGAGTGACATGATAAGCATGCCGTGATGAGGAGACTTTTAGGCTAAGTGCACTGTAATGTATGTAGTACAGTTCATATAGCGTCTTGTGCTTGGGTGCGATGAAAACACAGGAGTCACAGGTTTGATATAGAAAAGTCCTGTATTACTTCATACAAGTTGGCAGAAATAGTCACACAGTTTGCAGACACAGAAACAGGAGACACAGCAGGCCAGAGTAATCCAAGCTCAGCAATCACTCTCCAATACAGATTCAGGATCTTCTCTCTGTTACCGTAAGTCCATGCAAACGTTGGTCTTTCAAAGAGCAGGGTTCAGAGTCCACAAGTGCTTCAGAGTTCCTCAGTAGGAATAGCTGGAGTACAAGGTCCAAGGCTTCAGGAGTCAGGTCACAGGTTCACTGCAGGCTAGATTCTGAAGCACTGATTGCTCAGCTGTGGCTGCTTAAGAAGCAAAGGAGAGAATCAGGGCGGGAACATGCAAGCTGGAAACTCCATTTTGACTGAGGGCAAGATAGCTGCAGCAAGACAGAAAGTAAAATGGCTGACGAACAAACTGAGTTTCAGGAATATATACATAGAACCTTACATTACTCCCCCCTTAAGGACAACCTCCGGATGACCTCAGACCAGGCTTGTGTGGGTACCTCTGATGAAACTGACGGAGCAAGCGAGGAGCATTAACGTTATTGACCGGTTCCCATGAGTTGTCCTCCACTGGTTAGCCCTGCCATTTAATCAGATATTGTAACTGATTTCTATACAACCTGGAATCTAAAATCCTTTCCACCACAAATTCTTCCTGACCATCGACTAGCACTGGGTCAGGGCAAGGAGAGGAACGTCCAGGAAACGTATTGGGTGTCGCAGCCTTTAGTAGGGATACATGAAAGACAGGGTGGATTCTCATAGTTCTGGGCAGTTGAAGACGACAAGCAACGGCACTTATAATTTTACTGATTTTATAGGGTCCAATGTACTTATGTCCCAACTTAGACGATGGAATCCTTAACTTAAGACTTCTGGTTGACAGCCAGACCAAGTCTCCTAACTTGAAAGCTGGTGCAGGTTTACGAAATTTATCTGCTGCTTTCTTGTACCTTTCTTGAGCCGATTCCAGATTTTCCTTTAGAAGATCCATATTCTTCTGTAAAGACGTGATTCTTTCAGCCACTGCTGGTAAAGGCGTTTCTATGGGAAATCGTGGTAGAATGTTAGGATGATAACCTAGATTAGAGTAAAAAGGAGACTGTTTAGTGGAGGCACTCTGAGAGTTGTTATACGAGAACTCAGCTAATGGAAGTAGATCCACCCAATCATCCTGTAGGTGGCAGATAAAGCAGCGGAGATACTGCTCCAGGGTTTGGTTCGTTCGGTCTGTCCATTAGTCTGGGGATGAAAAGCAGAAGAAAGGTTTACTTTAATGTCCAATGCTGCACAGAAATTTTGCCAAAACCTAGAAGTGAATTGCACCCCTCGATCCGAAATAACCTCATCCGGTACTCCATGTAAGCGAAACACATCTTTAATCATCAAATCTGATGTCTGTTTTGCAGTGGGTAAGCCGACACAAGGGATAAAATGAGCTGCCTTTGTTAGACGGTCAACCACCACTAGAATGGTGTTCTTCCCCTGAGAGGTTGGTAACTCCACAATGAAGTCCATAGAAATGGATCCCCACGGGCGGGACGGGGTGGGAAGAGGCTGTAACAGACCAGTTGGTGAGGAGCGAGGTGTTTTGCATCTTGCATAGACCTCACATGAAGTGACATAATTCAAAACATCCTTCCTGCAAGTGGGCCACCAAAAGAAACGAGAAAGAAATTCCTGTGTCTTTAGAATTCCTCTATGCCCAGCTATCTTGGAATCGTGAATGAGTTGCAATACTCTTAGGCTAAGTTCACACGTTGCGGAATTGCCGCGGAAATTACCGCGGCAATCCCGCACTTCTCCCGCAGGAAATACGCACGTTTTTTGTATGCTGATTCCCGCCAGAATAATAGCGTTTTGCAAGCGTAATTAGCTTGCAGAATGCTAGCGTTTTCCTAGCGATCTGTAGCATCGCTTGGAAAACTGATTGACAGGTTGGTCACACGAGTCAAACATAATGTTTGACAAGTGTGACCAACTTTTTACTATTGATGCCGCCTATGCCGCATCAATAGTAAAAAGATCTAATGTAAAAATAATAAAAAAAATAATAAATAATGATATTCTCACCTTCCGGCGGCCCCCGCAGCCTTCCCGCCTTCAGCGATGCTCCCGGCAACTCCGGTCCCAGGAGTGCTTTGCGACAAATCACACCGATGACGTAGCATCTCGCGAGACCGCTATGCCATCTGGGTGATTCTCGCAAAGGACTCTTGGGACCGGAAGTTGCCGGGAGCGTCGCTGAAGGCGGGAAGGCTGCGGGGGCCGCGGGAAGGCTGCGGGGGCCGCCGGAAGGTGAGAATATCATTATTTTTTATTTTAATTATTGTTTTACCAGGGATATGGTACCCAGGGCCTGGAGGAGAGTCTCCTCTGCTCCAGACCCTGGGTACCATCCGCACATGAACCGCTTACATTGCGCATGGTGGGCATAGCCACATGCGGAAAGTAAGCGGTTCAATGCATTCCTATGGCGGCGGAATCACCGCGATTACGCTAAATTAATGAACATGTTGCTATTTTTTCCGCGAAGCGTTTTTTTCGCGGAAAAAAACGCAACATGTGGCCAAAACATGCGGAATCAATTAACATGTATAGGATGCTTAATGCTTGCGTTTTTATCGCGTTTTTACCGCGGAAAAACCGCGAAAAAAACGCAATTATTCCTGATCGTGTGCACTTAGCCTTAATCTGACTGTTTCAGGAATATACAGACGTTGTCCCTGAATCCACACACCATTCTTAAAGACAAGACTTACGTCCCTTGGGGGTTGTGCCAAAAAGGAATCCGCATGGTATGCTTCCTTGATGTCCTTAAGTAGGTCTTGATTATGAATTACTCCTAGGAATCTAGAGTCAGGAAGAATAGTCTTAGGAGGAGTAATTGGACGTGTCTCTGCTGAGTAAATCCTAGAGAGTGCATCAGCCTTTCCATTGCGCGATCCTGGTCTATAAGAGATGATAAAATTAAATTGGTTTAAGAAAAGATTCCAGCGAGCCTGGCGAGGAGTCAGGCACTTAGCCGACCTGATAAACTCAAGGTTACGATGGTCTGTCAGGACGACTATTTGCTGTGCAGCACCCTGAAGAAGGTGTCTCCATTCTTTGAAGGCGGCAATAATGGCCAACAACTCTCTATTGCTCACATCGTAGTTCCTCTCAGCCGAAGACAACTGCTGGGAAAAGAAGGCACAGGGATGCAAGACATTCTTCTCACCTGTTCTCTGAGAGAGTATAGCTCCAACGGCACAGTCTGAAGCATCCACCTCTATTATGAAGGCAAGCTCGGGGTTGGGATGTACTAGGATAGGTGCAGTGGTAAATTTATCTTTTAGACGGGAAAATGCTTCCTGGGCATGGGAGTCCAGGAAAACCTAGACTCTTTCCGGGTAAGTTGAGTGATAGGTGACACTACCTCAGAGAAATTTCTAATGAAACGTCTATAGAAGTTGGCAAACCGATGAAGCGCTGTACCTCCTTCACATTTCTAGGACTTGGCCAATCCTTGATGGCTTGGGTTTTGCTTCCATCCATACTAATTCCTTGTGTAGACAGTACATACCCCAGAAATTGAATTTCGGTCCTATGGAATTCACACTTTTCAAGTTTGATGTAAAGATGATTTTGTCTTAGACGTTCCAAGACCATTCTCACATGTCCATGATGTTCCTCTGTGGAGTTAGAAAAAATTAGAATATCATCCAAATAAATTACCACGAATGTATCTAGGAGATCCCTGAAGATGTCATTCACCAAGTGTTGGAAAGTGGCTGGGGCGGTACTCAGACCAAAAGGCATAACTAGATATTCAAAGTGTCCATAGCGTGACCTGAATGCAGTCTTCCATTCATCCCCAGATCTAATACGGACTAAGTTATAGGCCCCACGAAGATCTAGTTTAGAAAAAATTTTGGCATGTCGCACTCTCTCCAATAACTCAGGGATTAAAGGCAATGGATAACGGTTTCTAATAGTAACCTTATTGAGTTCCCTATAGTCTACGCATGGTCTCAGAGATCCATCTTTTTCTTTACAAAGAAGATGGGTGCACCTGCAGGAGATGAAGAGGGGCGTATGAAGCCCTTGGCTAGATTTTCATCTATGTAATCCTTTAAAGCCTTTAGCTCGGGCCCCGCCAGGGGGTAGATCTTACCAAAAGGTATCTCTGCTCCAGGCAATAATTCAATTGGACAATCATATGGACGGTGAGGAGGAAGCTGGTCAGCGTTCTTCTTGTCACATAAATCCACATAGTCCTGGTATACAGCTGGTAGTTCAGGGACTGACATGATTCCTTTAGGAACAGAGCAAGCTGAAACTTTTGGACTCATCTGTTTCTCTGGAAAGTGTAATTCCTTGGTCTCCCAGTTAATGGTAGGATTCTGAGCCTGCAGCCATGGTAGCCCTAGAATAATGGGAAAGTGGGGAGAAGAGATAAGCATAAAGGACAGTTTCTCTTGATGATCTTTACCCATAAGAACCCTCAAAGGCTCTGTTTCCTGATCCACTGGTCCAGAGGTCAGCAGGGAGCCATCCACAGTTTCCATCTGTACTGGAGTAGCCTTCTTCACTGAACGTATTCCCTGTTTCAGAGCAAAGGAGACATCCATAAAATTTCCACTTGCCCCTGAGTCGATCATAGCAGAGCTAGACACCCAAGCTGAGTCAACCCAGAGTTTGATGGAAAGAAAGCAATGAGAATTGTTTTTCTTACAACTCAGCTGGGACACCGCTGAGGAAACTTGAAAAATGGCAGCGTTTACACAGTCAACGTCCTCAGAGGTAACGGAGTTTAAGTCCGAGAAATCAAGATCTGTTGCTGCAGATCTCTCTGGAGCCTGAGGCTCGGACCTGACAGATCCCCTCTCGCAACACTCACAATGAATGAGTGCTGCAGTAGTCTTACGAGAACGGCTGGGGCAGTTTATAATGAAGTGCCCTGACTTACCACAATAGAAACATAGATTCTCCTTAAAACGATGTTCCTTGCGTGCATCACTAACCCGTCGTTGTAAAGAGTCTACCTGCATGGGTTCAGGTTCAGGTTCCCGTGTAATCCTACTCAAAGGTTCCTTAGCTGGAGAGGAAGGTAAGAAAAGGTTAGTACGATTGCTTTCGAACCATCTCTCTTGCCTGCGTTCAGTCAGACGAGTATCAATACGGATGCAGTAGTTAATAAAGTCACCTAACGCAGTGGGAGGGTCGGCACGAGCAAGTTCATCCTTAATCAGTGGAGATAACCCCTTTCGAAAAATAGATTTTTTGGCGGAACTGTCCCAGGTGGTATCAAGGGCCCATCTCCTGAAATCCAAGGCATATTCAGCTACCGAGTGCTTACCTTGGCGCAAAGCTAACATGGCTGCTTCAGCTGTTGCACCTCGATTGGGGTCATCAAACACCTGCCCCATGGCTGAAATAAAATCATCAAGGTGATTCAAACAATCATCCTCAGTCTCAATCAGAGGGTTTGCCCACATTAAAGCCTTGTTGGTAAGCAACATAATTATAGTAAGCACCTTAGATCGTTCAGTGGGAAATTGTGAAGCATGTGCAGAAAAAAAAAGATTGCATTGATTAATAAATCCCCTGAATTTCTCACGTTCACCGCCAAAACGAAAAGGGGGCAACTTGGGAATCCCAGCACTCGGGGCTACGGCAGGAGCCTGGACTCGCCCCTCTAGAACCTCAATCCTGGCTCGCAAATCCTGGGTAGTCTGTCCAACCACTTGCAAATTGTGATTATTGAGGTCCTGTAGATTTGTAAAACGGGTCTTTATATTCTGCAAATCTGCAAGGATATTATCAGTCACTCCGCAAAGTTCCTTTATGCGGGCCTCCATTTTCCAGATCTTTTAAGACAGGATTACTGGAAGAAGAGGAGAGAAAAAAAACAATAGTGTTCACCTGTGGCAACACTGCAGAGAGAAAAAAAAATTAAGGGAACTGCTCACCTGGAATGGTTGTGAGAAGTCACAACCACTATCATCACAGAAAGTTTCAACCAGACATCTGATATCCAGAGTTACAGCAGACAAAAAAGAGAAAAGAAAGGAAAAAAAAAAAAAAAACAATAGTGTTTACCTGTGGTAACACTGCAAAAAGAAAAAACTTAAGGGAATTGCTCACCTGGAATGGTTGTGAGAAGTCATAACCACTGTCATCACAGAAAGTACAACCGGACGTCTGATATCCACAGTACAGCAGACACAGCCTTCCAGACCCAGCAGACACTAACGTTTTGGCTTCAGAATCTTGTAATGTATGTAGTACAGTTCATATAGCGTCTTGTGCTTGGGTGCGATGAAAACACAGGAGTCACAGGTTTGATATAGAAAAGTCCTGTATTACTTCATACAAGTTGGCAGAAATAGTCACACAGTTTGCAGACACAGAAACAGGAGACACAGCAGGCCAGAGTAATCCAAGCTCAGCAATCACTCTCCAATACAGATTCAGGATCTTCTTCTCTGTTACCGTAAGTCCATGCAAACGTTGGTCTTTCAAAGAGCAGGGTTCAGAGTCCACAAGTGCTTCAGAGTTCCTCAGTAGGAATAGCTGGAGTACAAGGTCCAAGGCTTACAGGAGTCAAGTCACAGGTTCACTGCAGGCTAGATTCTGAAGCACTGATTGCTCAGCTGTGGCTGCTTAAGAAGCAAAGGAGAGAATCAGGGCGGGAACATGCAAGCTGGAAACTCCATTTTGACTGAGGGCAAGATAGCTGCAGCAAGACAGAAAGTAAAATGGCTGACGAACAAACTGAGTTTCAGGAATATATACATAGAACCTTACATGCACACGATCAGGAATAATTGCGTTTTTTTTCGCGGTTTCTCCGCGATTTTCCACGGTTAAACCGCGAAAAAAACGCAAGCATTAAGCATTCTATACTTGTTAATTAATTGCGCATGTTTTGTACACATGTTGCGGTATTTTCCGCAAAAAAAACGCTTCGCGGAAAATCTAGCAACATGTTCATTAATTTAGCGTAACCGCGGTGATTCCGCCGCCATAGGAATGCATTGAACCGCTTACTTTCCGCATGTGGCTATGCCCACTATGCGCAATGTAAGCGGTTCATGTGCGGATGGTACCCAGGGTCTGGAGCAGAGGAGACTCTCCTCCAGGCCCTGGGTACTATATCCCTGGTAAAACAATAATTAAAATAAAAAATAATGATAGTTCTCACCTTCCGGCGTCCCACGCAGCCTTCCCGCCTTCAGCGACGCTCCCGGCAACTTCCGGTCCCAAGAGTCCTTTGCGAGAATCACCCAGATGGCATAGCGGTCTCGCGAGATGCTACGTCATCGGTGTGATTTGTCGCAATGCATCCTTGGGACCGCGAGTTGCCGGGAGCGTCGCTGAGAGGCGGGAAGGCTGCGTGGGACGCCGGAAGGTGAGAACTATCATTATTTATTATTTTTTTTATTATTTTTACATTAGATCTTTTTACTATTGATGCGGCATAGGCGGCATCAATAGTAAAAAGTTGGTCACACGTGTCAAACACTATGTGTGACTCGTGTGACCAACCTGTCAATCAGTTTTCCAAGCGATGCTACAGATCGCTAGGAAAACGCTAGCATTCTGCAAGCTAATTACGCTTGCAAAACGCTATTATTCTGGCGGGAATCAGCATACAAAAAACGTGCGTATTTCCTGCGGGAGAAGTGCGGGATTGCCGCGGAAATTTCCGCGGCAATTCCGCAACGTGTGAACTTAGCCTTAAGCCGCAATGCTTCTCTGAACGAGGTGTGGGGGAGTGTTTTTAAAAATAAACTATTTTTTTCTGTTGGTTTTTATTTTTGATCGCAGGGTTAGTAATGGGGGTGTATAATAGACTCCTCTTCATTACTAACCTCTGGGCTTGATGCTAGCTGACATTACAAAGTTTACATCAACCCCAAAAACAATTATCCCGATTGCAACCGCACCAGTGCAATTGGGAAGAGCCGGGCCAAACTCCAGAATTGGCGCATCTAATAGATGTGCCAATTTTGGGACAGCAGCGGGCTGGTATTTTTAGGTTTGGAAGGGCCAGACAACCATAAACCTTCTCAGCCTATTAATAGCACATAGCTGTCTGCTTTGTCTTTGTTGTTATTAAAAATAGGGGGGACTCCACATCATTAGTTTTAGGATTCCCCCATTTTTTATAACTATCAAAGGCAAAGCAGACAGCTGTGAACTAATATTAATGGCCTGGGAAGACCCGCAGCTGTCTGCTTTTCCTTAGCTGGTCATTAAAAATAGGGGGGACCCCACATCATTTTGTTTATTTAATAGGTTTAATAAGGCTAAACACCCTTTAGTGCTACAAGAAAGGCACTAAAGGGTGAAAGTTTATTATATGTAGGGGCTTGTGACATTTAATTTCTACAGAACATCTGTTTATTATATCTATCAATCTAATATGTTTCATACTGTCTATCTCCCTATTCTGAGGGTTCGGGCTGTGAAGTTACGTTACTTGGCTGATGAAATGTTGGGTTTCATTTAAGATGTGTGCTTAAAAATTGGACAGCACAAACAAAGTCCGTGTGCCGTACTATTTTTTTCTTGCACCCATTGATTTGCATTGGCGAGTGCGATCCGATTCTCACATCCAATCACAGCATGCTGCGATTTTTTTCCTCAGTTCGATTTAAGCTGAGAAAAATTTCACAGATGAGCACTGACTCATTTAATAACATTGGTCAGAGTGCAATGCGATGTTTTGTCGTATTGCACTCCTCCATATTATGCGCTAATGTGAGCGAGCCCTTAATCAGTGACTCTGATTAAACAACTCTGCAATACATGCTCCACTGGGAACTGCTGATCTGTGATGACCCAGGTACTGATCGCCACTGTAGAAGGTATGATAAACCACTGGATGTCATAGCTGCAAAGCATTATGGGGAGGCCTATGCAGACATGCAAAATTATATTAGCCCATTCTCTTATGCTTCTTATGCAGTGTGGGAAATGGTGACAGGCAAGTTTTTTTGAGATTCGTGAATCGAATCTCAATATGTTCAAATTCACTTGAAACTGTGAATTTCAGGAAATTAAATTCAAACTTGATCTTCCGCAAATCAATCTGCACATCCCTCAGGCTATGTGCACAAGTTCAGGAATGTTTGCAGAAATTTCTGCGTTTTTACCGCAAAATTTTCCTGAACATCTAGGTCAATAATATAGGGTGAAAAACGCAGATTTAACGCGAAATTAATTAACATGCTGTGTTTTTTTCTCGCACAAAAATTGCGGAATTCATTCTAAATAATAGGATGCTTCATTCATGCGTTTTTTAAGCGTTTTTGCCGCAAAAAAACGCGAAAAATACGCAACGTGTGCACATAGCCTCATAGGCTTCCATTGAAAGATTATCACAAAATGATCATGTTTTTAAAAGCTGGTTATGTTGTTCCACGCTTCTTTTCATTTGTTTAGGGCTATTGCCGGAGTCCCTGCATGTGTCCCCTTCCTTTTACATACAGGGACGCTGGCATACTCATCATCCTGGCTGCACGGTGTGGTCCCCGGCGTGTTCTCTACTTCTATGTAATGTGCGCACCACACCAACCAGCAGCACGCCTTGTGCATATGCGTTCCCTGCTCTTAAAGGAGCAGCGAACACATAGTAAAATGCCTCCAGCCAATGGTTGGGAGGCATTTAGCATAAAAGGCACTCTCCCCTATAGGGAGGTGCCAAAGCAACATAGAATTATTAGGTAGTGTGGTGATCTACTAGTGAGTTGTGAGGTCCTCTTGTCCTGGCTGGCCAGTATCCTGAACCCGTATTCCCTGGTCCTTATGTGGCCAGTCCTGAACCCGTAGTCCAAGGCCCTTGGATGGCCAGTCTTGAACCTCGTAGTTCCTGGTCCTAGTGCGGCCAGTGCCTGAACCTCATCCCCTGGTAAGTGTGCGACCAGTACCTGAATCAGTATTCGAGAACCATGTGTCTGAACCTGTGCCTACCCGAGTATTCCATGTATACGGACTGTCCTACCAGTCACCAAATTAGCCCTGCCTAACACTCCGTGTTCGAAACTATTCCACCCATGGATCCTGAACCTAATAGTCTGAACGAAGCCTGAGTCTGTGTTCATGTCAGTAACTGTTCTGCAGAGGATCCTGAACCTAATCGTCTGATTGGAGCCCAAGTCCTATCCGTGTCTGCATACCTGACCTATGTGGTCAGCAGCTGCAGTACCGGGGACTGCCTAGGAGTGGTACCTGGCCACCACCTGCAGCCCAAGCCTGACTCCACCTTCAGGAGCCCAGTGAACACCAGGTAGCCGCTTAGTTATGCCCCTCTTAGGTAAGCCCGGCCTCGTGGCACAGTGGGTCCACGAACTACTTGCGCCATCTGCATGTGTAACAATTTATTGAGCTCAGAGGAAAACTAAGGAAATATGCATCTGTATTTCTCTAGACTAAGGGTAACACTTCCACTTAATTTTACACACAGTATATCTGTGATTATTATTAAGCAATTTGTATTTTGGATATTATTTTTTTATTGAACAACAACAAGGCTGTTAGTTAATCCAAAAGGTTAATATCCTGTGACCTGAATATTTAAGAAAGTAAAAATGAGTTTTTGTCTTTCTTAGGAGAATATGTGTGTAGAATTATTATATATAAATGAAACATTTTCTTATCTTAATTGTTTCTTTACATTTGTTAAAGTGAGTATAATAATCAAGTCAAAATGTACAAAAATATATTTCTGACATTTCCATAAAAATATCAGTGACAAATAAGCTCTATCTTTTTGGGCAGCACCAACCGCATCCTCCAGACACTGTTCAGAGAGGTGACTGTTTTCCTTCACTATAAATCTACCATTTAAAGGGAACCGTCAGCAGGATTTTGCACAGTAACCTACAGTGTCAGGTCGGCGCTGTTATACTGATTACAACGATACCTTGGTTGATGAAATTATTTAAACTAGGGGCTGATCACTGAGGGATCAGTGTACTGTCAGCAGTCTGCATTATGAATAGCTAATCAGAGCACCACATGAAGACCCCCCACAGGACGCCCCGGAGCACGAGCATATCATTAACTCAAAACTGAAAATAAAGATTAAACAACAACCAGAAGACGGATTTCATCAACCAAGGTATCATTGTAATCAGTATAACGGCACCGACCTGACACTGTCTGTAGGTTACTGTGCACAATCCTGCTGACAGGTTCCCTTTAAGAAGGTCCCACGAGTTCTCAATAGAGTTTAGGTCAGGTGAGGAAGGAGCCGTGTCATTATTCTTTTATCTTTAAAGGGAACCTGTGAGGTACCCCGTACCCCCAGAACCACCAGCAGTAGTGTCTGCATATATAAATTCCCTGCCTAACAGTCCCTGTATTACATTACATACAGTTGTGCTCAAAAGTTTACATAACCCGGCAAAATTTTTGCTTTCTTGGCCTTTTTTCAGAGAATATGAATGATTACACCAAAACTTTTCCTCCACTTATGGTTAGTGGTTGGGTGAAACCATTTATTGTCAAACTACTGTGTTTTTGCTTTTTAAATCATGACAACCCAAAACATCCAAATGACCCTCACTGCACAAATACACATCACCTGATCTGCTTCATCCAATAAGCATTCAAGTTTATACAGTTTGGAGTTGGAAAATCTGCATAAAAATGATGATATACTCAAAATATTCACTTGCCTAATAATTCTGCACACAGTGTATGCGACTTTATTTCCACATCATTCTAAACCTGCTTCTGTTTTTTTTTTCTCTGCAGTGTTTTCACTTGAAACATCTAATTACAAGGACACCTAATTACAAGGGCATGTACATGCTCCAATTATCCCAGCTGCAGAAATCTTCCTCTGCCCCCTGATAGTATTCAGCAGTGCCTTCTCCAATTAAAATAAAATGACTGCTGTGCAGCCGGGGTGCCTGGACAGAATGCCCACCCGCCACAGAGCGATCATTTTATCATATCCGCCGCTTGACTTTTTTGATGAATCAAAACTATTGAGCTAACCCTAAGTATATTTGTTAATAGAAAATATTTGCAGGGAGAACTGTCATTTTATTGTTTCTGCAGACCCATCTTCATTAATTTTGAAGGCCCAAGATAACGCCGTCCTTCCCTGCAATTAACTGATAGGATGAGATGTTATTATCTTTGTCAGATATTTCTGTTTGGGGATATGCATTATTGAAACTTGTCTGTAGCGGTAAGACCATGATATTGCCATGGGAGACATCCATAGAGATAATTGTCCTAAAGGAGGACCTGTCTCTTGCCATAGATCTGTACATTTTTACCTGGTTGAAATGTTCCTGTTCCCTGAAAATGTAGAAGGTTTTTTTGTTTGTGCACGTCTCTGTTCCACCTCTTCTTTTCACATCTTGTATATACATTTTGTATTGTCATTCAAGTGGGCATGATCCTTAAGGAGAAGCATTGAGGATCACACCCTCTCGGCTAATAAGACTAGATTCAGATGTGTTGGCATAAACAGCACACCGCTCAGCCAATCAAGCAAGGCAGGTATCAAGCAGGGCAGGGATTCCATATTCAGATGTGTTGGCACACCCAGCACACCACTCAGCCAATCAAGCAGGGCAGGGTTTCCATATTCAGATGTGTTGGCATACCCAGCACACCGCTCAGCCAATCAAGCAGGGCAGGGCTTCCATATTCAGATGTGTTGGCATACCCAGCACACCGCTCAGCCAATCAAGCAGGGCAGGGCTTCCATATTCAGATGTGTTGGCATACCCAGCACACCGCTCAGCCAATCAAGCAGGGCAGGGCTTCCATCAATTAGAGAAGATGGGTGGAGATGGCTTACTGTCATTTGCATATGTCAGACTCTTAGGCTCGAGGAAGTAATTAAGAGGACTTCTTAGTGCTGCAGCGGTGGAACTGCAAGTGTGTACAGAAAATAATGTCATATTCAGAATCTGCACTTTACACCTATCCGGTCGTTACACTACATAATGGCTATGCTGTAGGAAAGTCCATTGGACCCTCAGTTTGCCCCCTGAAATTACAAAGAATACAACTAAGGCTACACATCAACATGTCGTGCAAGACATTGGGTGCAATGATTTCCTATGAATCGATTGTGGATGTTGCAACTTTTGACTTTCTCCAGCAAAGTTGTAAATGTTTCAAAATATGGTGGATTTTCAGTCGCTGGACTGAAGTGGCACGCGACACACTTGGCGTAGACTTCAATGGAAATCATCTGCCTTGTACACGAATTGTGAGCGACTTGGCTGTTTTATGTACCACGAAATCACGGCTCTAAAATGGTCGCGGACTAGTTGCACAAATATTTTTGTTGTGCAACTTAGAGAATTTCGCCATCACCATCGAACCCCAGCCTCAATGTCAGGGCCGGCTCCAGGTTTTTATGGGCCCCGGGCGAAAGAGCCTCAGTGGGCCCCTTTAACACAGACCACGATTCATGATGCACAGATACTGCAGAGAAATATAGGTACAGTACAATGCCAAACACTTCACTTCTTCCATTACATGACTGATATCTATTGTAAATTGTACAATAGCTCAAAAATCGCCAAATCCTCACAGCGCACAGAACAGACTGGACAGTACAGTCCTCCATACAATATTATGGGCACCACAGTCTCCCCCTCATCACCCATATAATACCCCATGCAGGATGTCACCCCCCATATAATGCTCCATACAGATTACTGGACCCATAATAATGCTCCATACAGAATACTGGACCCAATATAATGCTCCATACAGGATACTGGTCCCCATATAATGCTCCATACAGGATACTGGTCCCCATATAATGCTCCATACAAAATATGGAGCTCTCCTCTGCGCTTTACTGCGTTCTGCACTGTTACGGCTCAGGAAAGGGCGCTGTGGAAAGACTCCCCATTGCCTCCCCATCATCATCATTGCCTCCTTATCATCATCATTGCCTCCCCATCATCATGGCCTCCCCATTATCATCAATGCCTGCCCATCATCATCATCTCCTCCCCATCATCATCAATGCCTGCCCATCATCATCATCTCCTCCCCATCATCATCAATGCCTGCCCATCATCATCATCTCCTCCCCATCATCAATGCCTGACCATTATCATCATGGCCTCCCCATCATCATCATGGCCTCCCCATTATCATCAATGCCTGCCCATCATCATCATCGCCTCCCCATCATCATTATCGCCTCCCCATCATCATCAATGCCTGCCCATCATCATCATCTCCTCCCCATCATCAATGCCTGCCCATTATCATCATGGCCTCCCCATCATCATCATGGCCTCCCCATTATCATCAATGCCTGCCCATCATCATCATTGCCTCCCCATCATCATTATCGCCTCCCCATCATCATCAATGCCTGCCCATCATCATCTTCTCCCCATCATCAATGCCTGCCCATTATCATCAATGCCTGCCCATTATCATCATCTTCTCCCCATCATCAATGCCTGCCCATTATCATCATCTTCTCCCCATCATCAATGCCTGCCCATTTCAGCAATGCCTGCCCATCATCACACACAGACAGCACCACAGCACACAAGCACTCTCTCACATACATGATACATACACACACACATACACACACACACACAAAGCAGCGCACTACATACACACAGACACACACAGAGACACACACACGTCTCACCTGCCCAGCGTCCGCGCTCTCTGCCACAGCCGGCCGCTGAATGATGATGTCATTCAGCGGCGCTGCTGTGAGAGGAAGCGCCGGCGCCCCCTGGAGCCCGGAGCTGCGGCAGCGGAGGCACGGGAGAGGTAAGTATTGTGCCAGCTGATGCCGGGGCCCTGAGCAAGCGGGAGGGGGGCCTCAGTGGCGGCGCTGACACCGCTCTCCTCCGCTAACGGGCGCGGGGGTGCCAGACGGCGAGTGGGCCCCCCGCCTGCTCAGGGCCCCGCACTTGCCCGGGTGTGCCGGGTGCTGACGCCGGCCCTGCTCAATGTAATAAAGCAGCAACAGTATAGAAGGATCCAGTTGATGGAGAGCTGTACAGAGTGACTCACTTTCATGAATGCAATAAAAAAGAACATGTAAAGAATAAAAAGCACAACAAAAACATTTGAGTCCAATTTATTTTGCAAACCTGCCCAGCCTGAAGTTCCGCTCGTCAGACAGTACACCGTCAGTTTCTCTTTCCAGCACAGTAGTAACTCATACGTACTGACATATGACTGTCATTCTCCAACCAGTCTGTGATCAGACAATGAATGAGTCTGTGCACTAATGTATCAGCATGGAAGAATTATTCCGTACAGCATCAAAACATTAGAGTGGATCTATGATCAGAATGAAAACTTCCCTTGTCCTCCCTCCTCCGCTGTAAGTGGCGCTCCTGAATTCAAGGCAGCACTTGTTCTATGACAGCCCGAGTTATGAGCGAAGGGTCATTTTAAAGGTCATGACCACCTATGAGCCTATTTTACACTCAGATATGATCTGCTTCAGGGTTTCTCAAACTTTTTTCTACTGGAGTCTCACCAGACAGCCCAAAATAATGTCTGGACCTTCAAGTCTGTAGTGTATGTACATGCTCGAAATCAAAATATTTCTAAATGTTCTTTTTTTTTTTTCACACCCTGTTAATGATAGAACATTAAAACAATTAGGGAATGAGTCAATTAAGTTGTTGATTAACTAAATATTGCTAAAGCCACATAATGGGTTACGCTGAATATGATCACTTCTATTAAAACTGCCTCTTAGGGCGCAGTCAGAAGGCCGTATTACTCGTGCGAGGATCACATCGCAATCCTTGGACTGACTGTCGGCTTTCTTCAACTGAGCATGATAGCATGTATATCTATACCGCTGTCAGGAGAGCCGACGGTAAGTCTGAGGCCCCGTGCACACGTTGCGGATTCACTTGTGGATTTTGCTAAATCCGCAGGTAAAATGACCTGCGTTTTACCTGCGGATTTAGCGCAGATTTACTGCGGTTTTGCTGCGGATTTTGTGCGGATTTGCCCTGCGGTTTTACACCTATAATGGAATAGGTGTAAAACCGCTGCGGAATCCGCACAAAGAATTGACATGCCGTGGATTTAAAACCGCACCAAATCTGCGCGGAAAAATCTGCAGCATGTGCACAGCGGTTTTTTTATACCATTCATTTACATTGTACTGTACATGGTTTCCGGATCTGCTGCGGATCTGCAGCGCCAAATCCGCTGCGGATCCACAGCAAAATCCGCAACGTGTGCACAGTGCCTAAGAATTGCGATGTGATCCTCGCACAAGTATAACAGCCTCTATGAAATCTGGCCAGACCTTCTCTTCCTCGCCAGTGAAAGTTTACTTCCTGATTTCCTGGAGTTGCTGTGCTGAGTTGGAGATAGGGAGATTGTTTTTGCTGCTGGAGATTATTGTGTTTTGGGGTGTATGCTTTCATCATTGTCCTATTTCCTTTTGGTTTGTACATTCCTATCCATCCCTATATACTTCTCTGCCTTTGGTGAGTGTTTTTGTATGTCAGTTGCATTTTGTTATCCCTGTTTGTCTTACGTGTTTATACACTAGCATTTCTGTCCCGGGCCTCCTGGGGTATGGGTAAGAGACAGCTTAGGGAATAACAGGAGAACAGTAAGGCTGGGGGCCCAAACCTCCTCACCATCAAAGGTATCTTTGGGAGCAGGGATAGTTAGGACCTCAGTCCTTGGGACAGTGCATGGCCCCTTTCCACAATCAGGTATAGTCACAGCGTGGCATCAGGAGTATGAGCTGAGTTTTACTGGCTCAATGCATTATTAGTTATCATTATAGATGAGTAGATCATTTGAAATTCAAATTCGCTGAATTTTCGGCAAAACTTTAATGGCTAATAAATTTGCACAAACCGCAATACTGGAAAGCTTGTAATCAGTTGGATAACTCACGTGCCGTAGAAGAAAGAGAAGACATGGCTGATCATAAGAGCTTACACTCTACAGGAGAGAGAACCTCACTGACCATAAGAGCTTACAATCTACAGCAGAGAGAGGACCTTGCTGACCATAAGAGCTTACACTCTACAGGAGAAAGAGAGGACCCCGCTGACCATAAGAGCTTACACTCTACAGGAGAAAGAGAAGACATGGCTGACCATAAGAGCTTACACTCTACAGGAGAAAGAGAAGACATGGCTGATCATAAGAGCTTACACTCTACAGGAGAGAGAAAGAGAACCTCACTGACCATAAGAGCTTACACTCTACAGGAGAAAGGGAGGACCTCGCTGACCATAAGAGCTTACATTCTACAGGAGAAAGAGAGGACCTCGCTGACCATAAGAGCTTACACTCTGTAGGAGAGGGAGGACCATGCTGACCATAAGAGCTTACACTCTACAGGAGAAAGAGAAGACATGGCTGACCATAAGAGCTTACACTCTACAGGAGAAAGAGAAGACATGGCTGATCATAAGAGCTTACACTCTACAGGAGAGAGAGAGAGAACCTCACTGACCATAAGAGCTTACACTCTACAGGAGAAAGAGAGGACCTCGCTGACCATAAGAGCTTACACTCTACAGGGAAAGAGAGGACCTCGCTGACCATAAGAGCTTACACTCTGTAGGAGAGGGAGGACCCTGCTGACCATAAGAGCTTACACTCTACAGGAGAAAGAGAAGACATGGCTGATCATAAGAGCTTACACTCTACAGGAGAAAGAGAATACATGGCTGATCATAAGAGCTTACACTCTACAGGAGAGAGAGAGAGAACCTCACTGACCATAAGAGCTTACACTCTACAGGAGAAAGAGAGGACCTCGCTGACCATAAGAGCTTACACTCTACAGGAGAAAGAGAGGACCTCGCTGACCATAAGAGCTTACACTCTGCAGTAGAGGGAGGACCCCGCTGACCATAAGAGCTTACACTCTACCAGAGAAAGAGAAGACATGGCTGACCATAAGAGCTTACACTCTACAGGAGAAAGAGAGGATCTCGCTGACCATAAGAGCTTATACTCTACAGGAGAAAAAGAGGACCTCGCTGACCATAAGAGCTTACCCTCTGCAGGAGAGGGAGGACCCCGCTGACCATAAGAGCTTACACTCTACAGGAGAAAGAGAAGACATGGCTGATCATAAGAGCTTACACTCTACAGGAGAAAGAGAGGACCTCGCTGACCATAAGAGCTTACACTCTACAGGAGAAAGAGAGGACCTCGCTGACCATAAGAGCTTACACTCTACAGGAGAAAGAGAGGACTCCGCTGACCATAAGAGCTTACACTCTACAGGAGAAAGAGAGGACCTCGCTGACCATAAGAGCTTACACTCTACAGGAGAAAGAGAGGACCTCGCTGACCATAAGAGCTTACACTCTACAGGAGAAAGAGAGGACCTCGCTGACCATAAGAGCTTACACTCTACAGGAGAAAGAGAGGACCTCGCTGACCATAAGATCTAACACTCTACAGTAGAGGGAGGACCTCACTGACTATCAAAGTTTACACACAGCTCATAAGAGCTTACAGGAAAGAGAGACTTACCCAATAACTCAAGATGTAAAATGACTCTAACATAAAAATGACTCTGCCATACAAACTGTGCTGCACTGCGAGGCATTGATCTGTGATGGCCTGGGTACTGACCACCACTGTACAAAGTATGAAAACCCGCTAGAAGTTTTAGCTGCTATATGGGGAGGTCCGAGTTGCAATGCAAAATTACGTTAGCCCGCACTCTGATGTTTTAGCAGTGTGCAAAATGATGCCAGGCAAGGATTTTTTGTTAACCGTGATTCAAATTTCAAAATGTTCACATTTGTGTGAAGCCGTGAATTTCAGGAAATTCGATTCAAACTCAATCCTCCTTGAATTGATCATCTCATTTCTAGTTATCATAAAGCACAAACCGATTAAATTACAAATTCAGCTCAGCTGTTCAACTTCCTTACAAATTCCAGGACTAAACTTTTTAACAATCTGCATACTTTAAGTGCTGACTGATCACTGCCTTGAAGCTGCTCAAGGAATAGAAGTGAGCAGCTGCAGGGAGAATATATTTTCATTTTCTCCCTGCAGCCACATTGCCAATTAGATTGCAACATGAGATTAAAATGTTATAGTTTTATATTTTGCTATGGATTCAGGCAAAGGCCACTTTTTTATGACAGATTGGTTCTGTGTAAGAAATAATTTGATGAGTCCAGAACATCTCTTTGACCCATATGAGAAAAGACACGTGATAGTTTAGGACCCTGCTGAAGATTTGGTCCACAAGCTTTATGCCACTCTGGGCTCCATAGTCCGATCCGAATGGGGTTGTTTACTTTTGAACCTTCAGGCTGGATACACAGGTTGCAGATAAGTTGTTGTTTTGGTTTTTATATCTCGTCAAAGACGCTGCCGTTTTACCACAATCGCGACCGACTAAAAAGTAGACTGGGTCTCCGTCTCCTAGGGGGTTTCTATTGTCCTTATGAGCCAATCTTACTCTGATTGTGGAATCTTTGAAAGGAAAGCTGGTAGTAATATGGAGCATAAAGAATTAAACAACAACCTACGTAGCTGGCAGTCCTGTGTCAGCTAATCAATGAATGGCGCTGGTTTTACCCTGCTGCGACAGATGAATGCAGCTCATTTGCTATATTACTTGGAAATAACTTTCAGCCCATCTTGTATTCCACTCCTCAGGTCACTTGTGGCTCTCGCTTCTTAGTTTAATGATCATGAAAGATAATTGTTACAAAGATTAAGAACAGATGAATGTCATCCTATCCCCCCAGGGTTTGGTTCGCTCCGAGTATGAGTACAGCCGGTCAATGCAACTCTCACTAGTCTCGATCTATCAGTATAAGATTTAGACTGTTTGCACCACTGGATTATGTTCCACCGAGTGGCATGTGGTAGAAAACATATATTGCGTGAGATAAAACATGCTACATCAGATTCTGACAGATGGTACAGTAAGGATGTCTGCGTTTGCGAGGATTTTTTGTAATTTATTTCCATGCAGATCAGCAAAATGGCACTCGCTGGTCTTCTAAAGGATTAAACATAAAAAAAATATTCTTACCTTACCGCTCATCTGTCTGACCCCCCGGCCTTTACGGTCACCCGTCCAGTTCTTGTCACATCTTCTTATCACCACCACGAGCGCTGAATCTCTGGGCCTCTTCACGCCAGGTCGGGATGAACCTGCTCAAGTACTTATAAGACCACAACATCATAATGTCACAAGTCACAACGTGCGTCTTGAGTTTGCATGTGCATGTGCAGAACTTTCCCGGGCCTCCTCACTCTAGTCCATGACTTCCTGCTCTGATGAAGTCCAGGACAATATGACATTGTCACCTTACAGGCACTTGTGCAGGTCCATTGCGCTTCTCATCAGAGCCGGAAATCTCAGTCTGGCATGCAGGGGCCCTGAATTTCAGTGCTCGCGGCAGTGATAAGAATATGTGACAAGGACCAGACAGGTGAAGGCAAGGAGCAGAGGGTCCGGAGAGATGAGTGCTGAGTGTAAGTATAATTTTTTTTAGATATTTTACATCTTACATTTATTAAGCTCTAAGGTCTGAAGTCCATAATAATGGATATTAAATTTGCAGAGAGTAACTTACCTGTGAATCGAATTTCACTAGAAAATCCAAGTGAATGGGCAAATTCTATTTTTGCCTTATCCGCTCACCTCCAGAATGGACCATATTGTCGGTGCCTGTTCATAGCTCTGTACCAATATCAGCTGTAATACATATGTAAGGCCCAATGTGAATTTTTGTTTTTGTGGATGCACAAAACATAAAAGTAATGTTTATAAAGAAAACAGGGAGGTTACAGTGTAACGAATGGAGGCGGAGGCAAAGGGGTTGAAGAGCACATTCGTTTATTGCTATTTTTGTGGAACCACAGGACCACGAACCAGGGGGCTCCGAAGGGGGCGTGACTGTGCGAGCCCCAGACACCCGTAGTAAGACCACTCGAACAGGATCAGATTGGAGTATCCAGGGGACGCAGGTGCTACCTCCAGTTAGACCCAGGACACGTGGAAGCTGGCCCAATGGAACAGGTGAACAGACAGGGATAACAGGTAGTGTAGAACTTGACAAGCGAGAAGCGGCTGGTCGGGACAGAGCTGGCACAGGCAGTACTGATGTCATCCTGGGTAACGGAGTGACGGACAGCTGAGCAGGTTGGAACTTGCACAGGCAGCACTGGTATCGTCCTGGGTATGGAGTAGCAAGCCGATGATAGTCTGAGAAGACAAACCGTATTAGCTGTGTACTGGCAAGATACTGGTAAAGCACAACAGAACACAGGCACGTTAGAACACTAAACTGGAAACAGGAAACACTTGTTGATCCGGCGCCCTCTCTATGGCAGAGAGGCCAGAAATAGCACACACTATGACACCATTGGTTAACAGCATTTTTGAAAAATGTGCACTGTCCCTTTAAGAGACCGGGAGCGCACGCGCGTTACCTCAGCAACATACCCGGAGATCCACTGGCCGTGCGCCAGGAAGCAAGCACAGAAGAGAGACCAGAGGCAGAGCAGCGGGGAGCAGACTGAGAGCGGGAACCCCGACGGGTGTTACGTACAGTATGTTCACATGGGGTGTTTTGGAGGAATTTTTTTGGATGAGATTGGTTCCCAAAGTCCCAAACTTGACAGATCCCTGTTCAGACTAGGAAAAGCCCTTCCCTGACCCTATTCTGTCTCTGCCTGACCGCGGAGGTTGGCACCCTAAAATAACGCAGTGGTGTCCACACTCAGTGACGCCTTACCCTGAATGTCCTCAGCAGCTTCCTAGGATCCCTAGAGTAGCAGTTCCCTAAGGAGAAAAGGAATCACACAAAAAGCAACTGCATCTAACACAAACTACAGCTAAGTTAATGAATCCAACAAAGTATCATCAGCAGGAAACACCAGTAGGGGAAGGTATATATAGCTGCACCCAAAAGGTGATAAGACAGGCAAACAGAAGAAATAAAAAACACCTGTTACCCAAAACCGACAGAAACGAAGATAACAGAGGAAAAACACCCAAATAAAAAGTGAATCTGTTGTGGCTCAGCAGAAAGAGATGCCAACCACAGAATCAAGGGTTCGAATCCAGAAGCATGACATTAAATAGAAACTCCAAGATTTTGAGGAGTTTTGAGTTTTAGAAGAATATTTTAGAGGATCCTGCTCTAAAAACTCATCAAAAAGATTCAGTGTAAACAGCTTAAAAGGTACATGACTCGCACCACAATTGTGGTTACCAGGGCTATGGGGTACTCGGAGCCGAGCCCATAGATTTCTATGGGAGATGTCACTGGCAGCGGGACTCGGTCCGTGGCCCTGGCAGTCAAGCGATGGGGGATATTTACAGGGGATTGTAAGGATAGGTAGTTCGTGACGCCACCTGTGGTATCTGGTCAATTGGACCAGCGCTGCTATAAGAATCTTCACAGGGATGTTATGGGGCAGCTGGGTGGTAAGTCTCCCACAGGTGAGACGGGTCCCTGGAAGTCTATGGTGATGACGCAGGGTGTAGATAAGAATTCAGTCACACACAATGTAGCTTCTTTTCATACCTTTACTGGTAGATGGTTCAGCAGGTCCCGGGGAGCTGGTCGGGGTGGAGAATGCACATTCGGGTAACCGCTGAGCAGGTTAGAGGCCTCCTTTACTTCATATATATCGGAGTCCAAACTTGCATGAAGCGAAGTTAACTCTACAATCTCCAGCTTTCTCAATAGCTGACAAGCCCGGCTGACTTTGTGGTGGAGCCTTCTATGTCTCTGAATCTCAGATGTTGAGAGAACTAAGTCTATATTTGCTGATCAGGCTAGACTCCTGTTTTCCCTGACTCCGGTTACGTATCAGCGCTTTGGGCTGCTCTCTGCGACCTGTAGTCCAGATAGCCTCCGGGTATCTTGTTACTATGCTTGAACTCTAGCAACGCGTCGGACCCCGGTGTCCGGTGATTTAGTGCAGGTAACCAATACCTGAAGCACTTCTCTCTGTCTTCTCCACTGCGCCCTTCGCCCTGCTTTTGCTCTTTGCATAAGCACTTGTAGCTTTCGATGGAAATGTCAGCTTTCTCCAGAGCTCGCTGAGCAGCTCTCAGTATCCTCCTTGTTTCAGCTTCTGTTGAGGTACTGATTAAGGGTAGCTCTGACTAGGCTAGGATGATTCACTTCACCCGTACTAGCCTCCACTTCCTTGTCAGGTGAGCTACGCTAGCTCTGCGAGGATTCAGTCCTCTCTCCTAGTCCAGACTGAACTGGCACTGAACTGCACTGTCCGAAGACAGGAAACTCAATTGATCTGAGCTCTTCTCAGACAGGAAACTATCTGACTCTGCTACGTGTCACTACCTCCTATACCCCTGGTGGGTGTGTCTGAAAGTGTGAGTGACGTGAATGATAACAAGCTTTGCGATTACCTTCCTGTGCATTCTCCTGGATTTTATGTGTGCCTTACATAGCTGGGCCACACATCCCCCCTTGGTTAACACAGCACTCCCGGGCTGTAAAAGAGAAAAAGAAAACATTTTGTTTTGCATTAAACAAACAACATTTTAACCTTCCCATCCGGGAGGTAAGACTTCTTGAACGTTACAATTTGTACATTAGAAAATTACAAAAGTATCAAAAGTATCAAAACATTCTCATAATACAAGACAAATTCTTGTGGAGGACCCGCACCAAAAACCTCCCACGTAGGTCCTGGGTGGGCTGCAGGACTTCTGACTGCAGACCTCACTCTAGGCCACACCATACGGGTTTTTCTTCAGAGGTAGTTATGTAGTTAGGTTTCATGTAAAACCAAGATAATGCACCGAAGCGCAAACTATTTACAAAGCAAGTTCTTGGGCTGGCACAGTCCACAGCCACGCAGTCCATAGCATGGAAAAGACACATTTCAAGACATATAAATAGAAATCACATTAATAACTTTTTCAAACTTTATACATTTTGTCAGTGACAATAAACCCTGTCTGGGTCTTGCTAACTAGTTTACTAGGACTACTCCTGATAGCGAATAGGCAGTTTTCCTTTAGTGATACGTTCTGATCTACGTAGAGTGGTGTCAGGTGTAGTATTCTCTAGCCTATCTGTTCTGTGTAACGGCAAACTATAGATACGACTCCACCTCTCTAGGGACCTGGCAAGCATGCTAGCGACTGGACGAGGCGGTACTGCTTCACCAGGGGACTCCACTCCTTGGGGTGCTGCCTCTTGTGGTTCCGCTGCTTGGGATCCCAATGGTTGAGGGTCTGCCGGAACAGGTCCTTCTGGAACTGGCTCCACTGGCACAATTGGTATGACTGGATGTAGAGACTCCTCTTGCGGTTGATAAAACTGTAGCACAGGAATGATCACAGCATCCCCCAATCTGGGCCAATCCGCAGGTAAATCTCCCAAATCCGTGTGTATGACCTCTTCATCATTTTCTTTCTGAAGGACAACAGGTTTCTTCACGGAGCTTTAATGGGCAGGACACAACTTTAAATGATCTCTAGACACAGTTGCCAGTCGTTTTTCCTCCATCCTTGCTGATGGCACAGACCTTTCTGTTATCAAAATTGGAATTTTGCACAACATATGGCTCCTGTTCCCACTGATCATCCAACTTGTGCATTCTTCTTTTCCTTTTGAGCACCATTTCTCCAGGCATAAAAGGCTTAGCGGGAGCATTTTTGTTATAGTTCTTCTCTTGCTTTTCTCTTACTTTGTTGAGACTGTCTTCTACGCAGGCTTGTACTCTCTTGTACTGTTCTTGTCGAGTTGTGTCCCAATCTTCAGCACTGTCATCAGCCTCTGGTTCTACCACTCCCAGTTCCAAATCCATTGGCAGTCTTCCTGGCCTTGCTCTCATAAGGTAGGCTGGAGTGCAGTTGGTGGAACTTACTGGTATGTGGTTGTACAAGTCAACCAGGTCAGGTAACAAGTCTGGCCACCGATTTCTTTCTTCCAGGGGTACAGTTTTCAGTAAATCCATGACAATGTGATTCATCTTTTCACAAAGGCCGTTGGTCTGAGGGTGGTATGGCGTCGTTCTGATCTTTTTACATCCATACAATTGACAGAATTCCTGAAACAGTTCAGCTTCAAAGGCTGGACCTCGATCAGTCAGTACCTGCTCTGGATATCCGTGTGGTCTGCAGAAACTTGCTTGGAAGACCTTGGCTGCTGTCTCTGCTGTCAGATCTTTGACAGGGGCGACCACCAGGAATTTGGAATAGTGATCCACCATGGTCAGGGCATATGAGTATCCTGACCTGCTTGGGGACAACTTAACGTGATCCAATGCTACGATCTCCAGGGGACGAGTCGTCCGGATAGGCTGCAAGGGGCTCTCTGACTATGATAGTCTTTTCGTCTGAGACCACAGGGTCCACAGTTCCGGCACCACTTCTCGATGGAGCTGCGCATCCCTACCCAGTAGAACCGACACCTCAACAGGGTCTCCAGCTTTTTCCAGCCAAAGTGTCCTGCTTGATCGTGGTAGGCTTCCAACACCATTTGGATGTCTGCTCTGGGCACCACTATCTGCCAAACCATTTCATGGGTCCTTGGGTCGACGTATCTCCTGCACAACTTCTCTCGGTATATGAACAACCGGCTTCTTTCATTCCACAGGAGCTTTGCTGGTATGGGTGCGTCTTTCTCCAAGGAGGAACCTTCTTGTCTTATCAACTCCTTGATACGGCTGACCACGGGATCGCTGTCCTGAGTCTCCTTCCAGCTATGATGAGGTAAAGGGTTCAACATCTCACCACACCGCTTTCTGTAGACTCGTTGCTCTTGGACCATCCCATTTCGGTGGAACGCAGGTAGCTCGATTTCTTCCAGATCATCTGATTCTTCCTCCGTGTCGGATTCATGCGGCATTCTGGACAAGGCGTCCGCGTTAGCATTTTTACGGCCCGCTCTGCACTTGATGGTAAACTGATAGTTTGACAGCCGAGCCATCCAACGTTGCTCCATGGCTCCCAGCTTGGCTGTTTCCAGATGCGTCAAGGGGTTGTTATCTGTAAACGCAGTGAACTTGTTGGAGGCAAGGTAATGTTTGAATCTTTCGGTAATGGCCCAGACCAGCGCCAAGAACTCCAGTTTGAAGCTGCTGTAGTTTTCTGGGTTTCTCTCAGTTGGCCTGAGTTTTCTGCTGGCATATGCGATGACTTTTTCTTGGCCGTTCTGCTTCTGACTGAGGACTGCTCCTAATCCTCTTTACTGGCATCGGTGTACAGCAGGAACGGTTGGCTGTAATCGGGTAGGCTAAGATTTCATCGCCGTCAGGATCTCTTTCATCTCTTTGAATGCCTCAGCTTGTTCTTTTCCCCAATTGAATGGAAGGTTTCTGCTCTTAAGAGGTTGTCCTACCAGGAGGTCCTGCAAAGGCGCCGCTTTCTTAGTGTAATCTTTTACAAACCTCCTGTAGTAACCTGTTAGTCCCAGGAACTGACGCACCTCCTTTAGGTTCTTCGGCTCTGGCCATTTCTGAATAGCTGTGACCTTCTCGGGGTCCGGCGCTACTCCTTCGGAACTGACAATGTGTCCCAAGTACTGTACCTTCCGTTTGAGCAGGTGGCATTTAGAGGGCTTTAGTTTCATCCCAAACTTGGACAATGACTCGAATACCTCCGCCAGGTGCTTCAGATGATCTTCATATGTCTTAGAGTACACAATTACGTCGTCCAGGTACAGCAGCACAGTTTCGAAGTTGAGATGTCCCAGACAGCTCTCCATCACCCTCTGGAATGTTCCTGGGGCACTGCTGAGGCCAAACGGCATTCTGTCAAACTCGCAGAGTCCCATTGGGGTGGTGAAAGCAGTTTTCTCCCGATCCTCCTCAGCCACAGCTACTTGCCAGTACCCACTAGTAAGGTCGAGGGTAGAAAAGTAGTTAGCCGTTTTCAGAGCAGCTAAGGATTCCTCTATGCGTGGTAATGGGTATGCATCTTTATGTGTTATACGGTTTACTTGCCTATAATCTACACACATTCGCATGCTACCATCCTTTTTCTTCACTAGAACTAGAGGTGCTGCCCAGGGGCTACAACTATCCCTTATCACCCCGGCTTGCTTCATGTCACGCAGCATTTCCTTAGCTTTCTGATAGTGGGCTGGAGGTATAGGCCTGTACCGCTCTTTGATGGGAGGATGACTGCCTGTAGGGATATGATGCTGTACTCCCTTAATTGTCCCAAAGTCAAGTGGGTGCTTGCTAAATACTTGTGCGTACTCTTGCACCACCCGTAGTACCCCTGTTTCTGGTGGACGGAAGTGGTGTCTGTCCCTATATGAAGCTGCTGACACCAGTCCGCTACCGGGGTTGCCGGATCATTATCCTCCGCTGGTTGGCGGGAGGCTAAGGACTCGGTTGTGAGGATAGAATTGTTATCTACGGCATGTAATTTAGCAACTGTGGCATAACGTGGCAAATTTACTTCATCGTCCCCCCAGTTGAGAAGTCGTACAGGTACTCTCCCATTTATTACTTCCACTACCCCTCTAGCAATCATGAGTGTAGGTCTATGTTCTGAGCGATGGGGTTCTACTACTGCTTGGTAGTTCTGTCCTCTCAGACCTATGGCTGCTCTACACCATATTAACATTTCACTCATTGGGGGTATTACAATGGGGTTCGAGTCTGTGACCCGTACATTACCGATTTCGCCATCTGTAAGCTTCGCTTGCTGCTGGCACATCAGGGCCCGGATCTCCCTCTGGATCACTCCCTTCTGCTTTGGCTTGGCAACTTCAGCGAGCTGTTGGAGCAAAAACACAACTTCTCCCAGACAGTTACTGATAATGTTAGTACCTAATATCACATTTAGGCCATTTTCCTCATTCACAGTCTTTACCACTAAGAGTCCCTGATCCTTCAGCTCCACCCTGCCCACTTTTACGTTCACGTTTTTGGCTCCAATCACTTCAACAGGGAGACCATTGGTGGCGTACACTGTCAAGTCAGGGCTCGGGGGCTGGAGACTGTCCATGGACCAAAATTTATTGTGAAGCACATCAGGTATGATAGTCACCTGAGATCCAGTGTCCAGCAGTGCAGGGATTGCAATCCCGTCCAGAATTATGGACAGGTAGGGCCGTCCACCCACGAACCTGCGGTTCCAATCTAAGGGGCCTGATGAGTCTACTCCTGGGTGTTGGCCCTCTGACCCAGGATCGGCTGTTTAAAGGACATTGCTGAGCCATATGACCTTTTTGGTTGCAGCGGTAGCAGATGATCTCCCGGCGAGGATGGTGTTGCTCAGGAGTCGCTCCTGGGGGTGGCGTGGTCCTCCTCCGATGAGGCGACGTCCTCCATTTCCTCCGGTTCATCCAAGGAACATCCTCCGGACAGTCGGCTAGTAGGATCTTTCCTCCTTCCTCTTTCCGCAGTTGCAGGGCATCCATTACAGTGGCTAAGTTCTTAGTCAGCTGGCGCACTTCTGAGCGCAGACATTCCAACTCACTAGGGGGCGCCACCTGCGTTTTAGCTTCTGCCACCTGCGGGGAAAAGGTGGGTACTGCCGGCTTAAGAGTGGCTTCACCGGGTGATACTGATTTGCCACCTCAGGCTTTTCCAGGGGTCGCAGTCCTTTTATTGCCATGTCCTTTAGGGCATCAAAGGTGGCATCTGGATGATCCAAGGACCACCAGTTTACAGTCCTGCCTTCCGCTGGAGACCTCAGTCCCCGCACGAATTGCTCTTTCAACATTTGGCTCTCATCAATGGGACTTGTGGGGTTAGCCTGTTTAAGAGCTCGCAGGGCTCCCTGTAGTCGGCAGGCGTAGTCCCTAATACTGTCACCCGGTCTCTGGAAGCACTGATAAAATGCCATCCGGAGATCCGTTTCTGTGCGGTCCTCAAAGATGGCCTGTAGCTTTAAGAGAATCGCAGGTACTGACTCCTGGTCTGTAGTGGGCCAAGTCTCTACTTCTCTCTCAGCCGCACCTGCTAACTGTCCTATTACCACAGCAGCTTTTTGCTTCTCAGTCATGGAGTACATATCCAAAATACTACATATTTTCCTTTTAAACCCTGGCAGGGTGTCTGGCTCGCCGCTGTACTGGGGAAGCCACTTCGCTCCTGGCATGTATGGGAGCATTAGGGGCATAAGCGGGACCACCGGACCAGGTGAGGGGCCTGCACCTCCATCCCGCGCTACAACGCCAAGCGGTGGGCTATTGGGGCCACCGGCTGGGACCGCTCCGTCTGCCGGTTGTTGCGACATGTTGATGCCCCCTTGGTTAATCTGAGCCTACCTCTTTCACAGGCTGCAGCGTCGCAGGCACAGCGGTGGAGACAGGACCTTTGTCGCTGGCGCTCTGATGTCAGAGCGTTCACTTCCTGTTTCACAGGACCTGCCGCCGCGTGAGAGTTGGGGGCGGGGCCAGGGAACCAGTGCGCTTTTTCAGGTACGCCCCCCTTCTTCACCAGCGCCTGAGGGCGCGAATATTGCGGTAAAGATTGCGGTATTATGGCGCCAATTGCAGCAAACAGTCTTTTTCACCAAACAGTTCAATAGACACACAGGACTCACAATTGCAAGCTTTCGTATCCTGTTTGTGACGCCAAGTTTTAGTTGACTCGCACCACAATTGTGGTTACCAGGGCTATGGGGTACTCGGAGCCGAGCCCATAGATTTCTATGGAGATGTCACTGGCAGCGGGACTCGGTCCGTGGCCCTGGCAGTCAAGCGATGGGGGATATTTACAGGGGATTGTAAGGATAGGTAGTTCGTGACGCCACCTGTGGTATCTGGTCAATTGGACCAGCGCTGCTATAAGAATCTTCACAGGGGATGTTATGGGGCAGCTGGGTGGTAAGTCTCCCACAGGTGAGACGGGTCCCTGGAAGTCTATGGTGATGACGCAGGGTGTAGATAAGAATTCAGTCACACACAATGTAGCTTCTTTTCATACCTTTACTGGTAGATGGTTCAGCAGGTCCCGGGGAGCTGGTCGGGGTGGAGAATGCACATTCGGGTAACCGCTGAGCAGGTTAGAGGCCTCCTTTACTTCATATATATCGGAGTCCAAACTTGCATGAAGCGAAGTTAACTCTACAATCTCCAGCTTTCTCAATAGCTGACAAGCCCGGCTGACTTTGTGGTGGAGCCTTCTATGTCTCTGAATCTCAGATGTTGAGAGAACTAAGTCTATATTTGCTGATCAGGCTAGACTCCTGTTTTCCCTGACTCCGGTTACGTATCAGCGCTTTGGGCTGCTCTCTGCGACCTGTAGTCCAGATAGCCTCCGGGTATCTTGTTACTATGCTTGAAGCTCTAGCAACGCGTCGGACCCCGGTGTCCGGTGATTTAGTGCAGGTAACCAATACCTGAAGCACTTCTCTCTGTCTTCTCCACTGCGCCCTTCGCCCTGCTTTTGCTCTTTGCATAAGCACTTGTAGCTTTCGATGGAAATGTCAGCTTTCTCCAGAGCTCGCTGATCAGCTCTCAGTATCCTCCTTGTTTCAGCTTCTGTTGAGGTACTGATTAAGGGTAGCTCTGACTAGGCTAGGATGATTCACTTCACCCGTACTAGCCTCCACTTCCTTGTCAGGTGAGCTACGCTAGCTCTGCGAGGATTCAGTCCTCTCTCCTAGTCCAGACTGAACTGGCACTGAACTGCACTGTCCGAAGACAGGAAACTCAATTGATCTGAGCTCTTCTCAGACAGGAAACTATCTGACTCTGCTACGTGTCACTACCTCCTATACCCCTGGTGGGTGTGTCTGAAAGTGTGAGTGACGTGAATGATAACAAGCTTTGCGATTACCTTCCTGTGCATTCTCCTGGATTTTATGTGTGCCTTACATAGCTGGGCCACACATACATGCATTACAAAACACTCAAAAAAATGTACCTATGTATTTTTTGTGTAAAAACCTATGTTCAAGCATTTGAATATCTTTTAATCGCTTTTTTTTAAAAAACACGCCAAGTGGTTAGAAGAAGTGACAAGTTCATTCTTTTCGTGTTTTCCTCTCGGAAGACCTCAAAATACAAGTTAATTGGAAAGTGGAAGAAAAAGAACACTGGAAAATGTTAGTAAAAGCAAACATGGAAAAATCATCAAAAAAATTTAAAAAAATGCTGTTGGCCAAAAACATCAGAAAAAAGGCTCAGAAAATTATCCCCCCCCAAAAATACACAAGAGACACTACTAGAAAAAAAACTCCTGATATGTCTTCTGCTTGAAAAATTTGGTTGGTTCACCGGAGTAACATGTGGCGTTTACGTACCCTAAAGCAGTAACTAAGGCTAGTTTCCCACTAGCGTTGCACTGACCTGCGTTGGTCAGCGCACGGCCGCCGCTAAGCTCCGCCCCCGGCCGCGCCACCTTATCGCTCCGCCTATGGGCGCATGACACTGCATGCGACCTGCGTACCCTATCTTTAGCATTGGGTACGCAGGCCGTGCGCAGCTATGCGTTTGGTGGCGCATGCGTCCTTTTGACCGTGCATACGGCCTGCGTACCCAATGCTAAAGATAGGGTGCGCAGGTCGCATGCAGCGTCATGCGCACATAGGCGGAGCGATCGGGAGGAGCCACGGCTGGGGACGGAGCTTAGCGGCGGCCATGCGCTGACCGACGCAAGTTGGTCAAACGCTGGTGTGAAACCAGCCTAAGCAGATTTCCTCGACTAACTAACTTTGCATCAGGGAATGACCAGACAGAGAATTTTGTTGCAGATACATTTGCTGCAGATTTTGATTAATTAAAATGTCAAAATCCACATGTCAATTTCCATCCACATGTCAATGTGTAGATGTTATTTGCTGAGACATCATTTACTTACGTTTACGTGGTAGTATATTATGCTCCATACAAAGAACTGTGCTGGATACACGTTACAATTCACAGTGCCATGATGTGCACAGAGAAATAGTGCCACGCTCTGTCCAGGTAAAGTGCCATATGGTGCACAAATAAATAGTGTATAAAATAAACATGTAATTAATACAAGTGGTTCCCAGACATTGTAATAAATTGCCTAAATGAACACTGTATAAAGGGTGACTTTCATTAAGACTGACATGCTTTACATCGGTTTTAATAAAAATCTCACTGGCATAAACTGTGACAGATTTATTAATAGGCATGTGCCTCTTATTAAATCTGTCACATTTGCTGTGCTTGTGCCAAAGGATCAATGGTTGGCATAGATGTGCACTGTAATTAGTACCAATTTCTGGCATAAATTATAGTGAATATGTGGGCTGAATGCGGCACTGCCCGCCTCTGCAAAGTTCTGCCCACTTTTAAGAAAAGTATCCTGTACAGTGTTGAAAGCTTAAAAAGTCGCAAATTAAGAGTGTGCATTTGGCTTGACTTTGTGAAAGTGATTTAAAAGCTATAATAAATGTCCTATATACAGTGGCATGTAAAAGTTTGGACATCCCTGTTCAAAATTACTATTATTGTGAACAGTTAACCAAGTTGAAGATGAAATGATTTCTAAAAGGCCTAAAGTTAAAGATGACACATTTCCTTTGTATTTTAGGGAATATATATATATATATATTCATCTTTTACATTTTAAAAATTACAAAACAGGAAATGGGACAATGCAAAAGTTTGGGCACCCTTGGAGATTTGTGTGCTCAGATAACTTTGATCAAGGTTTCAGATCTTAATTTGCCTGTTAGGGTTATGGCTTGTTCACCATCATCTTTAGGAAAGGCCACGTGATGCAAATTTCCCAACTTTATAAAAACCCAGCCTCCTCTAACCTTGTGCTAAAAAAGCCATGGTGTCTTCTAAGCAGCCATCTAGCACTCTAAAAATGTAAATGGTGGAGGCCCACAAAGCAGGAGAAGGCTATAAGAAGATAGCAAAGCGTTTTCAAGTTGCCCTTTCCTCAGTTCGAAATGTAATTAAGAAATGGCAGGTAACAGGAACAGTGGAGGTCTAGATAAGGTCTGGAAGACCAAGCAAAATTTGAGTGAGAGCTGCTCGTAGTATTGCTGGAGAGTCAAATCAAAACCCCCGCTTGACTCTAATAGACCTTCAGAATGATTTAGCAGATTGTGGAATTATGGTACTGAGCCGCCCGCCAGGGCCGTGGGGTACTCGGCACCGAGCCCGTTGATTTCTATCGGGGATGTCACGGTAGCTGCAGCTCGGTCCGTGGCCCTGGGGCTCACTGAAAAGGGATATTTACAGGGGATTAAATGTTCGTGTAGTTTGTCGTGACGGCACCTGTAGTACCTGGTCAGGATGACCAGCGCTGCTATGCAGATCCTCTGGGAGGGATGGTGTTGTGCAGCTTGGTGTAAAGTCTCCTACAGGGCAGGTAGATGAAAGGGAAAGCAATGGTGCAGGAGAGATGTAGCAGAGTGGAGTGTGCGACGGAGTAATAATGCAGGAAACAGTTCTTGTGCAGTTTCAAAGGTTTACTCAGTCTGTTGGTTCCTTACAGAGGCCAGCCGGGTACTGTGTTCTTCCAGTGAATAGTCCAGCAACCCTCAGGTATATCGGTCACACTCCCAAAGACTCTCTTTATGTTCCTTTCCGGCTTCTTAGTGCTACGCTCCTTACTCCTTCTCTGCACCTCCCTACCACAGAGCCCTCGGACGAGGTAGTATTGGATCCTTTCAGTTACCAGACCAGACCGGTGGTGTACCAAGCCACTCAGTATGAAGGTTCTGGACGTACTTGATCCCTAGGCTTCCTCCCGGATGGGAATATGGCAGCTAGTGGCCCTTGAAGAGTCCCACTATACGCGGTGTTACTGGTGGCGTTGAACTGACCCACCAGTCTAGGGACCGTTCCCCGATATTTGCCTGGTCCTTCCTTCTTCAGGATGGGGGCACAGCTTCAATTGCTGTCTCAGCCCTGGACCCTTTCGCTCTCTTCAGCAAGGCCCTCTGAGGTAAACTCAGAAGAGCTGCAGGACAGCCCAGTACCCACACTGGCTGCCTGTCTCCAACTGAAACTCTAATCTAACACGCAGCATAAGGCTGCCTCAACCCCTCCCATCCATCTAGCTACACCCTGTTCTAACCAGCCTGAGCTAGACCATCCCATTGGGTCCGCCTACACTCAGCTGGCATAGTGTACTGATGAATGCAGTGGTTGGAGTCAATGGGGTGCTTCCTTCTTACCTGAGAGTCAGGTGTCACACCGCTGGGTGCGATGCAACATCTCTGTGGCGACTGGACCCTCAGGGCGCCACAGTACATTGTTCTACTATTCAGAGACACCTACACAAATATGGCCTTCATGGATGAGTCATCAGAAGATAACCTTTCCTGCATCGTCACCATAAAATTCAGTGTGAGAAGTATGCAAAAGAACATCCAAAGCCTTATGCAATTTGGAAACAAGTCCTGTGGACCGATGAGCCTAAAATAGAATTCTTTGGCCACAATGATAAAAGGTATTTGTGGAGAAAAAAGGGCACAGAATTTCAGGAAAATAACATCTCCAACCATTAAGCATGGGGGTGGATCAATCATACTTTGGGGTTGTGTTGTAGCCAATGGCACAGGGAACATTTCTTGGGTAGAGGGGAAAAGTGATTCAATGAAATTTCAACATATTCTTGATGCAAGCATAACACCCACTGTGAGGGATCTCACAGGGGAAGAAAGCGTCGACTTCGCTCACCTTGGGGGAGGGGAGAGAAGGACCTAGCAGGAGTCGCTCTCTGGTGCCACCACTTGCCTCTCGTCAGTCAGGGAACTGTACCTGGGGCAAATAGTCACCGGAAAGGCTTCCCTTATAGGTACGAGTTAGTGAAGCGCTCCCAGTGAGGGGGGATATATATCACCAGTCTGGGCTGGGGATATATATATATATATATATATATATATATATATATAAACCCCCTGGCCCTCACTGCCAGAGTTCCTCTCTAAAACAATATGACAACAGGCTTATATCAGGTCAGAAACCAACCTGGGTAGTGTATAATTGACTAACCGAGCGTGCGGACGTGGGGATTCGTGGATTGAAATAAGAGAGCAGCCCAAGATTAATGTTATATTTAATCGCCTATAAGGCGCACTGGAAATATACAGGCATATATTTACAAAACAATATACAAGTATGCAGTCAGGAGTGTAGTACAAAGGATAGGGTATAGATAGGTTGCAATTACTGTGTTATGTAGCATGTGACCACAGGGAGGCGCTGATGGATCACAGGTCCACATCTTAGTTACAGGCTTTCCTGGCTGCATCAGCTAACGTATCCTCTGGCCATGAAAAAAAAAACTGAGTTCCAAATGAGCTGACACTTATCTCCTAGGCTGCTCCTCCTGCACTCTGCGCCCACCCCTGGGCTTGTGCGGCTTCTCTCCTCCCATCCCTGAGAATATAATTTTCAGTCCAGAACCATGGATGGCCCATAACTTTCCACCTGAAGCTCTGAGTGGAATGGCAGCAGTGGATTCCGCTGGATTTTATCTGTGCATAAAGACCAAATATGCCTACCGTATGTAATTCCTGGTGGCTAAGCTTTATAACTCCATAATGCAGGGTTCTGGAGGTGGCTAAATAATATGGCCGTGTGGGGAAAGGAATGCCGATTCCGATAATGTGCTCGGCTAGTCTCAGAGATATTGTATTCATTTATTATAGGTTATTTTCCAGATTCAATACCTCATAGCCTTGCTGTACCTTGTAGTGCCATGCTGTCTCTATGTGCTTCAGACAAAAGGGTTCAGTTTGCTGTAGCTGCAGAGGATTTTGCGCCATTGTGTTAAGAGCTTCAAAGGGTTTGTTCTTGGTTTTTAATTAAAGATAAACACTGCATGGCTTTTTATGGCCTTGGGGAGATGCAAGGGCACATTTCAGGAGGAGAGAGACCTGCACTTCGTCCCTCACACCCACCATCTGCAAAAAAGCTGAAGTTGAAAAGAAGATGGCTTCTTCAAATGGATAATGCACCTAAACACACGTCAAAATCCACAATAGACTACCTCAAAAGGACCAAGCTGAAGGTTTTACAATGGCCCCGACAGTCCCCTGATCTGACCATCATTGAAAATCTGTGGCTAGACCTCAAAATAGCAGTGCATGCAAGACGGCCCAAGAATCTCACAGAACTGGGAGAATTTTCCAAGGAAGAATGGATGAAAATCCCCCAAACAAGAATTGAAGAATTCTTGGCTGGCTACAAAAAGTATTTGCAAGTTGTGATACTAGGTACTAACCATAAATAGAGATATCAGAACAAAAATTTATAGCACACCATGGTGATTAAAGGTCACACTGCCATTAATAGGGCTGTCAGGGGCAACAGGTATGCTCCAAAAAATAGATGCAGACAAAGAGAACAGGGAGTACAACAACCCGTTTTAAAATTTACAAAAATCTTTTATTAAATAATATTTCAACATCATGATTGAATAATTGAAAGAAATTTACAAGGACAAAGGAATTCAAATAATGAAGGATACGAACAATACAAGGTCTGAGTCCCACTGCAGTGTAGTACAATATATTCCGGACTGCTTTATAAACAGCATAAGAATTAAGCTGCCATCATTGCTGCAATCATACGGAGACACCAAAAATCAATGAGTAAGTATCACTATGCCATAGGGAAGGTTCTTACCCATGTAAGTTCCAGTGCGCCGTCACACCACGCAGCCCCAACCTTGCGTGGTTTGGACACCTTGCCCTAACCATGCAAGGTGCCCAAACATTTGCATTGACCTCTTTACCTTTATGTAATTTTTAAAATGTAAAAGATGAAGAAAATATATTTATATATAATTTTTACTGAACATACAAAGGAAATGTGTCATCTCTAAGTTTAGGCTTTTTAGAGATCATTTCATCTTCAACTTTCTAAACTGTTCACAAAAACAGTAATTTTAACCAGAGGTACCCAAACTTTTGCACGCCTCTGTATAGAACACTATCTGGACACTTTTTGGACTATTTATCTGGATACTACATAGAATTAATAGCATTATCTGGGCACCTTCATGGACTATTTATCTGGATACTACATAGCATTATCTGGATACTGCATGGACTATTTATCTGAGTACTACATAGCATTATCTGGGCACTACAGGGACTAGTTATCTGGATACTGCATAGCATTATCTGGGCACTGCATGGACTATTTATCTGGATACTGCATAGCATTATCTGGGCACTACATGGACTAGTTATCTGGATACTACATAGCATTATCTGGGCACTGCATGGATTTATCTGGATACTACTACATAGCATTAATAGCATTATCTGGGCACTGCATGGACTATTTATCTGGATACTACATAGCATTAATAGCATTATCTGGGCACTGCATGGACTATTTATCTGATTACTACATAGCATTATCCGGTCACTACATGGACTAGTTATCTGGATACTTCATAGCATTATCTGGGCACTGCATGGACTATTTATCTGAGTACTACATAGCATTATCTGGGCACTACATGGACTAGTTATCTGGATACTTCATAGCATTATCTGGGCAATGCATGGACTATTTATCTGAGTACTACATAGCATTATCTGGGCACTACATGGACTAGTTATCTGGATACTTCATAGCATTATCTGGGCACTGCACTGACTATTTATCGAAATACTACATAGCATTATCTGGGCACTGCATGGACTATTTATCTGGATACTACATAGCATTATCTGGGCACTGCATGGACTATTTATCTGAGTACTACATAGCATTATCTGGGCACTACATGGACTAGTTATCTGGATACTACATAGCATTATCTGGGCACTGCATGGACTATTTATATGGATACTACATAGCATTATCTGGGCACTGCATGGACTATTTATCTGAGTACTACATAGCATTATCTGGGCACTGCATGGACTATTTATATGGATACTAAATAGCATTATCTGGGCACTACATGGACTAGTTATCTGGATACTACATAGCATTATCTGGGCACTACATGGACTAGTTATCTGGATACTACATAGTATTATCTGGGTACTGCATGGACTATTTATCTGAGTACTACATAGCATTATCTGGGCACTACATGGACTAGTTATCTGGATACTACATAGCATTATCTGGGCACTACATGGACTAGTTATCTGGATACTACATAGCATTATCTGGGCACTGCACTGACTATTTATCTGAGTACTACATAGTATTATCTGGGTACTGCATGGACTATTTATCTGGATACTACATAGCATTATCTAGGCACTGCATGGACTATTTATATGGATACTACATAGCATTATCTAGGCACTGCATGGACTATTTATATGGATACTACATAGCATTATCTAGGCACTGCATGTGTGTCAACCCGCCACCACAATTGTGGGTTACCAGGGCAATGGGGTACTCAGAGCCGAGCCCGTGGAAGTCTATGGGGATTCTTGTCACAGGTAGCTGTGGCTCGGTCTGTGGCCCGGGCGGTCTGGCGTATGTTGGGGATATATTTACAGGGGATAGTTTATGTACAGTTCGTGACGCCACCTGTAGTGTTCTGGTAATTAGTACCAGCGCTGCTGTAGATCTCTGAGGGGATGGTGAGGCAGCTAGATGTCGGGTCCCCTACAGGTGGGACTGGTCCCTCAAAGTCTATGTGAGTAGTGAAGTCGAGTGCGGTTAAAGAACACAGTCTCACACGGTCAGCGTCTTTCCATACCTTTACTTGCAAGATGTTAAGGCAGGTCCCAGGGAGGCTGATCCACGGAGAGTGTATTTTGAGGCAGCAGCTGGACAAGTTAGGGGCCTCCTTTATCTCCAATATAACGAGGACAACCAGCCTGAAGCGTAGTTCCCTCTAATCTTCAGCAATGCTTGCTGTACCTGCCCAGTCAGCTTAGTGTTAGGGGCCTTCCTGTGAAGGAGCTGAATCCTTTCGTGGTCCTGCAGAACTCCAAAGTCTTCACTCCCCCTGACCCCAGCTACGTACTGACTATAAGGGGCTTGTCTGCCGCGACCTAGGGTCCGGTAGAATCCTGGTTTTCCTGTCCCTGTGCCTGAAACAACAGTGACTCTTCGGTCCCCAGTGACCGGTTGTAACGTGCTGGACTTCTGCAATCCGTTAAGCACAAATCTTATAAATCCACTTGCCTTTCGCCTTGTCCACGCTGGTAACATAAGCACTCTTACTAGCCAAGGGTCGAGCAGTCACTTCTTTCCTTTTCCTTCCAATCAAGTTAGCCACAGATGCTCAGTTATCACAGGCAGGAGCACGTCACTGTACCTGATACCGTCCTCTAGACAGGAATGCTGAAGACTTTCTGGGTTACAACTTGTTCTTTCCTTCAATGTATGCTGAGGAGATGACACAGCTCTGACCAGACTAAGGTACATTCCAACACCTATACCAGACTCCACTTTCCAAGCTGATGAGATAGCAATCTAGACTCCTTCACTGTAGTCCAGACGCAGACTCTTCACGTCCTTACTGCCCGAAGACAGGAACTAGACTAAACTGACTAAAATCACTCCTACACATACCTTCTTGACCACTCCCTAGAGTATACTCCACTACCCTAAGGGTGTGTCTAGTGTGTGTAGAGTGAATGCATATTGAGCATTAAGCCGCTGCCTCTCCATACACTCTCCAGGGTACTGCGTGTGCCTACCACCAGGGCTACACATTCCCCCATGGTAAACGACAGCACTCCCGGGCTGTGAAATACAAAAGACATTTTATTTATACAATAACAATAATAATAACATCTTCCCATCCGGGAGGTGAGATCACCTTGAACGTTACAAACTTTAATACAAAAATACAAATAGTATCAAATGTCATTCAATAAATAAATTTACAATATACTTGTGAAGGACCCGCACCAAACCTTCAACGTGGGTCCTGGGTGGGCTGCAGGACGTCCGATTGCAGACCTCACTCAGTGCCACACCATACGGGTTTTGTTTTTCAGAGGTAGTTATGGATGGTTTTTGTAAAACCAAGATAGGGCGCCGAAGCGCAACTATGTACAAGAAAGTTCCGGGTTAGCATAGTCCTTAACCTCAAAAGTCCATTTGTAAAGAAAGACATAATAAATCACATTATCAAAGTGCAACTGTTTATCATATATCAATTATCATCTACCAATTACCCAGCCGGGCATTCTATAACTAGAAATATATATTCATTATATATAACTTGTGCAAAACTTTTTTTCAAAAACATTTTAAACTTCCTGCTATAGTACTGATGGTAGACCCGATATGGATCTCACCAACTCTTTACTATTTATTCATTTTCTGCAAATACTTTTTCCACTACATTTTCCACCCCGGGGGCTGGAACGATGCAATGAGCCCTTGATCCCAAGACCAGCAAATCATGTGCTGCGATCAGGGTCTGGGTCGCAACAGTTCTGGTGCGAACCTCCAGGGGCGCAACTGGTACAGTCTCTCCACATGACACCGATTGCGTCTCAATTACTGTTAATGATATAGACCGCGTTAGGGATTGCGATCTAGACTGGGTCGCATGTGGCGATGAAGAGGTGACTTTAATTCGTGATGCACTTTGGTCGCTAGTTGCGATGACTTTAAAGGGGGCGATGCTGGGGCACGGCCGGATGCTGCTTGAGCTGGAACCGGGGACGCTGCGGCAATGGTGACGGTACCGGCGTCTGGGACGGGGTCGCGGACGATGGCGACGTTGAGGGCATACCACCCTTTCATTCCCCAATGCCGCGTATAGGTGACTATATCGCCGTTTACTAAGTCCCTCCCGGGATGGCCTTGTGGCAGGTGAGATTCCACGTCACGCCTGCTGACGAAGACCGCTGGGTAGAGGCCCGGTTCACGAATAAAGCCCCAGCCCTTCCGGAGCTGGAACTCAGCCACACACCCCCGCCGCCGCGGTTCCCGTAAGGTACCTTTGTCGCGACGGACAGTCTCCTTGTCGGCAATCAGCTCGGCATACTGTCGCTGACGGTTCTTCTGGATTTCCCGCTCTTCCTCCTGCTGGCGCCTCTTTTTCTCACGACTCCGCCATTCTTGCTCCCACTGGGCGGTATAGGCGACGTCATCCAGGCGCGCCATTTCGTCCCAGTCCACATCTGGTAGTGACGGACAGGACCCCTCCGGTGTCCCTGCCGGGGACCGATCATCTGCTGCGGCCTCTTGGCCGGGCGGGCGTTCCGGGATTGGCTGTACCTCCTCAACCTCCTCCGCATCCACCGCTTCACCAGTGGGATCGGGAACGGTACTTTCGGGGGCAGCCTCCGGTTGCTCCTTCGCCTTGGGCAGCAGACTTTTCGGTTTTTGGAATCGTGGGGGTTCGTTGAGGGGAGGGGACGCCGTGTTTGTCAATTGCCACTTCAGCAGGTTACAGCGGCGTCTCTCTATCTCCTCCAGGCCAGGTTGGAACATCTTTAGGCGTGCGTTCTCCTCCTGAAGCTCTAACAACGCCTGTTGCAGGTGCAGGATTGCATAAGTCTCCGATGCCGATGGCAGCTTGGCGGGGGCACGGGGCCTGCCTTCCTCCGCTGCCCCACTCGGCTGCGCACGTCCTGCCTCCATCATTTTCCAGAAGATTCTTTCTTCTTTCTGTGGAGACATCCGGTCTCTTCCGTGGAGGTGGGGTTTGCGTCTCCTCCTCCTCGCAGGGAAGGTGAAGAGGAGGCGGACCTCCTTTGCTGTAGGGCAGGACCGCATGTTATAATAGCACTTTGAGAGGGCAGGCATTTTCTTCGCGCCACAGGGGGGTAGACGCCCACGAAGGTACGCCCACCTTCTTCTCCAGCGCCTGAGGGCGCGAATATGGCGACAAAAATGGCGATTTTGGCGCCAAAAGTGCAAACAGTCCTTTTCACAAAAACAAGTCCTTAGGCACGCAGGGCTCGCAATTTCGCGAGTTTGGTATCCTGTTCGTGACGCCAAGTAGTTGTGTCAACCCGCCACCACAATTGTGGGTTACCAGGGCAATGGGGTACTCAGAGCCGAGCCCGTGGAAGTCTATGGGGATTCTTGTCACAGGTAGCTGTGGCTCGGTCTGTGGCCCGGGCGGTCTGGCGTATGTTGGGGATATATTTACAGGGGATAGTTTATGTACAGTTCGTGACGCCACCTGTAGTGTTCTGGTAATTAGTACCAGCGCTGCTGTAGATCTCTGAGGGGATGGTGAGGCAGCTAGATGTCGGGTCCCCTACAGGTGGGACTGGTCCCTCAAAGTCTATGTGAGTAGTGAAGTCGAGTGCGGTTAAAGAACACAGTCTCACACGGTCAGCGTCTTTCCATACCTTTACTTGCAAGATGTTAAGGCAGGTCCCAGGGAGGCTGATCCACGGAGAGTGTATTTTGAGGCAGCAGCTGGACAAGTTAGGGGCCTCCTTTATCTCCAATATAACGAGGACAACCAGCCTGAAGCGTAGTTCCCTCTAATCTTCAGCAATGCTTGCTGTACCTGCCCAGTCAGCTTAGTGTTAGGGGCCTTCCTGTGAAGGAGCTGAATCCTTTCGTGGTCCTGCAGAACTCCAAAGTCTTCACTCCCCCTGACCCCAGCTACGTACTGACTATAAGGGCTTGTCTGCCGCGACCTAGGGTCCGGTAGAATCCTGGTTTTCCTGTCCCTGTGCCTGAAACAACAGTGACTCTTCGGTCCCCAGTGACCGGTTGTAACGTGCTGGACTTCTGCAATCCGTTAAGCACAAATCTTATAAATCCACTTGCCTTTCGCCTTGTCCACGCTGGTAACATAAGCACTCTTACTAGCCAAGGGTCGAGCAGTCACTTCTTTCCTTTTCCTTCCAATCAAGTTAGCCACAGATGCTCAGTTATCACAGGCAGGAGCACGTCACTGTACCTGATACCGTCCTCTAGACAGGAATGCTGAAGACTTTCTGGGTTACAACTTGTTCTTTCCTTCAATGTATGCTGAGGAGATGACACAGCTCTGACCAGACTAAGGTACATTCCAACACCTATACCAGACTCCACTTTCCAAGCTGATGAGATAGCAATCTAGACTCCTTCACTGTAGTCCAGACGCAGACTCTTCACGTCCTTACTGCCCGAAGACAGGAACTAGACTAAACTGACTAAAATCACTCCTACACATACCTTCTTGACCACTCCCTAGAGTATACTCCACTACCCTAAGGGTGTGTCTAGTGTGTGTAGAGTGAATGCATATTGAGCATTAAGCCGCTGCCTCTCCATACACTCTCCAGGGTACTGCGTGTGCCTACCACCAGGGCTACACACATGGACTATTTATATGGATACTACATAGCATTATCTGGGCACTGCACTGACTATTTATCTGAGTACTACATAGTATTATCTGGGTACTGCATGGACTATTTATCTGAGTACTACATAGCATTATCTGGGCACTACATGGACTAGTTATCTGGATACTTCATAGCATTATCTGGGCACTGCATGGACTATTTATCTGAGTACTACATAGCATTATCTGGGCACTACATGGACTAGTTATCTGGATACTTCATAGCATTATCTGGGCACTGCACTGACTATTTATCGAAATACTACATAGCATTATCTGGGCACTGCATGGACTATTTATCTGGATACTACATAGCATTATCTAGGCACTGCATGGACTATTTATATGGATACTACATAGCATTATCTGGGCACTGCATGGACTATTTATCTGAGTACTACATAGCATTATCTGGGCACTGCATGGACTATTTATCTGAGTACTACATAGCATTATCTGGGCACTACATGGACTAGTTATCTGGATACTTCATAGCATTATCTGGGCACTGCATGGACTATTTATCTGAGTACTACATAGCATTATCTGGGCACTGCATGGACTATTTATATGGATACTAAATAGCATTATCTGGGCACTACATGGACTAGTTATCTGGATACTACATAGCATTATCTGGGCACTACATGGACTAGTTATCTGGATACTACATAGTATTATCTGGGTACTGCATGGACTATTTATCTGAGTACTACATAGCATTATCTGGGCACTACATGGACTAGTTATCTGGATACTACATAGCATTATCTGGGCACTACATGGACTAGTTATCTGGATACTACATAGCATTATCTGGGCACTGCACTGACTATTTATCTGAGTACTACATAGTATTATCTGGGTACTGCATGGACTATTTATCTGGATACTACATAGCATTATCTAGGCACTGCATGGACTATTTATATGGATACTACATAGCATTATCTAGGCACTGCATGGACTATTTATATGGATACTACATAGCATTATCTAGGCACTGCATGGACTATTTATATGGATACTACATAGCATTATCTGGGCACTGCACTGACTATTTATCTGAGTACTACATAGTATTATCTGGGTACTGCATGGACTATTTATCTGAGTACTACATAGCATTATCTGGGCACTACATGGACTAGTTATCTGGATACTTCATAGCATTATCTGGGCACTGCATGGACTATTTATCTGAGTACTACATAGCATTATCTGGGCACTACATGGACTAGTTATCTGGATACTTCATAGCATTATCTGGGCACTGCACTGACTATTTATCGAAATACTACATAGCATTATCTGGGCACTGCATGGACTATTTATCTGGATACTACATAGCATTATCTAGGCACTGCATGGACTATTTATATGGATACTACATAGCATTATCTGGGCACTGCATGGACTATTTATCTGAGTACTACATAGCATTATCTGGGCACTACATGGACTAGTTATCTGGATACTACATAGCATTATCTGGGCACTACATGGACTAGTTATCTGGATACTACATAGCATTATCTGGGTACTGCATGGACTAGTTATCTGGATACTACATAGCATTATCTGGGCACTGCATGGACTATTTATCTGAGTACTACATAGCATTATCTGGGCACTACATGGACTAGTTATCTGGATACTACATAGCATTATCTGGGCACTGCACTGACTATTTATCTGAGTACTACATAGTATTATCTGGGTACTGCATGGACTATTTATCTGGATACTACATAGCATTATCTAGGCACTGCATGGACTATTTATATGGATACTACATAGCATTATCTAGGCACTGCATGGACTATTTATATGGATACTACATAGCATTATCTAGGCACTGCATGGACTATTTATATGGATACTACATAGCATTATCTGGGCACTGCATGGATTAAGTATCTTTTTGTATTTTAGGGTGCATGCAAATTAGAAAAATAGCATGGAACTGCCATAGGATTTCATTCCTCTCAATGTATTGGGAATGGTAGCAACGGCAAGATCTACAGTAATTACACTACAGTCCCAACACTTATAGGATAAAAGTATCAGACAAATGATGATGAGAAATGCAGAGATAGAAATGAAATGAAAGCACAAGGTCTCATAGCAGGAGATGCTGTGACGTAAATCCTTTGTAAGCGCCACTGCCAGGGGAACAAAAGGGACATATGGAAGCACAATCTCATCACTGTGAAAGACTAGTGCATGAATATAAATGCAGTAAAAGAGCCTTGTAATATTAACCCTGTGACAATGCACATACTGTACTCTTGATTCTTTTATATATTGCCCTTTTTTTTGTCTTTGCAGCCTAATTGGCTGATTTTTTTCCTCTAATTTGATGTGTCTAGTGATTGCAGCGGGCAACTCACTATAAAACTTTCCTATACTTGCATTATAACCTTGAATGGAAATGTCGCTCAGTTGTCTTTGTCGAGACATTTTAAGGGAATGTTCTCATTTTCAAAGAAGAATATATATATATACACTATGTTTACTGCTGGACGTTTCCATTAGAATATGCCCTTGATAAAGGCCATTACGGCCAAAACGTTGGGACAATGCTATTTCTGTTAAAAGCTTTTTTCATTTTTGGTGTGTGAACTCCCAGCATGTCGTTTTCTGGGCTTTCTTTTTTTCCTCTTTTGAGTGCTTGAGGTTAATTTTTTACTTACTGCTGGGTACAGTCATTTTTGGACAGTACAATGGACTTGAAACAGTTTAAAAATGTAATTAATGTGTAGACTTTGACTGTCACCCCCATAAATGCTATTTACCTGCTGGTATATTAATAATCTACATGTTAATATTTTTTAAATTATAACTGCCAGGTTTACTGAAGCTGCGGCTGCAGGGAGAAAATTAATTTCTATTCTCCCTGCAGCTGCTCTCTTCTAGCCAATGCAGGGAGCGATTACTCACTGTGCAGTGAGCACAGTTGGGACCAGTTCTCTGAAGTTTGGCTGACAACCTGCTCCACAGTGTTTGTGTGCTGAGCAGAATGTCTGTCATTGTGCCAGGGAGTGATCACCACGAGCCCACTATATAGTGACTAGCTTGGCCCCTGTGAAATTTTTGAACATTGGTATTCGGGGGCGCAGGCAATTTCAGAAAAAGCAAGCTGGTCAAATGTAAAAGTATTTCATGAGATGATGAACAGACAGGTATTTATATATATATAATATATATATATAGATTGGCAATACAGTAAATTGGTTTGATAAGTAAAGGCCAAAAAATGTCTTTCGGTTGAGGTGCCACCTGCAGGTCATTGTGTCTTTCTGCAGGTTTATGAAAATTAATTTTTAAACTGTATTTAGTAATAAAATCGTGGATGTGTGGTTTGTTTGGCTCTTTTCTTGCTGAAGGAGGCAAGTTTACCTTACAAATGGTGTATCATTTGTGTGTGTGGGACGAAGTAATCACCGAAAAAGCAGTGCATGTTTACAAATGTGTTTGCATATGTGACTCACCTGCAGTGAAGTGTGCAATCCTCCAATGTGCCTGAAATAGGCTGGGCAAGCACTTGGGCAAGCTGGAAAGCCCCCAAGGCAAATGTTTGGATTTGTTTGTGATGTCTGTAAGCAGCTTTGTGGTAGTGTGCTTTGGGGTAGTGTGGTGCCACCTGCAGGTCATTTTTCCTTACTGCAAGTTTATGAAAATTAATGTTTAAACTGTATTTTGTGATCAAATCGTGGATGTGTAGTTTGTTTAGCTATTTTCTTGCTGAAGGGGGCAAGTTTACCTTTCAAATGGTGTATCATGTGTGTGTGTGGGTGCAGTGTGAACGGAGATGCAAAGTGATCACCGAAAAACAGTGTTTAGAAATAATAGAATAGATGATTAGTGACTGTAACACCTCCCTTCACCGCCAGGAAGACTAGAAACAATCAGCTGCAGGGAGAATATAAATTCATTTACCCCCTATTGCCGCTGTTTTAGTAAACTTGCCACACATGATTTACCTGTGGATTACACCAACCCTACTCAGTACCCCGCCGTGGACAAAATACATAGACGGAGCTGTGCTGTGCAGCTCTGCCGCTAATCATATCTGGCAGCAAATCTGCGGGAGTGCCAGTTGACGCACCATCATCCAGTATTCATGACCTATCCCAAGGATATGCGATCAGTATCAAAGCACCAGAAAGTGCTAAATATTAATCTTTAATCATGTCTTCATCTGTTTGTAGTATCTTGTTTCCAAACTGTTTTTTTTTTTAGATGTTTTCAAGGAAAGCTGCCATTATTAAACTACAGCCAGCATGTTATGTGCCTTTTTAAGCAGGATCACAATTATCTGTCCCGTGCTTCGCTGCAGCCAGGCATGCTGCTAAAAATAATGTTCATACATCACTCTCCTTGTAATGAGAATCGTTGTGCGGTCTGATGAGCGTGTACGGGCCAGCCACGGCTCCTGCTGTGGGCTCACTGACCCAGCCCCAGTTCACAGCAGTCGCTGACGTTGGTCCGTACACACTCGTTGGACCCTCGGCACTGATGTTCTAACAAGGAGAGCGCTGTATAAAGATTATTTTCAGCGGATTGTTAGAATCCCAATTAGGAGCCTTGCAGCATGCTGGCAGTGGTTTAAGAACGGCAAACACGAGGACAGGTTTCCTTTATTTTTGTTCTTGTGTTCGAAGTGTTAACAGTGGTCACATATTGAGCTGTACCATCAGGATTAGTGTGAGCGATTTTGTTCTTTTTATTCTAAACTTTGTCCATGACACACCTACCATTCTCCAAATTGTTGATTTGGCCTCTGCGCCCCATTTCATACCACGAGATCTGCCAGTTTAAAGATACTATAACATGAGCCATTACAAAGTGGCTCATGTCAAAGACCCTTAGATCCTCCTTACTCATACCCATTTTTCTTGCTTCCAATACATCAATTTCAAGTATTTACTGTTCTCTTTAAAAGGGGATCAATTAACAGGATTTCGTCCGACCAAACTGTTTATATGTGCTGTCATGTAGCTGTCACGAGTGTGTCACGTCCTTTTGGGAGATCTAGGGTTAGAAGATCACTACATAATGTGAATCACAGCTCTTCCATATAGCCTGTGTGTTTGTGTCCCATATTAAATGGATTTGGTTTCCTTTGGTGCTGAAGAGGTTAACAACCCTTTCTATGCTGGTCAGAAACTTGCAGCTCCATTTTCATCTGCTTCTGATCTGATCATTACCTCTCCCTATAAAACCTGGCCAGACCTTCTCTGTCTTGCCAGTGAAAGCTTTGCTTCCTAGCTCCTTGGAGTCACTGTGCTGAATTGGAAATCGTTGGTGCTACTGGAGATTGTTGCGTGCTGTTTTTGGGTATATGCATTCCTCATTGTCCTATTCCCATTTTTTGTTTTTGTATCCAATGACTTACAGTAGGAACCGATCTCTCAGTGGCATGTGGAGGGTTAATGATTGTTTAACATGAAATGCAAACTAGGTAAAATAAATAAAGCAGGATATTCCAAAATAATATAAATTGAGGCCGATCTCCGTCATCAGATGTTTGCTTAGCTCGGCTTGGTAAATATTTGCTCCAGGAATGTGTTGGATTATTTACGTGTGCGACCAGGAGAAATACGTTGCTGCACGGAATTATGTCAAGGAGAATCCTGTGAAGAATGTTCGGTACATGAGCCGGACTGTATGGAGCAGTCATCTATTGTGTCATGTGCAGATGAGTATAATATATAATGGAGGCAGGCGAGGACCAGGCTCCTGTATGGTAGTGATTGGAGAATACAGGAGCCGATGTCAATCATACCACAAAAAAAAAACAGGGAAAAATTGCTCAAAATTTGTGTGGTCAGTTCACATGAAAGAACAGTCAATTGTTAGATTAGTGTATAAAATGAAGAGTATCTGAGGTTTGCATTTTTTAGTTGAAGTCATTAAAGTGAATCTGTGTGCAGGTTTTTGCTCTGTAATGTGGACAGCATGATGTAGGGGCTGAGAGCCTGATTACAGTAATGTGTCACTTACTGGACTGTGTGTTATTGTTTCAATAAAATTCAGCGTTTTATCAGCAGGGGATTATCACTACAGGACTAGATGTCTCGTGCCTCCTAGTCACCTGCTCTGTGTAACCCCGCCCCCCACCAATGATTGACAGCTTTCTGTGTACTGTATATTGACAGAAAGCTGCAAATCAGTGGTGTGGGTGGCTTATACAGAGCGCAGTATTCAGAGAGCTGCTAGATCTGCTGCAGAAAAAAGTAATTTTATCAAAATGACAGCATGCAGCCTGATAAGTGACACATCACTTGAATTAGAGTCTCAGCCTCTACATCATACTGCTACCAGATTATATAGCAAAAACCTTGTGGCAAATTCTCCTTTAAAGGGGGCCTGCAGTTACTAAATGACTGTTCAAATCAAGTGCAGATGCTTTGGCCACCCTTCTCATGGCCTAAAAGGTCAGTGTCCCTTCCCACCTACCTGTGTGGCTACTCTCTCAGTCCCTTTCTTCCGTGATTGACAGCTCCTACTTTATAGTAACCTTAGAAGAGTGGAGATAGATGGAAAGCAAGTGAAAAGTTGCGGTGAACTTCTTGACCAAACCATGAGAGCAACGGGCACCTGTGCTCAATTTAAAGGAAATTTGTCAGCATTTTTTTGCTATGTAATCTGAGGACAGCATGAGGTAGGAGTTAAAACACAGATTTCAAGAATGTGTCACTTATTAGGCTATGGTTCCACGGTCCGGAACCATAGGCTTTTGACGGAGCGGAAATTCCGCTCCGTCTAAGCCCCGCCCCTTTCTGACGCGCGCTCTTTCCGGAGGTGTTCAGGACACCTCCGGAACACCTCCGGAAAGAGCGCAGGGCTACATAGCCCTGTGTTAATTATGTTGCGGCGACGCACCGTCGCCGCAATACGCGAGGACATGCTGCGGTCTAAAAAGACGCGCCGCATGTCCGTTTACGCAGGTCTGCCACCTGCGTATTGTTACGCATAGTGGAGACGGGATTTCTTGAAATCTCCTCCACTATGCTGTAACATCTGGACGCTGCGTGTTTGGCGCTGCGCCAGCGCACAGCGCCAAACACGCAGCGTATCCTGACCGTGGAAACTCACCCTTAGGCTGTGTGCTGTTTACTTACAATGAAGGTTTTATCACCTGGTGATTATCATTGTCCGTACTACATGGTGCACGCTTGCTTGGGTGGCTCTGCCTCCTCCTGTAATAAGCAGGATATATATATATATATATATATATATATATATATATACAGAGCCTGGTGTGGGTAGGGGCAATGAGTGCCTCATTGTAAGAAAAAAAAGAATACTGCATAGTATTTGCTTTTTTTGTAGTGGCCCTCCATATAGGAAAGTGCAATCTTCTGTGCTTCTCTGTACTGGTATTTGGCCTTTGGCAAAAGAAAAAAGTGCACAGACACATTATACAATTAGCTTGAAGGGAATCAGTCAGCAGATTTTTGTTATGTATTGTGACATCAGCATGATGTAAGGGCAGAGACCTGATTCCTGTGATGTATCACACAGTTTACAGGGTGCAGGAGTTGTGTTAGAGGCACAGTTTTCTTGCTGCAGATCTAGCAGAGCTCAGAATGCTGAGCTCTGTATAACCCCGCTCTCACCACTTATTGCCTGCTTTCTGTGCACGCTGCGCATAAGCAGAAAGCTGCCCATCAGTTCTTTGGACTAAGAGGCACCAGATACCTAGTCCTCTAGTGATAATACCCTGCTGATAAAACCCTAATTTTATTGGAACAGCAAAACACAGACAAGTAAATGACACATCACTGGAATCAGGGTCTCTGGAAAAGCCTGGTTTCAGATTCCCTTTAACAGGTCTAGCACTAATTTGATAAAAATGTGCTCTATTTTTGTTATCATGTTAAAAAAATTGCAATTGATAAATCTTCAGAGCGGCGCCTGTTTTCTTGCAGAGAAGCATTTGCTTTATCTGTGGCTGCTGTCCTCTTATGATCAGAGCCTGTCCCTTTACAAGCTCGGCTTAGAGCAGTGATGCCGCCGGCACATATCACCGAATCCTCTACAGAAACTGACCTGGAATCAGCGTCTATTAAAAAGCCTTTTTAATGAGTTCAAATTAAGTTTCTGCATCGAAAAAAAGTCATTATAATGCAAAGCAAATGTCTGTGATACGGCGTTAGTTCTGATGTGCAGCTGTACATAGGGGTGATGACTATTAATTCATACCCAGCTAGCAGGACGGTAGGTTAGCCCTATAAAATCTAGGTCAGACATTATTATTATTATTATTGTTATTATGAAAGGAAACTGAGTCAATGGGGAAATAAATATTGCAGCTGAGGTGTACCGCAGTATCCATAATACACCACGGCTCACTATGAACGATGATAATAGCAAACTAATAGAGAAGACAAATAAATCAAATGGGGTCGGAGCATAGAGAGTCATCTAGTTACTGACAGTAAATATCTGTGCACCGGTGAATAAAGATGAATATGATCGATGCTTTGTGGATAGATATGCCCCAGGTGCCAAAGTCTAAAATTTCACCCCACTTACTGTGGTGCAGTGAGAGCCCGACCCGACATTGCTTATGCAGAGCGCAGCAGTCAAGACCAGTTAGTCGTCAGCTGCTGTGCTCTGTGTGCACAGTGACTGAGAAGACAATGCTCTCAGTGTAATGAAATGAGCTTTGTCATCTAAGTCCTATAAAGAGCACAGCGGCCGAAGACCAAACCCATGATGATGGACGCTGCAAAGCAATGAGCAAGATGAAAAGCTGAGCAGCCGAGCTTCATGGGAACTGCACGTGATTCAGTGTTGTCTTCAATCATTACTAAGAACTGATTTTCCATTTTTTAATTTCTAAATTAAACTAAAGGGTCAAAGGCAAAATAATTACATTTTCTTAAAATACAATGCATATACTTAGGGGATAAGGAATTCAATACTGGACAGGTGGAATGGAGTGCCTACGGTCCACAGGTTGACTGCAAAATATTCGCCTTGCCCTAAGTGCTGGCAACCCATGGATGGATAGATAGATGGATAGATAGATAGATAGATGATAGATAGATAGATAGATAGATAGATAGATAGATAGATGATAGATAGATATATAGATGATAGATAGATAGATAGATAGATAGATAGATAGATAGATAGATAGATAGATAGATAGATAGATAGATAGATGGATGGATGGATAGATAGGTAGATAGATAGAGCAGATCTATATTAGGTAGGTAGATACATTATGTGATACACATTTACAGGTGCATCTCACAAAATTAGAATATCATCAAAAAGTTAATTTATTTCAGTTCTTCAATAAAAAAAAGGGAATCTCATATATTATATAGAGTCATTACACACACAGTGATCTATTTCATGTGTTTATTTCTGTTAATGTTGATGATTATGGCTTACATCCAATGAAAACCCAAAAGTCATTATCTCAGTAAATTAGAATACTTTATAACACCAGCTTGAAAAATGATTTTAAAATCTGAAATGTTGGCCTACTGAAATGTATGTTCAGTAAATGCACTCATACTTGGTCGGGGCTCCTTTTGTATCAATTACTGCATCAATGCGGCGTGGCATGGAGGCGATCAGGCTGTGGCACTGCTGAGGTGTTATGGAAGCCCAGGTTGCTTTGATAGCAGCCTTCAGCTCGTCTGCATTGTTCGTCTGGTGTCTCTCATCTTCCTCTGACAATACCCATAGATTCTCTTTGGGGTTAAGGTCAGGCGAGTTTGCTGGCCAATCAAGCACAGTGATACTGTTGTTTGTAAACCAGGTATTGGTACTTTTGGCAGTGTGGACAGGTGCCAAGTCCTGCTGGAGAATGAAATTTCCATCTCCAAAAAGCTTGTCGGCAGAGGGAAGCATGAAGTGCTCTATAATGCCCTGGTAGACGCCTGCATTGACTTTGGTCTTGATAAAACACAGTGGACCTACACCAGCAGATGGCATGGCTCCCCAAACCATCACTGATTGTGGAAACTTCACACTAGACCTTGGAAATCAAGGTCCCAGAGTCTGGAGGAAGAGTGGAGAGACAGACAATCTAAGCCTCTTGGGGTGTCACGGTTCCTTGATGTGTGGCTTGCGGCTATCTGACATTAGCAGCCGTTCTGTCAAACAGGAAGAACCGGTATCCGGATGGAGACTTTTATAGGTAGCCCTCATTGAAGAGCAGATCTGGATGCACATGTAATGGATGTTGGGGGGAAGAGATAAGATTACTTTGCCAGTTAGAGGAGTGCTTGACGTTGGGTACGATAGTATGGTGGGAGTGTGATGTCAGAATACTGAATAGGGTAAGGTGGGAACCTGGATGTGAGTTTACTACCTAAATGGGAGGGATGGAAAACCATTTAGTGATTGGATGTTGTTTCGGTATATTGGTAATGAGGGGCTCTGATTGTTGGGGCAGGCACTAGATGTCTACTCATGGAGAGGTTGGTCAGGATGTGGATCACAACCATCTCTTAAGAGCTGAATGTGGCTGTCAAGGTATAAAAGGTTGGGGATCACTGCTATAAATGATTATAAATCCCATATTTAATATATATTATGATGTCTTATACACAAATATGTATATTTCATAGATAATCAATAGAACATTACTCACGAAAGAGCAGGGGGATTGACGCCGTGACGTCCTATTCTTCGTCTTCCTTGCAATATCAAAATTGACCTAAAGCAAGGCTTCATTCAATCAGGTTAGTAATTTACGAGTGACTTGGGGGCGCAGACCGGCCTCTTCTGGACAGATGTGAATAGACCATCAGGCATTTAGTTTGCCAGATGTTGTAATGACCATGGAAGAGAAAGTGGATGATCCACAGGAACATGATAGTGTCATGGAGCAGATCGCTGCCGGCTCTGCCGGTACATACCATATTGTGATCTAAGCAGTCAGCACAAGAATCTGTGCAATGCGGACAGTTTGTGTAGATGGTTATTAAAATGATTGATAGGTCTGTTCTTTTGACCTGTGTCTGACTTTGATGATGTGACTCGGGTCTATCAGGGCTTTATGCTTGCAAATATTTCTGCTTTAAAGTTCAAAGACCTTATAGATCAGTGCACTTGTCTTCCAGGCACAAATGTGAGTGTGTGAACGACTGGCAACCGGGAAAACGAGGATAAGTGTCAGAATTTCACAAATGTTATTAGGTGTCTGTATACTGTACCGTAGCTCCCAGGTATACACAAGAATGTGACCTGGAACTGCTGGAACATGCAGGAGAGGACAAGGCACAAGCAACACATTGTTCCAGGAGCAGGTGTGAGGTGTGGTAGTCCTGTCGCTAATTATTAACTCTTAAGTGCTATGTGGCATGAATACTTAGGAAATCTTCATCAGATTTCTGCAGCTGAGCAAAAAGAATCTAGTCTAGGAAGACCAAGACAATGCAGCAATTTAAGGGGGAAACTCCTACTATGCTTGAATGTAAGTTATTCATGAAAAGATACAGAAATATTAGATAGATAGATAGATTAGATATAATAATAATAATCTTTTTTTATAAACGCCATCATATTCCGCAGCGCTTTACAGTTTAACAGTTTCAAAACACAAGTCATAAGTAACAACGTTAACAATACAATAATTAAAGCAAAATAAGACGACCCTGCTTGTGAGAGCTTACAATCTACAATGAGGTGGGGGAATACAAAGTACAGGTGTGTATATACAATGGTGCATTTACAATGATGGTCCAGCCATCTTGAGGGAGTGAGGGATGGATGGAGATAGTGAATGGGCTACACACTCACACTAAGGCTGAAGTCACACTGGCGACTAAATCGGACGACTGCAATGCGATGAAATATCGCATTGCAGTCGGACCTATGTTAATCTATGGAGCAGCTCCCAGTATCAGATTTTTTGTGGTCCGTTTTAAACGTCCGAGTGCAATCGCAGCATGCTGCGATTGTCACCGATTGTGGGTCGACTGTCGCCAATGCAAGTCTATGGGAGCGATGAAAAATCTGATTACAAACGGACCACACTGTGTGACTTGTGATTAAATCGCATCAGTGTCCTTTAGAAAAGCCGGCAATTCATCCCTGCCTATACTGTAAAATCACACTGACAGCTTTAATAAAGAATCGAATCAATACATATCCACACATAGAATCCACAATATATATATATATATATATATATATAATCATTGTGACATATATATATAATATATATATTTATAGTTCTTACACTTCTACATACTGTACTAGCCGCTAATTCAATTGCCGGCTTTAGTGAAATCCCAGAAGCCGACATGAAATGATACATTGTTTTGACACAGTTAACCATGTAATTTCAAGTATTTTGATATATGTTTTAAACTTACAATTACATAAGTATATTTGTGCAAAATTTCAGACATGTAGGGGTTAATTAAAGGTGTAAATTCGTTGTAAAAAAATGGGTTTTTTTTACAACGAATTTACACCTTTAATTAACCCCTACATGTCTGAAATTTTGCTCAAATATACTTATGTAATTGTAAGTTTAAAACATATATCAAAATACTTGAAATTACATGGTTAACTGTGTCAAAAAATGTATCATTTCATGTCGGCTTCTGGGATTTCACTAAAGCCAGCAATTGAATTAGCGGCTAGTACAGTATGTAGAAGTGTAAGAACTATAATATATATATATATATATATATATATATATATATATATGTCACAATGACATATATATATATATATATATATATATCTGTGTTCTATGTGTATATATCTATTCTTTCTTTTGTGATTTAAATAATATTCTTTTGGATCCATTATATGTCAGTTTTGCAAGCCTGCGATAAATTCTCACAAGTCGGATGTAAATCGGATGTTACAACTATGGTCAGATGCGACTAAATCGCATTTTTCCTGGAAAATCGGATGCCAGACGGATGACTGTTCATGACATTTTGCTGCGATAATCGTCCCACTAAAACGGTCAGCTTTTTTAGTCGCTGTGTGTGATTCCAGCCTTACACATAGAATGACTTTGATTAGTGAATGTGTTAGGCCGCTCTGAACAAATGTGTTTTGAGGGAGCGCCTGAAACCATGCAAATTGTGGATAGTCCTAATTTCTTGGGGTAGAGCATTCCAGAGGATTGGCGCAGCGCGGGAGAAGTCTTGGAGTCGGGAGTGGGAGGTACGGATTAGTGCAGAGGTTAGTCGAAAGTCGTTTGCAGAGCGCAGCAGTCTTTTAGGCCAATAGAAATGAGGGAGGAGATGTAGGGGGGTGCTGCACTGTGGAGAGCTTTGTGGGTGAGAACAAGTACTTTGAATTGGATCCTATAATGAATGGGCAGCCAGTGTAAGGACTGGCGAAGAGCGGACGCGTCCGAGTACCGATTAGCGAGATGGATGACCCTGGCTGCTGCATTAAGGATGGACTGGAGAGGGGATAGTCTAGTAATGGGGAGGCCAAGTAATAGAGCGTTGCAGTAGTCCAGGCGGTAGTGGATCAATGCTACAGTGAGGGTTTTTGTTGTTTCCATGGTGAGATAAGGGCGGATTCTAGAGATGTTCTTTAGGTGTAGTCGGCAAGAGCGGGCAAGAGATTGTATATGGGAGGTGAAGGAGAGATTGATGTCAAACATAACACCCAGACAGCGAGCCTGCTGCCGGGGTGTTATTATGGTGCCGCCCACAGAGAGGGTAATGTCAGATTTAGGGAGGTTAGTAGACGGCGGGAGCAGAAGAAGTTCAGTTTTGGAGAGGTTGAGTTTCAGATAGAGAGCGGACATGATGTTGGAGACTGCGGACAGACAGTCACTGGCGTTCTGTAGTACAGCGGGGGTAAGGTCGGGGGATGACGTGTATAGTTGTGTGTCATCAGCATAACGATGGTACTGAAAGCCAAATCTGCTGATGGTGTGTCCAATTGGGGCCGTGTAGAGAGAGAAGAGAAGGGGGCCAAGGACTGAGCCCTGGGGTACACCGACAGTGAGAGGAAGAGGAGATGACGTGGAGCCAGAGAACGAAACACTGAAGGAGCGGTCAGAAAGATAGGAGGAGAACCAGGAGAGAACAGTGTCCTTAATACCTAGTGACTGGAGCCTAGACAGTAGGAGACGGTGGTCAACCGTGTCGAAAGCTGCAGAAAGGTCGAGAATAATGAGCAGAGAGTGGTCACCGTTACGTTTTGCTGTCAGAAGGTCATTGGTCACTTTGATGAGTGCAGTTCCAGTCGAATGTAGGGGGCGGAAACCGGACTGTGAAGGGTCTAGGAGGGAGTGAGTGGAGAGGTAACTGGTAAGGCGGGAGTAGACTAGGCGCTCCAAAAGTTTAGAGATGAAGGGGAGATTGGAGACCGGTCTGTACTTGTTTGTGCAGGAAGGGTCGAGAGTGGGTTTCTTTAGTAATGGAGTAACAATGGAGTGTTTGAAGGAGGATGGGAAAATGCCAGAGGAGAGTGAGAGATTAAATATTGTAGTTAGGTGAGTTGTGACAACTGGAGAGAGAGACTGGAGGAGATGTGAGGGAATGGGGTCGGTAGTGCATGTAGTCGGACGAGAGGAAGAGAGGAGTCTGGAGACTTCTTCTTCTGTGATGGGATCAAATGTGGAAATTGAGCCAGGGGAAATGCAGGGAGGGATGGGAGTCACAGCACTTGGTGGTTGAGAGCAGATTTCCTGACGGATAGTATCTATTTTTTCTATAAAGTGGGAGGCCAGGTCGTTAGCACAAATGTCTATGATAGGGGCTTGTGCTTTTGACCTGAGGAGGGAGTGAAAAGTGTCAAAAAGTTTCTTGGGGTTGTTGGCTAGTGAGGAGATCAGGGTGAAGTAGGTTTGTTTGGCGAGGTGAAGGGCAGCATTATAAGTTCTTAACATGAATTTAAAGTGGATGAAGTCTTCTGGTGTGCGGGTTTTTCTCCAAAGGCGTTCAGTACTCCTAGAGCATCGCTGAAGAAGTTGAGTTTGCAATGTGAGCCAGGGCAGTTTTACTGTGTGTTTGGAAGTTCTGAGGGTGAGCAGTGCTACTTGGTCAAGGGTGCTTCTAAGAGTGTCATTGTAGTGATGAACAGCCAGATTAGGACAAGAAAAAGAGGAGATTGGGGACAGCGATGAGTGTAGGGAGTCTGAAAGTGCCTGAGGGTTAATGGCTTGTAGATTTCTGAATGTGTGGTAGGTAGGAGTGCGCTGGGGTGGTCGAGGATTTGTGAGCGTGAAAGAGAGAATGTTGTGGTCAGAGAGTGGAAGCGGTGAGTTATTTAGGTGGGAGATTGAACAGAGGCGGACAAAGACCAGGTCAAGGGTGTTGCCATCCTTGTGTGTCTCAGAGGTTGAAAGCTGTGAGAGGCCTAGAGAAGTGGTTAGTGATAGAAGCTGAGATGCAGATGTGGAAGTAGGACTGTTAATGGGGATGTTGAAGTCTCCAAGGATAAGGGTTGGTAGTTCTGAGGACATGAAGTGCGGCAGCCAGGCTGAGAAGTGGTCAAGGAACTGGGTGGGCGAGCCTGGGGGCCGATATATGACCGCTACTCTGAGGGAGAGGGGATGGAAGAGCCTGATGGTGTGGACCTCAAAAGAAGGGAATGAGAGTGATGGAATTGGGGGGATGACCTGGAAAGTGCATTGTGGGGACAGGAGTATGCCAACTCCACCACCATGTCTGTTTGTGGGTCTCGGGGAATGGGAGAACTGTAAGCCACCATAGGAAATAGCAGCAGGGGAGACCGTGTCAGAATCCTGAATCCAGGTTTCAGTGAGGGCCAACAGATGAAGAGAGTTGTTCAGAAAGTAGTTGTGCAGGAAAGATAGTTTGTTGCATGCAGACCGTGGATTCCAGAGGGCACAATTGAAAGAAGGAGATGAGGGAGTGCAAGTAATATTAACAAGATTATTATGGTTTCGACATGAGGTAGGGTAGGGATTGAGGTTGGGGGATGGACCAGGGTTGGGGGAGATGTCCCCTGAAATCAGTAGGAGTAGGAAGATAAAGAGCAGGTACTTGTTGGAGTTGTAAGTAGGTTTTTTCTGTGATATGTTTGGGCAAGATGGGCTGAGGTTTCTCAGGAAGGTGAGGAGTGCATGGGAACTGTACATGGGAGAGGGAAGTATGGAGGGGCTGATGTATATGAGTCGTGATGGAGGGGGGATGGGGCAGTGAATGTGGATGGCAAGGGAACACAGGAGGATAGAGATAAAGAACATAATTTAAAAGAAAGTAAAGTGTGGGCTACCTGATTCCTGCCCTGATTAACTGCCATGGATAACTGACGTTTACTCGATGCTTGTCTTTCGTGATGCTTTGCTTTCTGTGATGCGTGCGCCCCCTTACTGCGTGCGCCCCTTAGATAGCCCACACTACAGGGTCAGGAAAGTGGGATTGTGGGAGCTGTTTTGGGATAATTTTCCAGCTGGGGCCAGCACACCAGGGGGTGGTTAGATCATCAAAGGCAACCTGGCAACATCTATATGCTTTACCACCTTCCACCTGATAGGATCTAGAGAGGCCCAAGTCACAGGATATGAAGCAGTAAGTATTTTAAACACAGTGCAAAAATGAATTATTCCAAAGCATTATTACCAGGCACATTAAACTATGTTGCAAGATGGTAAAGCAGTGCTTGGAAGCAAGCAGAAGTATGGAGTGCACACCATTAATATATAGTGCAGCATACAACACAGATAGCAGAGGTGGGGATTCTATCATTCAGCTGTTTGCTTCCACTGAATGCAGTTCATACCATTAATATATAGTGCAGCATACAACACAGATAGCAGAGGTGGGGATTCTATCATTCAGCTGTTTGCTTCCACTGAATGCAGTTCATACCATTAATATATAGTGCAGCATACAACACAGATAGCAGAGGTGGGGATTCTATCATTCAGCTGTTTGCTTCCACTGAATGCAGTTCATACCATTAATATATAGTGCAGCATACAACACAGATAGCAGAGGTGGGGATTCTATCATTCAGCTGTTTGCTTCCACTGAATGCAGTTCATACCATTAATATATAGTGCAGCATACAACACAGATAGCAGAGGTGGGGATTCTATCATTCAGCTGTTTGCTTCCACTGAATGCAGTTCATACCATTAATATATAGTGCAGCATACAACACAGATAGCAGAGGTGGGGATTCTATCATTCAGCTGTTTGCTTCCACTGAATGCAGTTCATACCATTAATATATAGTGCAGCATACAACACAGATAGCAGAGGTGGGGATTCTATCATTCAGCTGTTTGCTTCCACTGAATGCAGTTCATACCATTAATATATAGTGCAGCATACAACACAGATAGCAGAGGTGGGGATTCTATCATTCAGCTGTTTGCTTCCACTGAATGCAGTTCATACCATTAATATATAGTGCAGCATACAACACAGATAGCAGAGGTGGGGATTCTATCATTCAGCTGTTTGCTTCCACTGAATGCAGTTCATACCATTAATATATAGTGCAGCATACAACACAGATAGCAGAGGTGGGGATTCTATCATTCAGCTGTTTGCTTCCACTGAATGCAGTTCATACCATTAATATATAGTGCAGCATACAACACAGATAGCAGAGGTGGGGATTCTATCATTCAGCTGTTTGCTTCCACTGAATGCAGTTCATACCATTAATATATAGTGCAGCATACAACACAGATAGCAGAGGTGGGGATTCTATCATTCAGCTGTTTGCTTCCACTGAATGCAGTTCATACCATTAATATATAGTGCAGCATACAACACAGATAGCAGAGGTGGGGATTCTATCATTCAGCTGTTTGCTTCCACTGAATGCAGTTCATACCATTAATATATAGTGCAGCATACAACACAGATAGCAGAGGTGGGAATTCTATCATTCAGCTGTTTGCTTCCACTGAATGCAGTTCATACCATTAATATATAGTGCAGCATACAACACAGATAGCAGAGGTAGGGATTCTACCATTCAGCTGTTTGCTTCAACTGAATGCAGTTCATACCATTAATATATAGTGCAGCATACAACACAGATACTACTACTACTACTACTACATTTTCCAGTGTCTCCGGGCATCAGAAACCCAAAAGTTCAGGTCGGATCCAGCAAAAATCCGGATCCGTTGCATCAGTTTTTTTGTTTCAGCGCCGGATCCGTCCCTTCAGGCATAGGACGGATCATGCCTGACACAAAAAGACGGATGTGTGAAAGAGGCCTTAGTGAGCCCTTTGTGACCAGCAGCTTATCAAGCTGTACAGCGATGTGTTCACTCTTTAGGCCCATACACATTAAACTGAAACTGATTGTGCACTGCGGATTTCAGGCCGTCTAATGACTGGAGACCCTTTTGACTCCCATCCAAAAGATCATGTCGCAAGGAAGGAAGGAGAGAATGTTGTGGTCAGAGAGTGGAAGCGGTGAGTTATTTAGGTGGGAGATTGAACAGAGGCGGACAAAGACCAGGTCAAGGGTGTTGCCATCCTTGTGTGTCTCAGAGGTTGAAAGCTGTGAGAGGCCTAGAGAAGTGGTTAGTGATAGAAGCTGAGATGCAGATGTGGAAGTAGGGCTGTTAATGGGGATGTTGAAGTCTCCAAGGATAAGGGTTGGTAGTTCTGAGGACATGAAGTGCGGCAGCCAGGCTGAGAAGTGGTCAAGAACCGAGTGGGCGACCCTGGGGGCCGATATATGACCGCTACTCTGAGGGAGAGGGGACGAAAGAGCCTGATGGTGTGGACCTCAAAAGAAGGGAATGAGAGTGATGGAATTGGGGGGATGACCTGGAAAGTGCATTGTGGGGACAGGAGTATGCCAACTCCACCACCATGTCTGTTTGCGGGTCTTGGGGAATGGGAGAAGTGTAAGCCACCATAGGAAATGGCAGCAGGTGAGACCGTGTCAGAATCCTGAATCCAGGATTCAGTGAGGGCCAACGGATGAAGAGAGTTGTTCAGAAAGTAGTTGTGCAGGAAGGATAGCTTGTTGCATGCAGACCGTGGATTCCAGAGGGCACAATTGAAAGAAGGAGATGAGGGAGTGCAAGTAATATTAATAAGATTATTATGGTTTCGATATGAGGTAGGGTAGGGATTGAGGTTGGGGGATGGTGGACCAGGGTTGGGGGAGATGTCCTCTGAAATCAGTAGGAGTAGGAAGATAAAGAGCAGGTAGTTGTTGGAGTTGTAGTAGGTTTTACAGATATTATATATAGACAAACTTTGGAGGCAATCTGTGGGAATTTAGGTCTAGTTCTTCCACACCAAAACGTCCCAACCATACATTTATACATATTGCTTTGTGCAACGAAAAAGCGTCTTCCTCAAACTGTTCCCAGTTGGAAGTTTAGAGAACTGGAAACCAATGGGTTTATCCTGCGCAGCCGTCAGAAGGATGATGAGGAGACAAGAATCTAAAGTATGCGGTTTATCAGTTAACTCGTTTTGAAGTTTCAAACTTCTTCATCAAGACAAATCACCGTGGTTTGTCCGATGAAGATGTTTGAAACTTCGAAACATGTTGACTGGAATCCAAAGTACTCGGTTTATCAATCACCTCATCATCCTTCTGATGGCAGCGCAGGTTCAACCCATTGGTTTCCAGCTCCCAGTGTTTCCTTCTCCATGGGTCGGCAGCAGTTTTTTTTCAGTGGTTGTGAGCATACAACCTGAGCAGGTGAGTACGATTGTCCATTTTTGTCCTATCTTATATCCGTACAAGACCCTATTGCTTCTATTATTCCAGTTTTTTACCTCATTCCCAGTTGGAAGCTACAAAATTTCTTGGTACACTGAAGAATTAAGTATTCCCTTCATTGGAATTAAGGGGCCCAAATTGACCCTTGAAAACAGCCTCATAATACTATCCCTCCTCCACCAAACTTTACAGTTGGCCCAATGCAGTCAGGAAGGTAACGTTCTGGCATTTGGCAAACACAGATTTGTCTATCAGACACCAGATAGAGAGGCGTGAGTCATCACTCTACAGAATAGGTATTCACTGCTCTAGAATCCAAAGGTGAAGGCCTTACACCACTCCATCTGACGTTTAACATTGTGCTTGGTGACGTAAGGCTTGTATGCTGCTGATCAGCCATGGAAACCGATGCCATGAAGCTCTCGTAGTACAATTTGTTTGCTGATGTTAATGCAAGAGGATGTGTGGAGCTCTGTAGTTATTGAGTCAGCAAAGTGTTGACGACTTTAATGCACCTCAGCACTTGGCAACCCCGCTCTATTGCGTAGTTTCTCTGGTTCCTAATATGAATATTTATACAGGAAGAAATGTAGTGAGCTGACTTGTTACGCCAGTGGCTGCTATTACAGGACCGCTCTGGTATCAGTGATCTCTCTAGAACGAGCCATTTTCTCACTAATGTTAGCAATGGCAGACGGCACGGCGACGGGCTATCTATCTATGCTTGTATGATATCTCAATCTATCTGTCAATCTTGTAGACCAAGGACAACATCTGCAAGGAGTTTGTATGTTCTCCCCGTGTTTGTGTGTAGCCCTGGTACACAATACCAGGAGGATGGGTGGAGAGGTAACAGTTAAGGGCTCTTCATACATCATGTACACTTCTGACACACCCAGCAGGGGTGTGGAAGGGAGTGATTTCTAGTCAGTCAGTTTCCTGTCCTTGGACAGAGTAGACGTGTCCAGTTTGAGCCTGTCAGCAGTTCAGAAAGTGGAGGCTGGTACAGGTGGTCTAATTCACCTTAGCCTAGTCAGAGCTGTGCCCCACTGGAAGAAAGACTGAACTATCTATTAAGAGTCGAGCAAATCGAAGGGCAAAGTGGAAGGAAGATTATTGGAAAAGTGCTTTTGGCTTGGAAAAGTCCTGCACATTGCAACCGGTCACTGGGGACCGAAGGATCACTATTAGCTACAAGCATAGTGGTAAGAAAACCAGAGATTTACCGGACCCTAGGTCGCGGCAAACAGCCCCATATAGTCAGTACGTAACTGGAGTCAGGTGGAATAGGGACTTTGAGTCAAGCGCAGACAAAAGCAGGAACCTAGTTTCATCAATTGGAAGACTTCACCACAAATCTGACTGGGCAGAACAGCTCTGGAATAGCTGAAATTAAAGAGGGAACTACGCTGCAAGCTGGTTGTACTCATCGTTATTGGACAGTAAAGGAGGCCCCTAACTTGCTTAGCTGTTGCCTCAAGCTCATCCTCCATCAACCCCATCAGCCTCCCTGGGACCTGTCTGAACATCTTACAAGTAAAGGTATGGAAAGACGCTGACCGTGTGAGACTGTGTTATTTATCTGCACCCGACTTCACTGACTTCATAGACTTTGAGGGACCAGTCCCACCTGTAGGGGACCCGACATCTAGCTGCATCACCATCCCCTCAGAGATCTATAGCAGCGCTGGTACAAATTACCAGAATACTACAGGTGGCGTCACGAACTGTATATAAATCTATCCCCTGTAAATATTCCCCCAACATACGCCAGACCGCCAGGGCCACAGACCGAGCCACAGCTACCTGTGACAATCCCCATAGACTTCTACGGGCTCGGCTCTGAGTACCCCATTGCCCTGGTAACCCACAATTGTGGTGGCGGGTCGACACAAAACTTTGGCGTCACGAACAGGATGCGAAACTCGCAGAATTGCGAGCCCTGTGTGCCTAAGGAATTGTTTTTGTGAAAAAGGACTGTTTGCACTTTTGGCGCCAAAATCGCCATTTTTGTCGCCATATTCGCGCCCTCAGGCGCTGGAGAAGAAGGTGGGCGTACCTTCGTGGGCGTCTACCCCCCTGTGGCGCGAAGAAAATGCCTGCCCTCTCAAAGTGCTATTACAACATGCGATCCTGCCCTACAGCAAAGGAGGTCCGCCTCCTCTTCACCTTCCCTGCGAGGAGGAGGAGACGCAAACCCCACCTCCACGGAAGAGACCGGATGTCTCCGCAGAAAGAAGAAAGAATCTTCTGGAACATCATGGAAGCAGGACGTGTGCAGCCGAGCAGAGAAGCGGGGGAAGGCAGGCCCCGTGCCCCAGCCAAGCTGCCACCAGCACAGGAGTCATCCGTGGTCCTGCACCTGCAGCAGGCGTTGCTAGAAATTCAGGAAGAAAATGCACGCCTGAAGAAGATGGTCCAGTACCAACCTGGCTTTGAAGAGATCGAGAGACGCCGGCGTACCCTGGAGCAGCGGAGGCTGTGGGACACGGTGATCTCTCCCCTCAACGACCCCCCACGATTCCAGTTACCGAAGATTCTGCTGCCCAAGGCGAAGGAGCAACCGGAGGCTGCCCCCGAAAGTACCAATCCTGATCCCACCGGTGAAGCGGTGGAGGCGAAGGAGGTTGAGGAGGTATCGCCAGTTCCGGAACGCCCGCCCGGCCAGGAGGCCGCAGCAGATGATCGGTCCCCGGCAGGGACACCGGAGGGGTCCTGTCCGTCACTACCAGACGTGGACTGGGACGAAATGGCACGCCTGGATGACGTCGCCTACACCGCCCAGTGGGAATATGAGTGGCAGTGTCGTGAGGAGAAGCAGAAACGCCAGCAGGAGGAAGAGCGGGAAGCTCAGCGGAATCGTCAGCGACAACATGCAGAGCTGATCGCGGACAAAGAGAGTGTCCGGAGAGAGAAAGGTACCCTGAGGGAACCGCGGCGGCAGGGTGTGTGACTGAGTTTCAGCTCCGGAAGGGCTGGGGCTTCATCCGTGAACCGGGCCTCTACCCAGGGGTCTTTGTCAGCAGGCGTGACGTAGAATCCCACCTACCGCAAGGCCATCCCGGGAGGGACTTAGTAAATGGAGACATTGTCACGTATACACGGCACTGGGGAATGAAGGGATGGTATGCCCTTAACGTCACCATCGTCCGTGACCCCGTCCCCGACGCAGGTAACGTCACCACTACCGCAGCGTCCCCGTCTCCAGCTCAAGCAGTATCCGGCCGTGCCCCAGCATCGCCCCTGCAAGTTCATCGCAAATTCAAGCCACCTCTACATCGCAACTAGCGACCCAGTCTCAATCGCAATCCATGACACGGTCCATATCGTTAACTGTGATTGAAACGCAATCGGTGTCACGTGAGGAGAATGTACCCGTTGCGCCCCTAGAGGTTCGCACAAGAACTGTGGCGACCCAGACCCTAATCGCAGCGCATGATTTGTTAGTCCTGGGATCTAGGGCCCATTGCATTGTTCTAGCCCCCGGGGTGGAAAGTGTATTAGAAGTAAATGAATAAATAGTAAAGAAGAATCGGTGAGATCCCTATAGGATCTACCATAAGTAATATTGTAGAAAGTTTGAAAATGTTTTACAAAATTTTGCATAAGTTGAAGAGTATGATGCATATATATTTTGCTAACCGTAGAATGCCCGGCTGGGTAACCAGAAAAAGTTTGCACTTTAGTATAATAATGTGATATTATATCTATGTCTTTGGTTTTACAATGGACTTTGAGGTTGAGGACTGTGCCAACCCAGAACTTATTTGTACATAGTTGCGCTTCGGTGCCTTATCTTGGTTTTACATAAACCAGCACAACTACCTCTGAATACAAAAACCCGTGTGGTGTGGCACTGAGTGAGGTCTGCATTCGGATGTCCTGCAGCCCACCCAGGACCTACGTTGAAGGTTTGGTGCGGGTCCTTCACAAGTATACTGTATATTTATTGAATGCTATTTAATACATTTGTATTTTTCTATATAATGTTTTTGTTTGCAACGTTCAAGATATCCTCACCTCCCGGATGGGACGAATTAATGTTATTGTTGATGTTTTCATGCATAAACAAAAATGTCTCTTTATATTTTACAGCCCGGGAGTGCTGTCGTTTACCATGGGGGAATGTGTAGCCCTGGTACACAATACCAGGAGGATGGTGGAGAGGTAACAGTTAAGGCTCTTCATACATCATGTACACTTCTGACACACCCAGCAGGGGTGTGGAAGGGAGTGATTTCTAGTCAGTCAGTTTCCTGTCCTTGGACAGAGTAGACGTGTCCAGTTTGAGCCTGTCAGCAGTTCAGAAAGTGGAGGCTGGTACAGGTGGTCTAATTCACCTTAGCCTAGTCAGAGCTGTGCCCCACTGGAAGAAAGACTGAACTATCTATTAAGAGTCGAGCAAATCGAAGGGCAAAGTGGAAGGAAGATTATTGGAAAAGTGCTTTTGGCTTGGAAAAGTCCTGCACATTGCAACCGGTCACTGGGGACCGAAGGATCACTATTAGCTACAAGCATAGTGGTAAGAAAACCAGAGATTTACCGGACCCTAGGTCGCGGCAAACAGCCCCATATAGTCAGTACGTAACTGAGTCAGGTGGAATAGGGACTTTGAGTCAAGCGCAGACAAAAGCAGGAACCTAGTTTCATCAATTGGAAGACTTCACCACAAATCTGACTGGGCAGAACAGCTCTGGAATAGCTGAAATTAAAGAGGGAACTACGCTGCAAGCTGGTTGTACTCATCGTTATTGGACAGTAAAGGAGGCCCCTAACTTGCTTAGCTGTTGCCTCAAAGCTCATCCTCCATCAACCCCATCAGCCTCCCTGGGACCTGTCTGAACATCTTACAAGTAAAGGTATGGAAAGACGCTGACCGTGTGAGACTGTGTTATTTATCTGCACCCGACTTCACTGACTTCATAGACTTTGAGGGACCAGTCCCACCTGTAGGGGACCCGACATCTAGCTGCATCACCATCCCCTCAGAGATCTATAGCAGCGCTGGTACAAATTACCAGAATACTACAGGTGGCGTCACGAACTGTATATAAATCTATCCCCTGTAAAATATCTCCCCAACATACGCCAGACCGCCAGGGCCACAGACCGAGCCACAGCTACCTGTGACAATCCCCATAGACTTCTACGGGCTCGGCTCTGAGTACCCCATTGCCCTGGTAACCCACAATTGTGGTGGCGGGTCGACACATTTGCGTGGGTTTCCTCCGGGTACTCCGGTTTCCTCCCACACTCCAAAAAACATACTGATAGGGAATCTAGATTGTGAGCCCCATCGGGGACAGCGACGATAATTTGTGCAAACTGTAAAGCGCTGCGGAATATGTTAGCGCTATATAAAAATAAAGATTATTATTATTATTATTAGACCATTTCTATCCTCATTACCAGCCATGACTAGTGCACTGATAGCACTTCACACTAATTTTCATCAATGTAATATATTCTCCAATATTTTAGATGAAAATACATCCACTCATTTCCTTTAACAAACCTACTGCAAACTCAATTTCCTCTAGAATCATAATGAAAGTTTGCTTTCCCCTTTTTCGGTGTCATTACGTATTTGTTTTAGCTTGAATACTTGCCAGGGATATGAATATTTACTCCGCCATCTATATTTTCACCACAGTCAAATATGAAGAGACATCTCCTCTGACAAGTACTGGTGCACAGTGTATGCAGCGCATGTGTCATCATCGGGGCCCGGTACATGGTCACTTCTCGGATTACTTTTAATACCTCTTACAATTGAGGTATATACGTGCAGTTCAATGGGATTTTATTATGCCTGTAACAGATGCAAAACTAAAGATCTGTATAATATATACCATAGTAATCATCTAAGGCCAATGGTGTAGCTATGAGGGTGCAGAAGTGGGTTAGGGCAGGATTTAGGGGTTGGAAACTAGGCAATTTCCCAGGACTTTCCAATCCTAGTGGTTCCTGAGTAGAGACGAGCAAACCCGAACTTTTAAGTTTGGGGGTTCATACCAGCCACTAGGTGCTGAATTCCGAACATGGACTTCTCCCGGAAATCCATTTTAGTGTTTGGAGTTCCGGGAGAAATTCGAGAGGAGACAGAAGAGACGATTTTCCCGCTCCAAAGTTCGGGTCCCCATACATTTGAATGGGTTAATGTTCAAGTAAAGTCTTGGTACCCGAGCCAAACTTTGGTTTGGTGACCAGAACCTGAACTTCTTTGGGTCAGTTCATCACTTTTCCTGAGCACTTGATCTCTAGGATAAACCTGAATTTACCACTTTTCTATTGATCTAGGGAATGTAGAATTAACCATTTTTCCTACAACTCTTGGGGATGTCCTTTAGGGAGAGCAGTGACCCTTTTTTAAATCCCATCCCATCTACACCGCTTCCACATCGTGTGAATATGTTTTTGGATGCCAGGGGTCCATCTGATGACAGTACCCTGATATTGTGACCAAGAAACCTTGTAATTTCTCCATCTCTTCCGCAAGTCTGGGAAGTCTCCTCTTTTTTGGGACATTGTGGGGTTGACAAATGTGCTTTTCTGCATTTACTGCCTTAGGCCTCGTTCAGATTCAATGGTTTTTCACGTAGGCTAAAAAAAAAGATGGTACCGGTGTCATCAGTGTTTTTCATGTATGGATAAAGGAATGACAAAGCTTTTCCTATCATTTGCAATGCTAAACACGAAAAGCACACGGATGCCATCCAAGTTCTTTACATGGGCCCATACACTTCTTCTTGCACTTTTCATCCATGATCCCTGAAAAAAATGAACGTCTCCATGAGTTTTTCCCAGACACACGGTGCATGAAAACAAGCATGTGAATAGCCCCATAGACTATAATGGTTACATGTTGTATCTGTGAAACCAAGTCTAGAACACGTTTGTGCAATGTCTGAATGAGGCCTTAATCTACCGGCAAAAATATCAACTCCTACTTTGTTTTGAAAAGCTCCTCATTTTTGCACTCAGACCCTAGGACTTGAGAGGGTCCAAAGGTTCCTCTGCCACATAAGGAGACCCTAGTATTTTATATGGTGCATGCAGGAGGGGGACACATAGATTTTTCATTGTGGCTTTTAAACTTTCACTGCATAAGGGTCTTACACAGCAATTTCAGTGTTTCCCCTCTGCACAATACGGAAAATATCTCCACCCAAAAGCTTTGATTAACCCCTTTATGATGACTGTGACATCTTGGACACCTTATTATTGTACAGTCATGGCCAAAAGTTTTGAGAATGACACAAATATTAATTTTTACAAAGTCTACTGCTTCACTTTTTCTAATGGCAATTTGCATATACTCCAGAATGTTCTAAAGAGTGATCAGCTTAACAGCAATTACTTGCAAAGTCAATATTTGGCTAGAAAATGAACTTTATCCCCCAAAACACATTTCAACATCATTGCAGCCCTGCCTTAAAAGGACCAGCTAACCTCTTTTCAGTGATTGCTCCATTAACACAGGTGTGGGTGTTGATGAGGACATGGCTGGAGATCAATCTGTCATGATTAAGTAAGAATGACACCACTGGACACTTTAAAAGGAGGCTGGTGCTTGGCATCATTGTTTCTCTTCTGTTAACCATGGTTATCTCTAAAGAATCACGTGCAGTCATCATTGCAATGCACAAAAATGGCCTAACAGGGAAGAGTATCGCAGCTAGAAAGATTGCACCTCAGTCAACAATCTATCGCATCCACAAGAACTTCAAGGAGAGAGGTTCCATTGTTGCCAAAAAGGCTTCAGGGTGCCCAAGAAAGACCAGCAAGCTCCAGGACGGTCTCTTAAAAGTGTTTCAGCTGCAGGATCGGGCTACCAGCAGTGCAGAGCTTGCTCAGGAATGGCAGCAGGCAGGTGTGAGTGCATCTGCACGCACTGTGAGGCGGAGACTCTTGGAGCAAGGCCTGGTCTCAAGGAGGGCAGCAAAGAAGCCACTTCTCTCCAGAAAAAACATCATGGACAGACTGATATTCTGCAAAAGGTACAGGCAGTGGACTGCTGAGGACTGGGGTAAAGTTATTTTCTCTGATGAATCCCCTTTTCGATTGTTTGGGACATCAGGATAACGCCTCATTCGGAGAAGACAAGGTGAGCGCTACCACCAGTCTTGTCTCATCCCAACTGTTAAGCATCCTGAAACCATTCATGTGTGGGGTTGCTTCTCAGCCAAGGGAATCGGCTCTCTCACAGTCTTGCCTAAAAACACAGCCATGAATAAAGAATGGTACCAGAATGTCCTCCAAGAGCAACTTCTCCCAACCCTCCAAGAGCAGTTTGGCGATCAACAATGCCTTTTCCAGCATGATGGAGCACCTTGCCATAAAGAAAAGGTGATAACTAAATGGCTCAGGGAACAAAACATAGAGATTTTGGATCCATGGCCTGGAAACTCCCCAGATCTTAATCCCATTGAGAACTTGTGGTCAATCATCAAGAGACGGGTGGACAAACAAAAACCTAAAAATTCTGACAAAATGAAAGCATTGATTGTGCAAGAATGGACTGCTATCAGCCAGGATTTGGTCCAGAAGTTGATTGAGAGCATGCCAGGGAGAATTGCAGAGGTCCTGAAGAAGAAGGGTCAACACTGCAAATATTGACTTGCTGCATTAACTCATTCTAAAGGGTATGCCACACTAAACAATATCGCTAACGGGATCGCTAAAAAACGTCACTATTTAGCGATCCCGTTAGCGATATTGTTCAGTGCGGCAGCTTCCAGCGACGAGCTTCCTGCTGTGATCTCGCTCGTCGCTGGAATCGTTCCGGACCCTATTTCATCGCTGGCGCTCCCGCTGGGTAAGTATCTAATCGCCGTGTGGCACCTTTTCTTAGCGATTTAGCGGTACTTTTGTACCGCTAAAGTCGTTAAGAAGATCGCTAACGGCGATAGCGTCGTTAACTATATCGCTAAATTCGGTAGCATTTAGCGATATAGAAACAATCCCGCTAGCGATCTCATTAGTATGCAACGCTAACGAGATCGCTAGCGGGATAGCTTAGTGTGGCAGTACCTTAACTGTCAATATAAGCTTTTGTTACTCATATGTTTGCAATTATTATATTTCTGTCTGTGATAAAAACATCTGTCAAACACACATAAAAAACAGAGGGCAGCAGATCATGTGAAAATATAATATTTGTGTCATTATCAAAACTTTTGGCCATGACTGTACAGTGCTTTGTTTTTATGGCCTTGTAGAATAACAGCTGCGCGGAGGAGAGGGAAACTATATTTGATCATTTCTGCCTTCCCTAACGCCTCATACACAGCGCTCACGTGAGTGGATCTAACTACAACCAATCCATTCCTGTCTACAGCTGTCACTTGTCACGGCTTTGTTCCCATGTAACTGGGGCTGTCACGGCTGTTCCAATTATATAATGTAAAAAAAGGAATAATGTAACTTTTGTAAAAATAAAATCAATGTAAATTATGTGCATTTACACAAAAATGGTTCTCCAGAAATGGCGTGTGACTGTCATAAATTTGCTGCATTTTAAAACTGTTCTTGTACATTTCTGGATGCTTTTCATGAAAAATATAATATTAATGGTTATGATTCTGTGATGGGATGTTCATCCAGAGAACTAGTCTGATTTACATATGTGGAGTCAGGAAGGAATTTTTTCTCTAAGGGCAGGTGCACACGGCCATCGATTCTCTCATCTGTTCCGGTTTATGCAAATCTAACTCTGATCAGTGTCATAATGCAACTCTGATGAGTGTCATAGTGTGATCTGATCTCGAATGAAGAGAAAATGGAGAAAAAAATTTCTCTGTCTCCTTTATTTTGGGAGTACGTTGAAATTGGACTGCAGTCAGGTGTCATCCGAGTGCAGTCCAATTACTTCCACTCACTCATTGACTTGCATATCTGAGTGCTATCCGAATATCTGATCAAACTCGGACATCCTGCGATTTTTTGTTCGGATCAGCTCGGTCTGACGAAAAAAATCGACCATGTGAGCGACTCCAAAGAGTATTGGTCTGGGAGCGATCCGATGTTTTGTTGGATCGCATTCGGATGCAAAATATGGTGCTGTGAGCAAGCCTGTATATGGGGCAATTAGCATCTGCCTCATGGGGTTTTGGCTTCCTCTGGCTCTACATGCTAGGTTATAACTATGAAACTATGAAATAGTTGAGAATGGGGTGTATACTGCAACTGATTGGAAATAGGAATAATAGCAGTCAATATTGACTAATATTTAAAGGAACCTGTCAGGTGAAAAAACGCTATTATACAGCAGATATCGGTTTCATCTGTAGGTCAATAGCATTCTGAACCTGCCCGACGCTGGCACTTAGACTCCTGCTGCCGGGAGAAAATGAACGCTATTTCTCCCGGTACTGTTCGGCGTTCAGTCACGGGGGCAGCACTGCTGCAGGTTCAGTCAGTGTTCTGCGTATAGAGAGCGGGTTACAACCGCCGTCAGAGCAAGCGCTGCCCACGTTACTGATACTTAACGCTGCTGGGGGAGAATAAAGTTAATTTCCTCCCGGCAGTGGGGGTCTAAGTGCTGGTGCCCGGCAGGATCAGAATGCTATTAACCTGCAGATTAAAGCGGTGATGGAAATATATAATTGTAAGGGAAACAATAACATTGGTAAAATAACTAGTTAAGTCTGCATCCACATACTGTTTCTACACAAAGGGCCTAACATCTGCCTACTGTTATTGCAGAAACTCAGAACCACAGGGGGGTCACCAGGAAGAATACTGAGAGGTGTCAAACATGGCACCTGAGCTACTGGACCTGGAGCTTAAAAAAGAGCTAGAAAGTGATCTGTAACTTGGCAGGATATTTCCTATTTTCTGTATAGAGAAGAGTGGGGGAGACATAGGATACTTGAAATGCGAGGCCCTTAGCTCACCATCCAACCACAAACAGCAATTTTTAAATAGTCAAATACAGGTGATCCTGGAAAAATGAGACCAATAGTCAGGACTATAAAAAGTTGTTCACATGTGGGGGCTGCTATGCTGCTTGTGATCAATAATTCAATTTCTCCTTCCCCCCAAGGAAACAGAAGATCAATAGATATTTCTGTTATTTCTCCCTTTGTGTTTTAGAACTGTTTTGCGTATTTGTGTGTGTGGAGCCCAGCTGCGACTGAATCCACATCTCCAGAAGGGTGCACTGACAGAGGACCCCACTAGAGGTCAATATGCACACACACATTCCAGCTTACCTTAGGAGACCATTAGAGGGAGCTGGTTGCAGGCACACATAAACTCAGTTTTGGTTTTACTTTGCCTCAGAACTGCCCGGAGAATTGCAGGAGAATTGTGAGAGCAGCTCACGGAGCAGCTCAGATAAGATCAGAGGAGAGGAGAGAAGTTTAGCTCAGTTCTGAGCCCCAGCTCTGTCAGAAAGAGAGCTGCTTAGAGCCTATACATGGAGGCTGGTACGGGTGTGTACTGAAACCACCCTAGTCTGGTCAGAGCTAAATCTGAAGCAAATCTGACTAAGAAGCGTGCCGACGCTTAGAGAGCGGCGAAGAGGCAGCTTGACTGCTGCCAATGTGTGTTGTGAGCAGGACCCGGGCAGGGTCGAAGGCAAGTGGAAGCAGAGGGAAAAAGGAGCATTAATAGCTCTCCCTAACAAGTCACCGGACATCGGGGTCCGAGCCTTTAAGGATTTCTACAACCTTTAGGAGAACACCGGAGTTCCTGTAGGACTACAAGTCCCAGGGTACCACAGAGCTGTTAAGCAACAGGACCAGGAGGACGGAGTCGGCTCGATCAGCCTGAAAAGACTTGTTCTACCAAATAGAAGGTCCAATCACCAATTCAGCCAGGTACAGAACAGAGACAGAGTCAGACTTAGCTACATGCAGGTCAGGACTGGATCACAATGCAAAGGACAGGAGGCCATATACCTACCCGTGGCGGAGTCTGAATGTGCATCCTTCGCCTCACAGTGCTCCGGGGAGAACCTGCCAGTTCTACAGTAAAAGGTACCAAAAGTTACTTGTGAGTGTGTCTCCCTTCTTGCCCTTAGCCTGCCGGACCCCTGTTCACTCTGCATCTCCATATTACTATCTGCCCTGGAAGAACCCTGTCTTTCCTGTAGGAGACCTACCATCTAGCTGCCTTCCAGGGTACTCGCATAGCAGCGTTGGTCACTCTGACCATACACTACAGGTGGCGTCACGACAATTTATATGAACATTCCATCATCCCCTGTAAATATCCCCCACCATTGCATGACCGCCAGGGCCACGGACCGAGCTCTGCTGCCAGTGACATTCCCCATAGAAGTCGACGGGCTCGGTGCCGAGTACCCCATAGCCCTGGTACCCACACCATCTGGTGTTGTGCGAGTCATCTTTTGTTTTATTTTTGTCTTTTTATATCTTTTATTGTAAGCAGTGTGTATTTTTATATTAAAGCTTAAAATCTTTAATAAGTTTGATCCTTGTATGCTGTAAAGAATCCGTAGCCTTTCTGAGAGTGTGTGATCTTTTGATTGTCTGACAGTCACATAGTTTGGGGACTCATCACATTGTGTGTTTGCTGAGTGGTGGCAGCGCACTAAGACATGGGGTTGTGCTGAATGATTTATGCTCCCTTTACAGCTTAGAGCAGAAGCTTTAGTGTTGGATTGAGTAAGAGGAGATAAATTAACCCTTGCAGGTGCACCCCAAGTCACGTGCTGAGAAGGGTCTACGTGACCTTCCCCATGTCTGCAGCTTAATAGTGTTTTTTTCAGGTGACAGGTTTCCTTTAAAATGTGCATTTTATGGACTCCTTTGGTATAATTTCAGATTTGTGACACATTTTGCACAGTAAATTTCCCCTTTCTCCTAGAGTTATTTACATGAACCGACTCATGGAGTTCTATTTTTGTATCATTTTTTAAAAGTTAAATAATGTACCTGTCATTTCTCACAAAACCTCTAGGTAGGCAAAGTCTTGCTGCAGTCATCCCCTAAAACAAGTAAGAACTGCTTTTGGTACTCATGCCAGTGTATTATGTGCAGGAACTGTCCCAGTTCTTATGCCATCCTTCCTTTTTGAATGGGCTGTTCCTCTTCGTCAGCAATTTGCAAGTATTAGAACTTCCCATGACAGGAGAGCAGGAGCAGGAAGACAAAAGACTTTCTGTAATCTGCCTGTTTCCCTGCTGCTTGCGATGGATTACACTTGACAACAGGCAGCGGGCAGCAAGTTAGGCAGAAGGGACGCACTTCTTTGTCAGCACATTGGAGAGATTTTTTTAAGCGTAAGACATCATAATAAATAATGTGATTGCTTATGTATCACTTTATCAAATCAGGTCTAAAAATCTGAAAATGCAGGGACCATTAAGAGTTTCTCCATATCTACCATTTATGTGGAATTTTTTAATTTTTGCTACAATTTGCATAAAATTGCATCCAAGTACACCATTACTTTTTACTTCAAACAGGAATTAAAGGCAAAAAAAGGAAAACCAATTCTCGCTGCTCGCGGTGTATAAATTTCTACATTGTTAGGAGTATGTTTGCCATTTTCAGCCTAAATTATAGATGATCATGTAATTGCTGCATAGTTACAGAAGTGTGTGGGTGCTTTCTTACTTTGTTTAGATATAGTATGTGACTAATTGCGTTCCCTTGAGTTTTATGTCTAAATGCTTTGTATAGTTAAAGAGAAATTATACGCTTCAGTTTCTATGTGACAGTAAGGTTTCAGGGAGAGCGTACAGTGCCAAGGACACAATCAATCATTGTTGGTATTGGGGGTAGATTCAGCGACATTGGTGGTCTTGTATGATGCCAGTGTATACATTGCTGAGACAGACACCGGGTTCCTACGGATGAGCCCTCTGTCAATAGTTGGTGAAAAATGCAGAATTGGTTCACGTGTTTCTATTATTCTTTTCCTCTGATTGTTCCACCCCTGGTTATGCCTTACAAATACTGATGGAAAATACTGACCAAATACTGAACATGTGAACGATGTCCTACAGGAAACAGCACCACCTTTATCCATTGGTTGTGGCTTGGAATTACAACAGAAAGTATATATATATTCAAATAATAGCCTATTGTTTTCTTTCATTTGTGGTGATTTTTATTATTTTTATTTCACTATTTTGAAGCAAAAATTTTCTAGAGTTGGGCCTACTAAATAGAAACTAAAATGTCCACCAAAGTCAAATATGGTTAAATAAATGGTACAGAGGGTTTCGCATTATTGAGACCCTGTGGCTTAATACTCTTAAGTTGAACGATCCATTGGGCCTCCTTATGTACAGTGCCTTGCGAAAGTATTCGGCCCCCTGGAACTTTTCAACCTTTTCCCACATATCATGCTTCAAACATAAAGATACCAAATGTAAATTTTTGGTGAAGAATCAACAACAAGTGGGACACAATTGTGAAGTTGAATGAAATTTATTGGTTGTTTTAAATTTTTGTGGAAATACAAAGACTGAAAAGTGGGGCGTGTATCTGTATGCTGCATTCTCTAACTCAGGATTGGTTGTGTGAGCCGAGCCCCCAGTGACATCATTATGAGGAATCCCGTTCTCGAAGAGCTGATTGGTCATTGTTACCCAATAAGATGAAACCAGGTTCCACGTCACACAGTGGGCGGAACCGAGGTTTTAAATGACCAGCGCCATTTGACACAAACTTTGACACAAGCAGGATGCCCTCTAGCTTCTCTCAAACATCCGTGAGACCTGCAGCCACGGCGACGTAAACATATTCTAGCTTGCCGAAGACACTCGGTTATCAGTTCGCTCATCACTATTTATAGTGTCTCCTGGTGAGTCGCTAAACAAAGAGCGACAAAACACATTGAGACAATAGTAAGAAATTATATGTGATTTTTGTGTATCACATTAATGAGACATGAGGTTTATGTTTTTGTGTTGTTAGTCCAGATATTTCCTGATTTTTCAGGATCTCAGTTACTTAAGAGCACTTGTGTAGTATGTCTTATGGGTTATTTAATATATATAAGTTTTATGATCTCTTCTCAGTTAGAATTCTATTTTGAGGGATTTCTTTTTCTATTCAGTGATTCCCTCAGTCCCATACATAAATCAACGGACAAGCTGCTATATTGGATGGAGTTTCATTTCCTATAAATTTTGTGATATCGATTCCTCCTCACACTGTTTTGGTGAACATCACACACTGTATGATATATTCATTAATGTGCTTTATTATTTTGGCGCTATATGGTACACCATGGAGTGAAGGGGGGTGATCCAACCTAACATCAGTCCTTGTAATATTTTTAACAATATGTTATAGTATATCACATTGCTATTTTAGCATTTTTCTAGTTGATGGTAGACACATTTCAGGTCACTGGTGTCTGGCTTTTTTGTGCAGTGGCACTTCCAGGGCTGTGCCAGGAACCATAACCATACAGGTCCATTCACGGTGAGTGCCTGGGGAGCCTCATCGCACGGAAGAGCAAAGATCAAGACAAAGTGCTGGTGTAGGGTTGGTGGGATCAGAACCCCTCCTAAATATAAAGCGATGACATATTCTATCAATTTGCACTTGATAATTTTGCCTCTCGAGGCAATTACCTCTGCCCCCCCAAAATATTATATTAATGGCAATGTGCCATCTGGTTATGTCGTTGCTGCCATGTACACACTGATTTCAAGTTTTGGCACTTTTTTGTTGTTTCTGCACAGTTCTTGTCATTCTGAGTTTGCTTCTTCATGAAGTGAGAAGATTATTAACCACCTGCTACTTTAGATTTGGTAATAATAAGGGCTTAAAATAGTTGGCACCCCACAGCCTAGTCATAGGATCTGTTGTGATGCACAGAGGGGACATGACACCGCCGGGTATTTCTGGATACAAACAGAACAAGTCTTGTCAGCGGAGATCGTCCTTCTCATCCACCTCATAAATGAAGTTACACAATGTTATATGGTGTATAGCGTTTCCCAGAGGAATGAACTTGCTTATGTTTGGGGCAGCCCCAGTCCTCCTAAATAATCTCGTCACTCTGATACGTCATCATCCGGTTAAGCTCTACAAAGACCAGTGTGGACACCATCTAATATAGGATAGTTTCTACATGGAAACATGTCTTGGAAACCTTTTAACCCCACAAATAAAACTGTTGAGATTGCCCACAGCAGATGTCACAGAGCAGGAAATCTTAGGAGAAAACATTGTGTAAGGAAGATGAACCCAAGGCATCTTTAAATCTTGCAACGTAATGAACCCAAACAAATTTCCAACTCCATCAAGGCCTGGCATTAGGAGAAGTCCTAGTAGATTCTAGAGTGGTTCTCAGTCACCTACCTGAACCAGATATAAAATCCTTTGGTGGGATGTGAAGAAAATGGTTGAAGCACATAAATCCAAGAATATTAGTGAACTAGAGAATATTGCCCGTAAGGAATTGGCTAAACCAAACCTCTGGCATTTTTGGTTTTATTTTTATCTCCGAAGTGGTATCATTAATGCATGTTCCCTGCCCTAGTTAAATACTTACCAGCATCCATATTTATTTTGTTCTTGACAATGCTTCAGTCGTCTCCTGCTAGTTATGACATGCTGGAATGTTCCAGTGTTTGCTTCAGATAGAGCAGATGACAGGGCTGCTAAATATTTTACTAGGGACAGGGAACAAATATTAGTGATACCACTCCGATGGTGAAATAAAAAAAGCGCAGGAGTGGTGCTGTAAGATTGGGCCAGGGGTGTAGTCATGCCCGAGCCCTCAGTTACATCAGGGCCCTGGTCTCCTCTTACATGAAAACAGTGTCTCCACCAGTGTACCTGTGTCGACTTTTGCTGCACCATCAGGGACTCCTCTGTGGCGCTGGGGACCTTCTGTGGCTGTTCCGGAATAACTGAGACACAGTCCGATTCCAATGCAAAATGAAGAACTTTACTAGGTACACTTTGCAGCACATTCTTGTCAGATACAGGGACAGCATCGTATACCACACAGTTCAACTCCTGCACTTTCCCTGTGTATCCTTCTACGTCCTCCAGTACATTACGGGGTAATAGCACCTTAGGCGGTACCGCAGCATTCTCCTTGTCCAGACTCACTACTTCTGGGGGCTCCCTCATCCGTTTCGCCCCGGATCTGAGTGCGTCTGCCCATTCAATGATCTGCCACATCTCAAACAATCTGTACTTTCTGGACCGTTTCCTTGTTCCCACTCCAAGTTGCTGACACTCCGGTGCTGCACACTGTCCGTCTGTCCCTAAGGGACTCTGAATGGCTGTAATTCTTCTTGTAAGAAAGTTACGTGGCTGCTGCGGTATCCAGGGCCTATGGCCCATCTGGATGACTCGGGCACTACTCCCTAAGGAAACGTTCCTGACTTACCACACAGCAGCCCCTCATATGTTTATCCATTCCTTATCCTAAGCTCTAATTACCCATATAACATTCTATAATGCCCCATCTAGTGGCAGTACCTAACCACTACGCTTCCTCTGTCTTAACATAGATATACTTTATAGTGATAAAGAACATGTTATAATACACATATCTACATGAATAGAAATATACAGTTTACAGACATGGTAATACACATTCAAGTGTAGTAATACCAGTGCAGAACAATAGTAATACACATTTAAGTGTAGCAGTACTATTCTATCATAATAGACATTGTTCAATCCCCTTAACATTGCTTCAAGATTTTTCAATGCTGCCAGAAGATAGTTTAGCAGGTTATAACAGCCAGGTCATAACAGCCAAAGCCGCTTTGCTAAGTTCTGGAGATGCTTGTTATATTTTACAGACACTTTGTCTGTAGATCGGTGGGTGTCCAGGTTCTGAGACCCCCATTAACAGTTCAAAAGACTCCCAAGATTTCTATTGAATCCGTACTCCTCTCTGTGTGTGCGCTAAGGCAAGAGCTGTGCATTCCTGTCTCCTGAGCTGTGCGCTTCTCGAGGATCTTCATTGGGGGTGTCAGGACCAATCTGCAGGCAATTAAAATGCCTGTAAAATATGAAAAACAAAGGTGCTGGAAAGATTAGTTATGTCACGATCCCACCAGGGGGTCGGTCAGCGGACTGCACAACACACACAGTGGGATGGAAATGGGGAGAGGAAGGCCCTACTGATAAGAAATGAGGGATGATCACCTCCTGCTCAAACCTGAGCCTGACCCTGCACTCCTCCCCTAACGCCCTAAGTGGGTCCTTCCCCCACCGCCGTCAGGAACCTCATCTCTTGCTGTCACCTAGCACTGCCCTGGCTAGCGCACTGGCTGGCAAGGGCGCTAGCCTCACCACTGCAGATGGAACAACACAGGTGATAGTGACAAACAAGAGACAGATGAGGAAAAAACACCAAACAGCCTTCTCTGCTGCAGAGCACTGCACAGCAGAAGAAGACAACCAGACAAGGAACTTCACAAAACCAACTGATTCACCCCTGCAGGGAGAGAGAGCTCCTTACTCCAGGCTTGGTCAACATAGATTGCTCTATCACTGACAGCCAGCTGATGCGTAAGGTGACTATAAAAAGGATAGTGGGAATGATCACCACCCACATCAGCTGACCTAGCAACTCTGCAGTTGCAGCAAGGGAATCTGACATTTACCCATGCTGGCCTGAAGGTAAAAAAGCTACATTTAAATCATAGTGGAACCAGAGCTGCCACTCATCCAAAAATGGATCATGAGAAGTTACTTTTCAAGAAATAGATGACAATTTTTGGTAGCAAATTCCGATTTTTCTCCTTATCTAGATTAATTGTATCCAGAGAACACCTGATCATACTGACAAGGCGAAGCTTTCCAGCCCAGGGAAACATATGTCGCCCTCAATTGAATTTGTGTTTTGTTGTTCTCTCTGGATGCTAAATGCTCATTGTCTAACGCTTCTTTTGTAAATGTCACTGGAAGTGATGGTGAAAGGATCCATTTCTAATAGAGACTGAATGCGTGTCTCATTTCTGAAATGTGTATTGTTGTCATGCATTGTTTCAGAAGTCACTACTTTTACAAATCTAAAAGACAAGTTTTAATAAAATCTTGTAGCCTGGGTGATTTTTAAGAGTTTTGTTTAGTTCATTTAGGTGAAGCTTTGGTTAGGGCAATATGATGGGAAATGTGCTGCTATTTTGAAAAGATTTTTGTAACCTTTTTTTGCATCTTTAGAGCATATGAATGAACCATAACACTGATGGTCGAAGACACTGTGTCGACCCGCCACCACAATTGTGGATTACCAGGGCAATGGGGTACTCAGAGCCGAGCCCGTAGAAGTCTATGGGGTTTGTCACAGGTAGCTGTGGCTCGGTCTGTGGCCCGGGCGGTCTGGCGTATGTTAGGGATATATTTACAGGGGATAGATTTATATACAGTTCGTGACGCCACCTGTAGTCTTCTGGTAATTTATACCAGCGCTGCTGTAGATCTCTGAGGGGATGGTGAGGCAGCTAGATGTCGGGTCCCCTACAGGTAGGACTCTTCCCTCAGGTCTATGAAGTTAGTGAAGTCGGGTGCAGATAAATAACACAGTCTCACACGGTCAGCGTCTTTCCATACCTTTACTTGTAAGATGTTCAGGCAGGTCCCAGGGAGGCTGATCCAAGGAGAGTGTATCTTGAGACAGCAGCTGGACAAGTTAGGGGCCTCCTTTACTTTCAACACAATGAGTACAACCAGCCTGAAGCGTAGTTCCCCCAGTTACGTACTGACTATATGGGGCTGTTTGCCGCGACCTAAGGTCCGGTAATTCCCTGGTTTTCTTACCACTATGCTTGTAGCTAATAGTGATCCTTCGGTCCCCAGTGACCGGTAGCAATGTGCAGGACTTCTTCAATCCAAAAGCACCTTTCCAATAATCTTTCCACTGTGCCTTTCGCCTTGTCCTCGCTGGTAGCATAAACACTCACACTTGCATAAAGTCGGGTAGTCACTTCCTTCATTCACTTCCTTCAAAGTTAGTTACAGATTCTCAGTTATCACTAGGCAGGAGCACGTCTCTGAACCTTTCACTGTCCTTGAGACAGGTGACTGAAGTCTTTCTGCACTAAGCTTCTTCTTTCTTTCAATGTATTCAGGTGAGGTACAGCTCTGACTAGGCTGAGGTGAACTAGACCACCTGTACCAGCCTCCACGTTCTGAACTGATGATAGAGCAGGCTGGACTGCTTCCTCCCTCCAGCTAAACTCCAGACGTCTGCTCTGTCCGAAGACAGGAAACACACTGACTAAATCACTCAACAAACATACACCCTGACCACTCCCTCACAAGTAACTACACTACCCTAAGGGTGTGTCTAGTGTATGTTGAGTGAATGGGTATTTAGCATTAAACTGCTGTCTCGCCACACACTCTCCAGGGTACTGCGTGTGCCTAACACCAGGGCTACACAACACGACCATAGGGTGTACAGCCAGCATCTACCCCTAACACAGGAGACCTGAGCTAGCTCCAATGCCTTCTGTTAGAGGAAATATATAATATGTAACCTGAGCAGCATAATGTGGCCGGACCTGATTTTAGCGATGTGTCACTTGACTGCTTGTAGTTTCAATAAAATAATTTTTTTTATCAGCAGGAGATTATCACTACAGAAATAGTTGTCTCATGCCCTGTAATCCTCCTGCTCTGTGTAACTCCGCCCCAACCACTGATTGGCAGCTTTCTGCCTATGCACAATGTTCAGAGAAAAGCTGACAATCAGTATGGCCGGGGCTATTCAGTGCTCAACTTACAGAGAACTTGTAGATCTGCACCAGAGAAAACAGGGATATTATCAAAATGACACACGCTGAAATCAGGATCTTTGTCCCTACATCATCCTGGTCTCAGACTACATGGAAAAAACCTGCTGACAGATTCCCTTTAACCCCTTAAAATGTCTGTGTCTACCACTGACCACAGCATTTAAATGGTCCAATCCTGCTAAGACCTCCGTGATCTTGGGGTGCTGATGGATGGCCATGGCAGCTTATGGCCATGCTTCATAGGAGACCGTGTTAGAACTATGCTGAAGTATTGCAGTATATAGTGTGGTACAAGTCCCCCCTCTAAGGGCTAAAAAAGTGAAAAGTGAAAAAAAAGCATTAAAGCATCACTCCAGCATTTTGATTTTTTTTCACTGCTGGAGTGATGCTTTAAGCGTAAGGCCCCTGCCCTGGTGATATACTCTCCCTCCAGCGCCTTCACCGTTTTTCGGCACTGCTCCGATCAGTTGTGAACTAGAGATGAGCGACTTTGCCTCCGGGAGGGTCGAGTCGGGTTTCGGACCACCCGACTTCATTAAAAGTCGAGTCGAACGAAATCAGCCGACCGAAACGAAAACCGACCCCAATGAAAGTCAATGGGGAGTAAAAGTCGGCAGTGAGTGGAGGACAGTGAATGCACCGACAGTGCACATTTCAATTTGCGAAACGCGGTTCGGCATCACGTTCGGGCACATTGTGAGCCGAACCCCTGGAACCCGAACATCCAGGAGTTAGCCCATCTCTACTCATTGGCTGAAAAAAGGCACCTGCAAGCATTCTTGGAAAACCGACTCTGCCGCTCGTATCGCCGACCGCATGGCGACTTTACACTATAGTCGGGTTTCGCTCGGCGAAACTCGACTTTGCCAAAAGTCGGTGACTTATGAATCTGGCCGACCTGTTTCACTCAACTCTATTGTGAACAAGTTGAAGATTAAATGATCTCTAAAAGGCTTAAAATTAAAGATGACACATTTTCTTTGTATTTTAGGCAATATATATATATATATATTTTTTTTTAATCTTTTACATTTTAAAAATTGCAAAAAGAAAAATAGGCTGATGCAAAAGTTTGGGCACCTTGCACTGTTAGTACCCCCCATAAGCCTCCCCAACAGGTTTCACATTGCGGCGTAATCAGGGGAATGAGGCTATAACACATTTTATATATAATACATTTTAAATGGCTTGTACTAGTTGAGTGTACAGTATATAGTGCTTCCACAAATGGATAGGTGCAGTGAACTTTAATAGAGGTCTAAAGAAATAGGATTCATCAGCAGTCCAATAGACAATGATTCATGGTAAATTACTTTTATGAGATATTTACCTACTGGCAAGTAGCTAGGAATTGGTGTATCAAGTCATATGAATTGATATCCTAACCACTGTGATTCTTGATCGGAAGGGAATAACAAATATGCAGTATGTCTACAAGTAGTAGGTTCATATTTGTTAACAATTGCCAATTAGTCTATGTGACCAGACAAATAATCAATAAGTCCATGCACCTATTGTCACAATGTTGTTGTCCGGTATCCCAGGACCAGGGGCTCCTTCACTCTCCCTAACATTAAGGGCGCCCTAGCTCGCCCTGTTCCCCAGATTACTTCTGGTGGTGAAGATGTCGGGGCCACATACCTTGCCTTAGCTCCTGAATCCGCCCTCAGGCTGTACCCTTCAGCCACCCAGGGAAGAGGGGAGTAGTAGTGTACCGTAATACATCAACCAGACTAACAAGGTAATACGAACAGGGATAACGAAAAATACCAATGATACAAATATACTCACACCAACAACAGAGGAATGCACCTGGGAGTGAAGGATGGGATAAAACCAGTAGGAGAAGAAGGGGAATTATCACACACCCAAAATCTAGCAACAGTCACAGATAAATCCACCAAACGCCTTCTCAAATAACAACCAACAACCTCCTGCCATGCAGCGAAAGCTAGCTCTGACATTGAGTGCTGGCCAGGGCCCAAATTATATAGATGGGAGTGGCTAGCAGTGCACAGCTGAGCCTTAATGCAGGAAAGCTTCCAGGAGCTCTCAACTGAGCAGATTAACCCCTGCACTGCTAAAATGAAGGTGAAGTGCTTCTAATCAGTGGAGGAGTAGGAGAAATCAGACACTGCGGTCTTCTAGCTCCTCTCTGTTGCAGTAAACCCATAACACCTATAGTACAGTTGCAATTACCAATTGGTCTTCTAATAATGAAAGCACTAGCACTTTATATCAGTAATTGGAGACTATCCATTGAATTATCCACTGGCTAGTACTATGTGCTTTTAAATAGTGTGTTCTTTCACTTGTTAAATAAGAATTTAAAATTCAGTTTTATTTACTGCTCTTAATATGGATCTTTTGCCCCTGGCAATTTGTGTGAATTATCCTCCAGTTGTAAAACACCTCACATGGAAAAGCTGTTTATCATTTGGAGGAGACTGATGGACAGGTCTGACCACTTGATCCTCTATCAGCCGCCATGGTTTAGACAGGAGAACTGTGCAGTCTGTGAGGAAAACTGCACCAAGAGCAGGGAGAGAACCTGTAATTCTTATCTACACAGAGATGCATATCTAGTCCTACAGCGTCTATTTATGCTTATATTTTTATCATAAGTAGATAGATAGATAGATAGATAGATAGATAGATAGATAGATAGATAGATAGATAGATAGATAGATAGATAGATAGATGAGGTTGGTTGAATGGCCCAATGGTCATCAGACCTCACCCAGAAGGAATTTTCTTTTGGGGAGTTATCAAAGGTTAATAACATGATTATATATCAGATATTATTTATTCTGTACAGCTACTTTGTTAGTAAGTGCCACAAAATCATGTCCACGACACATGTGTTAAAGTATAGTGGCCAACTCTTTAATAGTTTCTGCACTTGTGCTATTGCAAACAGGTTGCTAGGATCCAAGACGCAGACAAGACGGATGTAGTCAACTAATCAATTTATTCTCTTGAATGATGGGGTTAATTTTGCAAAGATTCAATTATTAAAATACAGGATATTAAGTAATACAATATTAGCAAAATGACAATTAACACAATTTAACAGTTTCAGTGCAAATTCTCTATCCTATGTGACAATTTTCCAGTAGGAGCGACGCTCTGATGTCTCTTGTGTGATAACTCCCAAGTATGGCGCTCAGAACTATAAGGCCACACATGGGTGTCTCTTCAACACGTTTCCACTTAGGTTCTGGGCACTAACGGGCGTCATTGGTGTTTTCCGCTAGACCACAAGTCCTCCTGACAAAGTAAAGTAATGCTCTATGGGTCCTCCTTACACTGGCCAGTCTCCATCCTGTCTGCTGCCCAGCCCCGGACCAAACCCTGTGCCGTGAGTCACCTTTGGAAGTAACGGACTGGTTCACTTTCGCCTGCGGATCACCATAGTGGACGTCCACTTCTGGATGGCGGCCCACACTCGGTCTTCAGCACTTTACCTGCGACGGGCGCCTATCGGGCTGCGATGGAAAAGCGCTGGGCCTCTGGTGTTGACCGGCGTAGTCTGGATCCCAGGCTAGTCTGGATCCCAGGCCTTGACTGGCATCATCTGGATCTCACTCACTGGCTCACAACGTCCCGCCTGTCTCATTCAAGCGCATCCCAGTGACTCGGCAGGAGCGTCCCTCTCCTCAGGCGTTCCACTGGCTTCACTTGTTGGCACCAACTGAATTCCCATCTTGTCACTCTGGATTTTTATATTGGGTAACTGTGCCATAGATGTCACCTGACCCAGTGCTCTCTTTAGACCTTTCTTTCCTGAAACCCTTCTCCCATCCTTCGGTTCCGCTGGGTTCATTTTGGACAGTAGATGGCAATCTCTGGTCACAAATGCTGTGCCATGCTGAGGAACCTCATCCTCAATATTGTACCAAGTGTACCACAGTAGTCTATCAGTTTGTTTTCTTGGCTGTAGAACTAATATTTTACAGCAGCATTATGTCCTCTTTCCATTAGGTTTCATGGATGACCTGGATGGTAGCATCTATCGTGTGGCCATTTTCTTCCTAATAAGCAATAAGGTTCAGCCTGAACGGCTGGTAGTGTAATAATAATATCATCTTTTCTCCACAAACCATCTGAACATCTAGATCTCTTAAATGAGGCTTGTATGAGAAGGTTCCTCAAGCTGTTCACACGGGCTCCACATTTGCTTGATTGTCTTTTGTTTCTCTTGTGAAATGAGCCGGGAACGCAAAAAATATTTTACAATTTTTTTTTTACAACAAAATAGGACTTATGGGAATGTTAATTGTGCTCGTTATGCAGTTTTCTGGCTTTTCATTATTACTGTTAAACTATAATCAATTCGTTAATGGATTTGGTAATCGGGGAGCAATATTGGAGAGATATTGTGTAAGGCCTCGTGCAAACATCCATATTACTGCTCTGCACTAATTTCTGAGCTGTACGAAGCCGTAATAAGGAACTGCGCACCCATAGTGTGTGAGCCTATAGTGTACTGTGTATACCTGCAATTTTAATTTAGAGGTTATTCTTTGGGATATGTATAGAATTAGAGAGAGAAAAAAATGTTTTCCACTGGAAGCCATAGTATTCTTTTTTTTAAGGAGAATAACTCTATAAAAATATGGTTGCACATGGAATGCCTCAGTAGGGAAACGGATTTCTGCTTACATTTTCATTCTAAAGGATGGATAAATCCTTATTTATAACTCACTGTTCATGTTTTGTCTGATACTTAGGAATATTTTCTGGTTTTTTTTCTTCACTTCCATCGGAATAGAATTTTGCCATTTTTTTCTATTTAAAATCTATCACTTGTGATACATATATAACTTTTCACGTGCACTGCCACTCCATTCTTACTTATGGGAGTGCCAAAGACCTGTGAAGCGCAGCACTCGGCTATCACCGGGAGTCCTATTGAGAATGAATGGAGCGGCAGTGTGCATGATCGACCATCGCTCCATTCACACCCGGTACTTGGGATTGGTGGAGGTCCCAGCGGTCGGACCCCTAGCAAACTGGAAATTATCCTATAGAAATTTTGCAAGTCTGTTTTTTGGAGAACTGGGGCATACACAGTGGTGAGGAGTTAGAAACTTCAAATTGCGCCCCCTTCTGGTGCTAGTTAGCATTGCTAAAATCCTCTAGGCAGGAGGAATTGGTGCTCGTTTGCCCTCATTTCTTTGTCATGATACTTAGACAAATTCCTTATAACTTTGTTTTCTAACAGTGAAAGCTCTTTGGAGAGCTGCAGTCCTGTGTGGGCTCTCACCTCCGCTCTTATTTCCTGGGAACACAGTGTATCAGAGAAAGCGGAATAGAATTTTATCAGCTTGTCAGAAAAAAATAATGAAATATCTTACATGCAGATGATTTTTTTTATCATTTTTTACTAAGTTACAAACTTTTTGTTACTATGGTAACTGAAAAGTCGATTTGTCGAGTTTATTTTTCTTTTATTTTCTAAACAAAATCAAATGCAAGCAAATAACTGGATCTCTACTGAGAAGAATATAGTCTATGACCCCGACTCTAGAACACCAGTATTAGCATGCCAGCCTTAATGAAGCGAGTGCTGGAGTAAGAGGCGCCACATTCAGTAAAGAGGTTATCCAGTCCTCTAATGAAAGTCTCTATGTACTTTACAGACTGCAGACTACAGAATCCTTACAGCGCGCACACCACACGCTGTCAGGATTCTCTGATGTTGCCAATGAGAATGAGATTTACATTCTTCCGACCACATTCCGACTAGACGTTCTCAGCTTCACGCAATGTACTAGAAATGAGCAAGACCGAGCACGTCTAGTGGGAATGTGGCCAGAAAAAATGCAAATCACATTCTTGTCCACTCTGACCAGACAGTCCCTTTTAAAGGCTTGTGCACCTGTTTAATAAGTTTGGCACATCTTTCAGCTGCCATGCACCACCAACATAGATGTGCTGGAGCAGTGGCTTAACTAGATTACAAAGAGAAACAGAGCAAACTTTTTAACGGGACCCCCATTATCATTCTGCCCCCCATGCTGCTGCTTGTCATCTTGCCATACCAAAGCACACTTCTTCCCCCCCCACCACTCTTTACAATTGATTCTCAAGTGTACCAGATAGATGAAATGAATGGCTTAACTTTCCTACACAGATACAGTAACAAAACCAAGGTAACAGCATAGATACAATTTTTGGGGGAGCAAATGGATTGAATAAAAATTCTTTTTAAGCTAAACGCCGTGTTTATTAAAGGGGATCTGTCACCAAAAGTTGACCTATATAAACTATTAATATGGGCATATGAGTCGCCCTCCAGAGCAACGGGAACTCGGATCTGAGCCTATAGACTACTATGGGGAATGTCACGGCAACACAGCTCAGTCCGTGGCTCTGGTGCTCACCCTTTATTGTGGGATATTTACAGGTGAATTGAATATTGGTGTGGGGATTCGTGACGCCATTGAAGGGTTAATAGTGGGCAGCTAGATGTTAAGCCTTCCACAGGTAAGGCTGAGTCCATCAGGTCAGAGAAATGTGTAGGGATGCAGGACAGACGGGGACCCGGCAGTTAGGGGTAATAAGGTAGACCACACACACAAGTCACTTTGGTACCTTTACTGAAGATGTTGCAGGCACTCCCCGGAGCACTGTAGGGTGAAGGGTGTGTCTCGACCACGCACCACAATTGTGGGTTTCCAGGGCAATGGGGTACTCAGAGCGAGCCCGTAGAAGTCTATGGGATTGTCACAGGTAGCGGTGGCTCGGTCTGTGGCCCTGGCGGTCAGGCGTATGTTGGGGGGTATATTTACAGGGGATAATATATACAGTTGTGCGCCACCTGTAGTCTCTGGTAATTTGTACAGCGCTGCTGTAGATCTTGAGGGGATGGTGAGGCAGCTAGATGTCGGGTCCCTACAGGTGGGACTCTTCCCTCAGGTCGATAGTAATGATTGGGTTAGTGCAGGAATGCAATCCAAATAACACAGTCTCACACATCAGCGTCTTTCCATACCTTTACTTCAAGTTGTTCAGGAGGTCCCAGGGAGGCTGATGGGGTTGATGGAGGATGAGCTTTGAGGCAACGGCTAAGCAAGTTAGGGGCCTCCTTTACTTTCAAATGATGATGAGTACAACCAGCATGAAGCGTAGTTCCCTCTATAATCTCCAGCTTTTCCAAGCTGTGCTGCCCGGTCAGTTTTGTGGTTGGAGCCTTCTTCTGAGAGAGCTGAGTTCCAATTCCTGTCGTGCACTGACTCAAGGTTCTCACTCTCCCTGACCCCAGTTACGTACTGACTCTTCAGGGGCTGCTTTCCGTTACCTAGGTCCGGTAAGCCTCTGGGTTTCCTACCACCATGCATGAAGCTATGGTGATGCTTCGGTCTCCAGGACCGGTAACAATGTGCAGGTATTCTATACCGATGGCACTTTTCTGTTTCTTCCACTATGCCCTTCGATTTGCTCAGACTCTAACAGATGTCTCAGTCCGTCCTCTAGTGGGGCACAGCTCTGACCAGGCTGAGGTGAACTGGCTCACCTTTTTCTGGACTCCACTTTCTGAACTGCACAAAGACTGCACTTCCTAACTCTTTCGAGTCACTGACTGAACTGAACTCAGACTACTCAGCACTCCCCTCCACACCCCCGCTGGGTGTGTCCGAAGTGTACGTGATATCATAGAGAGCCCTTAACCGTTACCTCTCCACTCATCTCCTGGTTTAATTGGTTACCAGGGCTACACAGGTGCCATCCGATTCCTCCACTGGGGTAGGTGTGTGGCTCCTGTTCTTGCCTTTATGTGATAAAGTCTGGCCTGCTTGTAGCTGGGCCTAACTTGGTCTCCGTCCCTGCACCTGGCTGACCTTGTGGTTGGACCTTCTCCTGAAGGACACAGTCCCTGCTTGCAGCGCCCTGCTTGCCGGACTCTGTCCTCCTGGCCGGTTACGTATCGCTCTGTGGTACTCCTGGGACTTGTAGTCCTCCAGAACTCGGTGTTTTCCTAATGGGTCGTGGAGATTCCCTATAGACTGGACCCGGCGTCCGGTTGTAATGATCGGGATGAGCTGATTAGGCTCCTCAGTCCCTTCTTCTTTTCACTCGCCTTCGGCCTACCCGGGCCCTCACACAATCACACACTGGCAGTTTGTGGGCAGTGAGAAAGCGTCGGCACGGCTTTCTCACTGAGCTGCACTCACTCGTTTCAGCTCTGACTAGGCTGGAGTGGTTTCCGTTCCACTTTACTAGCCTCCACTATGTTGAACTGAACTGCAGGCTGCAGACTTCAGACTCTCAGCTACCAATGAGCACTCCTCTAACTAACTCTCTTCTGCACTCTCTGAGGTGACTGCCTAGTTCTTTCCTGTGTTCACCCTCCTTTATATGTCTAAACAGCTCCCCTGGTGTCTTAGGGATGGGTGAAGGTGTGTGTATGTATATAATGGACCTCTAGTGGTGTTTCCTTCAGTGCACCCTTCTGGGAGATATGAATCCAGTCGCAGCTGGGCTCCACACATACAGGTTATAGGCTCTGAGGAGGACGCTGCTGGAAGATAACTCTGCTTCAGAACTTTTTTCATGAAGGGGAGTTATCAGTATGATGGCCGCCTTTGCTCTCCGATCTCACTGCAGAGCTGGTGTGATTATACCCTGCCCCAATTTGCAGGTTCCTCTCAGCTTCAGCCTCCAGCTCAACAGGCAGGCAGGGCTTCAATATTGGTACATACGCAGAGATCAGAGAGCTGCAAAAAGTGTGTTTTGCAAGAAAGCAAATTTAATTTCTCCTTCTCTGTGTTAGTTAGTCGTCTCACACTGGAAACTCCCCCTTTTATATAAATAAGCTCTGGAGGCAGATTCTCATGCAGATGAGTGTCCGGCCATAGCCTGGAACAGCTTATTTGCATTATATACAAAAGTGTAGATTTCTTGCAATAAGACATGGGATCGCAGATCTCAGGGTATCATTATATTTAGCTTCCTATGTCTAATGCCATATAGCCAGCTTAGGAGGGTTGATCCTACTGACAGATTCCCTTTAAGCACCTTCCCATTTTTTTCTTACATTTACAAGTCTGGATGTCTTCTTTTACACACATAGGATCATTTTCCACAACATACCAGCAGGCTTTTATTAAACATAATACACGCATGATTTAATATACACACGTGTAAG
>JARQOD010000001.1:939395370-939439735 GCA_033576555.1 Oophaga sylvatica
AAAGGACGCTGTTTTAATGAAAACCTGTTGTTAGGTTTTTAGAAGTTGTAATATTACAACATAAAGGAGCGGTACAGTCCTCTGCCGGTCATATGATTCTTTTTCTGTTCCAGTAAGAAGAATTTTAAAGGGTGAATAAGGCTATGTTCACACATTGCGTATTTGCTGCGTTTTTTATTATGGAAATTGAAAGCTGTGTTTTACATTACAAGCAAAAGCTATGAGATTTCAGTTATTTTTTCCTCGCTGAATTTGAAAACTGCTTCATTTTTTTTTAAACTGCTGCGTGTCACTTCTTACAGCGTTTTGCAGCATATTTTTCACCCATGGAAAGCAATAAGCAAGAAGTAAAATGCAGCAAAAACGCAGGTATCGCGTTTTGCTATGTTTTTGGTGCAGAAAACTCAGGAACAACAGGCACTAAACTGTATGAACATGAAAAATGCAGCAAAAAAAACTCACCAAAAAGCAGCAAAACCTTCTTTTTTTAAGTAGCTTCTTTAGGGTGAGTTTCCACGATCAGTATTCCATCAGGAATTGCTGCGTGTTTGGCGCTGTGCGTTGGCGCAGCGTCAAACACGCAGCGTCCAGATGTTACAGCATAGTGGAGGGGATTTCAAGAAATCCCGTCTCCACTATGCGTAACAACATGCAGGTGGAAGACCTGCGTATCCGGACATGCTGCGCGTCTTTTCAGACCGCAGCATGTCCTAGCGTATTGCGGCGACGCTGCGTTGCCGCAACGGAATTTAACACAGGGCTATGTAGCCCTGCGCTCTTTCCGGAGGTGTTCCGGAGGTGTCCTGAACACCTCCGGAAAGAACGCGCGTCAGAAAGGGGGCGGGGCTTAGGACGGAGCGGAATTTCCGCTCCGTCAAATGCGCTGTGTTTCCTGACCATGGAACCACAGCCTTACTGCCAAGACAGCAGATTTGGCTTGCAGAAAAAAATGCAGCAAAAACCCAATGTATGAACATAGGTTTTGCTGCGTTTTTTTTTTGTTCCTTTTTTTATGCAGATTAAAAGCTGTTTTTTACAGTGCAAGCAAAAGCTATGAGATTTCAGAAATCTTATGCACGCGCTTATTTTTTTTTCCTGACTGAATTGGAAAACTGCTGCATTTTTTAAAACTGCAGCATGTTACTTCTTTCAGTGTTTTTGCAGATTTTTTGCAGCATTTTTTTACCCCTAGAAAGCAATGAGGAAGTACAAAAAGCATTAAAAATGCTGCTATCAGTTTTTGGAGCTTTTTTGGTGAAAAAACGCAGGTACAGCAGGTTGTGAAGCCCATTTTTTTTTACATTTTCCTAAGTTTAAACCATAATGTCTTGGTCTCCTCCCTGAGAATGGCATTTAGGATTAGTACAGTTTAATTAAATTAGTGATATGTGTAAAAGTAAACAATGTCCTACCAAAACAATGCCCAACCAATATGTAAAAATAGGCACTGCCCAACTAATATGTAAAAGTAAGCAATGCCCAACCAATACGTAAAAATAAGCAATGCCCAACCAATATGTAAAAATAGGCAATGCCCAATCAACTCAATGCCCTACCAATGTGTTAAGTAAACAATGCCCGACCAATTAAACTTCCCACTGCTGTTTTTACATTTGCAATTGTGTGTTTTTCCATGAACTCTTATATCCTTAGCTCACGGCTGTGCTTTATTAATGAATCCAGCTTTTTTTTTTTTTTGCTCAGAGTAGTCACTATTTTTTCAGACATAAAAAAAAACTTTTAATCACTAAATAATTTGATCAAGTGGCCCTTTTTTAAAAAAAAAATGTTTTATGGTTTCACATACGACTCGCATTAGTGGCCTAACACCTTGTATATTGTTCATGTGTGTATGGTGGAAGCAAAGCTGAACTTTGGGATCCTGAAAAAAGACCTGAGTTTTTGCCGCAGCTTTTGAGATCAGGTTTTGGCTGCAGAAAAAAAGAAATCATCTAAACAGCAAAATGCAAACATAACCTTACCTATAAGAGCCTTCAAATAAATAGTGGAAATTGCCTTTGGTGACATAACCTCAGCATAATAGCAATGAAAAGCAAATAAAATCCAGTGTAATCATAAAATATAAATCTTTATATCCATAAAATCTCATGATAAATATATTTTAACTGTGAGGGGGGTCATTTTTAAATAGAATCCCTAATCTTAGTGGTGAGACCCTACACTTTTTTGTGATTATTTGCTGTATGCCGTTTCTAAGCAAACTCAAATATTGTTTTCCAGAAATCAATGTCACTAATTCACCATTGACGCAAAACACCAGTGAAAAGCTAGAGAGTTATGTTTTGTATATACGATAAATCAGTATAAAATTAACCTTTTTCATAATGCACAGTATAGAAATAATTGAAGAAGTGGAGACCTGCTCTGTCCATTATACTCCAGTTTTTAGTATGAGAATTGGTCTGCGGTTCCTGTAGAAATGAGTCCAAGAGGCTGAATACGTAACCTCCTGCGGAGCGCACGCTCTAACCTTATGTACCGAGGGCAGCAATGGAGCCACAACTTATGAACGGATACTAGTGTCATGTATCCGATGTTTTGCACTGCAGAGACCATGTATTTTACCCAGCTAATTGAACCATCTCAAATGCTGATCTTGACGCAGTTTTGCATCTCGACCCATGAATAATATGCAGCTAGCAATAGCTGTGACATTATTGTAATTTATCTTTATTTCCGTTTTTATTCCTTTTTTCATCCTGCTAAGTGTAGGAAAAATCTGTTACTACTAGTAATGAGCACTATAAGGTGTTATCTGAGCATGCTCATATGCTAACCGAGTGTCTTCCGCGTGCTCAACTAATATGTCCCGCGGCTGAGTGTATCATGCCTGTTCGACAGATGTAACAGATGCAGGGCTTGCCTAACAAACAGCCGTGAGACATGTAGCCGCTGATGAAATTAAAATGACAAACCACTCATCCTCCAGTCACCCCAGATTAGACTAGGAGCACGGGTCGACCGAGAATGAATCAGGCAATACGCTGGTTCAGACTTCAGAACGTGCCCTAAAGAAAATGGTGCTATTAGGCGGCCATCTCCAGTAAGCACTGAACTCTTTATTCACGTACATGAGATTTCATACACAGAATATTGGGGTGGAGTAAAGGCGGGATTGAGGAAAAAGAGATAAGCTGAATCATGTCTATATATGTACACATTCAGCATCTGGTCATCCTAATTGGTCCTTAGATCTTCTTCTAAGTCCTCCTTGATCGTGTTGTCATCCTCAGTTTCGTTTCTTGAAGAAAGATTCTATTGTTCTCGGGTATCATGTATGTCCTCAATTCTCCAAAGGAGGGGGTATTTCAGTAGAGTGTAATACAGTGATAGGACACAAGATGGAGACAAACACCAGCAGATACTAACATTATCTTATTATTCTTTTAAGGAAAACTTTGTGTTTATAAAATACATATACATACTATGAATATGAAAGTATAAAAGTATAAAATTATATTTTACCTTGACAATCCCCCCTAAACACTAAGTTTTTCCCTTAATTTATGCGGCCTTCGAGACTGTCCATGTGTGGGGACAGGGGTAATGGATTTCTTCGCTTGGTCATTTTAGAAACTGGCCCCTTATGGACCGCCCCCAAACAACCAAGTCCCTACCAAACCTGCACATGGAGTTCTCCCACTATCCCTAAACTAAATCTCTTATTTCCATTTGTATTTTGTTATAGGGGGTTTTATCAGGTTTATCCTGCGGAGTATATTTCTCCATATCACCCTTATCAGTGTCTTCATATAGTAGCGACACAACTTCCTGATGTAGGAAAGTACCTGAGGAGGCGGCTGCATTGGTCACAGCTTTCCTATACATAGATATCACACAACATAGAATTATCAATCCTAGCACCAAAAGCCCTGTTACCACTAAGCAGGCTTGTTGGAGAAATTCTTTAAGTCCTCCAAGCCATCTTAAGAAGAAAGAGGTATCTACTTCTGCATTGGCTTTTATTTCCTGAGCCAGATTTTTAATCTCTGTAAGGGCCACTATAGTTTTACCATTGACTCCAGAATTCTGAGGAATATAAGTACAACATTTTTCCCCTATCATCCCACAGACTTCATCTTTTTCAGCTAGAATCATGTCAATGGCCAGTCTATTTTGAAGAGTCAGTCTTTTGTTTTGGGCCCAGTTTCTCAACTATACCCTGGAAAGCATCTTGACTAAAATTGATATTGATAAATCTTTGCTTGGTGTAGTATATATATTTTATCCAATCTACATTGTAATTGATCTGCACAGTTGGGATGAGAGAACGGAAACCCGCCAGGATCTGATTCTGAGCTTTGTATTCGTCTGGGACCCCCCTAGGAACACCTATGGGATCCATATAAACTTTGGGATCCTCAGCATAACTGGTGTGCAGCTGACCCAGACTCCTTCTTTTTCTGGATATCAGTGGAGCTATATTCTCGGATCCAGACTCTTTCTCACGTGTCTTTTAATGACTACCTAGTCTCCGGGCTGCAGGCTGTGACTCCCAGGATCCTGGTTCGGATCTGGAAGAGAACTGAAAACATTATCATATACTTTCTTGAGTCTTTTATACAAATCCCTTACATATGAGCTTAATACATGGTTACTTATTTCCAATGCTTGGGAAAAGAAACATCCTAAACTAAGCACTTTGCCAAATAGTACTTTATACGGAGAAAGTCCAGTTTTTCCTACTTGGAGTGTACCTTACTGAGTATAGGGCTAATGGTAAACATTCAGGCCAAGATTTCCCTGTTTCAGCCATGGCCTTTTAGATTTTTAACTTCAATATCCTATTTAGTCCTTTTACTTTTACACCGCTTTGTGGTAATATGGGGTGTGGAAAACTTGTTGAATTCCCAGCGCTGTCAAGACTTCATTCATTATTTCACCTGTGAAATGTGTACCTCTGTCACTTTCGATCACCTTTGGTACTCCATACCTGCACACCACCTCCACAAGCAGCTTCTTTGCGGTTGCCGCAGCCGTAGCCTTGGCAATCGGGAAAGCCTCCGACCAACCTGAGAATAAATCAAAAACACACCAACACGTACTCCCATGAACCTGATTTTGGCAACTGAATATAATCAATCTGCAGTCTCTGGAAAGGATAGAGGGGCCGAGGGGCGTGTTTGGGTGGTGTCTTGACTACCCTTCCCTGATTATGTGTAGCACATACCATGCATCCCTGGATCAAACCTTCTATACAGGTGGAAAAGCCTGGTGCCGCCCAATGCTTCTGCATCACGCTCATCACAGCAGTTTTGGACTGGTGGGTTGGCCCATGTAACATCTGGGCGACCGCAGGGTACAACGCTCTTGGAAGGCATCGGCGCATCCCTCTTCCCCATACCCCAGTTGCTGCATTCAGACATGCACCTTCTTTTTCCCACTTTTCTACTTCCTCCTGGCGCACCTGAGCCTGCATCTGGGCTAAGGCATCCTCCGACACAAAGGAATTTTTGGGAGCGCTTACCTGGTGCATCGTTACCCCTTGGAGTGGTCTACTGGCTGCTGTTTTTACTGCTGCATCGGCCATTGCGTTTCCTTTACTCACCTGATCAGTGCATCTGGTATGTGCTTTAACTTTTGACAACTACTTCTTTTGGTAATTGTAATGCATCAATTAACTGCTGGACTGCGTCAGCATTTTTAATGGGATGTCCTGCTGCCATCAGGAATCCTCTAGACTTCCAAATTGGACCCAAATCATGAGCTATACCGAATGCTTATCTAGAATCTGTGTAGGTGTTAACAATTCTACCTTCAGCTATCTTACAGGCCTCGGTCAGAGCCTTAAGTTCAGCCTCCTGGGCCGACTGATGTGGAGCATTGGTTCTGCTTTGATTACTGCATTCAGGGAGACGATGGCATACCTGGTGTGGAAGGCACCTGAGTCATCTTGATAGCGAGTTCTACAAAAGATTTAAAGTCAACATTATGTCTTTCAGTTTCAAACACTGTGGGTAGACCTGCTGTTTCCTGTGCCATAAGCTGAACAAATCATAAGGAATCTCCTCTCTTGGATCTTCTTTGTACAATACCGTACAATACCTGACCTCCCCCCTAGATCCGAGAGAGGTAACAATGTGGCAGGATTAAGTGTGGTACATCTCTGCAAAGAAACATTTGGAGGCATTAAAAGTGCACATTGCAATCGAAGGTGACGTGCAGCTGAAAGGTGTGCCGGTTGCACCTGGTTCAGTATGGTGTATACATCATGAGGTGTAAGTGCTGTCAGTGGATAATCAAGAACGATATCTGATGATTTGTGGAGCAATAGTCCTACAGCATGTACCGCCCGTACACAGGACGGGCCCCTCTAGCCACTGCATCTAGTCTTCACTGAAACAGGCCACTGCCTTTGATTGTCACCATGTAACTGAGTCAATACTCCTGCCGCGTGTCCCCGCTGTTCATAAAGATACAGGATGAATGGTAGTTCATAGTTGGGGGTTCCTAGCGCTGGAGCTGCCACAATCCTGTTTTTGAGGGAAAATAAAAACCGTCTATACCTTCAGGAGTTAGTTTAAAAAGCACAATGGTGATACAGTCATAGAGAGGTTGCATGAGGATTGATACAGCATGTATCCACTGCCTGCAGTAGAAAATCAGTCTAAGAAATATCCTAAGAGCAGCAACATTAACAGGCATAGGAAAGTTCTGTACAGCTTCTTTGCGAGCGCTGGTCAGATGTCGACCCCCGGTGTAATGCAATGTCCCAAAAAGATAACTGAAGATTTACAGAATTGCAGTTTATCCTTTAACGCTTTACACCTGCTTGGTACAAAAACAACATAAGTAATATTGTTGCAATACGACACTGTTTCCTGGAGGGGGCACAAATCAGTAAATCATCAACATATTATAAAAATAACATTGGCAAGATCAATAACTGTAAACTAAGCAGCATCCTGAGATATCTGGAACAAAAGTGTATATATATATATTAGACACCACTGGAGTTTCCAGATCAGTAGCTGCATTAACTGCCCATAATTTTTGTACCAACCCGTACACAGGGTTAAGTTGAAGGGGGGCTGGAGTTTGCTATGTGGCACTGATAAGAACTGTCCTTGGACCTGCAGCTGCCTGCTTGCAAAATGATTGTTCGGAGTGGACAGGGAAAACATACAGGATTACATTCTGGACAGCTTCAGTAAGTAATTGTTGGGACCTAGGCATATTAGTAGAAGTATATCGTGATTTCATTGCATATATTGCATATTGACACGGCAGCTGTCCTGCTCTGGTTGCTGGGACCTGTCCTATTTCTAGCTGACCACACGTTTGTATATACGAATTAGATTCGTCCTGTATCATGGGTCCGCCTTTCTGTGAAATTGTTGCGGCCAGTCCTCCAGCATAGTGGAGTTGATTATTTGCAGCATTTACTATGACCCCAACATGTTGTTTCGTAAAATCCCCTGTCCTTATCCTAAAGAGTACATCATGACAGTGGGGTCCAGGAATAACATTGGAATATATTTCCTGAAAATCTTCTCTTTCCTCTGTGTACTAGCAACGTCTAGCGACATGATTTTACAAACAGTGCTCTGCTTCAATCTGGTGTCATAGTGACAGTTCCATCAGATATACTCAATACGTGCTTGCAATTGTAACAACACATCACATCCTAAAAGATCACATTGACCCCGTGGTGATATCACCAACCGTGTGTGCACAGTGGTTCCTTGAATCTGCAGGGGAATCTTTTAGTGACGGGGAGCAGGATAGATGGAGAGTTATAAGAGTCGCTATAACATGGTGGGAGAAATCACTTTTCCCAAATGGCCAGTCCTCTTCTGTAATTACTGAATTGTCTGCCCCCGTGTCCACTTGGAACTCAACCTCATGTCCCCCTGGTAGGTTCACCTGTACTGTGCAATTAGGAGTGGGGTGGAGACAAGGGGGTTCATGTGCAAGCTACCTCTTTTTGCCTGCACTAAATCATGTTGTGCCCCCTGTGCTATTCTGGCTAGATCCTCTGCTTTAACTGATCTCTAATCCGGTCTACTTACTTTCAGTTTTTCCTTGTCACTTTTTTTTTTTTTTTTTTTTTTTTTGCCATTCATATAAACCTTGCTAGAACTTTCTCACTAGTCTTGTTTTCTTTGACAAAACCCATTTCCACCCAAGTTTTCCTTAGAGTCCAGAAATAATCCTTTGGCTCTTTCCTGAACTCTGTCTTCTAGTGTAACTTCCTTTCTCTGCCTGTCTATTTGCTTCTCACATACTCTGACCTTCTATTCTTACGTACTGTGTCTATTCCAAAAACCTATTCAACAAAATCTGAAAACTGTTGCACTCTTGCTCTGCGTCTCTATGCTGAATGCCTGATGGGAGGGGTAAGTCGGGTCGCTGCGCAGTTTGTTAGTGTGCTCTCCCTCAGCCTTCAGCTTCCTTATCTGTAGAATGACCTTGGTGTACAGCAAAATACCATCTCGCTGCTACCAGCACTTCCTCCCTCCCTTATACCTTTGCTTGCTGTCACTGACTCCTGCATTCTTAGATCCGTTCCTACAAATATAACACTTGTATATCTCATTTATCAATCTATTGTATCTAGCTTCATCTGCCAATTTTCCCTTTTTCTGTTTTCTATCCCACATCTAACCAATCATAACAGTTTTCATTCCCTGGGCGGATGACATAGAGATAAAATATCCCTTTTCCCCTAAGTTTAATATATTGATCCCTTGAAATCATTCCTATCACAGTTGAATATTTGATAGAAATCGAACTTAAAGACAACCACAGGGGTTGTAGTATTAACCCAGAAGGTGGGCATACTGGCACTACTGGAGATCAGGATATAGCTCAAAAGGATATGTAGATCAGAAACTTCATGACTGCTGATTAATCTTGTCCTTCTTGCAATGGGAGGCGTGAATCCAGGTGCTCTTGCCCTCGAGCTTCGGGCAGTAGGGGTGGACAGGATCACAGTGTAGGGACCCTCAAATCTGGGCTGGAGACAGTCTCTTCCCATAAATTTTTATATATATAAGGTCATCAGGCGAGAAATCATGCACCGTGTCACCTGTAAATTCTGGGAGAGAAGCAGACACTGCAGAGTGGGTGTTAGTTAACTCTTTAGACAAAGCAATCACAAATTTACTACTTTATCATTGGTTTCAAATAATTCCTGGTGCCTAATGTCTTCTGTTTTTAACATACCAGCATGATGGAGTATTGAATATATGATGGCCCGAAGAGTGGCCCGTGACTCATTTGGGTTTAGGGATCATGGACTGGACCTACTGCATGGATGATGATATCAGCGGGAAGGTCCCCTGCATGAGTAGTCAGAGTTTGTCCAGGTGACAAGGGACCATGAGTGTGTATATGAGCCATGCATTCTGCAGTGACGATGGGACCACCAGCTTGGGCTATTAATAGAGCCAGACCCCCTTTCTTGGAGCAGTTTGAGTTGGCAGGACTAACTATAGCACCAACCCGATGTGTCAGGATATCACCGTACCCTATGGATAATGTCACTGGATTTCAGTTGCGGTCTGTGTAATGCTGTGAATGGCTGGGATACCAGTTTTCAAGTGCACCGGGAGCTGGGGGCCTGACCGGGGTTTCCGTGAATCTTACAGAACGACTGTCCTCTCTGAGGATTTGTGAAGGAGAGGAAGGTGCCTTATCTCTGAAGTAGGGGTGGAATAGGCCCTAGGACCAGGGGTTAACAATGGTGGTGGGGGAATGGAGGAGGGAAGAAAAGATACTGGTGCTGCTGGGGATAGTGGTAGCTGTTGAGGGGCCCACCCTCTTCTATCTCCTGATCCTCCTCCCCTTCATTAGATCCCATAATATCATGGCGGCGGCTTCTGATATTGTTTGAAAAACTGAAGATTCATGCATTGCAGCAATGGCCGGGTTGGGGTGAGTGAAAGGGAACAATGGTGTTGCATCTGGTGCCATGCTGGGAGCTGTGGCCTGTACAGATGCAGGTGGGGGCTGGTAGTAGGCCCCAGTTGGTGTCAGCAAGGGATATAGGCCTGACTGGGTGTGCTTGGGTGTCTCAAGATGGCCACCGGAGGAAATGGGATGTCGACCATTTCCGGGTGTATTAAGATGGCCACTGGGTTTACCAAAATGGCCGCTGGGTGTGGGAGGGGCGATGGGCTGGGCATTACACCAGGAGCGACCCACCCCACAGACACGGCAGGTCTCCGCCCAGGGCGGATTCTGTTCACCACACACATGACAGGTCCAACCTCCCTTTGTTCTAAGATCGGCACCATTATAGGGCGGTGGCCGAGGGCTTGGAGCGGCCATTTTAGTTACATCAACAAGATCATATGCAGAGCATTTTACATATCCGAACAAAGGCTCAGCACTTTCCGAACCTCCTTATTCCATCTACCTCTTTCCAACCCTCAACTTTCAAATCATTTACTACTCTCAAATGTGCTTGGGCTTGATGCAGAAGTCCCTTATCACCCAACTTTCCTTTCTTCTATGCTACATAATCCTTCTACACTGAAGGCTGAAATCTGCTCATACTCGGTAAGCTCACTTTCTTAACAGCCTTCTTGCCTCCACGTGATTCCATCAATTCAACCACTCCCAAAGCACCACCCTCTAACTTATGGAGTTTTTCAGATTTAAACAGACGCATCATGATTTAACAGAGTGAAATGATCTGTCGCGACTCAGACCACCGGTGCCACTTGCAGGTCACCACCCGTCAATACAGAGTCCCCGCTCCATGTGTTGACAAGACAAAAAGTCCCTGCTCAATTTGTCCCTTCCCTAACTGTGGGTGATAACTTTACAGCACAGTCCACCGTAACACTCTACACAGTACAGAGTCCCCGCTCCATGCACTGACACTGGGGCTTCTCCTAATGAGACTCCCCGTGTTGGACAAAGAGCCCCTGCTCCATTTGTCACTTCTCAGACGAAGAGTCCCGGCTCCATTCGTCACTGATTAGACTATCATGTGCGTCTTCTATCCCACTCAACACTTCAAGAATCTAAAATTTGTCCCAACTTTATTCTAACAGTCACGGGAGGCAATTATCTACATAAAGGTACAGTGACCGGAGGAGGAGGAACGTGGTGTTTTGACTCAAGCACGTGCAGGCAATGCAACGTCACTCGGTCACACTTGCTGGTTCGTGGCGTGGGATTGCCCTTGGTCTCACCACTCAACCAGTCACCCATCCAGACCCAAAAAGACAATACAGCTTAAGCCCACAATGACTGACACACAGGCAAGTGGGACGCATATAAAATATATGATCCCAACTTACCGTGTTCAACGGAGGCTGCAGTCCTCGCTTCAGTCACCGCGGGCAACACCGCAAAGTCCTCGGGACGGGTCCGGACGGGCGGCAATCCACGGCCCCACGTTGGGCGCCAATTGATGAAATTAAAATGACAAACCACTCATCCTCCAGTCACCCCAGATTAGACTAGGAGCACGGGTCGACCGAGAATGAATCAGGCAATACGCTGGTTCAGACTTCAGAACGTGCCCTAAAGAAAATGGTGCTATTAGGCGGCCATCTCCAGTAAGCACTGAACTCTTTATTCACGTACATGAGATTTCATACACAGAATATTGGGGTGGAGTAAAGGCGGGATTGAGGAAAAAGAGATAAGCTGAATCATGTCTATATATGTACACATTCAGCATCTGGTCATCCTAATTGGTCCTTAGATCTTCTTCTAAGTCCTCCTTGATCGTGTTGTCATCCTCAGTTTCGTTTCTTGAAGAAAGATTCTATTGTTCTCGGGTATCATGTATGTCCTCAATTCTCCAAAGGAGGGGGTATTTCAGTAGAGTGTAATACAGTGATAGGACACAAGATGGAGACAAACACCAGCAGATACTAACATTATCTTATTATTCTTTTAAGGAAAACTTTGTTTATAAAATACATATACATACTATGAATATGAAAGTATAAAAGTATAAAATTATATTTTACCTTGACACCGCAGGGTCTCAAACATATTATTCGAGCACGCCAAAGACACTTGCTTAGCACCTGAGCATGCTCAGATAACTCCTCATCCCAGCACCTTCACTCAGCACTAGTTACTACTACTTGTAAGTATTTAAGAGGCTGCTATACTAAAAAAAAGGGGATATATCTCTTATACTATGATACTTAGACATATGTATTTATCTTAATATTGTAAAATGTTCAATAAAACTAATTAATGGGAACTTGTGACCATGAAAATGCATCCAGTCTGCAGGCATCATGGTATAGAGCAGGGGGAGCTGTGCAGATTGATTCATAGTTTAGTGAAAAAAGACTCAGTATATTGTGTGTTATTTTCATTTATACCTTGTCTCTTTCTGAGATTTTGGGTCCAGTGGGCGGCCCTAATATTGATTGACAGCTATCTCTGAATGCACACTTATACAATGAAATATTAAAAAAACACAAAAATAAATATTCCAAAAATAGTGCAAATAACTTATTTCCTGATGGTTTCCGTGCTCATCCGCTAATCATATCTAGATTTCCAATCTATGTTCCATCTACAAATCTCAGCAGACAAAAGGCAAATGTCTTGCTTTCCTCTGCTGGTCTCCAGTTCTCTTCTTGGAAGACGTACAGTATAGTAATGAAACATTGCTGCATCACTGAGATTTTAGGCAAAAGGTACTGAAAAACTTTCAGATAAATATTGGGTATGTATAGACTGTCACCAATATTTTCCCAGTATAAAGTACGGCCACCAAATTTAATGCCTCTTTCACAGTATTTTAGCAGGATGTATATGACTCCCCGACCCCGTCTGTAGAACCAAAAAAATACCTTTTATAACCCCCATACGGTGTGGTCCGGTCCAATGAGCATCTCTCTCTTGCTTTGGCGCCTCCCTGTTGCCGTCCTCCTTCCCTGCTTCATGCGGACGATGCATCCTACGTCATCCGCACAGCACTCCCAACCTTACTCCAGTGCAGGTGTACTGTGCTCTTCACAGCTAAGCTCAGAGCAAAGTACTGTAATATTAATTTGCCGGGAGAGGCCAAAGATTGCCGATGACCCAGAAGTAAACCTGGCGCTTGTGCACTGCAGTATTTTGCTCTTTCCTCAGCAGGGCAGCTAAAAGTGCGCCTGTGCTAGAGCATGATTGGGGACACTGAGCGGATGATGTGTTGTCATATGCAACAGATTAGGACTTCTATATTATAAGTAAAAGGAGGACTTTATGCTGACCTGACAGTAGATGGCGATGTTGTGTAACGTTTCCTTGTTTAATGTATTGTATAATAATTAGTCTCTCTTCTTGTTTAGTTTCACTTTCGTTTTGTTCCTGTGTTTGCTGATGCAATGCTGTAATGACTGTGCATTATTCCTTTACTCATGTTCAGAGAAGTAAATGCTTGTTATCCCATGCAACTTGCTCTGTGAAGTTTCCTCTGCAAAGGTGTGGATTCAGAAGCTGTGCAACATGATGTAGGATACTTCACCCACATGAAGCAGGGCAAAGAGAAGTGTGCCTGCGCAGGAGCACAATGGGGAACAATGTGGATGATGTAGGATGCTTCACCCACATGACGCAGGGCAGAGAGAAGTGTGCCTGCGCAGGAGCACAATGGGGAACAATGTGGATGATGTAGGATGCTTCACCCACATGACGCATGGCAGAAAGAAGTGTGCCTGCGCAGGAGCCCAATGGGGGACAATGTGGAAGATGTAGAATGTTTCTGTGTCGACCCGCCACCACAATTGTGGGTTACCAGGGCAATGGGGTACTCAGAGCCGAGCCCATGGAAGTCTATGGGGATTGTCACAGGTAGCTGTGGCTCGGTCTGTGGCCCGGGCGGTCTGGCGTATGTTGGGGATGTATTTACAGGGGATAGGTTTATATACAGTTCGTGACGCCACCTGTAGTATTCTGGTAATTTATACCAGCGCTGCTGTAGATCTCTGAGGGGATGGTGATGCAGCTAGATGTCGGGTCCCCTACAGGTGGGACTCTTCCCTCAGGTCGGTAGTTAGGTAGGGATTGTGCAGGCATGCAATAATAACTCAGTCTCACAGCGTCTTTCCATACCTTTACTTGCAAGATGTTCAAGCAGGTCCCAGGGAGGCTGATGGGGTTGATGGAGGATGAGCTTTGAGGCAACAGCTAAGCAAGTTAGGGGCCTCCTTTACTGTCCAATGAAGATGAGTACGACCAGCCTGAAGCGTAGTCCCCTCTATGATTCCAGCTTATCCAAAGCTGTGCTTCCCAGTCAGTTTAGTGTTAGGAGCCTTTCTATGAGGGAGCTGAATTCTTATTTTGTCCTGCAGAGACTCAAAGTCTTCACTTCCCCTGACCCCAGTTACGTACTGACTATAAGGGGGTGTTTGCCGCGACCTAGGGTCCGGTAAATCTCTGGTTTTCTCTTCACTATGCTTGTAGCTAATAGTGATCCTTCGGTCCCCAGTACCGGTAGCAATGTGCAGGACTCTTCCAAGCCAAACGCACTTTTCCAATAATCTTCCTTCCACTTTGCCCTTCGATTTGCTCAACTCTTAATAGCTAGTTCAGTCTTTCTTCCAGTGGGGCACAGCTCTGACTAGACTAAGGTGAATTAGACCACCTGTACCAGCCTCCACTTCTGAACTGATGACAGGCTCAAACTGGACACGTCTACTCTGTCCAAGGACAGGAAACTGACTGACTAGAAATCACTCCCTTCCACACCCCTGCTGGGTGTGTCAGAAGTGTACATGATGTCATGAAGAGACCTTAACTGTTACCTCTCCACTCATCCTCCTGGTATTGTGTACCAGGGCTACACATTCCCCATGGTAAACGACAGCACTCCCGGGCTGTAAAATATAAAAGAGACATTTTTGTTTATGCAATAAACATTAACAATAACATAATTCGTCCCATCCGGGAGGTGAGGATATCTTGAACGTTGCGAACAATAACATTATTATAGAAATACAAAAGTATTAAATAGCATTCAATAAATATACAGTATACTTGTGAAGGACCCGCACCAAACCTTCAACGTGGGTCCTGGGTGGGCTGCAGGACATCCGAATGCAGACCTCACTCAGTGCCACACCACACGGGTTTTTGGTTCAGAGGTAAGTCAAGGTTTCATGTGAAACCATTAAAAAGGCACTTTAGTGCAACTATTTACAGGATACAGTTTTTGGGCTGGCTCAGTCCTCAGCCTCTGAGTCCATTGTTAAACGAAGACATAATAGGGAAAAACACATATATATATATAGACTTTTTACAATTTCACATAATTCGTTATAACTACTGCTGATATCTAATGGGTAATTTCCCTTTTGTGATTCTCTCTGATCTACGTGGTGTAGTTTCAGGTATATCAAGTTGCGATCTGTCTGCACTGCGTAACGGCAAACTATAGAACTGCCTTAATCTTTCTATGGATCTGGCAAGCGTACTGATGGCTGGGCGGTGTGAGTCAGCTTCACCAGGGGATCCCATAGTATGGGGCGCTGCTTCAGATGATCCATCTTGAGTTCCACAGGTTGAGGTGTTGCTGGGATGGGTAACTCCTGAGCGGGCTCAACTGGCACCACAGGCACAACTGGAGGTAAACTTCCTCTTGTGGCTGATAAAACTGCAACACTGGAATTATCACAGCATCTCCCAGTCTGGCCAATCCGCAGGAAAATCTCCCAGATCGGTGTGTATGACCTCTTCCTTTCTTTCTCCTTGATTGAGGACAGGGTTCTTTTCACAACGCTTTAAGTGTTCTGGACACAACTTCAAATGATCTCTGGACACAGTGATTGTTGTTCTTCCTCCGTCTTTACTGACGACACAAACTTTTCTGTTGTCATATTTAGAATCTTGTATGACGTAGGGTTCTTGCTCCCACTGATTATCCAGTTTGTGCATCTTCCTTTTTCTTTTTAATACTACCTCTCCAGGCATCAAAGGCTTGGCAGGAGCATTTCGGTTGTAAACATCTTCCTGTTTCTCCCGTGCCTTATTGAGACTTTCCTCCACACAGATTTGTACTCTTCTGTATTGCTCTTGCCGATTGACGTCCCAGTTTTCAACAGCAGTCGTCTGCCTCCGGTTCTACCACTCCAAGTTCTAATCCATTGGTAGTTTTCCGGGCCTTGCTCTCATAAGATAGGCTGGAGTGCAGTTAGTTGAGCTTACAGGTATATGATTGTACAAATCAACCAAATCAGGTAGTAAATCCGGCCATCGATTCCTGTCTTCCAACGGTATGGATCTCAACAAGTCAAGGACAATATGGTTCATCTTTTCACAAAGACCGTTGGTTTGAGGGTGGTATGGTGTCGTTCTAATTTTCTTGCACCCGTACATATGACAGAATTCCTTGAATAAATCGGCTTCAAAAGCAGGTCCCTGATCGGTTAAGACTTGCTCCGGATACCCATGCGGTCTGCAGAAGCTTGCTTGAAAGGTCTTCGCGGCCGTCACTGCGGTCTGGTCCTTAACTGGAACAACTACCAGAAATCTGGAGTAATGGTCCACCATGGTCAAGGCGTATGAGTATCCAGATCTACTTGGCGACAATTTGACGTGGTCCAGGGCCACAATCTCCAGGGACGAGTCGTCCGGATAGGTTGCAGGGGTGCCTTCTGACTACCGTAGTCCTTTCTTCTGAGACCACAGGGTCCACAGTTCCGACACCACCTCTCGATGGAGCTGCGCATCCCTACCCAGTAGAACCGGCATCTCAACAGGGTCTCCAGCTTTCTCCAGCCAAAGTGTCCTGCTTGATCGTGGTACGCTTCCAACACCATTGGGACGTCTGCCTTGGGGACCACTATTTGCCAGACCATTTCATGGGTTCTGGGGTTGACGTATCTCCTGCACAACTTCTCACGGTATAGGAACAACCTGCTTTTCTCGTTCCACAGGAGCTTGGCTGACATAGGTGCATCCTTTTCCAGAGAGGAGCCTTCCTGTCTTAACAACTCCTTGATGCGGCTGACCACTGGATCACTGTCCTGAGTCTCTTTCCAACTATGATGGGGTAAAGGATTTAATGTTGCACCATTCTGCTTTCTGTGGACTCGATGCTCGTGGACTACCCCATTTCGATGGAACGCAGGTAGCTCAATTTCTTCCAGGTCGTCCGATTCTTCTTCCGTATCAGAGTCATGCGGCATTCGGGACAACGCATCAGCATTAGCATTCTTTCGACCTGCCCGGTACTTGATAGTAAACTGGTAATTGGACAACCGGGCCATCCATCGCTGCTCCATGGCACCCAGCTTGGCGGTTTCCAGGTGCGTTAACGGGTTGTTGTCTGTGTACGCCGTGAACTTATTGGAGGCCAGATAGTGCTTAAATCTTTCAGTAATGGCCCAGACCAGCGCCAGAAACTCCAGCTTGAAGCTGCTATAATTTTCCGGATTCCTCTCCGTTGGCCTGAGTTTTCTGCTAGCATAAGCGATGACTTTTTCTTGGCCATTCTGCTTCTGACTGAGAACTGCTCCCACCCTTCATTACTGGCGTCGGTGTACAACAGGAACGGTTGGCTGTAATCAGGATAGGTTAAGATCTCATCACCTGTAGGATCTCTTTCATCTTTTGGAATGCTTCAGCCTGTTCTTTACCCCAATTAAAGGGAGGGTTTCTGCTCTTTAAGGATTGTCCTACCAGGAGGTCCTGTAAAGGAGCTGCCTTCTTCGTGTAATCTTTCACGAATCTCCTGTAGTAACCCGTTAGTCCCAGGAACTGTCGCACTTCCTTAAGGTTCTTCGGCTCCGGCCACTTCTGGATGGCAGTGACTTTCTCTGGGTCCGGCGCTACTCCTTCCGAACTGACGATGTGCCCCAAGTATTGTACCTTCTGTTGAGTAGATGGCATTTTGAGGGTTTTAATTTCATCCCGTACCTGGACAGGGACTCGAATACTTCTGCCAGGTGCTTCAGATGGTCCTCATATGTCTTGGAATACACGATGACGTCGTCTAGGTATAGCAGCACGGTTTCAAAATTGAGATGTCCCAGACAGTTTTCCATCACTCTCTGAAATGTTCCTGGGGCACTACTGAGCCCAAACGGCATTCTGTCGAACTCACAGAGCCCCATTGGGGTGGTGAAAGCCGTTTTCTCACGATCCTCCTCAGCCACAGCCACTTGCCAGTAACCACTAGTCAGATCAAGGGTAGAAAAGTAGTTAGCCGTTTTCAGAGCAGCTAATGATTCCTCTATACGTGGTAACGGGTATGCATCCTTGTGTGTTATGCGGTTCACCTGCCTGTAATCCACACACATTCTCATACTACCATCTTTCTTTTTAACCAGAACTAGAGGGGCTGCCCAGGGGCTACAACTATCCCTTATCACCCCAGCTTTCTTCATATCATTCAACATTTCTTTAGCCTTCTGATAATGAGCTGGAGGTATGGGCCTATACCGCTCTTTGATGGGAGGATGACTGCCAGTAGGGATATGATGTTGTACTCCCTTAATTGTCCCAAAATCAAGTGGATTTTTGCTAAACACTTGGGCGTACTCTTGCACCACCCGTAATACCCCTTGCTTCTGGTGAGCGGGAGTGGTGTCCGTCCCAACATGGAGTTGCTGACACCATTCCGCCACCTGAGTTGCTGGGTCATTGTCCTCCTCTATTTGACAGGAGTCTAAGGACTCAGCCGGGAGAATAGAATTATTATCAACAGCATGAAGTTTAGCAATGGTTGCATAACGGGGTAAATTTACCTCATCATCTCCCCAATTGAGAAGCCGTACCGGTACTCTTCCATTCACCACTTCTACTACTCCTCTAGCAGTCATAAGTGTAGGTCTATGTTCTGAATGGTGGGGTTCTACTACAGCTTGGTAATTCTGTCCTCTCAGACCTATGGCTGCCCTGCACCAAATGATCATTTCACTCATTGGGGGTATCACAATAGGATCTGAGTCAGTGACCCGTACATTACCAATTTCGCCGTCGGTAAGCTTCGCTTGCTGCTGACACACCAGGGCCCGGATCTCTCTTTGGATTACTCCTCTCTGCCTTGGTCGGGCAATCTCAGCGAGCTGTTGGAGCAAGAACACAACTTCTCCCAAACAATTACCGATAATGTTAGTACCCAAAATGATATTTAAACCGTTCTCCTCATTTACAGTCTTTACTACCAGAAGCCCTTGGTCTTTCAACTCCTCTCTGCCCACCTTTACATCTACACATTTTGTTCCGAGTACTTCTACAGGAAGACCATTCGAAGCATACACAGTAAAGTCAAGGCTCGGAGGTTTAAGACTGTCCATTGACCAGTACTTGGTATATAGAGCATCAGGTATTAGGGTCACCTGGGACCCAGTGTCTAACAATGCTGGAACAGCAATACCATCTAGAATAATAGACAGGTAGGGTCGCCCGCCCACATACCTGCGGTTCCAGTCTAGGGGGCCTGACGGGTATTCTCCTGGGTGTTGGCCCTTGGACCCAGGTTCTGCCCGTTTAAAGGACACTGTGTAGACAGATGACCTTTCCGGTTGCAGCGGTAACAGATGATCTCTCGACGAGAAGGGTGTTGATCAGAGGTTGCTCCTGGGGGTGGCGTTGTCCTCCTCCGGGGGGGCGACGTCTTCTTTCTTCTCCGGTGCATCCACGGAACGTCCTCTGGGCAGTCAGCTAACAAGATCTTTCCTTCCTCCTCTTTCCGCAGCTGCAGGGCACTCATTACAGCAGCCAGATTTTTAGTCAGCTGGCGCACCTCTGAGCGCAGACAGTCCAATTCACTAGGAGGTGTCACCTGCGCTTTGGCTTCAGCCACTAGCGGGGAAAAGGGGGTTACTGCCGGTTCCGAGTGACTTCACCTGATGATGTTGGGTGCCACCTCAGGTTTGCCCAGGGGCCGCAGCCCTTTTATTGCCATGTCCTTTAGGGCATCAAAGGTAGCATCCGGATGATCTAAGGACCACCAATTTACAGTTCTGCGTTCCTCTGGGGATCTCAATCCCTGTATAAATTGTTCTTTCAGCATTCTATTCTCGTCGATAGCATTTAAATTGTTAATTTGCTTGAGGGCTCTCAGGGCTCCCTGTAGTCGGCAAGCATAGTCCCGGATGCTGTCACCTGGCTGTTGTGAACAGTGATAGAAGGCCATCCGGAGATCCGTTTCTGTGCGGTCTTCAAATATGGCATGCAGCTTAAGGAAGATCGCAGGTACCGACTCCTGATCAACGGTATCCCAAGTCTCCACTTCCCTCTCAGCAGCGCCAGTTAGCTGCCCTATTAGCACAGCAGCTTTTTGTCTCTCAGGCATGGAGTACATTTCTAGGATGCTGCATAACTTCCGCTTGAAGCCTGCTAATGTGCCTGGCTCACCGCTGTATTGGGGAAGCCATTTCGCCCCAGGCATATATGGGAGCGTTAGTGGCATGATCGGGACTACCGGACTGGGTGCGGCCTGCGCCCCCATCTGGCGCTACAATACCAGACGGTGCGGGATTGGGGACTCCGGCCGGGGCCGCACTGTCAGCCGGTTGTTGTGACATCTTAGCGCCCCCTTGGTTAAACGGAGCCTACCGGTTTCAGATGCTGCTACTTCACAGGCACCGCAGTGGGAACAGGACCTTCGTCGCAGGCGCTCTGATGTCAGAGCGTTCACTTCCTGTCGCAGGACCTGCCGCTCTATTTTGCGATGCAATTTGCGATGCGGATTGCAATGCAGATTGTGATACAGTTTGCTATGCGGATTGTGATGCAGATTGCTATGCAGTTTGCGATGCGGTTTGCGATGCAGATTGCGATGCGGTTTGCGATGCGGTTTGCTATGCAGTTCGCGATGCGGTTTGCAAAGCAGATTGCTATGCAGTTTGCGATGCGGTTTGCGACGCAGATTGCTATGCAGTTTGGGGTGCAGGTTGGGGGCGTGTCCAAGACTTTGCGCGCTTTTTCAGGTCCGCCCACCTTCTTCTCCAGCGCCTGAGGGCGCGAATATGGCGGCAAAATGGCGGATTTTAGCGCCAAACAATAGCAACAGTCTTTTTCATCAAAACACTCCACAGGCACACAGGGCTCGCAATGCTGCAAGTTTCGGATCCTGTTCGTGACGCCAAGTTTTTGTGTCGACCCGCCACCACAATTGTGGGTTACCAGGGCAATGGGGTACTCAGAGCCGAGCCCATGGAAGTCTATGGGGATTGTCACAGGTAGCTGTGGCTCGGTCTGTGGCCCTGGCGGTCTGGCGTATGTTGGGGATTATTTACAGGGGATAGGTTTATATACAGTTCGTGACGCCACCTGTAGTATTCTGGTAATTTATACCAGCGCTGCTGTAGATCTCTGAGGGGATGGTGATGCAGCTAGATGTCGGGTCCCCTACAGGTGGGACTCTTCCCTCAGGTCGGTAGTTAGGTAGGGATTGTGCAGGCATGCAATAATAACTCAGTCTCACACGGTCAGCGTCTTTCCATACCTTTACTTGTAAGATGTTCAAGCAGGTCCCAGGGAGGCTGATGGGGTTGATGGAGGATGAGCTTTGAGGCAACAGCTAAGCAAGTTAGGGGCCTCCTTTACTGTCCAATGAAGATGAGTACGACCAGCCTGAAGCGTAGTCCCCTCTATGATTCCAGCTTATCCAAAGCTGTGCTTCCCAGTCAGTTTAGTGTTAGGAGCCTTTCTATGAGGGAGCTGAATTCTTATTTTGTCCTGCAGAGACTCAAAGTCTTCACTTCCCCTGACCCCAGTTACGTACTGACTATAAGGGGTGTTTGCCGCGACCTAGGGTCCGGTAAATCTCTGGTTTTCTCTTCACTATGCTTGTAGCTAATAGTGATCCTTCGGTCCCAGTGACCGGTAGCAATGTGCAGGACTCTTCCAAGCCAAACGCACTTTTCCAATAATCTTCCTTCCACTTTGCCCTTCGATTTGCTCAACTCTTAATAGCTAGTTCAGTCTTTCTTCCAGTGGGGCACAGCTCTGACTAGACTAAGGTGAATCAGACCACCTGTACCAGCCTCCACTTTCTGAACTGATGACAGACTTAAACTGGACACGTCTCCTCTGTCCAAGGACAGGAAACTGACTGACTAAAATTCACTCCCTTCCACACCCCTGCTGGGTGTGTCAGAAGTGTACGTGATGTCATGAAGAGACCTTAACTGTTACCTCTCCACTCATCCTCCTGGTATTGTGTACCAGGGCTACACATTTCACCCACAGGAAGCAGGGCTGAGAGAAGTGTGCCTGCGCAGGAGTGTGATTGGGGACACTGCGTGGATGATGTAGGATGCTTCACCTACATGAATCAGGGCAGAGAGAAGTGTGCCTGCGCAGGAGCGCAATGAGGGACATTGTAGATGATGTAGGATGTTTCAGCCATATGAAGCAGGGCACAGAGAAGTGTGCCTGCGCAGGAGCACAATGGGGGACAATGTGGATGATGTAGGATGCTTCACCCACATGACGCATGGCAGAAAGAAGGGTGCCTGCGCAGGAGCCCAATGGGGGACAATGTGGAAGATGTTGAATGTTTCACCCACATGAAGCAGGGCTGAGAGAAGTGTGCCTGCGCAGGAGCGCAATGAGGGACATTGTATATGATGTAGGATGCTTCACCCACATGAATCAGGGCAGAGAGAAGTGTGCCTGCGCAGGAGCGCAATCAGGGACATTGTAGATGATGTAGGATGTTTCAGCCATATGAAGCAGGGCACAGACAAGTGTGCCTGCGCAGGAGCGCAATGAGGGACATTGTAGATGATGTAGGATGTTTCAGCCATATGAAGCAGGGCACAGACAAGTGTGCCTGCGCAGGAGCGCAATGAGGGACATTGTAGATGATGTAGGATGTTTCAGCAACATGAAGCAGGGCACAGAGAAGTGTGCCTGCGCAGGAGCGCAATGGGGGGCACTGTGTGGATTATGGAGGATGCTTCACCCACATGAATCAGGGAAGGAGGATGTCGATTGCAACGATTGAGAAATTAGGCATCTGATTAAGTCCAACAACGCCCATTGGACCAGACCATGCGGTATGGGGCAATTATAAAAGGTATTTTTTGGACTATGCTGGGAGGTTTGGGGACTTTGACCTCTTGCTAGACTGCTGTAAAAGAAACATTAAAGGTGATGGCCATGCATTATATTGGGAAAACCTGGTGACAGGTTCCCTTTAACACCCATGAAACAAAGAGGACAACTCTGTATCAAAGAGAGAGTATGTAAAATTACTCTCAGATTCTGATTGAATTGTAAACTACTATTATCTCTGATATTGGGGAATTCAGTGTATACTTTTTATGGATTTTTTTATATGAAAAAAAATACAAGAGATAAAACAGAATGCGGAAGCTCAAAATATCTATAGTATGCTTCCTACACTATTGAATTTGCATTGATTACTCCTAACATTATAATACCCATGTGACATGTGCCCTTATGTGGCGTCTGAGGAGGTCGTCTCTCCATCTTCATGCATCAGAGTTCCTTGGAATATTTGGAGCATTTGTAGTGTGCGGCTTGTGCCCGTTTTGTTGTGTTTCATAGTCACTTTGTCTGGAATTAGTACAGCACCGCTATCGTTCCCCATAGGTTTCATGCTTCTGGTGAGTCACTCCAGGCTGGGTTGAATGGAGAGAGGTTACAGCGATAATGGGCAAAATTTAGACCTAGAAACTCAAGAGACAGGAAGACTTAAAGGAAAATAAAATTATAATTTGACAGTAGGGATGCACTCACGGTGAAGAGATATGTGAGGAGACTGTTATTGTATCATCCCTGGCCCTTTTGTGATGGAGTCTTATCTCCTCGCTCTTCTCAAAGTTATTACGGTAAATGGAAAATAACATCGAAAATGAATCTCCAGACCCAGAATAAGATGAAGATGAACATTTTTTTAAATTCTTTGTTTTAGGTTTTATTTTTAGAAGTCGTTAATATTTTTTCCTCTATCTTCTGCCAATAAGAGTAGTGGTTGTATGTTGCCAGTAGATGTGGATCAGATAAGATGAATTAGATGACAAACCATTAGAATTGATTCATCTATATACAAGAAAAGGAACTATGAATATACCGTATTTCCAGAGGAAAACCATGAATATGTAAAGTCCAAATGTGATATTAGAAACAGGGACCCAGAACTAACTGTCACGGGGAGCAATGGGAAAGCAGGAGATGAGGAACCTGGGCCCCTGAACTGCCCCTAAAGCTAGGGGTGCCTGTCTTTCCTTAACTCAGGGGTACCCTTGATGGTAGGGAGGCCTGAGTAACCGACCTGACCCTATCTCCTGGCCAGCCATGAGCTAACCCCCAACCCCCACCCCAGGAGTGAAACAGTAAAGGGTATGCCACACTAAACAATATCGCTAACGGGATCGCTAAAAAACGTCACTATTTAGCGATCCCGTTAGCGATGTTGTTCAGTGCGGCAGCTTCCAGCGACGAGCTTCCTGCTGTGATCTCGCTCGTCGCTGGAATCGTTCCGGACCCTATTTCATCGCTGGCGCTCCCGCTGGGTAAGTATATATCGCTAGTGTGGCACCTTTTCTTAGCGATTTAGCGGTACTTTTGTACCGCTAAAGTCGTTAAGAAGATCGCTAACCGCGATAGCGTCGTTAACTATATCGCTAAATGCGGCAGCATTTAGCGATATAGAAACAATCCCGCTAGCGATCTCATTAGTATGCAACGCTAACGAGATCGCTAGCGGGATAGCTAAGTGTGGCAGTACCTTAAGAGAAACCACAAATAAAGACTGACAGGGATAAAGAAAACTGCACCACAATGCAAACTATCAGGACGAAACAGTATGTGTGTAGGGGAAAACACAATACAATATAGGGAAATGAACAAACAACTAAGTATACTTCACGAGACTCCAAATTAAGATTTGACTTTCAACAGCTACTCCAAAACAGGACCGGTATGCAAGAGGCATCAGAAGACACCTGAATAACACCAACTGGTCAAAAATCTATGATATGTAGCTGAATCTTGTACAGCTTCTTCATAGTTTTGTCAGGTACTGGCTGAGGGTTGCGCAAGTCAGGAGGGTCAGTGGTGTTCCCTTCAGTAGTTGTAAAGGTGGCGTCTGTGCTGCACAGCCTACACACTACAAGGTTGGCATCACCCGCCTGTCATGTGGTCTCTTCACATAAGGGGGGAAGACTTTTGGCCCCTAACTAACCTGGGCCTAGCTGCAAACTCTGAAAATTCAAAAAAGGGGTTGATCCTGGTTAGGCAAACCTTAGGTCGGAGTCTTATATGAGACTATGCATTGTTTATTTACATATATATTAGATATAGTCATGGCCAAATGTGTTGGCGCCATTGAAATTGTTTCAGAAAATGAAGTATTTCTGCCTGAAAGGTTTTGCAGTTACACATATTTTGTTATACACATGTTTATTTGCTTTGTGTGTTGGAACAACACACAAAATAAACTGAGAAAAAAAAACAAATTGGACATAAATTTCACGCAAAACCCCCAAAATGGCCTGGACAAAATTGTTGGCACAATCATCTAAAAAATTTGGTTGCACACCCTTTGGAATAAATAACTGCAATCAGTTTCTTCTTATAACCATCAACAAGCTTCTTACACCCCTCAAGTGGAATTTTGGAGCGCTCTTCTTTTGCAAACTGCTCCAGATCTCTCTTATTTGAAGGGCGCCTGGCCCAACATTTTAAGATCTCTCCACAGATGTAAATGGGATTTAAATCCGCACTCATTGCTGGCCACCTCAAAACTCTCCAGAGCTTTATTTCCATCCATTTCTGGGGTCTTGAAGTATGTTTGGGCTCATTGTCATGCTGGAAGACTAGGACTACGACTAGGATGATCTAGGATGCACACCCAGCTTTCTCACACTGGGCACTAAATTGCGACACAAAATCCTCTGGTAATCTTCTGATACATTTGCAGGACTACATCGGATTCGGTGGACTAGAGCGGATCTCCAAAAGATTTTTTCATTTATTAATAAAGTGGTGAACAAGGGAACGTGTCAGGGAGTGTTTATTTCGTTAAACTATTTTTTTGTGTGTGGTTTTTTTTATTACTGGTTAGTAATGGGGGTGTTTGATAGACACCTCTCCTTTACTAACACCATTGCTTAATGTCAGTTGTGTTTTTTGTCATCAACCCCAAGCCCCATTACCCTGATTGCCAAAGCACCAGGACATTGGGAAGAACTGAGGAAAAGCGTCAGAATTGGCATACCTAATGTGATGCGCCACTTCTGTGGAGGCTTTGGGCTGGTATTTTTAGGCTGAGAAGGGCAAAATTATCAGTGACCTTCCCAGCCTGATAATATCAGCCTGAAGCTGTTAACTTTACCTTTGCTGGTTTCAAAAAATAGGGAGGACCACACTTTATTTTTTTAATTTAATGATTTATTTATTTGGCTTAATAGAAAGCTATACAAGCTATCTATCTATCTATCTATCTATCTATCTATCTATCTATCTATCTATCTATCTATCTATCTATGATCTTTGTATCATACTGTACCTATACAAGCTATCTATTATCTATCTATTCTCTATTATCTATCTATCTATCTATCTATCTATCTATCTATCTATCTATCTATCTATCTATCCCATATCTATCTATGATCTATCTGTGTATTATACTATATATCTATCTATTATCTATCTATTCTCTATTATTTATTGATATATGTATCCCATATCTATCTATCTATGATCTATCTATTATACTGTATCTATCCCATATTTATCTATCTATTATCTAACTACCGTATCTATTATCATCTATTATGTCTATCTATCTATCATCTATCTGCTGTATCTATTCTCTATTATTTATCTATTATCTTTAAACATCGTTAACAAATAACAATCAAAATGAGTAATTTCTTGAATGCATTCTATTGCGGTACGTGTCCCAAGAACGGCACAGGGATGTCATCCGTGTGCGATATGTGTTTTACACGGACCCATAGACTTAAATGGGTCCATGTGATTTGTGCTGCCAGTAATCAGGCATATCTCCTTTTGTTACGGACATGTAAGCAACAACATAGATTATAATGGGTGTGCGTGTGATACAGGAAGGTGTGAAGGGCGCCTTACCTGGAGTCTGCCATAAATGCAGAATTTTACTTTAGAAATTTTGGGGGTCTTAGCTAATATCACAAAAAACCCAAGTGCTGCCATTGATACCTGTAAAAACATACTGTATTGTACATTGTATATACATATATATTTATATTCTGACGGTCTCTCTGGAGAGGGTTAGGTGAATTTCCTTTTCTGTTCTTTTCTGATGTTGTGCTGTGTATTTTATGATGATGAGTAAATATTTTTTTACCTTTTCTTTCTTCTAGGTAAGTAACCTCTTAATACACCCAGTATGAAATTAAGAAATTATTTTCTTCTGCATGAGGACGTTCCTCCTGATGGGATTCCTCATCTTACCGTATGTATTTTGAGCTACAAGTGTACCTACTGTATTCTGCTCTGAGTTGCCCAAATTTAGGTGTACTAATACAGAATACTGTGAAAGAACAAGTTTTTGCTCCATGCCGATTGTGACTTGACAATATTTCTGCATTGTTAGATAACGCCTCTTGTAGAGTAACCCAAAAATGGAGTTTAAAGCCTCATGTTTTCGACTCTGCAGGGACTTTATATGGCTCTGTATGCTGCAGGTATCCTTTCTGAGAAGCAAAAGTTTTAGGTTAGAGTACTTCTTTAAAATGTATAAGGCTACTTTCACACATCAGTTTTTTGCCGTCAGGCGCGATCCGGCAGTTTTTGAAAAAAAACAGGCATAGGACTGATCCGGCCACCAGACTCAGTTTTCTTCATGTACACCTGCCTGGAAGCCGAACCAAGGTCTCTCTCTCTCATGTGCCAGACATGCGTACAATACATTTTCCGGGTTCAAAAGTTCAAGACGGATCCGGCTAAAAACCGGATCCGGCACATCAGTTTTTTCCAATCTAAGCCGGATCCGTCTTTTTAGCAATTGGACGGATTGTGCCTGATTGCAAAAAACTGATGTGTGAAAGAGGCCTAATGGATCATACCTACAGAAAAAAAAGGAATAAAAGGCGAGAAAATTCCTAGTGATTTTATGAAACACTGATATGTACGGTTCTAATCAATATGCAGAATTTATAGGGATGGGAAGGGGATATCTGGATTACCAAAAATGAGACAACTGGATTTTGGGGTAAATATGGAAGAGATGTGGAAACACAAATGGATTTATCTTCAAATTTTCTCAAGTTGTGCTTTAATATTTGTTTGATAAAGATTGCCAGGGTTTATATATATTAATATATTTATTTCAGCTAAATCAACACTAAAACAAAGCAGAAAAGAATCTCATTAGCCCCAATTAAAAATTGTCATACGAGACTAACAGATATAAATACAATAGTATGATGTACGAGAACAAATTATATTGTGGTACCGTGTTAGCCAGAAAAATCGATGTGAATACTTTTCTGCCCAATGATGACAAAAGTATTCTTGGAGTGATACCTTTATTGGCTAACCAGCAAATAATATATTTGCAAGTATTCAGAGGACAGAGGCTCCTTCTTCAGCCAAGATTACAAATTTATTTAAGCTATAAGGAGAGGAGCTGCAGTCTGAGGAGAGGTGCTGCAGTCTGAGGAGAAGCTGTAGAGGAGAGGCGCTGCAGTCTGAGGAGAAGCTATAGAGGAGAGGTGCTGCAGTCTGAGGAGAAGCTATAGAGGAGAGGCGCTGCAGTCTGAGGAGAAGCTATAGAGGAGAGGCGCTGCAGTCTGAGGAGAAGCTATAGAGGAGAGGCGCTGCAGTCTGAGGAGAAGCTATAGAGGAGAGGTGCTGCAGTCTGAGGAGAAGCTGTAGAGGAGAGGCGCTGCAGTCTGTGGAGAAGCTATAGAGGAGAGGCGCTGCAGTCTGAGGAGAAGCTATAGAGGAGAGGCGCTGCAGTCTGAGGAGAAGCTATAGAGGAGAGGTGCTGCAGTCTGAGGAGAAGCTGTAGAGGAGAGGCGCTGCAGTCTGAGGAGAAGCTATAGAGGAGAGCGCTGCAGTCTGAGGAGAAGCTATAGAGGAGAGGCGCTGCAGTCTGAGGAGAAGCTATAGAGGAGAGGCGCTGCAGTCTGAGGAGAAGCTATAGAGGAGAGGCGCTGCAGTCTGAGGAGAAGCTGTAGAGGAGAGGCGCTGCAGTCTGTGGAGAAGCTATAGAGGAGAGGCGCTGCAGTCTGAGGAGAAGCTATAGAGGAGAGGCGCTGCAGTCTGAGGAGAAGCTATAGAGGAGAGGTGCTGCAGTCTGAGGAGAAGCTATAGAGGAGAGGAGCTGCAGTCTGAGGAGAAGCTATAGAGGAGAGGCGCTGCAGTCTGAGGAGAAGCTATAGAGGAGAGGTGCTGCAGTCTGAGGAGAAGCTGTAGAGGAGAGGCGCTGCAGTCTGTGGAGAAGCTATAGAGGAGAGGCGCTGCAGTCTGAGGAGAAGCTATAGAGGAGAGGTACTGCAGTCTGAGGAGAAGCTATAGAGGAGAGGCGCTGCAGTCTGAGGAGAAGCTATAGAGGAGAGGTGCTGCAGTCTGAGGAGAAGCTGTAGAGGAGAGGCGCTGCAGTCTGAGGAGAAGCTATAGAAGAGAGGTGCTGCAGTCTGAGGAGAAGCTGTAGAGGAGAGGCGCTGCAGTCTGACGAGAAGCTATAGAGGAGAGGCGCTGCAGTCTGAGGAGAAGCTATAGAGGAGAGGTGCTGCAGTCCGTGGAGAAGCTGTGGAGGAGAGGAGCTGCAGTCTGAGAAGCTATAGAGGAGAGGCGCTGCAGTCTGAGGAGAAGCTATAGAGGAGAGGTGCTGCAGTCTGAGGAGAAGCTATAGAGGAGAGGCGCTGCAGTCTGAGGAGAAGCTATAGAGGAGAGGTGCTGCAGTCTGTGGAGAAGCTATAGAGGAGAGGAGCTGCAGTCTGAGGAGAAGCTATAGAGGAGAGGCGCTGCAGTCTGAGGAGAAGCTATAGAGGAGAGGTGCTGCAGTCTGTGGAGAAGCTATAGAGGAGAGGAGCTGCAGTCTGAGGAGAAGCTATAGAGGAGAGGCGCTGCAGTCTGTGGAGAAGCTATAGAGGAGAGGTGCTGCAGTCTGAGGAGAAGCTATAGAGGAGAGGCGCTGCAGTCTGAGGAGAAGCTATAGAGGAGAGGTGCTGCAGTCTGAGGAGAAGCTATAGAAGAGAGGTGCTGCAGTCTGAGGAGAAGCTGTAGAGGAGAGGTGCTGCAGTCTGAGGAGAAGCTATAGAGGAGAGGCGCTGCAGTCTGAGGAGAAGCTATAGAGGAGAGGTGCTGCAGTCTGAGGAGAAGCTATAGATGAGAGGTGCTGCAGTCTGTGGAGAAGCTATAGAGGAGAGGTGCTGCAGTCTGTGGAGAAGCTATAGAGGAGAGGAGCTGCAGTCTGAGGAGAAGCTATAGAGGAGAGGTGCTGCAGTCTGTGGAGAAGCTATCGAGGAGAGGTGCTGCAGTCTGTGGAGAAGCTACAGAGGAGAGGTGCTGCAGTCTGAGGAGAAGCTATAGGGGAGAGGAGCTGCAGTCTGTGGAGAAGCTATAGAGGAGAGGTGCTGCAGTCTGAGGAGAAGCTATAGGGGAGAGGTGCTGCAGTTTGAGGAGAAGCTATAGAGGAGAGGTGCTGCAGTCTGAGGAGAAGCTATAGAGGAGAGGTGCTGCAGTCTGAGAATCTATAGAGGAGAGGTGCTGCAGTCTGAGGATAAGCTATAGAGAAGAGGAGCTGCAGTCTGAGAAGCTATAGAGGAGAGGTGCTGCAGTCTGAGGAGAAGCTATAGAGGAGAGGTGCTGCAGTCTGTGGAGAAGCTATAGAGGAGAGGTGCTGCAGTCTGAAGAGAAGCTGTAGAGGAGAGGAGCTCCAGTCTGAGAAGCTATAGAGGAGAGGTGCTGCAGTCTGAGGAGAAGCTATAGAGGAGAGGTGCTGCAGTCTGAGGAGAAGCTATAGAGGAGAGGTGCTGCAGTCTGAGAAGCTATAGAGGAGAGGTGCTGCAGTCTGAGGAGAAGCTATAGAGGAGAGGTGCTGCATTCAAAGGAGAAGCTATAGAAGAGAGGTGCTGCAGTCTGAGGAGAAGCTATAGAGGAGAGGTGCTGCAGTCTGAGGAAAAGCTATAGAGGAGAGGAGCTGCAGTCTGAGACGCTATAGAGGAGAGGTGCTGCAGTCTGAGGAGAAGCTACAGAGGAGAGGAGCTGCAGTATGAGAAGCTATAGAGAAGAGGTGCTGCAGTCTGAGGAGAAGCTATAGAGGAGAGGTGCTGCAGTCTGAGGAGAAGCTATAGAGGAGAGGTGCTGCAGTCTGAGGAGAAGCTATAGAGGAGAGGTGCTGCATTTGAGTCGCACGCAAGGGCCGTGGGGTACTCGGCACCGAGCCCGTTCACTTCTATGGGGGATGTCACGGCGACACAGCTCGGTCCGTGGCCCTGGGCGCTCACTGAAAAGGGGTATATTTACAGGGGATTAAAGTGTTTGTAGAATGTTCGTGACGCCACCTGTGGTTCCTGGTCAGGGTGACCAGCGCTGCTGTATAGGTCCACTGAAGGGTTGATATTGGGCAGCAAGGTGTTAAGCCTTCCACAGGTAAGGCTGGGGACCTTCAGGGTAATTCAGCTGTGTAGGGGTGCAGGATGGAGGAGGGGAGCTCGGCCGCAGGAGTAATAATGGGAACACACACACAAAAAGGGGAGAGGTGCTGCAGTCTAAATGGAAGCTATAGGGGAGAGGTGCTGCAGTCTAAGAAGGAGAAGCTACAGAGGAGAGGTGCTGCAGTCTGAGGAGAAGCTATAGAGGAGAGGAGCTGCAGTCTGAGGAGAAGCTGTAGGGGAGAGTTGCTGCAGTCTGAGGAGAAGCTGTAGGGGAGAGTTGCTGCAGTCTGAGGAGAAGCTATAGGGGAGAGTTGCTGCAGTCTGAGGAGAAGCTGTAGGGGAGAGTTGCTGCAGTCTGAGGAGAAGCTATAGGGGAGAGTTGCTGCAGTCTGAGGAGAAGCTGTAGGGGAGAGTTGCTGCAGTCTGAGGAGAAGCTGTAGGGGAGAGTTGCTGCAGTCTGAGGAGAAGCTGTGGGGAGAGGTGCTGCAGTCTAAATGGAAGCTATAGGGGAGAGGTGCTGCAGTCTAAGAAGGAGAAGCTATAGAGGAGAGTAACTGCAGTATAAGGATAGGAGAGAAAGGCTATTTTGGGAGCTGATAATAGAAAATACGGTAACCATTTTCAGGTCATGCAGGGTTCTTGCACAGCTCTTCTCACATTAAAGCACATATATCAAACTCTGGCCTGCAGGGTCAGAGTATATTTGGCCTGTGAAGATGACGCGCACCACATTGGTGGTACCAGGGCTATGGGGTACTCGGAACCGAGCCCATGGAAGTCTATGGGGAATGTCACTGGCAGCAGAGCTCGGTCCGTGGCCCTGGCGGTCATGCAATTGGGGAATATTTACAGGGGATTGTAGTTATAGTTCGTGACACCACCTGTGGTTTCTGATCTGATTGACCAGCGCTGCAGGGTAGATCTCTGAGGGGATGTTATGGCAGCCAGGTGTTAAGTCCCCCACAGGTGGGACTGGTCCCTCAAAGTCTATGGTGGTGATGCAGGGTGCAGATAAGAATTCAGTCTCACACAATGCAGTCTCTTTCCATACCTTTACTTGTAGATGTTGCAGGTATGTCCCGGGAAGCTGGTCAGGTTGGAGAATGCACATTCAGGGAACTGTTGAGCAGGTTAGAGGCCTCCTTTCTCCTTGTAATGTGTGTGAGTACAAACTTGCATAAAGTCAAGTGCAACTCTTTCAATAGCAACTACGCCCGGCTAACATTGTGGTGGAGTCTTCTATGTCTCTGATTATCAGATGTTGAGAGAACTAAGTCCTTACTTTTGCCGTGCACTGACTCAAAGTCCCTGTTCTCCCTGGCTCCGGTTACGTATCAGCGCTTAGGGCTACCTTCTGTGACTTGAAGTCCAGAAAGGCCTCCGGTTTTCTTATTACTAGACGTGAAGTACTAGCAATGCTTCGGACCCCGGTGTCCGGTTTAATTGAGTGAGGGTGATTTGTCCCTTTGTCACTCTTACTTCTCCACTCGCCCTTCGCCCTGCTCTCACCCTTAACATAAGCACGTGTAGCAATGGTATAAAGGTCAGCTTTCCTTCAGTGCTCACTGACTTGTTCTCAGTTGACTCGATGTTATAACTGCTGTGATTCCTTTCCTTCTTCCCTTCTTAGACCCCACTTCGAGTGGCTATCAGGAACTTCTGTCAACTGATTTCAATGCACGCTCTGAGAGTCACTTTCCACTTTCTTAGGAACACAGGCAGCTTGTTCTGAGTAGCAGGTTAAGTTGTAGCTCTGACTAGGCTAGGATGATTCACTTCACCCGTACTAGCCTCCACTTTAAACATGAACTACACAAGCTCTGTCAGGATTCAGTCTTCACTCCTCTCCCTCCAAGACTGAACTCTCCTCTCCTTCCGTCTGTCTCTGACTGAAACAGAAACTAAACTGCACTGAACAGAATGTGCTCACTCCTCTCCTCCTGCACAGACTGACTAGAATCACTCACTATTGCTACGTCACACTACTTAAATAGTCTAATATGCCTCTAGTGGCAATGCTGAGAAGTGTGCGTGAATGAATATCAGGCTTTACAGTTACCTTTCTGTGCATTTTCCAGGAGACATGTGTGCCTTGCGCAGCTGGGCCACACAATTATACTGTATGGAGCACTAGCTGGGGCCATTATAGTTTTTAGAAAGCACTATGTAAGGCCATTATACTGTATGGAAAACAATGCAGGACTCCGTTATACTATATGAACACTTTTTGTGACCATTATGCTGTATGGAGCACTCCATGGGGCCATTATAGTGTATGGAAAGCAATGCGTTGCTTTCTTATACTGTATGCAGGACTATATAGGGTCCATTATACTGTATGGAGGTCTGTGGTCACCATTGTTTTTCGGGTGGATTGAGGGGAGTACAGTAGGGTCATCATAACATGCGTGTGTAGGGTACTGTGGAGGAATTCACTGTGGGCGTATCATATTGAGTTTGTGGGGCACTTTTGTTTGGATCATACTGTATTTTATGTATTATTCAAGGTTTTTTATCCTTTCTTATTACATAGTTAAATTAGGCCATTGGTCCATATGCTTTTTACTTCTCTTACATAACATTTTATATTATTCCACTATTTTATTCCATGATCTATTAATTAAAATGTACTTTGTTTATTTCCATATGAATAGTTGATCATTCTATTTGTTAAGGCAAAACATCCCTAATAGCACACGTTTTTTTAATATACGGTATATGAAGGTTGGCCCGCGACTTTGAATAGCTTTTAATTTTGTCCTTCTGTGTATTTGAGTTTGACATCCCTGCATTAAAGGTATCAGTCATTATTGACATTAATTATACATTATTAAATGTATATTGCTGTATATTGTAATTTATGTGTTAGCAGCGGATTAACCAGCGTAACATCCGGAGTCAGCAACAGAGAATGTAGATTTATTCACATCCAGTGTAGACAGCTTACAACACAGCATGAAATGTGATCAGCCTGATATCTGCTATGGCTGCAGCATGAAAAACATTACAACAACACAGGAAGAGAAGGAGGAGGCATCCTGTCTGTGAGTGAGGGTTTTTTTTTTTTACAAAACTTTGTTAACAACCTCACAATATGCACAACATATCAAACAGTACAGTAGTAGTTGTTGCAATACATACAAATCAATATGCATTATTCCAACATTATGTATATATTATGCTCGTAGCCATAAGTCAGATCTGGAGGAGCGCCGGCAGTGCTTGCTTCCGTATCCTAGCCGGCCTGGCATACTGTAGGCTATGTTCTCGGCATTGTGTGCTTAATGTGGGCAATTGAGTGTGACTTTCCGCAGTATGGAAATGTGCATTGTGAATAGACAGCTGTCACCTAACATCCTACGTGAAGTCAGTCTGCTGGCAGGTGACGGTGAACGCTTTTCTTCTGAATGTGCTGATTTATATTTAAATTAAAGACACATAAATCCTCTTGTCAGAAATACATTTTACGGGAACAAAACCGGTAATTTTCCTTGAATTAAATAAGACGCTTGGGTTATAGACTTCCATCTCGGACTCGATAAACGCTTCTGTAATGCTGGACTGTGACTTGTGGGATGGAAACTGCACAGTTCTCCCTGCCGGTGGGATCGCTCGTCATGAGGTTTGAGGCTTAGCCCGTGACTGCATTATTTATATCTGTTCTGTCATCGGTAATCCTAAAATAATGATGGGATGAAAGAAGTCGGAGGAATATAAGCAGAACTGTCCGAGGTGCTGGAGAAGACTTAGTCATACTAAGAGAACAAAAGATTATGGCATTGTCATTTTTTTTAAAAATAATCTGGAATTCAAGTGTCGAAAATCTTATTTTAGAAGTTTACGTTACTTTTAGTTTCTTTACGTTGTTTGCCTTTTATATTTTAAGGGCATTGGATAGAATTAGAAAAACATGGCTTCACTCTTCCAGAGACAGCACCGCGCCCGTCCATGTTGCAGCTCAGTTCTCTTGAAGAGAAAGGAACTGCAGTACCACACACAACCTGCAGCCAGAAGTGGCGCTATCTTTGGAAGAAAGCAGCTCTTTGTTTCTAATTCTTTATGAGACCTAAAAGGTAGAAGCTTTTCTCCAACAAGTTAATAAATTGCTTGTGAACATTAATCTAGACCTCTACCATGGCAGTCTGAGTGCTAGAGAGGGAAAAGCTAACTGACTTCAATGAACCATTGCAGAAAGCAGATACCAATAGTATTATCTAGATGAAAACTGAACTTCCCTCACAATAGGCAAAAATCATGTCAAGAAAAATAATTAATCATTGAAAATAACACACTGCAGAGAACATCTCATGTGTTTTGGGTTTAAAACTATTGATGAGCGAACATCCTCATATAAAGTGTTATCTGAGCATGCTCGGGTGCTGACCGAGTATCTTCGGCGTGCTCGAATAATATGTTTGAGTTCCCGCTGCTGATGTCTCGCAGCTGTTTGACATCCGCAACACATGCAGGGATTGTTTAACAAACAGGCAATCCCTGCATGTGTTGAAGCTGTCGAACAGCCGCGAGACATGCAGTCGCGGGGACTTGAACATATTTTTAGAGCATGCCGAAGACACTCGGTTAGCACACAAGCATTCTCAGATAACATCTTATCCGAGCATCTATGTCCTTGTCATCCACTATTTTTGAGTAGGAGTTTCCATTTCATCAGCATTCTGCCAGCACTCTAAGTGCTGGAATATGCTTTATTTCCTAGTATGCCTCTCGGTTATGTCTGCAGGCAGGTTGACAGATAGAAGAGCAGTAGCTCCTGGTGTTTTTTTAACCAGAGATGGATTATACTTGACAACAGGCAGTGGAAAGAAAGACAAAAGAGTTGCATGTCCTCAGGCCCATAGAAAATTTTAGGTATGAGTGCTATCCGTGAAAACTATGGTGTTTCCTTTTCATCAGCATTCTGCCAGCACTCTAAGTACTGGAACATCCTTTATTTCCCAGTATGTCTCTTAGTTATGTCTGCAGGCAGGTTGACAGACAGAAGAGCAGTAGCTCTTGGTGTCTTTTTAGCCAGAGATGGATTACACTTGACAACAGGCAGAAAGTTAGACAAAAGAGTGACACCAAGTGGGCACCACAGTGGTTTTTTTTAAGCAATTTGCAGATTGCCTATTTAGTACATTGTGTAGCACTCCTGAAAAGTTAGTATACATCTTCTATTTGGGCTTCAGTAAAGAGTTCCATCCTTTGTGACTCCAAATACTATCCATAACTCATTAAGTTTCTGCCTTTCTTGGATGACCCAATGATTTAACTGGAAGTTCCCTAATTTTTCATTTCCCCTGTGTTATCATTACAGAAAAATGTAAGTCTAATTCCCAGGTTTCTGCACTGATTACAAAGTTAATGAGTCAAAAACAGACCTAAGCCCATCAAACTCAACCTTTCCTACCCACAATGGTCTCAGTAGTGGAATAACTGGTCAGCAGCTTATTTTTAGGGTCCCTTCTGAAATTTTAAAGAGGCATTCTTCAAAACAAGCACTGCTTTATTCCAGAAATGCTGTGCCTGTTTGTAATATTACATCTCCATTTAATTCACTTCAATGGGACTGCAACAATCAAGAGTGGCAAAGTTCATAGCAAAATTACTAATCTTGTGCAGTAAGGTTACTCCTTGTGGAGAGTGACATACCAGCTCTGGCGTGTCGAGGTAAGGAGGCTTATTCGCCGTGCAATGCTCCTCTGGGAAATTTTAATATGCAAATTGCCTCTTCAAACAAAGAGGACTTGTACTCTATAGCGCCACCTATTGGAAGTAGCGATCCTACAAGTCACAATCAACCCTTTAACGAGTCTTGTAATATGACTTAGGATAAAAGCCAAATCAGAACCTCCATTTGCAGACACAGATTCTGATTTGGCTTTTATCCTAAGTCATATTACAAGACTCGTTAAAGGGTTGATTGTGACTTGTAGGATCGCTACTTCCAATAGGTGGCGCTATAGAGTACAAGTCCTCTTTGTTTGAAGAGGCAATTTGCATATTAAAATTTCCCAGAGGAGCATTGCACGGCGAATAAGCCTCCTTACCTCGACACGCCAGAGCTGGTATGTCACTCTCCACAAGGAGTAACCTTACCCCCAGACCCCAGTCCAGAGCCTCTCACCTAGCCAAATCAGATCTCTCCTACTTTGCACTGACGAGGACCAACAGTCCGAAACACCGTGTCTGCAAATGGAGATTCTGATTTGGCTTTTATCCTAAGTCATATTACAAGACTCGTTAAAGGGTTGATTGTGACTTGTAGGATCGCTACTTCCAATAGGTGGCGCTATAGAGTACAAGTCCTCTTTGTTTGAAGAGGCAATTTGCATATTAATCTTGTGCAGCTCCTTTAATGTTTCTATTTCCATACTTTGCTTAGAATGGACTCTTTCACCACCTTGTGCAGATATTGTACAGCCGGATGGTTACATATTGAGTTTTTATTGCCAGTTGCCTCAAAGAAAAGATGAGGAACAAATCCCAGAACACTAATCTGGATACTGATGTAACATTTAAAGGGCTAGTCCCCTTTCAGAAAATCTTCACCTTCTACAGAGGCAGAGCCACTGAGCTCACTGATTGGTATGACACCAATATTAAACACTGGGTAACAGCGCCAGAGACCGAACCTGGGGAAGGTGAGTGGAGCCCAGATTATTATTTAATCACAAACTGCAGCCGGTGACAAAGAAATATGTTGTGATCTTCTAACTGATCACTAGATGTCACCAGCGTTCTCGAGAACACAGCCCGTCTTTTTTTCCTTGGTTATAACGTCACATTCTTGCTGACCTAGATCCTACATCAGTTTAATGGCTAATGAGTCAGTGCAATCAATAGTTGACTTTCGAGAGCCAGAGATTGCGGAACAGATGTGTATACAATGCTCCTGTGCCTGTATACAGTGACAGTCCTCTCATCTGGCATTAATGGGACGTGACAGGTACCAGATTATTAGGAAAGCTGGATTGTCCCATGGTCGCAAAAGTATATATTTACCTATAAAGGTACAGAAAATAACAGGCTCAAATGGCAGAACCAGGAGTTCTATTGTAAACTACACTGTGTTCCAAATTATTATGCAAATAATATTTTCTCAGATTTTCCCAAATTGCCTATATGAATTTCAGTCATTGTAATTTTCCAGTCAAATAACTATTAGAGGACAATTGAAAGGTTTTTGTACAAACTGCCTATGATAACAGTATATTTTTAAAAAAATAAAACACTCAAACTGCACTCAAAATGCATGTTCCAAATTATTATGCACAGCAGAGTTTTCAACCTTTTCATTTTAATAAAGAACAAAAAAATGGTCATTTTTGAAATTATAAGCATTAGCAGGTTCTTACAAAATGAAATCAAACAGTTTTCAACTCAAAACTTTATTCTAGGTGACGTTACATTTGCACATAGGACCCCTTGTTCGAAAGGAGCTTCTGAACTCTCTCGTCCATTGAATTTGTCAGGTTTTGAATGGTTTCTGCTTCAATTGTTTTCATGAGGACAGAATACCCTCCCAGAGCTGTTGCTTAGATGTGAACTGCCTCCTGCCATCATAGACACTCCTTTTGATGATGCTCCAGAGGTTCTCAATGGGGTTGAGGTCAGGGGAGCATAGGGGTCACACCATAAGTTTGTCCCTTTTTATGCCCATAGCAGCCAGAGATGCAGATGTTTATGTGCAGCATGAGACAGTGCATTATCATGCATGAAAATGATCTTGCTGCGGAATGCACGGTTCTTCTTCTTGAACCATGGCAGGAAGTGCTGTTTGAGAAACTCAACATACACTATGGAGTTCATCTTTACCCCTTCAGGGATCCTAAAGGGGCCGACAATCTCTCTCCCCATGATTCCAGCCCAAAACATTACTCCACCTCCTCCTTGTTGGCGCCGTAGCGTGTTTGCATGGAGTGTCCATCAACCAGCCATTCTCCACTCCATCCATCTGGACCATCGAGCGTTGCATGGCACTCATCGTGAACAAAACAGTTTTGAAGTCAGTCTTCATGTATTGTTTGGCCCACTGGAGCCGTTTCTGCTTGTGTTCAGTGGATAGAGGAGGTCGACAGGACGGCTAACGCACAGCTGCAAACCTCTGAAGGACCCTGCATCTTGTTGTTCGGGGGACGTTGGAGGCACCAGCAGCTTCAAAAACTTGTCTGCTACTATGACAAGGCTTTTTTGCCGCTGCTCTTTTACCCTGACTAATTGCCTGTAGGAAAGAGTCCTCAATTTTCCCTTATCAGCACGCCCACGTGTGTACTGTGAATCAGCTACATACTTCTTGATTGTGCGATGATCACGATGAAGTGTCTTGGCAATGTTGATTGTAGTCATGCCTTGACCTAAACACTCCACAATTTGTTGCTTCTCAGCAGCCGACACATCCTTTTTCTTTCCCATTTTGGCAGAAAATGTAGGCTGCTTAATAATGTGGGACAGCCTTCTTAAGTAGTCTTGCCTTTCATTGGACACACCTGCCAAACTAATTAGCACAGGTGTCTGCAATTGCTTACAGTGATATAAAGAGCCCTGACACACATCACCATCAATGAGTTTAACTGACAAACAAAATAATTCTTACCTTATCACTCCTAAACAATTTTTGCATAATAATTTGGAACACAGTGTATATACTATTAAATCTATAATCACTACCTAAAAGTATGTCAGCTAAAGATTGATTGATTATCATTAGTTTTCTGCCATTATAGATAGTGGTTATTTATAGGGATTTTATTGTGGTTGTTTCATCTGGATAGTCCATCTTTAAATGGAGCCTGTCAGCAGGTTGGTATATATGGAAGTAGTGGTATGACTTGTCCCCCAATACAAATTCTACTTTTTTTATAAATGAACAAATGTACCAATCATGGGAAATCAAGCATAAAAGCCACAAGCAGATCAGACTGGAAGTGCACTGGGGGTGTTCGTGCACTTAAAGAGTCAGTCCAAGTGCACTGAAATGTTTACACTGCCTGTAATGTTTACACTCCCTGTCTTGCACTCCCTCATTAGCCTTCAGCAAATGTTACTGACACATTCCCTTTAGTAACTTTTGGGGTTCGAGCTCAGTTCTGCCTACAGTACTGCTGGCGAGAAGAAATCCAATAGTCGACCATGCAGTGATTAAAGAGGAGGAATAAGCAGCTGCCGGATTCATCTCCAGGTTGAACAAAAGACAGATGACCTTCCAGAAATTACTTTAGGAATAAAACCCCCATACGCATTAGATAGCTGTCGGCTGATCATTCATCCAGCAGATATCTTACCAAACCATCCCATACATAGGCATGCTCCGTCAGGGACACACAACTTTACTTAAAGGGGTTGCCCACTACTAGGACAACCCCTTCTCATTCCTCATGCTTGGCCCCCGTTAAATTAAAAACTCCTATACTCCCCTCCCATGCTGGTGCCGTTCCCTCGGTGTCGGCTCTCGCGGTCCCGGGGTTGTAATGCAGTTGTTATGACATGTGAGCCCGGCACCCAATCAACGCTTGTGTCACTGTCCCCACCTACGTACGGATTGAACATGATGAGGAAGTCCCGGCTGCGGCTGATCTCTGGCTGCCTCTTCATGTTCTATTCGACAGAAGGTGGGGACAGTGACGCCGGCGCTGATTGGGTGCCGGGCACCACATGTCATCACAGCTGCACGGGACCACGAGTGCCGACACCGCTGGGACGGCACAGGCCCGGAGGTGAGTATAGACTTTTTTTATATTATCATGTTCAAGCATGAGGAATGACAGGGGGTTGTCCTAGTAGTGGACAACTCCTTTAATTGGCCTTCTGTGGATGTGAATAACAGGTTCATGATGTCTCCACATATAGTAGTGGAGCACAAATCTTGAACTCTTACAGCTGCAGTAACATTTTTGACTTTTGGGGGTTCAGTTTAGTTTGGCTCTATCCACCGCTAAGTCGAGGGTTCTGTGTGCTTCTCAAACCAGAAGCTAAAATGACAGCATCTGTGCCCTACGTGGAGGACATACAGGGGAATACTGCAGTACAACTACCCGACAACTCACCGCCTCAGTTTGCGGGATACACTTGGGGGGGCACTGGCTTTTTCCTTATAGGGGTTATTTAAAGCTTCTTTTTTTTTCCAATGGGGGTTTAAACAGGTGAGTGGATGCAACAATGCAGAAGCTGAAGACTCAGTGGTAACTCGAACCAAGATTTGTTATTTAATTAACACAAAAAGGTTGGGTAACTGGGGTACAGTGTTAATGGGTTAGGAAAGGATTGGGATACAATAAAGTATTTTACAATATGAAAGGATCAATTCTAAGTAAGCAGATTATCGTAACAATTGTAACGATACAACTCTGCTATGCAAATAAATGTACGATTACAGTATTGATGTCTTGGTCTAATACCCTGGTCTGTGATGCGTCAGAGTCAGCCCTATGGTCACTACCGTCGTCTCTTAGTCATTATGTTTGCAATAATATGCACAGCACAGGCCCTAACGGAAGACAACAATACCACTCCATTAGGCCACAAGTCTCTTGCTGATGAGTCACTTCAGTGATGCCTTACGCTGGCTGCCCCCGTCCCCTGAAGCACAGCCCCAGTCCTCTCCGTACCGTATTATACTCTACAGGTCACAACTCACACGATTGTCGAAATATCTCTATCTGGTCTCGCGGTCATCTACATCCTGTCTTTCGGCCCTCATGGTTGTGGTTTTGCTCACGCGATCCTGGTTCTGCTCACACTGTTCTGGATCTGATCACATGGTTCTGCTCTCACTATTCTCGTTCTGCTCATACGGTTCAGGTTCTGCTCTCACAGTTCTGGTTCTGGTCACATGTTTATGGATCTGTTCACACGATTATGGTTCTGCTCACACGGTACTGATTCTTCCAGTCACACTTCCTCAATCAATACTGAGGTCTAACTTCATAGATTTCTCTAACACTCATTACTGAGGCTATAAGCCAGCTCAGATGCCCCATGTGTCTGTCCTGATACAGGTTTAGCTGTTAACTCCTGCTCTCTACTATCCTGGGTCTCTTATAATTCTTAACTGTGACACAGCTATCACATGACCTGGTGTCTCCTTCTATCTCTCCCCTCAGGAAACACACACTGTGCTTTACTGTTTGGCTGATACAATGCTTTCTACTTTTCCTTTTCTTATATCCGTTGGCCAGTAGATTGGCAGTGTTTGCTTGCAAATGCTTTGCTTTAGCTGGATAAGTCTTCAATTCTTCCACTTCCTTAAGTGCTAAGAAAGTAGTTAGTTTCTACCTACCTGCTTGTGCTGCGTGGCGACGATGTCTTCCGGAGTGGTCCATGAGTGCTACTGACAAAGATTCTGCTGCTTCCTGTGATATGTCGTCAGATCAGATCCTTGTTGTGCTCTGTCGACGGGCCATCACTGCCAATGTAATTGATGTTGATTGACAGCCAGCTCTCTGCAGTTAGGCAGCGGGGAGCCGGCTATCAAACAGCATTACATCAGTAGTTACGCCCCATCAACAGAACAAAGCAGAAGGGGTCAAAGGAAGCAGGAGAATCACCAGAATGAGTGGTCCGTGACCACACTAAGCCAAAAGGTATCGTCACCGGGCTGCACAGGCAGGTAGTTAGCAACTACCTGCCTATTAGTTCATAGCCCCATAGGAAAAAGAAAACAAAGACCCAGATAGCCTCATTTAGCTACCTCTTTGCAGGTATATTGTATACTTTGCTGTACATCACTGCTAGTCAGTGACACATTGATGGTAAATATCACATGAATATGTTGTGTGGGGTGAAAATTTCCATCTGACATCTCCAAAAATGAGCATCAAAAGAAATCATATATAATTTACAACCCTGTACCATTTATTTAATACATTTCCCAACTTGTCCAAACCCATGTCCACCTCCCCCACATCCACAACAGCATCACCGTCTGCCTACAATTATCTATTTTATCTTCCAGTGTTGGGATCACCAGTTCTTTTCTTTCTCAACAGTCTAGATCAGTGTTCCCCAATTCCAGTCAGCAAGGCCCACCAACAGGTCATGTTTTCAGGATTTCCTTTGTATTGCACAGGTGATGCAATTATCACCTGGGCAATACTAAGGGAATCCTGAAAATATGACCTGTTGGTGGGCCTTGAGGACTGGAGTTGGGGAACCCTGGTCTAGATCCACCTACACGTTGCCTGTTCATGGGCTCAATAAGCACCAATGTGTAGTGTGCACCTTATAGACATGACATGGTGTTCAGGAGAGAAATGTTAATCACACAAGTTCAGAATCCCTCCTCATAGTTCCTGCGATTCACCCTCGTTGTGAACGTCCTGGGCCCGAGTGTAGTAATTGTCCTTCTTCCACTAGACAGCTGATTGCTGATGTAATAAATAACTATGAGGGAGGAAAATGAAATTAGCCGTTCACTGTGGCCCATTGTGTTATTCCATCAGTCATGAGTCATTAGTCTGGATCATGAACCGTCCAAATTCCTCTCTGGAAAAGACAATGAGGGGTTTTCCATGATTCAGTAAGCAACAATAAGGCAGAACCAACCCTCCATTACTATAATGACAGGAATTTTATGTCCTCCATGGACCATGCTCATTTCTTCAGGAAAGACGTAGCAGTTGCAGAAGAATAGAGGCCAAAAATGTTTCTCTGTTTCCCTCTAGTATGTGTAAACTGTCTCACACATGAGGCTTAGTATGACCCTCGTCTTCACAGTATCATCAGTGAGGGTCTCAAGCCCTTTTTCTTTTTTTTTACATAATAATGTATTGGCTCTAAGTAATAAAATCAAGCTTGGAGCAATCGATCATTCCTGAGTTGTCAGGTCTTCTAAGCCTGATGTTTGCTGCTGACTG
>JARQOD010000001.1:939439835-939523193 GCA_033576555.1 Oophaga sylvatica
AATTGGAGGCAAGAACATTTATTTTTGCTTTTGGCTAATGACAATTGCAGCTACTCTATGACTTGCCCCATGCTTTCCTCATGGTTCTTTGCACTTGTTACAGTTTATGGCGATCGTGGTCGGGTTTAGTAACCTGCCCAATGTTCATGTAACTATAAATTGTAGATGTCACTCCAAAAGTTCATTAAGTTTTGATAAATGTTCTACTTCCTATGAAAATATGTTTGAAGATGACAGGAATGTTGCTAGAATCTAAAGCCCCAAATTATTTCTTCCATCCACCCCCACTTAAAGGGAACCTATCACCTCCAAAAAAGCTAATTATCTTCACCTATAGTGGTAATCTGCAGGTAAATAGCCTTTAAATCCTTAACGGAGCAGCGGCTGCAGGGAGAAAACAAGGTTATATTCTCCGTGCAGCCGCTTGCTTCCAGTCATCAGGTTGGTGCAGGGAGCTGTAACAGTCACCAGTCACAACACAGAGAGCGCAATGGTAATTACTCCCCAACACAATGATTGACAGACTGCTCTCTAGGGTTTGTGTTACAGCACACTCACTGTATAGAAAGCAATGACTGTTACAGCTCCCTGCACCAACCTGATGAGTGGAAGCAAGCGGCCGCAGGGAAGATATAACTTCATTTTCTCCCTGCTATAATCAGCATTTTTGTTGGTGACTGGTGGACATAATTTTATTTGATCAAATAGCACATAACTGTTGCTGCTATTATAGGACTAGATAATACCTGCTTACTGTTTTGAACAAAACAATTATTACCAATAATGCCACTATCCTAGGCTAAAATAATACTGTTACACTGTGTGGCCCAGCTATGTAAGGCACACATAAAATCCAGGAGAATGCACAGGAAGGTAATCGCAAAAGCTTGCTATTCATGCACTTCACTCACACTTTCAGACACACCCACTAGGGGTATAGGAGGTAGTGACGCGTAGCAGAGCTCATTCAAGCTTCCTGTCTTAGGACAGTGCAGACCAGTGAGTTTCCTGTCTTCAGACAGTGCAGTTCAGTGCCAGTTCAGTCTGGACTTGGAGAGGAGAGAGGACTGAATCCTCGCAGAGCTAGCGTAGCTCACCTGACAAAGAAGTGGAGGCTAGTACGGGTGAAGTGAATCATCCTAGCCTAGTCAGAGCTACCCTTAATCAGTACCTCAACAGAAGCTGAAACAAGGAGGAAACTGAGAGCTGCTCAGTGAGCTCTGGAGAAAGCTCACATTTCCATCGAAAGCTACAAGTGCTTATGCAAAGAGCAAAAGCAGGGCGAAGGGCGCAGTGGAGAAGACATAGAGAAGTGCTTCAGGTATTAGATTGCCTGCACTAAATAACCGGACACCGGGGTCCGATGCGTTGCTAGAGTTTCAAGCATAGTAACAAGATACTCGGAGGCATCTGGACTACAGGTCGCAGAGAGCAGCCCAAGCGCTGATACGTAACCGGAGATAGGGAAAACAGGAGTCTAGCCTGATCAGCAAATATAGACTTAGTTCTCTCAACATCTGCTAGTCAGAGCCATAGAAGTCTCCACCACAAAGTCGGCCGGGCTTGTCAGCTATTGAGAAAGCTGGAGATTGTAGAGTTAACTTCGCTTCATGCAAGTTTGGACTCTGAGATATACGAAGTAAGGGAGGCCTCTAACCTGCTCAGCGGTTACCCGAATGTGCATTCTCCACCCCGACCAGCTCCCCGGGATCTGCTTGAACCATCTACCAGTAAAAGGTATGAAAAGAAGCTGCATTGTGTGTGACTGAATTATTAACTACACCCTGCATCATCACCATAGACTTCCAGGGACCAGTCTCACCTGTGGGAGACTTACCACCCAGCTGCCCCATAACATCCCCTGTGAAAGTCCTTATAGCAGCGCTGGTCCAATTAACCAGATACCACAGGTGGCGTCACGAACTACCTATCCTTAAAATCCCCTGTAAATATTCCCCATTGCACGACCGCCAGGGCCACGGACCGAGCCACCGCTACCAGTGACAACTCCCATAGATTTCCATGGGCTCGGCTCCGAGTACCCCATAGCCTTGGTATCCACAATTGTGGTGCGTGTCGGAACAACACCATGAATACTAATGTTACCTCTACTCACAGAGTTCATAATAATTCTATGGAACAAAACACACAAAATTCTATGGAACAAAACACACTAAAAAACCATTATTAATAATACCGCTATACACCTGAATACTATATATCATTACAGAGAGCTTGCAAAACTAAGCAGTTACTTATAACAAAAAAAAATGTACAGTTACATATAGTGACTTACTGGTGAATTTCTTAGTGATTGGAGTTGTTCACATTTCCCATCTTTTCCGTCTGGCCCAGATGACCATGGTGACTCTTTGACAACTTGTATCTGCAGAGTGTGTAACACAGATACATTTTACTTCTCAAATTTCCAGTACAACTATTTCCAACCTATATAAATTCCCCAACCTGCTGCTACTAGTGATTATCGAGTAAGCTCGTTACTCAAGTTTTCCGACCATACTCGGGTGTTCTCCGAGTATTTGGAAGTGCTCGGAGATTTCGTTTGTGTTGCCGCAGCTGCATGATTTGCGGCTACTAGACAGACTGAATACATGTGAGGATTTTCTTACAAACAGGCAATCCCCACATGTATTCAGGCTGTCTAGCAGCCACAAATCATGCAGCTGCGGCGACACAAACTTAATCTCCGAGCACCAGCCACTATGCCCCAATAACAGCACCAACCATAGCACTCCAACAATAGCACCAACTGCATTGCCTCATTAATAGCACCAGGCACAACGCCCCAATAATAATAGTTTCAATCATGACGCCTCAATAATAGCACCAGCCAGTATGTCCCAATAATGGCACCAGTCACAATGCCCCAATAATAGCCCAAGCCACCATGCTCCAACAATAGCACCAACTACAAAGCTCCAGTGATAGCACCAATGCCCCAAAAACAGCACCAGCTACAATGCACCAATATTAGTATCAATCATAAATCCCCATTAACAGCACCAGCCTCAATAATCGCACTACTCAGAGATCTTGGAACAAAGTCTGTTATGGAGGCCTAAATACTAAAATGCACAAGGGAGCCCAAAATTTTAAATACTTGCCATTTCAATATTTCCTCTGAATTATTACATGGGGCAGGAAAAGATCTCCAAAGAAAACAATGTCAACATAGCTACTTCTAGAATAGTGACCCCCTCAAAAGTCTTCTAGGTCCAGTGCATGTTAAGATATATGAAAAAGTTTGGGCACCCCTATTAATCTTAAGCTTAATGTTTTATAAAAAATTGGTGTTTTTGCAACAGCTATTTCAGTTTGATATATCTAATAACTATTGGACACAGTAATGTTTCTGCCTTGAAATGAGGTTCATTGTACTAACAGAAAATGTGCAATCTGCATCCAAACAAAATTTGACAGGTGCATAAGTATGGGCACCCTTATCATTTTCTTGTTTTAAATACTCCTAATTACTTTTTACTGACTTACTAAAGCACTTTTTTGGTTTTGTAACCTCATTAAGCTTTGAACTTCATAGCCAGGTGTATGCAATCATGAGAAAAGCTACTTAAAGTTTCCACTGGCAAGTTGTTCTCCTGTTTGAATCTCCTCTGAAGAGTGACATCATGGGCTCCTCAAAACAACTGTCAAATGATCTGAAAACAAAGATTATTCAACATAGTTGTTCAGGGGAAGGATACAAAAAGCTGTCTCAGAGATTTAACCTGTCAGTTTCCACTGTGAGGAACATAGTAAGGAAATGGAAGAACACAGGGACAGTTCTTGTTAAGGCCAGAAGTGGCAGGCCAAGAAAAACATCAGAAAGGCAGAGAAGAAGAATGGTGAGATCAGTCAAGGACAATCCTCAGACCACCTCCAGAGAGCTGCAGCATCAACTTGCTGCAGATGGTGTCACTGTGCATCGGTCAACTATACAACGCACTTTGCACAAGGAGAAGCTGTATGGGAGAGTGATGCGAAAGAAGCCGTTTCTGCAAGCACGCCACAAACAGAGTCGGCTGAGATATGCAAAAGCACATTTGGAGAAGCCAATTTCTTTTTGGAAGAAGGTCCTGTGGACTTATGAAACCAAGATTGAGTTGTTTGGTCATACAAAAAGGCGTTATGCATGGCGTCAAAAAAACACAGCATTCCAAGAAAAACACTTGCTACCCACAGTAAAATTTGGTGGAGGTTCCATCATGCTTTGGGGCTGTGTGGCCAATGCCGGCACCGGAATCTTGTTAAAGTTGAGGGACGCATGGATTCCACTCAATATCAGCAGATTCTTGACAATAATGTTCAAGAATCAGTGACAAAGTTGAAGTTACGCAGGGGATGGATCTTTCAGCAAGACAATGATCCAAAACACCGCTCCAAATCTACTCAGGCATTCATGCAGAGGAACAATTACAATGTTCTGGAATGGCCATCCCAGTCCCCAGACCTGAATATCATTGAACATCTGTGGGATCATTTGAAGATGGCTGTCCATGCTCGGCGACCATCAAACTTAACTGAACTGGAATTGTTTTGTAAAGAGGAATGGTCAAAAATACCTTCATCCAGGATCCAGGAACTCATTAAAAGCTACAGGAAGCGACTAGAGGCTGTTATTTTTGCAAAAGGAGGATCTACTAAATATTAATGTCACTTTTCTGGTGAGGTGCCCATACTTATGCACCTGTCAAATTTTGTTTGGATGCAGATTGCACATTTTCTGTTAGTACAAAACCTCATTTCAAGGCAGAAACATTACTGTGTCCAATAGTTATTAGATATATCAAACTGAAATAGCTGTTGCAAAAACACCAATTTTTATAAAACATTAAGCTTAAGATTAATAGGGGTGCCCAAACTTTTTCATATAACTGTATTACTTTCCATGAAAAATGCCCTTCATGCTGTGTGTATTGTGTAGTACTTTTTTGTTAAAATTTTGCAACATAAAACAAAAAAATAACACAGACGAACATATATAAACTAGACATTAAAAAAGAGGGAAATGAAAAGAATAAGGAAAACACCAAAAATGAAAACAAAAAGCTTTAGTTTCTATTAATTTTTTAAAGCTATTAAGGCCATGTTCACACATTGCGTCTTTTTGTTGTTTTTTTAATGTAAATTCTCAGCTGCTTTTTACAGTCTACGAGATTTCAGAAATCTCACACACACACATTTGTTATATTTTCTTGACCGATTTAGAAAACTGCTGCGTTTTTGCAGACGACAGCATGTCACTTCAGTGTTTTTTCTGCGTATTTGCAGTGTTTTTTTACCCATAGGAAACAATGGGTAAGTGTAAAAATGCAGCCAAAAATGCAGGTATCAGTGTTTGCTGCGTATTTGGTGCAAAAACCTTAAGGAAGTTGCTTCACGATTTTTTTGGGGGGCACTAAACTTTATCAGCATGCGCAGGAGACAACAAAAACGCAGCAAAAATAGCAAAAATAAAGCAAATACGCAGAAGACAAAAAGCTGCAAAAACGCAACAAGTGAACATAGCCTAAGACTAGTTTTATTTGGGACCAGTCATATTGCATCTGTTAGCTTGTGTGTCCTAGTAGCCATTACTTACGTTCGCCATCTTCCATGCACTTGCAGTATTTTTGAAAATCTGGAACATGTCAATTCTTTCAGCTTTTTTTTTTCAGTATTATTTCAACCCCTAGAAAGCAATGGCAAAGTGCGAAAACGCTGCAAAAAGTGCAGTCTTAGGCTACGTTCCCACAATGAGCTTTTGGTGAGTTTTTTTTATTTTGTGCACCATTTCTGCGCCATTAAGTATAACAGGATACTTGCATTTTCTTCAAAAACACGCTGTGTAAAAAATTCACCAGACATTCATAGTGGGAACTTAGCCTAACACATGCTCCATTTTCGCATAATTTTTGGTGAATAAAACTAACTTTATTACTATGTACTGTACATACATCACACAGTTAATCCGCCTAAAAAACGCAGCAAAAAACGCATTAAAGAAGCAACAAAAGCACAAGAGAGAAGGTTTTGGCTGCAGAGCATTTGCCTGATGTAGGCATAGAGACCCTGAATTCAACGTTGTGTCATTTAGATTACTTGGTGACAAATCAGAGCTTTTAGATTTAGAATTCAGCAGAGCTGAGAAAGCTAACCCCGCCCCACCACAGCTGACCTCACCCACATCAGGCTCTCCATGTACAAAGTCCATAGACATTCCCTTCCATATGTGTATGTCTCGTCTTATTTATTATTGTGGTTTTATAAGAATTGTGATATGAGTATGGGGATGGAGGCATCATTTAGAACTGCTGTTGGACTTTCTGTCTTTTTCTGTTTTATTGAACAATATGTTTTGAGGCCGCTAGGGGGAAACGTCTTCCAAGAGTTTATTCTAATTGTTCTCCATTTTTTCTGACCCTCTAATTTGTAAGCCAAATTGTGATTGTTTTGTCTCATTTCTGATTGTAAAATTGTATAAAATTTAATAAAAATTACAGTTATTAAAAAAAATAGATTAATGACCAGGTACAACATCACTCATTGTCGGCTTTACATTTGTGACATAAAAAAACAATGTCTTTGTACACTGTAGAAAATAAGTAACTACCTTAAAACACATGTATTTCCATATGTGATGACTCGGCAGAGCGCAGAGTACCTTCCATTGATAATATGGTCATCTAAATGCCATTACCTTTTGTGGAGAGATTAGTTTATAATGGTTTATGGGAATATGGGTCCAGGAAAAAATCTGTGTGAAAATGTGCTGCCCTTGTGCTATAAATTACAGTTATCGGGTGAAGGAAATGCTGACGGTATCAGCAACCCGCATCAATCCGGCACTTCAGCAGGAGGCGGAGAATAATGCAGATAGAAGTAAAGTAAGCTGATAATTTTTTTTTTATTTTGGCCTGTTAAATCTAGATTTACCATGGGGATGTGATCTGTGTATAAATCTCTTAATATGAAACTGATAGTGATCATTTTATATAATAGATGTACGTTACCAACTAATAAAAGCCTCTGGCATCGACATACAGATGTAGCAAATATTTACTTGACGCTTTACGCATTGCGTGCCCTGATACAGCAAACATTTTCAATGGCCTAGGCTATATTAAAGGAGTATCCTGGTATTAAGTGATCACAGATCGGCAGGATAGGTAGTAACTTCTAGATTGATTTTAGACACCTACCGATGGCCAGAAAAGGGGCATTTTTGTCTCCCATCTAAATGGGACAGCAGTGTGCATGCTCAATTGTTACTCCATTCGTTCCCTAAGGGACCGCCATGAATATTGCAGCCAGCACGGTATCTTGCTATTCACGGCAGTCTTGATTCAGAGGTGTTCTGGAGTCAGACGCTGTTGATGCATGAAGAGGCATATGCCTTTCCATGAATTAGGAGCCCCGGATGTACAGCTCTGTGTGCACCTCGTCACAAGTCCTACTCCAGACCGGAGTAAAGTTTGTGGCGTAGATTACGCCGCTGCTTATCATGAATTTGACAATTGGTGGTCACCATGTCCTTGGACCACCCCAACCACATCAAATTAGGAGCGAAAATGGCATGAGAAAACCAAAAGTTGCACAATTTTAGCGCAGCCTTGAGTTGCACCAAAATTATGCGACTTGTCAAAGCTTTTTATGCCAGAATATTGACAAAAAAGCTTTGATGAAACTGGCCATTAGACTTTAGGTTTCTATCCATTTTCAACACTTTTACTTTCAGAAATGATCATTCCTGAAATTTTGTCATTTATTTGTAACACATGGATCTCCCTATCTACTACCTTAATTCTCCGCAAACAGTCCACGTCTCCGCCCACCAATATTGTCTGACCCCTCTCTAACCTATCCCTAATTTAATTATTCTGCCACCCCTGCTAAATTCTCTCCCTCAGCACATCAGATCCCTGTCCATTCGGTTTAATTTATCCATTATCCAATTAAACATAAAAAAACAGTAAAGATCATAAAAGGTAATAAAAAATTCAGCAACAGCCACAAACTCCTGTTTTTCAACTAATTATTTTTAAACAACACTAGTTCACAAGTCACTTATTGATCAAGCCTCAAATTGAGCAAGACTCAGACTGGTTAGTCTTCTGGTCTAATACAAGCACCTAAGAATAATTAACTCTTCCATCTTCTAATTACCACAGCACAATAGCTCAGTGATTAGCATTGTTATTTTGCATCTCTGGGGTCCTGGCAGAGGCGAAGCTAGGGGGGGGGGCAAAACTTCTGAGTGGGCCCCTAACCAGGTAACCTTGATTACAACTCGGTGATGCACCCTAATAGTGGAGGAGAACCTCAGCAGATGACAGCGATGTTGCTGAAAATAATCTCTATATAAAGACCAACATGGATATTACCACCATATGGTCAGTGGTAGATACCAGTCCTACAGAACATATAAGAGATCACAGCAGAGTTACAGATAATGACTTACCGCTGACGTTCTTTCTGATGGAATCCTTCACTTTTCATGTTTTTTCCATCTGGCCCAGACCGACATGACAACTTCTCCAGCCAGGACTCGACTGCAGAGAATACAACAAAGACACGTTTCACGTCTCACATTTTCAGCACTGTCCGAAATGGGACTATTCCCAACCTACACAAATTCCTCATCCTACTGATACCCCAATACTGAGCCGCTGCTGCCATATGTGTCCCTATTACTGCACCTGCTGTGTGGTTCTGTGTGCCCTCTAAATTCTAAAGGAACCCTCTAGAATATAGTAATGCCGGATGCAAGTGCCCTAGAAAACAGTGCCCACATTTCGTCCCCTAGAAAGTAATAGTGCCCTCTGTGGGCCCCTTTGACAGTCACAGTAACCCAGTGCCCACTTTACATTTAGTAATGTCCAGAGTCTCCCCCCAGTACAGCTCCCCTATACACAGTATGATGCTCTGATAGTCTAAAGCCTCCTCACTGCATATATACTGACCCCTTAGTATCCCACAAACTGTTTGATAGCTCCAACACTGTAATATCCACACTGTATGATGGCTCCCTAGATAGCCTCCGTATAGTATAATGCACCAGACAAGCCAAAATATAGTATAATGCACTCCCAATAGCAAACTCTATAGTATAATACACTCCCCATAGGCAGACTCTATATAGTATAATGTACCCTCCATAGGCAGATTCTATAGTATAATGCAGCCCCTAATATAATGCACCCCCATAGGCAGCCTCTATAGTATAATGCAGCCCCTAATATAATGCACCCCCATAGGCAGCCTGTATAGTATAATGCAGCCCCTAATATAATACACTCGCATAGGCAGACTCTATAGTATAATGCAGCCCTTAATATAATGCCTTCTTAATATAATGTACCCCCTGGGCAGACTCCATATAGTGTAATACACTCCCCATAGGTATACTCTATATTGTATAATGCAGCCCCATAGGAAGACTCTGTAGTATAATGCATTTCCCATAGGCAGACTCTATATAGTATAATGCACCCCCCATAGGCAGACTCTATAGTATAATGTACCCCCCATAGGCAGACTCTATAATATAATGCAGCCCCTAATGTAATGCACCCACCATAGGCAGACTCTATATAGTATAATGCAGCCCCTATAAGCAGACTCTAATATAATGCAAACACCATAGGCAGACTCCATAGTATAATACAGCCCTTAATATAATGCACCTCCATAGGCAGCCTCTATGGTATAATGCAGCCCCTAATATAATGCTCCCCATAGGCAGCCTCTATACTATAATGCAGCCTCTAATATAATCCATCCTCACAGGCAGCCTCTATAGTATAACACAGCCTTTAATATAATGTACCCTGATAGGCAGACTCTATATAGTATAGTGCACCCCCATAGGAAGCCTCTATAGTATAATGCAGTCACTAATAAAATGTACCCCCCATAGGCAAACTATATATAGTATAATGCAGCCCCTATTATAATGCACCCCCATAGGCAAACTCTATAGTATAATGCAGCCCCTAATATAATGCACCCCCATAGGCAAACTCTATAGTATAATGCAGCCCCTAATATAATGCACCACCATAGGCAGACTCCATAGTATAATGCAGCCCCTAATATAATGCACCACCATAGGCAGACTATATAGTATAATGCTGCCTCTAATATAATGCACCCCCATAGGCAGACTATATAGTATAATGCACCCCCCATAGGCAAATTATATATAGTATAATGCAGCCCCTATTATAATGCACCCCCATAGGCAAACTCTATAGTATAATGCAGCCCCTAATATAATGCACCCCCATAGGCAAACTCTATAGTATAATGCAGCCCCTAATATAATGCACCCCCATAGGCAAACTCTATAGTATAATGCAGCCCCTAATATAATGCACCACCATAGGCAAACTCTATAGTATAATGCAGCCCCTAATATAATGCACCACCATAGGCAGACTCTATAATATAATGCACTCCCCACAGGCAGACTCTATATAGTATAAATCCAATAATCACGTCTCTTTCTCCTGGTTCCTCCGCTGCTCCGAGCTCCTGCACATCTCCGGACCTCAGGTGCCGAGTAGTGACGTCATCGTGACCCCCTGACAGTGTCGGCGTCAGTGCTCTCAGACGCTGAGAGAGGGATGATTGGAGAGGGAGCGTATCACTCCTTCTCTCCTGAATGCGGTCAGCTGTATCTGTTATGTTACGGTAGCTGAGGAGTGCAGGTAAAAAAGGAAATACACCAGAGCAGTTGGAATCTATGAGATTGCAGTACCCTGACTAACCACCGCAACTAGAGGCAGCCGTGGAGCGTTCCTACGATGGTCCTAGACGCCTCGTCACAGCCTGAGAAACTAACTACACCTAAAGATAGAAATAGGAAAGCTATCTGCCCCGGAGCAGAACCCCAAAGATAATAGAAAGCCCCCAAACATGTAATGGCGGTTAGACAAGAGGAAATACTGACACAGAAAGAAAATAGTATGAGCAAACGCTGGGGCCCAAACTATCTAAATAGAAAAGGACAGGAAGGGTACTTACTGCAATCCCAGAAAACCCTGAAAAAACACCAACTCTACTAATTTCAAAATCACCTGAGATCACACGACCTCTACCACCTAAATTAGTTCTCTGGTGTAACAAAAACAGCAGCCACTGAAAAAACTGCAAAAAGCAAAAGTACAAAACACAGTGGCTGGACTAAACTGAGAGGGCAAAAGCCCCCGGAGGGGACCCAGAAGGCCCCCACAGAAGTGCAGGACAAAATGCAAAAATATAGCAAAAACACAAAATAAGAAATTGTCTTATCTGATAGCAGGAGATTCAGACACGACACAGCAGGCTACAAGGGAAACTGGAAAGAAGGATTCAGACCAGAACAATTGATCACCGGCAACCCTGATGGGAAAATGATTCCCTTAAATAAGACCAATCAGTAACACCTGATTCCCAATCCTCACTAGTACCGCTTGTAACCACCAGAGGGAGCCTCTGCTCAGAACTCATCTCAAACCCATTCACAACAGTACCCCCCCTTTGAGGAGGGGTCACCGAACCCTCATTTGAGCAACCAGGTCGGTCAGGATGAGTTCTATGATACGCACGGATAAGTCTCCTAGCATGGATGTCCGAAGCAAACACCCAAGAATTATCTTCCTGACCATAACCTCTCCATTTAACCAAATACTGGAGTCTTCGTCTAGAAAAACGAGAATCCAATATTTTCTCAACCACATACTCCAGATTGCCCTGAACCAAAACAGGGTCAGGAGGCACAGCAGCAGGAACCACTGGCTCAACAAACCTCTTCAACAAGGACTTGTGGAACACGTTATGGATCTTAAATGTCCCTGGAAGAAGCAAACGAAAAGAAACAGGATTAATAATCTCCATGATCTTATAAGGTCCAATGAACCTAGGCTTAAATTTAGGAGATGCTACTCTCATAGGAATATTCTTTGAGGACAACCAGACCAAGTCCCCCACTTTAAACCGAGGACCATCAGTCCTATGCCGGTTAGCAAACCGCTGGGCCTTCTCCTGAGAGAGGGACAACCTCTCCACTACCTGGTCCCAAATCTGCTGCATACGCTCAACAACAGAGTCAACACCTGGACAGACAGAAGCCTCCGTCTGTCCTGAAGAAAATCGAGGGTGAAACCCAGAATTACAGAAAAACGGAGACATCAAAGTGGCAGAGCTAGCCCTATTATTAAGAGCAAACTCAGCCAAAGGCAAAAAAGAGACCCAGTCATCCTGATCAGCAGACACAAAGCATCTTAGATAAGTCTCCAATGTCTGGTTTGTTCTCTCAGTTTGACCATTGGTCTGAGGATGAAATGCCGAGGAGAAAGACAATTGAACACCCAGTTTAGAACAAAAAGTCCTCCAAAATCTGGAAACAAACTGGACTCCTCTGTCAGACACAATGTTCTCAGGAATGCCGTGTAAACGAACCACGTGCTGAAGGAACAACGGCACCAATTCAGAGGAGGAAGGCAACTTAGGTAATGGCACAAGATGTATCATTTTGGAAAACCTATCACAAATTACCCAGATGGTGGTCATTCTCTGAGAAACAGGAAGATCGGAAATGAAATCCATAGAGATATGGGTCCATGGTCTCTTGGGCACAGGCAATGGCATCAACAAACCACTAGAGCGAGAGCAAGGCTTGGAGCGAGAGCAAGTCCCGCAGGACTGCACAAATTCCCTGACATCGCGAGACAAGGTAGGCCACCAAAAGGACCGACTAACCAAGTCTCTGGTACCAAAAATTCCGGGATGCCCAGCCAATGCGGAACAATGAATCTCAGACATCACACTCTTTTTCCATTGGTCCGGGACAAACAATTTTCCAACAGGGCAGCGCTCGGGCCTATCCTCCTGACACCCCTCCAGAGCAAGTCTCAAATTAGGCGAGATGGCGGAAAGAACTACACCCTCCTTCAAAATAACAGAGGGATCAGATAGCTCAGGAGAGTCCGCAAGGAAACTCCTCGAGAGGGCATCCGCCTTAACATTCTTAGTGCCAGGAAGAAAGGAAACCACAAAATTAAAACGTGTGAAAAACAAGGCCCACCTGGCCTGTCTAGGATTGAGTCGCTTGGCAGATTCCAGATAGACCAGATTCTTATGGTCCGTAAGGACCACCACCTGATGTTTGGCTCCCTCCAGCCAATGTCTCCACTCTTCAAAAGCCCACTTCATGGCCAATAACTCCCGATTACCCACGTCATAATTACGTTCAGTAGGAGAAAATTTTCGAGAGAAAAAGGCACAAGGGTTACTTTTAGAGGTCTCTGGATCTTTTTGGGACAAAACGGCACCTGCCCCAATTTCAGAGGCATCAACCTCCACCTGAAATGGCAGAGAAACATCAGGCTGCCGTAGAACAGGAGCAGAAGTGAATCTCTGCTTAAGTTCCTGAAACGCAGAGACTGCCTCAGGAGGCCAATTCACCACATCAGAACCCTTTCTGGTCAAATCAGTTAATGGTTTAACAATAACAGAGAAATTACCAATAAATTTACGATAAAAATTGGCAAAACCCAAAAATCTCTGAAGAGCCTTTAATGAAGTAGGTTGGACCCAATCACAGATGGCCTGAACCTTGACCGGGTCCATTTCAATAACAGATGGGGACAAAATGAATCCCAGAAATGAGATCTTCTGTACGCCAAAAAGACACTTTGATCCCTTCACATACAGAGCATTCTCTCTCAAAATCTGGAATACAGTTCGAACATGTTTCACATGAGAGTCCCAGTCATTAGAAAAAATCAAGATATCATCCAAATAAACAATCAGAAACTTGTCCACAAAATCCCTGAAAATGTCATTCATGAAGGACTGGAAGACGGAAGGAGCATTAGTGAGCCCAAAGGGCATCACAAGGTACTCAAAATGCCCTTCAGGGTGTTAAATGCCGTCTTCCATTCATCCCCGTGCTTAATGCGAATAAGGTTATACGCCCCCCTGAGGTCAAGCTTGGTAAACCAAGTAGCGTTTTTCACCCTGGAAAACAGGTCAGAAATCAAGGGTAAAGGGTATTGTTTTTTAACAAAAATTTTGTTCAAGAGACAAAAAACAAAAAAACGGCCTTAAAAAACCAAAATTTTTTTTGGGCCAAAAAAAAAAAAAAAAACCCGGCCCCCTAAGGGTGAAGAGGATGGTCTGATTGACCCTTCTCCAAAGGGTTTTCCTTGATATAAAAACCCCGCATAGCCCCCAGTCAGGTACAAAAAAAGTTAAAAAGGGCAACCCTTTTAAGGAAAATTTTTTTTCCCGGCCCCACTAATTCAAATACACTTTTCCATACCCCCTATGGGGGGGAAAAAGGAATCAGTTTTTTTTTTTTCCCTTTTAAACCCCAACAAAAAAAACCCAAAAAAAAAAAGTGGGGGAACTTCCCTCCCCCCTGGGGGGGGGGCAGAAAAAACAGGGTTTTTGGGTTTTAATTAACCCCTTTTAAAACCCCCTTTTGGTTTTAAAAATTTCCCCAAAACCCCAAGGAATGGAAAAAAAAGGGGGAAAACCCACAAAAGGGAAAGGAAGAATTTTGAAAATAAAACCCAGCCCCCCGGGGTTAAACAAAAAACCCCCAAAAAACCAAAAAAAAACGGGGTTTTTTTCCCCCTCCCCCCCAAAAGGGGCCCCCAATCCCCCCCCAGTAAAAAAAAACTTCCCCCCAAAGGGGGTAAAAACCCGGGAAACCAAAAAACACCAAAATAAAAACCCCTTAAAAGGTTTTTTTTAGGGTTAAAATTTTTAAGGGGAAAGGGGGGCCTTTGAGGGGGAAAAAAAAGGGAAAATAAAACAAAATTAAAGTACATTAATAAAAAATTAAAAATAACTAAAAAAAAGGGAGATTAAAAATTAACTTTCCCCCATTGGGCCAAAAATTTTTAAAAGTTTAAGGTTTTAAACCCACTTTTTTAAGAAAAATAAATTTTTGAAGGTTTGAAATTTTTTTTTTGGAGTTTTTTGGGAGGAAAATTTTTAAAGTTTGGGGTTCAGAAGGGATAAAGGTTTTAAAATAAGGATTTTGAAAGGGAAAATTTTAATTTGTTTTGGGAAATGATTAGAAAAAATTAAAAAACCAAAAGGGGGAAAGGATTTTTTTTAAAATTTTACTTTTTTAAATTTTTTAAAAAATACCCAAAGGTGTAATTTTTGGGGAATGAACCCTAAATTTGCTTAAAAAAAAGGTTTTTCAACCCCTTTTTTTTCCCAAAAGGCTTTTTCGTTGTCAGGGATTTTGGCTCATTAAAAAAAACCCCCAAAGGGGCCTAAAAAACCCCATCAACATCACAAAAAAGGGGCCCCCCATGGGGGGGAAAAAACCCAAACCCCTGAACCCCCGCGCAAGAGAATTGACAATTTGAACCTGTCCTTTTTTTTTCTGGGGACTTATTTTTTAAGGGGCAAAAAAAAATTTTAAATTTTTTTTGAAATTCAAAAAATTTAGCTCGCCCCTGAAAACAAATGGGGCGGGGGGAATCCTGGTTTCCCCAACAACAGGAACCCCCCAAGTTTCCCCAGAAAATACTCTAAAACCCCAGGGCCAAGCTATCCACACGGCCAAAAAACTGTGCAAACCCCGGGGGGAAAAAAATCCTCCCAGAAACCCCGAGATACAGGGGAAAAAAAAAAAAAGCAACAAAAAAAAAAATTTTCTGAAAAATTTTTTTCCTTTAAAAAAATTTTTTCCCCTTTTGTGAAACCATACAAATTTTTTAAGGGGGGTGATATGTTATGTTTCGGGATGGGGAGTGCGGTTTTAAAAAGGGAAATTTTAAACCTGGGGTTTTGGGGGGGGGAAATTTTGAGATTGCTTTCCCGAAACCCCCCGCAACTAAGGGCACCCCTTGGGGGCTTTTTCCCACGATGGCCCCGGGCGCCCCGTCACACCCCCAGAAAAAACACACCAAAAAATAGAAATGGAAAAAGCTATCTCCCCCCAAAACCCCGAACCCCAAAGATAATAGAAAACCCCCAAAACATGAAAAAAGGGGTTTGGACAAGAGGAAAAAATGACCAGAAAAAATTTGAAAGACAAACGCTGGGGCCCAAACTATCTAAATAAAAAGGACAAAAGGGTACTTGGGAAACCCCCAAAAAAACCCGAAAAAAAAACCCCAAACCCAAAATTTTTAAAATCACCTGAGATCACCGACCTCTCCCCCCTAAATTATTTTTTGGGGTAACAAAAACACCCCGCCACAAAAAAAATGAAAAAAACAAAAGTACAAAACACAGGGCCCCGGACCAAACCCCGGAGGGGAAAAAAACCCCCGGGGGGGACCCAAAAGGGGCCCCCCCAAAATTTTGGGGGCAAAATGAAAAAAAAATAGAAAAAAAAACAAAAAAAGGGGAAAATTTCCTTTTCTGTTTTGCGGGGGATGCAGACACACCGCAGGCAAAAAGGGAAACGGGGAAAAAGGATTCAGACCAGAACAATTGATCCCGGGGGAACCCTGAGGGAAAAATTTTTTTCCCTTAAAAAGGGGCCAAAAAAGAAAAAAACCCCCCTTTTCCCAAACCCCCCACTATTTCCCCCTTTTTTAAAAAACCAGGGGGCCTCTGCTCAGAAATAAACTAAACCCCTTTTTAAAAAAGTATGGGGATTAGCCTTACGCTGTTTTTTTATGACGGGGGGGGGGGGGGCCCCCTGCTAAAATCGGGCCCCCCCTTTTCTCGGGGGCCATAGGGCCAAAAGGTGGCAAAGGGGAGTTCGATTTTTTCCTACTCTGCCGCAGAATGAAATTTTTTTTAAAACGTGCAGTAGCGTTGCCCCGGGGGGGGCCCCCTAGAGGGGGGGCCCAGGCAACCGTCCCCTCTGCCCCCCCGGTATCTAAACTAGGGGGCCCCTGTTTTCGCCCCCACCAAACCCCAACATCTGCAAAAATTTTTTATTTTCCCCCCCATTTTGCATGTTTTCCCCCTTCCCATTTCCCCCTCCCACACCCAAAAAAGACTTAATGATAGGAAATGGGGTTTTGGGGGGGCTAAATTTTTTTGGGGGGGAAAATTTTTAGGGGGGGTTTGATATATTTACAGTTTTTTGACGCCCCCTTTTTGTCTCTGGTAATTTGCCCCAGCGTGCTGTGATCTCTGAGGGGATGGTGGGGGCACTGGGTGGGGCCCCCTACGGGGGGGACTTTCCCCCTCAGGTCGAGGGGTTAGGGGGGGGGTTTTTGGGGGGATATAATTAAATAACTCGTCTAAAATTTTAACGTTTTCCCCATACCTTTTACTTGTAAGGGGGTTAGGCGGTTTTCCCAAAAGGAGGCTGACCAAAAGGGAAAATTTTGTGCTTTGAGGGTAGGGGGTTTGAAAAATTTTTAGGGGCCCCTTTAAAATTTAAAAATGGTGAAAACCAACCACAAAAGCTTTGTTCACTCCCAAAAACCCCCAAAAGCTATTTCAAAGTGTACCCCCCGGTCTTTTTGGGGTTTGGGCCCCCCCTTTTTCCTTTGAAAAGAGCTGAGTTCCTATTCTTGTCGTGACTGACTCAAGGTTCTCACCCCCTGACCCCAGTTACGTACCGACCCCCAAAAGGGGGCTGTTTTTTTTTACCAAGGTCCCGAAACCCCAGGGGTTTTTTTTTAACCATTTGGGGGAAGCTAGGGGTGACATTGGGCCCCCCAGTCCCCGGTGACAATGTGGGGGATTTCCCCCAATCCTAAAGCACTTCTAATTTCCCCTTCCACGTGCCCTTCCCTTTTTCCCCGCGCTTGTAGCATAAAAAACTCCACATTCCCCTAATTCTTATAAGAAAACCTTTCCCCTTCCCCTTCTTTTTGGGGAGCTCTTTCCCCAAGAATTCGTATTCCACTGGCCCCGGGAGCACGTCTCAAAAACCCACTTTCCTTGGGAGGGGAGACAAAAGTATCAAAAAATAACTCTTCCTTTCAATAGATGTTCAGCCCCTCTTTTTGTGGGGCACAGCTCTGCCCCGTTAGGTGATCTGGCTCCCCTGTATAGCCTCCACAAATGAACTGCAAACAGGTGGGTTTACCCCGGGGCCTAAACCCCCCCAAACTAGACTCTGCTTTTTCCCTCCCTCCGGGGCCAGGAAAAATACTAAAAAAAATAAAATGACCCCCCCCTGATGAGTGACAAAAAAACCCAAGGGGGGTTTTAAAATTGTGTTGGATTTAAAAGTTTATAGAGCATTAAACTGCTATCTCTCCAAAACATCCCCAAAGGTACTGCTGTGCCTTCACCCAAAAGGGGTACCTTCCCCCCGGCAAAAGACACCCCCCCCCGGGCTGTGAAATACAAGAAACAATTTTGTTTTGCAAAAAAATTAACCCCTTAAAATTTTCCCCCTTTTCCGGGGGGGGAAAAGGGTTTTTTGAACTTGCAATCAAAACATTAAATATAAAAAAATACAAAATAAAATGGGGCATTTTCAATACATAGACGACCATATTCTTGTAAGGGGCCCCCCCCAACCTTTTAAAAAGGGGGTCCTGGGGGGCTGAAAAACTCGGGGAAAGCGACCTCCTAAAATGCCACACCACAGGGTTTATTTTTCAGAGGTAGTTTGGGGGGGTTTCCCCTGAAAACCAATTTTTTGCACCAAGGGGGCAACTATTTACGGTTTTCGTTTTTTGGGTTTTTCATTTTCCCCCCCTCAGAGTCCATAAAAAGAAAAAGACAATATTTAAAATCCCCTCACAATAAAGTCCCCAAAAAAATTTTTATTTTGTTCCCCCGGGGGTATTCTACTCAATATAAAAGGAAAAAAAAAAAACATTTTTACACAGAAATTTAAAAGGGAAATTGCAGCTTTTCCCTTTTTTAAAATTTTTTAAAATTTTTTTTATTGGGGTAAACCCTGTCGGGGCCCCCACCGTTTTCAAAATTTTCTTGACTTCAATGACTTTTTTCCCTCCCGGGGGGGGAAAAAAATGCGATAAAACCCTAGCCCCCCTGATAAAAAGTCGTGCCTGCTACCCGGGGGGCCGGGGCGCTACAGTTTTGGGGACAACCCCCTAGGGGCGAAACGGGTGCTTTCGCTTTATAACGCTTTTTCTTTTCTGTAAAGGGGCCCCTTGCTCTCGTGATGCAAAAAAATAGCCCCCCGTGGCGTCGTCGGAAAAAATGCTAAAGCGTGGGTAGGAGGAAGGGGAGTAAAAAATTTCAGGTTGTGCTTCCTTTTTTCAAAAAGCCTGCAGGGGGGTCCCCCGGAAAAGGGGCTGATGCCCCTGGGATTGGACGGGGGTCCCCCGGAAAAGGTGATTTTTTTGCGTCGGGAAAAGGGTCACGGACGATTGTGACTTAAGGGGGATACCACCTTTTTTACCCCGGCCCCTTTTTAAAGGGGGACAATGTCTCCATTAATTAGGCCCCCCCCCCGGGGTGGCCTTGCGGTGGGGGGGTTTTTATCCCTCGACTAACAAAAGACCCTGGGTAGGGCCCCCCGGGTTTTTGATAAGGGGCCCCCCCCCTTCCCGGGGCGGGGGAAATCTGTCCACCCCCTCCCCCCGGGTTCCCCCCAAAGTCCCCTTTTTTCCCCCACGGCATTTTTTCCCTTTTCCCGATAAACCCTTGCAGCTGCCCCTGCCCCTTTGCGCTGGCCTCCTGTTCTTCCCTGCCGGCGTTGCTGTTTTCTTGGGGGACGCGGCCATCATTCCCCAAAAGGGGGTGGTGGGGGGAAGTTTTTCCTGGGGGCCCCTTTCTCCCCCCGAAAAATTCCCCGGAATTTTGGAGGGGACGGAAAAACCCCCCGGGTGTCCTATCGGGGATCGTTCCTTTGCGGGGCCTTTCCTGGCCGGGGGGGGCTTCCCCGGAACGGGGGCCCCTCCTAAACCCCCCCTCGCTTCCACCTTTTCCTCGGTGGTTTTTTAGGCCCCTTCCTTTTGGGGGGAAAAACCCTTTTCCGCGTTTTGCCCCCTTAAAAAACCCCCCTTTGGGCACAGAAAAAAGTTTTTGGAAAAGGGTTCCCCAAAACGTGAGGGGCCCCAAATAAAAAGGGAGAAAAAATCTCCCCGCGTCCCACAGCCGCCTTTTGCATCGGGTTTTCGCCGGCTTTTTTAAAATCTCCTCCATGCCGGTTTTGGGGAAAAATTTCTTTTTTTTTCCAGTTGGCATTCTCCTTTTAAAATCTCCGCAATTTTTGGGGGCAGGTGCAGGACCACGGTTTTTCCCCGTTTCAGTGGCAGTTGGGGGCTGGGGAACGGGGGCCTGCCTTCCTCCTTTCCCCCCTGCTCGGTGACACGTCCTGTTTCCCTTTTATTTCCCCAGGGTTTTTTTTTTTATTTTAAAACCAACCCTTTTCGATTTTTCCCTTTGGGGGGGGGGTTTTGGGGGTCCCCCCCTCTTCGCGGGAAAAAGGTTTTAAGAGGAGGCGGACCTCCTTTGCTGTGGGCCCCGGGGATCGAATGTTTTTAATAGCTTTTTTGAGAGGGCAGGCATTCTCTTCGCGCCAGGGGGGGGCACAGCCCAAAAAATCCACCTCCCTTTTCTTCTCCAGCCCTGGGGGGGGGGGGGGGCGAAAATTTTGGGGGAAAAAAATGGCGGATTTTGCCCCAAAAATAAAAAAACAGCCTTTTTCCCCAAAAAAACCCCCCCACAGGCACACACCCCGCAATTTTGCGAGTTTCGCATCCCGTTCGTGACGCCAATTTTTTATCGACCCGCCACCAAAATTTTGGTTTTTCCAGAGCAATGGGGTACTCAAAAGGGGACCAAAAGGGTCTAGGGGGGGTAAAGTAGCGGTGGCCCCCGGCCCCGGGTTTTGGGGTTTTTGGCGTTTGTTGGGGGAATTTTTTACAGGGGTTTGATATTTTTAAAAGTTCGTGCGCCCCCTGAAAATTTTCGGGAAAATTTTTAAAGCGCTGCTGTAGATCTCTGAGGGGATGGTGGGGAGCTAGATGTGGGGCCCCTACAGGTGGGCCTCTTCCCAAGGGGCAATATTTTTGGGGGGGTTGTGCAGGGTTTTAATTAAAAAACTCAGTCTAAAACCCCGGGCAGGTTTTTCCAACCCTTTTTTTTGTAAGAGGTTTTTGGCAGGCCCCCAAGGGGGCGGGGCCCAAAGGAGAATGTGCTTTGAGGTAGAAAACTAAAAAAATTTTGGGGGCCCCCTTTTTTTTTCAAAAGGGGGATAGCCAACCCCCAAAAAGCGTAGTTCCCCAAAAACCCCCCAGCTATTTCAAACCCCGTACTGCCCGGTCAGTTTTGTGGTTGGACCTTTTTTATAGAGAGCTTGTTCCTATTTTTGTCGTGCAAATAAAAAAAACCCTTTTAAGGTTCTCCCCCCCCCCCTTTCCCCCCGTTACGTCCGCATTTTAAAGGGCTGCTTTTGTTTCCCCAAGGTCCGGGGAACCTTGGGGGTTTTTTTAAAACCCCTATCCCCTGAAGCAAAAAGTGACACTTCGGCCCCCCTGACCGGGCCCCAAAGTGCGGGGCTTCTCCAATCCTAAAATTTTTGGGGAAATTCCTTTCCACTTTCCCCCCCGCCTTGTCCGCGCTTTTTAGCATAAGCATTTCCAAACCCCCTTCCCCAAAAACCCCTAAAAATTTTAACCTTTTCCTTTTAATTTCTTCTTGGAGCTCTTTTTCCAAATCTCATTTTTTCCACGGGGGAGGAGACGTCTTTGAACCTTCATTTTTCCTTGGGGCAGGAAAAGGGGAAATATCGGGGAACAAAAAACCCCTTTTAATTTTGATGTTCAGCCCCCCTTTCCCCATTTTTTGGGGGGCCAAAATCTGGCCCCGGCTAAAGGGGATCGGGGTCAAACCTTTTCCCCAGCCTCCAAATGAATTTTCACTCGGGGAGATATTTTAATTCCCCGACCCCCCCAAACTAAAACCCTTCCCCCTTCCCCCTCCAGGTCCGGGGGTAAAACTGACTGAATCACTTAAATGACCACCCCCGGGCGAGTAAAATAAATCCCCCCAAAGGGGGTTTTAATGTGTGTTGGAGTGAAATTTTTTTAAAACCCCTTAAACTGCTATTCTCCACACATCCCCAGGGAAAAACGTGTTGCCTTACACCAGGGCTACACAGGTCTGTAAAAACACTGTGATTAAAATTGTTTATGTAACGCTAAGTTCTTTTTGGGCTTGCGGAGGCGTTTAATTTCCCCGTTAAGCTCCACTTACTTCAGCATACTTCTCCCTGCCCCTTTTCGAAACTACCCCTTTAAATTGGGTTTTTGGGGAAGGGGGGTGAAAGCAAATTTTCGTGTATTGACGAGCCGTCGCCCCCCCGGGGGAAACAACTTTTTAAAAGGAGGGTTTTTAAAAAACATTTTTTGGGGAAAAGGGGGTTTTCCTTTTTTAAATTTTTGGGGGTTTTAGGGGGGCCTTTTATACAGTTTGCTGCCCCAATTCCTGGGGGCCTTATACAATGTGTAAGCTAATTTTGGGGCCAAAATTTAAATTTTGGGGTCTAAGGGGAATTTTTTAAAAACCCCCCCTTGGGGGCAAAAAATACAGTGTGGGGACTATTTTGGGGGCGGGGGGCGTAACTGGGAAAAGGGGGGGCCCCCAGAAAAAATTAAAAGGGGGGCCCCCCCCCCCCCCCCACCCTTTTTTAAAAAAAAAAATATATAAAAATTTTTTTTAAAAATCAAAATTTGCAAACGGGGATGGATTAAAAAACCCGTCCCATTTGAAAAATTTTTAAAACCGGGGTTTTGCCCCTTTTGGGCCATCGGGGAGAAGTAAAGGGGGGGCCCCCCTTTTTTTGGGGCCCAAAATTAGGGCCCCCGCTGTTTTAGGCCCATACCCCCGAGGGGGGTCCCCTTTTTCCCCCGGGGCCCGGGCCCCCGGGGGGGCCCCGCATTTTCAGGGGGCCCAAAGGCCCCTTTTAGGGGGGGCCTTTTCATTTTTTCCGGGGCCCAAGGCCCCTAAGGGGGCCGCATTTTTCTTTGGACCTGGGCCCCCAAAAAGGGGGCCCCGCTGTTTCCCTTTTGGCCTGGGGGCCCAAAAAGGGGGGCCCTTTTCTGTTTCCCTTTTGGGGGGGGGGGGGCCTAGGCCCCTTTTTGGGGGTGCTTTTTTTCCAGGGCCCCTTTAAAAGGGGCCGCTGCTTCCGGGGCCTCTAATGGGGGCACCCCTTTTCCGGGGGGCCGGGGGGCCCATAAACTACCCTTTCCCCCCTTTCCCTCTCCCCCCCCTCCTCAAGGCGGGACGGGAAACTGCGGCTGCCGGCCCCCCGTAAAAAAGATTTTAGACTCAGCAAGCCCCCTTCCAAAACTGTCAATCCTAAGGGGATTTTCGTCCTCCAGCCCCTTCTGCTCCGCGCGCCGCCCCCCCGACCCCAAAGTCCGACTCCACCCCCGCCAGTTTTCATGGGGAGGGGAGAGCCCCGCCCCCGGGGGCCCCCCTCCCCATGACGGGGAAAAATGGGGGTCTCGGGGGCCCCCCAAAACCCCTCTCAAAAACGGCCCCGGGGGGTGTATCTAGGTTTCTGGCCCCCCGGGGGGGAAAAATTTCCCCGGTTTGGCCCCCCCCCCCCCAAACACATCCCCCCCTTTTTTTTTTTTCACTTTTTGTCAATACCGAAACGCTTCCCCTTTTAAGCCCCCCAAAAGGGTTCCCCGTGAAAAATGAAGAAGCAGGAAGAAAAAAGCTCTTTGGGGAAAAGGGGGCCATAATTTAAAAAAACGCATAAAAGGGAAGTGCCTTTGATGACTGTTTTGGAACCGGGGAACCCCGTTTCCGACTTTGGGCCCGCTTCTGAATTCTCAAAACCCCTTTTCCCCCGCACACTTTTAGGTTTCCTTTAAAAGGGGGCCCCAAATTTAAAAGGGGCAGTCACAAAAGCATTTTTTTTTTTAAAAATTCCCCGGCCACTTTCCCCACTAAAAAGTCCCCGGGCCCCTCCTCTTTTTTTTTTATTGGTGAGGCCCCATTTTTGTAGCATTTTACCGTTTTATGTAAATCCCCCGGACGAGAGAACCCCAACAGCGTGCAGGCCCCCCGGGGGGGAAATTTTGAAATTGACAAAAATTTCATGTTTTTTTTTTATTTTTTGGGGCTTTTAAAGGGGGGGTTGGCCCCGGTTTGTGCTGAGTCTGCAGTAAATTTGTGACCCCAGACCTGGAGAACCCCTTTAAATTTCCCAAAAAAAAAAAAAAACTTTAAAAAAAAATCAATTTCACAAATTTTAAATTTCATCCAGGTACGTTATAGATGCCCCCGGGGTCTTTTGGGGGTTTTCTCCTTTTCTTCATCTTGTCCAGATCCCCCCGATGATTTTTTTTTCCCCCCCAGCCGTCTTGCGACCTCCCCCTTTTTCCTCTTTGCACCCCAATCTCCAAAACGGGTCCTTTTTAAAACAGAAGAGTCATTATAATGCCCCTTTTAAAAAAAATATCGCAATATTTTTGTCCCTCACACTATTCCCCTCCCTCCTCACCCTGTCTCCTCTCACATTCCCCTGTTCAGCATACTTTTTTCCTCATAATTTACCCCCTCACTCTCTATACGTCCCCCTCACACATAACCCCCGGGGTTTTCCCCCCTGTGTCTGCACACATCCCATCCAATCACTCCCCCAAAAATTCTGTGTCTGCACACATCCCCCACCCTCACTCCCCCCACTGTGGGCCCCAAACATTCCCCCCTTTTTCCCCCATACTGTCTGCAAAACCCTCCCCCTTTTTGTTCCTCATAAATACTCCCCTTAGAAACCCCCCCAACCCCCCCACATTTTTTAAATTTTCCCCCTCCTCACTTTTCCAATTCCCCCCCCACAAAAATTTAAATCCCCCCACCCCATCCAAATCCCCACCCCATTAAGTATCCCCTATCCCCCCCCCCAAAAACCCCCCCACAAACATTAAATCCCCATCCCCCCCCAAAACCCCCCCCACTTAAAAAAACCCCCCACGCCCCTCCAAATCCCCCCCCCATAAAAAAAAACCCCCCCGCCACCCCAAAAAACCCCCCCCCACAAAAAAAAACCCCCCCCTCCCCACTCCAAATCCCCCCCCCACATACAAAAAACCCCCATCCCACCCCAAATTTTCCCCCCCACATAAAAAACCCCCCCACCCCAAAATCCAAATCCCCCACACATACAAAAACCCCCCCCTTCCAAAATCCAAATCCCCCCACACATAAAAAAACCCCCCCCTCCCCCCTCAATCCCCCCCCACTTTAAAAAAACCCCCCTTTTCCCCCCCCCAAAACCCCCCCAAAAAATTTTTCCCCCCCTCCCCACCCAAAAACCCCCCCCCCACAAAAAAAAAAAACCCCCATCCCCCCTCTAAATCCCCCCCCAAAATAATTACCCCCCCTCCCCCCTCCAACCCCCCCACACTAAAAGAACCCCCATCCCCCCTAAATCCCCCCCCCACAAAAAGTACCCCCCCTTTCCCCCCTCCAAACCCCCCACAAAATAAAAAACCCCCCCTCCCCACCCCCAAACCCCCCCCAAAATAATTACCCCCCCCTCCCACCCCAAAAAACCCCCACACATAAAAGAACCCCCATCCCCACCCCAAAATTTTCCCCCAACATTTAAGTACCCCCCCCCCCCCCAAACCCCCCCACACATAAAAAAACCCCCCCTTTCCCCCTCTAAATCCCCCCACTTTTAAAAAACCCCCCCCCCCACCCAAAAAAACCCCCCACATAAAAAAACCCCCCCTCCCCCCTCCCCCCCCACCCCCAAAAATGTACCCCCAAAACCCCACCCCCAAAACCCCCCCCCAAAAAAGAACTCCCATCCCCACCCCAAAAACCCCCCACACATAATGTACCCCCCCTCCCCCCCCCAAACCCCCACCATAAAAGAACCCCCATCCCCATCCAAATCCCCCCCACACAAAGGGGATCCCCCCCCACCCCAAAAAAACCCCCAAAAACAAAAAAAAAACCCCCCCCCCCTTCCCCAAATCCCCCCCACACATAAAAAAAACCCCATCCCCACCAAAATTTTCCCCCCCACAAAAAAAAGTATCCCCCCCACCCCACTCCAAAATCCCCCCCCACATAAAAGAACCCCCCACCCCCCCTCCAAATCCCCCCCCCATTTTAATTTTTTCCCCCCCCTTTCCCCCCCCAAACCCACCCCCCAAAAATAAAAGAACCCCCATCCCCACCCCAAAAAACCCCCCACACAAAATGTATCCCCCTTCCCCCCCCCAAAAAACCCCCCCCACATAAAAAAACCCCCATCCCCCCCCCAAATCCCCCCCACACATAAAAGAACCCACATCCCCCTTTTAAATCCCCCCAACACTAATGTACCCCCCAAAACCCCACTCCAAATCCCCCCACTTTTAAAAAACCCCCATCCCCCCTCAAAACCCCCCCCCCCCTAAAACACACACACCCCACACAGTATGCCCCCCAAAATTTTCTTTGTGGTTTTTTTAGCTCCAAAAGGGGGCACACCACCAAAATCTTAAAACCCTTTGGGCGCGGGGGCGATTTTAAAGTCACCCGGGGAAATCACATAAACCCGATCAAGCTGCGGGGCGTCGCTCTGACTCGGGGGGCAGAGTTTCCCCTTTTTAGGGTTTATAAAACCCGGGGGAATTTTACCCCCGGGAGCCTGCCCCCAAACAGTTTCTCTGCGCCGGCGGGCAGCATGACGCCCAAAAAAGGGGAACCGCCGCCCCCCCGGGGCCCGGGGGGGCAAAAAAGCAGCCGCGGGGGAGACCTGCGGACCGCCCGATTAGGCGGCCCGACTGCGCCCCCCCCCCCCCCTGGCCCCCCCCCCTTGATTCGCCCCCCCCTCCCCAAAAAACCCCGGAGCTTGGGGAACTAAAGTTTTTGGAAAAAAGGTGAAACAGCTGCAGCAGGGGAACGGGCCCCCCCTAACCCCCCGGGAAAATGGCAGCGCTTCCCCTTTCCACGTAGTTCCGCCCCCGTTGGGGGCCTTTTAGACATTTTAAAAGGACATCTGTGGGGGGTCCTCATAAAGTGTTAGAGCGATTAAGGCATGGGGGGTAAAATTTTTTGGGCCCCCTTTTAAAAAATTTGGGGGTTAATGTGGGGCCCTTTTTTCAGCTTGGAGGGGAAAGTGTGGGCCCTTTTTTCTTTTAAAAAACATACCGTGCCGGGGGAATTTACAGGATTTTGGACTATTGTGGGGGGTTCTCATAAAAGTGTGGGGGGCCCCTATAGTCTTTTGGGGTAATGGGGGACCATTATACCGGGGTTTGGGGGGAATGTGGCGTCCATTTTACATTTGGGGGAAAAAATTTTGGGGGGCCTTTTACATTTAAAAAGGGGGGGGGGACTACTGTGGAACCCCCTTTTAAAAGTGGAGAACTTCTTTTTGGGGGTCATTTTTACTGAAAATTTTGGGAAAGGGAAAGGGGGGCTTTTAAATTTTGTATTAGGGGAAATGGGGGGAAACATCTGTAATAAGAGGACTGTGGGCCCCTTTACTGTAAATAAGGGAGTTTTTGGGGCCCCCGGGCCTACGTTTTTAGAAAAGGGCCCTTCTTTGGGGGGGTTGTGCAGGTTGGGAAAAATGGGGATAGTGCTGTAAATGTGTAAAGCAAAGTTTTCTTTTTTTGGAATCTCTGCAAAGGTAGTGGTTGGAAAAAAAATTTATCCCTCAGTTGGGCCAAAGAAAAATTGGAAAAATGAACGACTCCATCGGAAAAACGTCACTGTAAGTTACGATACATAACTGTTACTATAATCACTTGAAAAATTTTTGAGGACTGATATATTACCACTTTTACGGCCTAGGGGCGGTAATATGGTCGCAAACTTTGTTTTGAACAGGGTTAAACCGGTTAGGGCCCCTCAGATGTTTTTTGCACCCCGGGCTGCACCCCTAGCTACCCCTCTAGAAGTGTTTAAACAGTAAACGGTAACCCACTCGGCGCAACAACTCCTGTTTTTTAACTCCACTTTTCACTCCTCTTTTATTGATCAAGCCTCAAACGAGCCATTAGAATTGTTTCATTTTTGATGTGTTTTTTGTATAGAGCTAGAACATTCGGCCATTACTATAAAATTTTTATGGTTTATTGGTTTGGACAATATGCATTTAAAACTTTTAGCTCAATATACATTGCAGTTGAGAGCCATAGAGCCCAAAAATGGAAGTCATTCTTGCTCTACTTTACCTCCATATGTCCATATTTTATTCCCCAGAACCTTTAGAAAAAAAATTTAAAAATGAGCATGCACACCCGGTTCCATATGGAGGCATCCTAACTGGCACATGGAGCGCCTACGGTAAATATAGCCTTTGAGAATATGTTTTTGTCTAAGGCTATGTGACACGTAGCGGAATGAGGGAAAAATTTCGCGGCAATTCCCCCTCCCTGCCGTGGGAAATCCCCATTTTTTGGTATCGTTTTTCCCGCTAAAAAATGCGTTTTGCAAGAGGAATTGGGGGCTTGCAGAATGTAGCGTTTTAACAAGCGATTACAGGTTGGTCAAAAGAGTTCAGACAAGTGTTTGACTGGGTTGTGACCAACTTTTTACTATTGATGCCGCTATGTCGCATCAAAAAAAGATTAATGTAAAAATAATAAAAAAATAATAAAAAAAAATGATATTCTCACCTTCCGGCGGCCCCCGCAGCCTTCCCGCCTTCAGCGACGCTCCCGGCAAGTTTTCCCTTCCCAGGATTCCTTTCGGCACAAATTTCCCCATGACGTAGCATTTCGCGGACCGCTCGTTAAACTGGGTGAATTTTCACAATGCACTCCTGGGACCGATTGGCGGGGGAAGGGGTCGCTTTAGAGGGGGGAAAGCTGCGGGGGAAACCGGGAAGGTGGAATATATTATTTTATTATTTTAAATTTTTGTTTTTACATGGATATGGTACCCGGGCCTGGAGGAGAGTCTCCTCTCCCAGCCCGGATACCAAAGACATGAAAAGCTCCCGGGCCCCATTGGGAGAAAAAGCGGTTAAATGCAATTCCTAAGGCGGCGGAAAACGCCGCGGTTCCGCAAAAAAAAATTTTAGAAAGTTAGAGGATTTCTCCCCAAAGCGATTCCGCCGCGGAAAAACCCCGGGAAGTGCCAAACCAAACCCTTGCGGAATCCAAGGCCCTTAAAAGAGGTTTTTATTGTTGTAACTTTTTGCCGCGGTTTCGGGGGCCCTTTCGCAGCGAAAAACCGCGCCAAAACGCCCAAAAAAACCGCAAACGTTGCAATACCTTTTGACAATTTTTTCCGCCATTTGGAAAAAATTCTCAAGACTGTTTTTTGGCATGAACCCCTTATTTCAGAAAACCCTTTCCACCCCCCTTTAATACCAAAAAATATTGGTTTTTCTTTCCCAAAGTAAAAAGATGGGTTTTTAAGAATGGAATTTTGGGCTAAATTTTTAAATTTGGCATTTTTTAAAACGTCTTTCTAATTTTGGTAGTTTTGATTGGGCAGTGGATCTCATAAACAATCATCTTAAATTAAGCAGGGTTTTACATAAAAAATGATGTTGAATCCATGGGGAAAAAACCTCGGGTTTGTTGTGGGGGACATGAAAACTTGGCCGCCGGAGATTAAAGCTTGTGGAGGGTACTGCAAAAAATTAACAGCTAAAGAATAATCAAGAAATGTAGATTTGGAACAGAGGGCCGGGGGGGGTAAAAGAAGTGAATTGTTCCCGGATTGTGCTCTGAGCAAATTTGTGGTTAATAATCGATATTGTATAACATTTTTGTTTTTGTTTTTGTGTTTAAAACTTTGTGGTATAAAAAAAAGAAAAAATACCAGTAATTCATCAAAAAAGACTATGTCTTTAACGAAGACCCGTCACCCAAAGGGAAAAAAGTGGCCAGTTTTTTGTTCCAATTTTGTTCCTTGCTATCCCGAGGCCCCTTTTTTATTTTTTTTTTAAATCCACCACTTTATTTCAGAGATATGCACCTTTTTTATTTGGTGCTAATTTTTATGGTTTTTTGTAATGGGGCATTGCTCACAAGGTAATAATACAGAGCAGCCAAAAGAAATACCCCCAGAAAAAATCCAGTGACCACTGCCTGCTTGGCAAAGACCGTAGAAAATTAGCACTAAATAAAAAGGCCCCTATTTCTGAAAGTGAATGGCGGATATAAAATTATATACTGTATATATGAAAAAAAGAAGACTCTGGGGAACAGCTCAACATATTAACATGTCCTTCTTAGGTCCAAAATGTTGTCATGACTAGCTTCCTAATGTAAGTTTCAATTTTAAAAGGCTTTACTTTTTGGATAAATAAATGTAGATGACGCACACCAAATACAGGGGTTCCAGGGCTATGGGTACTCGGCACCGAGCCCATGGAAGTCTATGGGGATGTCACTGGCAGCAGAGCTCGGTCCGTAGTCCTGGGCGGTCATGCAATTTGGAATATTTACAGGGGATTATAAAGAGTAGTTCGTGACGCCACCTGTGGTTTCTGATCAAATAGACCAGCGCTGCAGGGTGAATCTTCTGAGGGGATGTTATTGGGCAGCTAGATGTTAAGTCCCCCACAGGTGGGACTGTTCCCTCAAAGTCTATGATGGTGCAGGGTGCAGATAATAACGCAGTCACACACAATTCAGTCTCTTTCCATACCTTTACTGATGTTGTTGGTAGGCATGTCCCGGAAGCTGGTCAGGTTGGAGAATGCACATTCAGGGAATTGCTGAGCAGTTGTAAGGCCTCCTTTCTCCTTGAAGTGTATGTGAGTCCTAACTTGCATGAAGTCAAGTTTAACTCTTAATGTAGCAACTACGCCCGGCCGACATGGTGGTAGAGCCTTCTCTGTCTCTGATAATCAGATGTTGGAAAGAACGAAGTCCTCCTATTGCAGCGTCCTGCTCAAAGTCCTTGTTCTCCCTGACTCCAGTTACGTATCGACACTTAGGGCTACCTTCTGTGACTTGAAGTCCAGCAAGGATTCCGGTGTTTTCTATCACTAGCCGTGAAGTACTAGCAATTCCTCGGACCCCGGTGTCCGGTTAACTAAGTGAAGGTGATCTGTCACCTAGGTCATTTATCCTTCTTTCTCCACTCGCCTGTCGCCCTGCTCTTGCCCTTAACATAAGCACGGTAGCAGTGGGTGTAGTTGTCAGCTTTCTTTCCAAGCTCACTGACCTGTTCTCAGTTGCCTCATTGTTTATAACTGCTGTAGTTCCCTTCCTTCTTTCCTTCCAGACTCTGTCCAGAGCAGCTCACAGGACGTTCCGTCAGACTGTATACACGCTGTAGCTCCGAGAGTCACTTTCCACTTTCTAGAGAACACTGGCAAATGTCTCTGAGGTAACTGCTTCAGATTCAGATGTAACTCTGACTAGGCTAGAGTGATTCCCTTGCCCACTCGTACTAGCCTCCACTTCAGTATATGGTGAGCTACAGGAGCTCTGTCAGATTTCAGTCTTATCTCCTCTCCCTCCAAGACTAGACTGGCTTGTCTGGCTTCTGAAACTAGAATGGCTACTGCTACCTAATCACACTGACTTAAATAGTCTAAGACGCCCTCTGGTGGCAGTGTTGGAAATGTGTGTGATGTGAATGAATATCAGGCTTCACAATTACCTTTCTTGTGCATTCTCCTGGAGACATGTGTACCAAGCGCAGCTGGGCCACACATCCCCCCTAGTTAAACTCAGCACTCCCGGGCTGGAATAGAAAAGAAAAACATTTTTTGCATAATAATAACATTAACAATTTAACTCATCCCTTGCGGGAGGTAAGGACTCTTGAACGTTACAATGTGTACAATGGACATTAGAAAAAATATCAAAATACTGTTCACATAAATATATATAAGACAAGATTCTTGTGGAGGACCCGCACCAAAAACCTCCCACGTGGGTCCTGGGTGGGCTGCAGGACTTCATTGCTGCAGACCTCACTCAAGGCCACACCATACGGGTTTTTCTTCAGAGGTAGATAAATATGGCTTTATGTAAAACCAAGATGGGGCACCGAAGTGCGAACTATTTACAATGAAAGTTTTTGGGCTGGCACAGTCCACAGCCACGCAGTCCTTGCATATGAACATTTCAATAATAATACTTCAATATTTCACGTTAACACTTTAGTACTCATTACCCAACTGGGGTATTCTACGCATACTATGCAAACATCATCACATTTAGCAAATTATGTAAACTTTTTCATACATATCAATAAAGTGCAAATTTCTTCAACTTCTTCAACTTTATACAGTGGCAGTAAACCCTGTCTGGGTCCTACTGATTTTCTTCTTTACAGATTGTAGCGATGTCTTCCACTCCTGGGGCTGGAATGACGCGATGTCCTTTGGAACTCATTACCAGAAGGTCATGACCTGCGATCTGGGTTTACGTGGCTACAGTCCTTGTCGCAATGAGCGATCTTCTTGGGACCCCACGGGTGCCTCATGCAGGTACAAATCTTCCATTGAAGACGCAGGCTTGTGCTGTGATCTAGCTGAGGACGCACCATCCGGTTGCGTTGCAGAATAGGACGCACAATCCTGATGCACTGCTGGGTAGGATGCAGGTTGTGGTGCAGAAGCGGTCGCAGGTGGCGATGCGGGTGCACGGCCTGGTGCTGACGCTGCTGGGGCTTGCGACACTGCAGCACGATTCACTTCACCGGCTTCGGGACGGGGTCGCTGACACGGGTGACATTTAAGGCGTACCACCCTTTAAGCCCCCAGTGCCGCATATAGCTGACGATGTCCCCGTTTACAAGATCCCTTCCCGGGTGCCCGATGGGTAAATGAGACTCTACATCCCTCCGACTAACAAAGATCTCCTGATACAGGCCTGGCTCATGGATGAAGCCCAGTCTTTGCTTTGCGGAGTTGGAAGTCTCTGACTGACCCCTGGCGCCACGGTTCCCGAAGCGTACCTTTATTCCTCCGGACATTCTCCTTGTCGGCGAGGAACTTCTCATGGTACCGCTGACGCTGCTGCTGCGCCTCTCTCTCTTTCTGCTGGCGTCGCCGCTCCTGCTCACTGCGTCCCCATTCGTTATCGGTCTGGATGTCATAGGTCACATCATCCAGATACTCCATCACGTCCCAGTCGATCTCTGGCATGGACGGCTGGCTTCCCTCCGGTGTCCCTACCGGGGGACTGCATTCCGCTGCCTCCTCCAGGCCTGGCTGGCATTCCGGAACGAGCAGGGCCTCCTCAGCCTCCGTCCCTCCGACCGGATCATCGTGGAGTCGGGATCAGCTCTTTTGGAGCCGGCCTCCGGTTCTTCATCAGCCGCTTGCAGTGGTGGCACAGGTAACGGTTGCGCTTCTGGAGGGGAGAGCGTTGCGTCCCACAGCAGCCGCTGTTTCAGGGCACGCCAGCTTTTCTCCATCTCCTCCACTTCTTTGCGGTGGCGGGCCACCTCTTCCAGCACCGCATCCACCTTCTTCACTCTCTGCATTCTTGGGTCGGTGTCCCGACCTGGGGACGGCTCCGGTACAGGCGGCAGCTTTTCTGGGGAACGGGGCCTGCGCGCCGCCGCTCCTCCACACAACACCTCCTGTCCTTCCGCCATCTCACTCCAGGCCAGACTGTGTTTTCCATCAGGAACAGTCTGGTCTCCTCCGTGGAGGCGGGATTTGCGCTTCCTCTTCTTAGCATAGAAAATAAAGAGGAGGCGGATCTCTTTAGCAGTGGGGCAGGCTCTCACATTATAGTAGCATTTGGAGAGGGCGCCCATTGCTTTTGCGCCACGGGGGGGCACGCCCACGAATGTACGCCCACCTTCTTCACCAGCGCCTCAGGGCGCGAATATGGCGGCAAAATGGCGGAAAATGGCGCCAAAAATCAGAAAAATAGCAAACAGTCTTTTTGCACAAAACAGTCCAATAGGCACACAGGACTCACATCCAGCAAGCTTCGAATCCTGTTCGTGACGCCAAAGATGATGCGCACCAAATACAGGGGTTCCAGGGCTATGGGGTACTCGGCACCGAGCCCATGGAAGTCTATGGGGATGTCACTGGCAGCAGAGCTCGGTCCGTAGTCCTGGGCGGTCATGCAATGGGGGAATATTTACAGGGATTATAAAGAGTAGTTCGTGACGCCACCTGTGGTTTCTGATCAAATAGACCAGCGCTGCAGGGTGAATCTTCTGAGGGGATGTTATTGGGCAGCTAGATGTTAAGTCCCCCACAGGTGGGACTGTTCCCTCAAAGTCTATGATGGTGCAGGGTGCAGATAATAACGCAGTCACACACAATTCAGTCTCTTTCCATACCTTTACTGATGTTGTTGGTAGGTATGTCCCGGGAAGCTGGTCAGGTTGGAGAATGCACATTCAGGGAATTGCTGAGCAGGTGTAAGGCCTCCTTTCTCCTTGAAGTGTATGTGAGTCCTAACTTGCATGAAGTCAAGTTTAACTCTTACTGTAGCAACTACGCCCGGCCGACATGGTGGTAGAGCCTTCCCTGTCTCTGATAATCAGATGTTGGAAAGAACGAAGTCCTCCTATTGCAGCGTCCTGCTCAAAGTCCTTGTTCTCCCTGACTCCCAGTTATGTATCGACACTTAGGGCTACCTTCTGTGACTTGAAGTCTAGCAAGGATTCCGGTGTTTTCTATCACTAGCCGTGAAGTACTAGCAATGCCTCGGACCCCGGTGTCCGGTTAACTAAGTGAAGGTGATCTGTCACCTAGGTCACTTATCCTTCTTTCTCCACTCGCCTGTCACCCTGCTCTTGCCCTTAACATAAGCACGGTAGCAGTGGGTGTAGTTGTCAGCTTTCTTTCCGAGCTCACTGACCTGTTCTCAGTTGCCTCGTTGTTATAACTGCTGTAGTTCCCTTCCTTCTTTCCTTCCAGACTCTGTCCAGAGCAGCTCACAGGACGTTCCGTCAGACTGTATACACGCTGTAGCTCCGAGAGTCACTTTCCACTTTCTAGAGAACACCGGCAAATGTCTCTGAGGTAACTGCTTCAGATTCAGATGTAACTCTGACTAGGCTAGAGTGATTCCCTTGCCCACTCGTACTAGCCTCCACTTCAGTATATGGTGAGCTACAGGAGCTCTGTCAGATTTCAGTCTTATCTCCTCTCCCTCCAAGACTAGACTGGCTTGTCTGGCTTCTGAAACTAGAATGGCTACTGCTACCTAATCACACTGACTTAAATAGTCTAAGACGCCCTCTGGTGGCAGTGTTGGAAATGTGTGTGATGTGAATGAATATCAGGCTTCACAATTACCTTTCTTGTGCATTCTCCTGGAGACATGTGTACCAAGCGCAGCTGGGCCACACATATAAATCGCTTTAAATTATTATTTTCAGACATATAGCACCATGAATACCCCCATTACTTTCCCCTGCATAGCAGTAAAGGCCCCTTGTTATTCCTGAATCAGCTTTGCAAAGACTAGATGACAGCAGATGTCACATCCAAAGCACTTGATACTTCTCCTGGATCCAGTACCTGATGCTGTGTCATCAGTCACGGGACTGGCAATTAATTTTCCCAAGGGGCCACATGAGAGACTGTGACTGTTGTGGAGGGTAAAACCAATAGGCTGAAATTAGTTTTGCTCAATATTTGTATTAGCATATTCTAAATATTTATATTAATATTAATTGTGTCACTTAATATTGAGCAGAATTAAGTATGCTGACATCCCCTATATACCGTATGAATCCACACACAGCCCCTGTATACATTATGAGCCCCAACATAGCCCCCTATATAGGGTATGAGCCTCTACATAGACTCACTATATAGAATGTGAGCCTCCACATAGCCTTTTATATACAGCATGTGCCCGACATAGCTTCTGAAATACAGCATGTGCCCCACATAACCTCTTATATAAAGCATATGCCCCACATAGCCTCTTATATACAGCATGTGCCCCACATAGCCTCTTAAACACAGAATTTGCCCCAGATAGCCTTTTATATGCAGCATGTGCCCCACATAGCCTCCTATACAGCATGTGCCCCACATAGCCTCTTGTATACAGCATGTGACCCACAAAGCCTCTTATATACAGCATGTGCCTAAAATAGCCTTTTATATACTGCTTGTGCCACGCATAGCCTCTTATATACAGCTTGTGTCCCACATAGCCTGTTATATACAACGTGTGCCCCACATAGTCTCTTATGTACAGCATGTGTCCCACATAGCCTTTTATATACAGCATGTGTCCCACAAAGCCTTTATATACAGCATGTGCCTAAAATAGCCTCTTATATACAGCATGTGTCCCACATAGCCTCTTATATACAGCATGGGCCCCACATAGTCTCTTATATACAGCATGTGCCCCACATAGCCTCTTATATACAGCATGTGCCTAAAATAGCCTTTTATATACTGCATGTGCCACACATAGCCTCTTATATACAGCTTGTGTCCCACATAGCCTCTTATATACAACATGTGCCCCACATAGTCACATATACAGCATGTGCCTAAAATAGCCTCTTATATACAGCATGTGTCCCACATAGCCTCTTATATACAGCATGGGCCCCACATAGTCTCTTATATACAGCATGTGCCCCACATAGCCTCTTATATACAGCATGGGCCCCACATAGCCTCTTATATACAGCATGGGCCCCACATAGTCTCTTATATACAGCATGTGCCCCACATAGCCTCTTATATACAGCATGGGCCCCACATAGTCTCTTATATACAGCATGTGCCCCACATAGCCTCTTATATACAGCATGGGCCCCACATAGTCTCTTATATACAGCATGTGCCCCACATAGCCTCTTATATACAGCATTTGACCCACATAGCTTTTTATATACAGCATGTACCCCACATAGCCTCCAATCAACAGATGTGTGTTTTGGATCATTGTAATGTTAGAAAAGTGCATTGTTACCAAGAAAAATATAAAGCCTACTGGTACTCTATGCTCTGGAGTGATGAGACCAAGATAAATGTTTTTGTAATCAATGGCTTCCAAAATGTATGGTGTCGCAAATGTGAAGAGTACAAAGAAAAATGCATGGTGCCTATAGTGAAACATGGTGGTGGCAGTATCCTTATGTGGGGCTTCATGAGTGCTAATGGTATTGGGGAGCTACATTTCATCAATGGTATTATGATTTCACAGATGTACGGCTCTATATTGAAAGAGAAGATACTCTATCACTCAATGCCCATGGTAGACGTGCACTTTTCGAATATGACAATGATATTGTAGTCAGTGAGCTATTGATTAACCCCTTACTGCCATCGGACGTACTATCCCGTCCATGGTACCTGGGCCCGTATGACCGTGGACGGGATAGTACGTCTCGTGCGATCGGACGCGCTCCCGGGGGGAGCGCAGCCGATCGCGGCCGGGTGTCAGCTGATTATCACAGCTGACACCCATGACTGTGTGTCAGGAGCGGTCACGGACCGCTCCCGGCACATTAACCCCTTGCACACCGCGATCAAACATGATCGCGGTGTACTGGGGGCACAGGGGAGGATCGCGCAGGGTGGGGGCTCCCTGCGCGCCCCCCTGAGACCCTCAGAGCAGCGCGATGTGATCGCGCTGTTCTGAGGGCTTCCTCCCTCCCAGGACCCGGATCCAAGATGGCGCCGGGGTCCTGGAGGGAGGCGGCTACCTCAGTGCCTGCCGAGAGCAGGCACTGAGAAGCCTGCTGCACTGCCTGAGCGATCGCTGGTGTGACAGAGTGCTGTGCACACTGTCACACCAGCGATCTGATAAAATACAGTGATGTCCCACCCTGGGACAAAGTAAAAAAGTTAAAAAATAAAAATAAACATGTTTTAAAAAAAAATCCAAAATAAATAAAAAAAATATATATATATTCCCCAATAAATTCATTCTTCCTGTAAATAAAAAAAACAAAGCAATAAAAGTACACATATTTGGTATCGCCGCGTCCGTAACGACCCCCCCTATAAAATTGTCCCACTAGTTAACCCCTTTAGTGAACCCCTTAAAAAAAAAAAAAAAAAAACGAAGCAAAAAATCAATGCTTTATCATCATACCGCCGAACAAAAAGTGGAATAACACGCGATCAAAAAGACCGATATAAAACATGGTACTGCTGAAAACGTCATCTTGTCCCGCAAAAACGAGCCATCATACAGCATCATCAGCGAAAAAATAAAAAAGTTATAGCTCGCAGAATAAAGCGATGCAAAAATAATTATTTTTTATATAAAATTGTTTTTATTCTATAAAAGCGCCAAAACATGAAAAAATGATATAAATGAGGTATCGCCATAATCGTACTGACCCGAAGAATAAAACTGCTTTATCAATTTTACCACACGCGGAACGGTATAAACGCCTCCCCCAAAAGAAATTCATGAATTGCTGATTTTTGTTCATTCTAACCTCCCAAAAATCGAAATAAAAAGCGATCAAAAACGTCACGTGCTCAAAAATGGTACCAATAAAAACGTCAACTCGTCCCGCAAAAAATAAGACCTCACATGACTCTGTGGGCCAAAATATGAAAAAATTATAGCTCTCAAAATGTGATGATGCAAAAACTATTTTTGCAATAAAAAGCGTCTTTTAGCGTGACAGCTGCCAATCATAAAAACCCGCTATAAATAGTAAATCAAACCCCCCTTTATCACCCCCTTAGTAAGGGAAAAATAATAAAATTAAAAAAAAGTATTTATTTCCATTTTCCATTAGGGTTAGGGTTGCGGCTAAAGTTAGGGTTAGGGTTGGCGCTAAAGTTAGGATTAGGGTTAGGGTTGGGATTAGGGGTGTGTTAGGGTTAGGTTTGTGGTTAGGGTTGGGACTAGGGTTAGGGGTGTGTTGGGGTTAGGGTTGGAGTTAGAATTGGGGGGTTTCCGCTGTTTAGGCACATCAGGGGCTCTCCAAATGTGACATGGCATCTGATCTCAATTCCAGCCAATTCTGCGTTGAAAAAGTCAAACGGTGCTCCTTCACTTCTCAGCTCTGCCATGCGTCCAAACAGTAGTTTATCCCCACATATGGGGTATCAGCGTACTCTGGACCCCAAGAGTTATTGTGCAATTTGTCCTATTTCTTCTGTTACCCTTGGGAAAATAAAAAACTGGGGCGAAAATATCATTTTTGTACAAAAAAAATTTTTTTTTTGTTTTTACGGCTGTACATTATAAACTTCTGTGAAGCACTTGGGGCTTCATAGCGCTCACCACACATCTAGATAAGTTCCTTGTGGGGTCTATTTTCCAAAATGGGGTCACTTGTTGGGGATTTCCACTGTTTAGGCGCATCAGGGGCTCTCCAAATGCGACATGACGCCCCAGACCATTCCATCAAAGTCTGCAATCCAAAACGTCACTACTTCCCTTCCGAGCCCCAACGTGCGCCCATACAGTAGTTTTCTCCCACATATTGGGTATCAGCGTACTCAGGACAAATTGGACAACAACTTTTGGGGTCCAATTTCTCCTGTTACCCTTGTGAAAATAAAATATTGGGGGCGAAAAAATCATTTTTGTAAAAAAAAAAAAGATTTTTTTTTTTACGGCTGTACGTTATAAACTTCTGTGAAGCACTTCGGGGTTCAAAGTGCTCACCACACATCTAGATAAGTTCCTTGTGGGGTCTATTTGCCAAAATGGGGTCACTTGTGGGGGGTTTCCACTGTATAGGTGCATCAGGGGCTCTCCAAATGTGACATGACGCCCCAGACCATTCCATCAAAGTCTGCAATCCAAAACATCACTACTTCCCTTCCGAGCCCTGACGTGCGCCCATACAGTAGTTTTCTCCCAGATATTGGGTATCAGCGTACTCAGGACAAATTGGACAACAACTTTTGGGTTCCAATTTCTTCTGTTACCCTTGTGAAAATAAAATATTGGGGGCGAAAAAATCATTTTTGTAAAAAAAAAAAGGATTTTTTATTTTACGGCTGTACGTTATAAACTTTAGTGAAACACCTGGGGGTTAAAAGTTCTCACCACACATCTAGATAAGTTCCTTGAGGGGTCTAGTTTCCAAAATGGTGTCATTTATGGGGGTTTCCACTGTTTAGGCAGATCAGGAGCTCTCCAAACACGACATGGCGTCCAGCCAATTCTGCGTTGAAAAAGTCAGACGGCGCTCCTTCCCTTCCAAACTCTGCCATGCACCCAAACAGTGGTTTACCCCCACATATGGGGTATCAGCGCACTCAGGACAAATTGCACAATAACTTTTGGAGTCTTGTTACCCTTGGAAAAATAAAAATTGGGGTGAAAAGATCATTTTTGTGGAAAAAATATGATTTTTAAATTTTACGGCTCTACGTTATAAACTTGTGTGAAGCACTTGGGGGTTCAAATTGCTCACCAAAGATCTAGAAAAGTTCCTTAGGGGGTCTAGTTTCCCAAATGGGGTCATTTGTGGGGGGTTTCCACTGTTTAGGCACATCAGGGGCTCTCCAAATGCAACATGGAATCCAATCTCAATTCCAGCCAATTTTGGTTGGAAAAAGTCAAATGGTGCTTCTTCGATTCCGAGCTCTGCCGTGCGCCCAAACAGTGGTTCCCCCCCACATATGGGGTATCAGCGTACTCAGGACAAATTGGACAACAACTTATGTGGTCCAATTTCTCCTGTTACCCTTGGGAAAATAAAAAATTAGTGACTAAAAGATAATTTTTGTGGGAAAAAAATAGGATTTTTTATTTTCATGCCCGGGCATTATAAACTTGTGTGAAGCACTTGGGGGTTCAAAGTGCTCACCAAAGATCTAGATAAGTTCCTTAGGGGGTCTAGTTTCCAAAATGGGGTCACTTGTGGGGGGTTTCCACTGTTTAGGCTCATCTGGGGCACTGCAAACGGAACATGACCCCCATCAACGTCTGCATTCCAAAACGTTACTACTTCCTTTCCAAGCCCTGCCGTGCACCCAAACAGTTCCCCCCCCCACATATGGGGTATCAGCGTACTCAGGACAAATTGGACAACAACTTTTGGGGTCCAATTTCCTTGGGAAAATTCAAAAATTTGGGACTAAAAAATCATTTTTGTGGAAAATTTTTTTTTTTTTTTTTTCACACCCAGGCATTATAAGCTTTTGTGAAACACTTGGGGGTTCAAAGTGCTCAGAACAGATCTAGATAAGTACCTTAGGGGGTCTAGTTTCCAAAATGGTGTCACTTGTGGGGGTTTCCACTGTTTAGGCGCATCAGGGGCTCTCCAAACACGACATGACGTCCAATCTCAATTCCCGCCAATTTTAGTTTGAAAAAGTCAAATGGCGCTCCTTCCCTTACGAGCTCTGCCGTGTGCCCAAACAGTGGTTTTCCCCCACATATTGGGTATTGGCGTACTCAGGAGAAATTGCATAACAATCTGTCCATTTTCTCCTTTTACCCTTGTGAAAATAAAAAAAAAGTTTGTAAAAGATCATTTTTGTGGCTAAAAAGTTAAATATTCATTTTTTCCTTCCACGTTGCTTTAGTTCCTGTGAAGCACCTGAAGGGTTAATAATCTTCTTGAATGTGGTTTTGAGTACCTTGAGGGGTGCAGTTTTTAGAATGGTGTCACTTTTGGGTATTTTCTGCTATATAGACCCCTCAAAGTGACTTCAAATGTGAGGTGGTCCCTAAAAAAATGGCTTTGTAAATTTTGTTGTAAAAATGAGAAATCGCTGGTCAACTTTTAACCCTTATAACTTCCTAACAAAAAAAAAATTTTGGTTCCAAAATTGTGCTGATGTAAAGTAGACATGTGGGAAATGTTATTTCTTAACTATTTTGTGTGATATGTTTCTCTGTTTTAAGGGAATAAAAATTCAAAGTTTGAAAATTGCAAAATTTTAAAAATTTTCGCCATATTTGCGTTTTTTTCAAAAATAAACGCAAGTTATATCAAAGAAATTTTACTTCTAACGTGAAGTACAATATGTCTCGAGAAAACAGTCTCAGAATCGCGAAGATCCGTTGAAGCGTTCCAGAGTTATAACCTCATAAAAAGACAGTGGTCAGAATTGTAAAAACATAAGCACGGTAGCAGTGGGTGTAGTTGTCAGCTTTCTTTCCGAGCTCACTGACCTGTTCTCAGTTGCCTCGTTGTTATAACTGCTGTAGTTCCCTTCCTTCTTTCCTTCCAGACTCTGTCCAGAGCAGCTCACAGGACGTTCCGTCAGACTGTATACACGCTGTAGCTCCGAGAGTCACTTTCCACTTTCTAGAGAACACCGGCAAATGTCTCTGAGGTAACTGCTTCAGATTCAGATGTAACTCTGACTAGGCTAGAGTGATTCCCTTGCCCACTCGTACTAGCCTCCACTTCAGTATATGGTGAGCTACAGGAGCTCTGTCAGATTTCAGTCTTATCTCCTCTCCCTCCAAGACTAGACTGGCTTGTCTGGCTTCTGAAACTAGAATGGCTACTGCTACCTAATCACACTGACTTAAATAGTCTAAGACGCCCTCTGGTGGCAGTGTTGGAAATGTGTGTGATGTGAATGAATATCAGGCTTCACAATTACCTTTCTTGTGCATTCTCCTGGAGACATGTGTACCAAGCGCAGCTGGGCCACACATATAAATCGCTTTAAATTATTATTTTCAGACATATAGCACCATGAATACCCCCATTACTTTCCCCTGCATAGCAGTAAAGGCCCCTTGTTATTCCTGAATCAGCTTTGCAAAGACTAGATGACAGCAGATGTCACATCCAAAGCACTTGATACTTCTCCTGGATCCAGTACCTGATGCTGTGTCATCAGTCACGGGACTGGGCAATTAATTTTCCCAAGGGGCCACATGAGAGACTGTGACTGTTGTGGAGGGTAAAACCAATAGGCTGAAATTAGTTTTGCTCAATATTTGTATTAGCATATTCTAAATATTTATATTAATATTAATTGTGTCACTTAATATTGAGCAGAATTAAGTATGCTGACATCCCCTATATACCGTATGAATCCACACACAGCCCCTGTATACAGTATGAGCCCCTACATAGCCTTCTGTATACATTATGAGCCCCAACATAGCCCCCTATATAGGGTATGAGCCTCTACATAGACTCACTATATAGAATGTGAGCCTCCACATAGCCTTTTATATACAGCATGTGCCCGACATAGCTTCTGAAATACAGCATGTGCCCCACATAACCTCTTATATAAAGCATATGCCCCACATAGCCTCTTATATACAGCATGTGCCCCACATAGCCTCTTAAACACAGAATTTGCCCCAGATAGCCTTTTATATGCAGCATGTGCCCCACATAGCCTCCTATACAGCATGTGCCCCACATAGCCTCTTGTATACAGCATGTGACCCACAAAGCCTCTTATATACAGCATGTGCCTAAAATAGCCTTTTATATACTGCTTGTGCCACGCATAGCCTCTTATATACAGCTTGTGTCCCACATAGCCTGTTATATACAACGTGTGCCCCACATAGTCTCTTATGTACAGCATGTGTCCCACATAGCCTTTTATATACAGCATGTGTCCCACAAAGCCTCTTATATACAGCATGTGCCTAAAATAGCCTCTTATATACAGCATGTGTCCCACATAGCCTCTTATATACAGCATGGGCCCCACATAGTCTCTTATATACAGCATGTGCCCCACATAGCCTCTTATATACAGCATGTGCCTAAAATAGCCTTTTATATACTGCATGTGCCACACATAGCCTCTTATATACAGCTTGTGTCCCACATAGCCTCTTATATACAACATGTGCCCCACATAGTCACATATACAGCATGTGCCTAAAATAGCCTCTTATATACAGCATGTGTCCCACATAGCCTCTTATATACAGCATGGGCCCCACATAGTCTCTTATATACAGCATGTGCCCCACATAGCCTCTTATATACAGCATGGGCCCCACATAGTCTCTTATATACAGCATGTGCCCCACATAGCCTCTTATATACAGCATGTGCCCCACATAGCCTCTTATATACAGCATGGGCCCCACATAGTCTCTTATATACAGCATGTGCCCCACATAGCCTCTTATATACAGCATTTGACCCACATAGCTTTTTATATACAGCATGTACCCCACATAGCCTCCAATCAACAGATGCGTGTTTTGGATCATTGTAATGTTAGAAAAGTGCATTGTTACCAAGAAAAATATAAAGCCTACTGGTACTCTATGCTCTGGAGTGATGAGACCAAGATAAATGTTTTTGTAATCAATGGCTTCCAAAATGTATGGTGTCGCAAATGTGAAGAGTACAAAGAAAAATGCATGGTGCCTATAGTGAAACATGGTGGTGGCAGTATCCTTATGTGGGGCTTCATGAGTGCTAATGGTATTGGGGAGCTACATTTCATCAATGGTATTATGATTTCACAGATGTACGGCTCTATATTGAAAGAGAAGATACTCTATCACTCAATGCCCATGGTAGACGTGCACTTTTCGAATATGACAATGATATTGTAGTCAGTGAGCTATTGATTAACCCCTTACTGCCATCGGACGTACTATCCCGTCCATGGTACCTGGGCCCGTATGACCGTGGACGGGATAGTACGTCTCGTGCGATCGGACGCGCTCCCGGGGGGAGCGCAGCCGATCGCGGCCGGGTGTCAGCTGATTATCACAGCTGACACCCATGACTGTGTGTCAGGAGCGGTCACGGACCGCTCCCGGCACATTAACCCCTTGCACACCGCGATCAAACATGATCGCGGTGTACTGGGGGCACAGGGGAGGATCGCGCAGGGTGGGGGCTCCCTGCGCGCCCCCCTGAGACCCTCAGAGCAGCGCGATGTGATCGCGCTGTTCTGAGGGCTTCCTCCCTCCCAGGACCCGGATCCAAGATGGCGCCGGGGTCCTGGAGGGAGGCGGCTACCTCAGTGCCTGCCGAGAGCAGGCACTGAGAAGCCTGCTGCACTGCCTGAGCGATCGCTGGTGTGACAGAGTGCTGTGCACACTGTCACACCAGCGATCTGATAAAATACAGTGATGTCCCACCCTGGGACAAAGTAAAAAAGTTAAAAAAATAAAAATAAACATGTTTTAAAAAAAAAAAATCCAAAATAATATAAAAAATAAATATATATATTCCCCAATAAATCATATTTTCTGTAATAAAAAAAACAAAGCAATAAAGTACATATGTATCGCGCGTCCGTACGACCCCCCTATAAAATTGTCCCACTAGTTAACCCCTTTAGTGAACCCCTTAAAAAAAAAAAAAAAAACGAAGCAAAAAATCAATGCTTTATCATCATACCGCCGAACAAAAAGTGGAATAACACGCGATCAAAAAGACTGATATAAAAAGACATGGTACTGCTGAAAACGTCATCTTGTCCCGCAAAAAATGAGCCATCATACAGCATCATCAGCGAAAAAATAAAAAAGTTATAGCTCGCAGAATAAAGCGATGCAAAAATAATTATTTTTTATACAAAATTGTTTTTATTCTATAAAAGCGCCAAAACATGAAAAAATGATATAAATGAGGTATCGCCATAATCGTACTGACCCGAAGAATAAAACTGCTTTATCAATTTTACCACACGCGGAACGGTATAAACGCCTCCCCCAAAAGAAATTCATGAATTGCTGATTTTTGTTCATTCTAACCTCCCAAAAATCGAAATAAAAAGCGATCAAAAAATGTCACGTGCTCAAAAATGGTACCAATAAAAACGTCAACTCGTCCCGCAAAAAATAAGACCTCACATGACTCTGTGGGCCAAAATATGAAAAAATTATAGCTCTCAAAATGTGATGATGCAAAAACTATTTTTGCAATAAAAAGCGTCTTTTAGCGTGACAGCTGCCAATCATAAAAACCCGCTATAAATAGTAAATCAAACCCCCCTTTATCACCCCCTTAGTAAGGGAAAAATAATAAAATTAAAAAAAAGTATTTATTTCCATTTTCCCATTAGGGTTAGGGTTGCGGCTAAAGTTAGGGTTAGGGTTGGCGCTAAAGTTAGGATTAGGGTTAGGGTTGGGATTAGGGGTGTGTTAGGGTTAGGTTTGTGGTTAGGGTTGGGACTAGGGTTAGGGGTGTGTTGGGGTTAGGGTTGGAGTTAGAATTGGGGGGTTTCCGCTGTTTAGGCACATCAGGGGCTCTCCAAATGTGACATGGCATCTGATCTCAATTCCAGCCAATTCTGCGTTGAAAAAGTCAAACGGTGCTCCTTCACTTCTCAGCTCTGCCATGCGTCCAAACAGTAGTTTATCCCCACATATGGGGTATCAGCGTACTCTGGACCCCAAGAGTTATTGTGCAATTTGTCCTATTTCTTCTGTTACCCTTGGGAAAATAAAAAACTGGGGCGAAAATATCATTTTTGTACAAAAAAAAATATTTTTTTTTTGTTTTTACGGCTGTACATTATAAACTTCTGTGAAGCACTTGGGGCTTCATAGCGCTCACCACACATCTAGATAAGTTCCTTGTGGGGTCTATTTTCCAAAATGGGGTCACTTGTTGGGGATTTCCACTGTTTAGGCGCATCAGGGGCTCTCCAAATGCGACATGACGCCCCCAGACCATTCCATCAAAGTCTGCAATCCAAAACGTCACTACTTCCCTTCCGAGCCCCAACGTGCGCCCATACAGTAGTTTTCTCCCACATATTGGGTATCAGCGTACTCAGGACAAATTGGACAACAACTTTTGGGGTCCAATTTCTCCTGTTACCCTTGTAAAAATAAAATATTGGGGCAAAAAAATCATTTTTGCAAAAAAAAAAAGATTTTTTATTTTTACGGCTGTGCGTTATAAACTTCTGTGAAGCACTTCGGGGTTCAAAGTGCTCACCACACATCTAGACAAGTTCCTTGTGGGGTCTATTTTCCAAAATGGGGTCACTTGTGGGGGGTTTCCACTGTTTAGGCGCATCAGGGGCTCTCCAAAGGCGACATGACGCCCCCAGACCATTCCATCAAAGTCTGCAATCCAAAACGTCACTACTTCCCTTCCGAGCCCTGACGTGCGCCCATACAGTAGTTTTCTCCCACATATTGGGTATCAGCATACTCAGGACAAATTGGACAACAACTTTTGGGGTCCAATTTCTCCTGTTACCCTTGTGAAAATAAAATATTGGGGGCGAAAAAAATCATTTTTGTAAAAAAAAAAAGATTTTTTATTTTACGGCTGTACGTTATAAACTTCTGTGAAGCACTTTGGGGTTCAAAGTGCTCACCACACATCTAGATAAGTTCCTTGTGGGGTCTATTTGCCAAAATGGGGTCACTTGTGGGGGGTTTCCACTGTATAGGTGCATCAGGGGCTCTCCAAATGTGACATGACGCCCCCAGACCATTCCATCAAAGTCTGCAATCCAAAACGTCACTACTTCCCTTCCGAGCCCTGACGTGCGCCCATACAGTAGTTTTCTCCCAGATATTGGGTATCAGCGTACTCAGGACAAATTGGACAACAACTTTTGGGTTCCAATTTCTTCTGTTACCCTTGTGAAAATAAAATATTGGGGGCGAAAAAATCATTTTTGTAAAAAAAAAAAGATTTTTTATTTTACGGCTGTACGTTATAAACTTTAGTGAAACACCTGGGGGTTAAAAGTTCTCACCACACATCTAGATAAGTTCCTTGAGGGGTCTAGTTTCCAAAATGGTGTCATTTATGGGGGTTTCCACTGTTTAGGCAGATCAGGAGCTCTCCAAACACGACATGGCGTCCAGCCAATTCTGCGTTGAAAAAGTCAGACGGCGCTCCTTCCCTTCAAAACTCTGCCATGCACCCAAACAGTGGTTTACCCCCACATATGGGGTATCAGCGCACTCAGGACAAATTGCACAATAACTTTTGGAGTCTTGTTACCCTTGGAAAAATAAAAATTGGGGTGAAAAGATCATTTTTGTGGAAAAAATATGATTTTTAAATTTTACGGCTCTACGTTATAAACTTGTGTGAAGCACTTGCGGGTTCAAATTGCTCACCAAAGATCTAGAAAAGTTCCTTAGGGGGTCTAGTTTCCCAAATGGGGTCATTTGTGGGGGGTTTCCACTGTTTAGGCACATCAGAGGCTCTCCAAATGCAACATGGAATCCAATCTCAATTCCAGCCAATTTTGGTTGGAAAAAGTCAAATGGTGCTTCTTCGATTCTGAGCTCTGCCGTGCGCCCAAACAGTGGTTCCCCCCCACATATGGGGTATCAGCGTACTCAGGACAAATTGGACAACAACTTATGTGGTCCAATTTCTCCTGTTACCCTTGGGAAAATAAAAAATTAGTGACTAAAAGATAATTTTTGTGGGAAAAAAATAGGATTTTTTATTTTCATGCCCGGGCATTATAAACTTGTGTGAAGCACTTGGGGGTTCAAAGTGCTCACCAAAGATCTAGATAAGTTCCTTAGGGGGTCTAGTTTCCAAAATGGGGTCACTTGTGGGGGGTTTCCACTGTTTAGGCTCATCTGGGGCACTGCAAACGGAACATGACCCCCATCAACGTCTGCATTCCAAAACGTTACTACTTCCTTTCCAAGCCCTGCCATGCACACAAACAGTTCCCCCCCCCCACATATGGGGTATCAGCGTACTCAGGACAAATTGGACAACAACTTTTGGGGTCCAATTTCCTTGGGAAAATTCAAAAATTTGGGACTAAAAAATCATTTTTGTGGAAAATTGTTTTTTTTTTTTTTTCACACCCAGGCATTATAAGCTTTTGTGAAACACTTGGGGGTTCAAAGTGCTCAGAACAGATCTAGATAAGTACCTTAGGGGGTCTAGTTTCCAAAATGGTGTCACTTGTGGGGGTTTCCACTGTTTAGGCGCATCAGGGGCTCTCCAAACACGACATGGCGTCCAATCTCAATTCCCGCCAATTTTAGTTTGAAAAAGTCAAACGGCGCTCCTTCCCTTACGAGCTCTGCCGTGTGCCCAAACAGTGGTTTTCCCCCACATATTGGGTATTGGCGTACTCAGGAGAAATTGCATAACAATCTGTCCATTTTCTCCTTTTACCCTTGTGAAAATAAAAAAAAAGTTTGTAAAAGATCATTTTTGTGGCTAAAAAGTTAAATATTCATTTTTTCCTTCCACGTTGCTTTAGTTCCTGTGAAGCACCTGAAGGGTTAATAATCTTCTTGAATGTGGTTTTGAGTACCTTGAGGGGTGCAGTTTTTAGAATGGTGTCACTTTTGGGTATTTTCTGCCATATAGACCCCTCAAAGTGACTTCAAATGTGAGGTGGTCCCTAAAAAAAATGGCTTTGTAAATTTTGTTGTAAAAATGAGAAATCGCTGGTCAACTTTTAACCCTTATAACTTCCTAACAAAAAAAAAATTTTGGTTCCAAAATTGTGCTGATGTAAAGTAGACATGTGTGAAATGTTATTTCTTAACTATTTTGTGTGATATGTTTCTCTGTTTTAAGGGAATAAAAATTCAAAGTTTGAAAATTGCAAAATTTTAAAAATTTTCGCCATATTTGCGTTTTTTTCAAAAATAAACGCAAGTTATATCAAAGAAATTTTACTTCTAACGTGAAGTACAATATGTCTCGAGAAAACAGTCTCAGAATCGCGAAGATCCGTTGAAGCGTTCCAGAGTTATAACCTCATAAAAAGACAGTGGTCAGAATTGTAAAAATTGGCCCGGTCATTAACGTGCAAACCACCCTTGGGGGTGAAGGGGTTAAAATCTTACTTTTCAAATGGTTTGTACTCATTTACGCTGAGCACTGTGTCTCTGTATATGTGTGTGTATATATGTGTGAATATATTGGATCTGATCCATGCTACCCGCAGATTGGGCTTCATGAGTCACCTGTCAGGATCCCTTCAACTGAGATCTGAACCTCTATTTAAAAAAGGAGCTGTGACCTCCATAAAAAATCTACACATATTGTTAAACGGGTTTAGATTTAAAAGTGAAAATGACTTTCAGGATGAACATTCACTTAAAAAAGAAACTTCAGAATAAAGCTAGGCTTCATGCATATGATGACAGAGCAGCAAAACCAACTTCCTATATGATGTAAATCATAGCCAGAGTCACTGTTCTTCATTTTCCATGTATAGCAAAGCAGTTTTCAATATTTAATGATGCAAAATGTATCCTATTTAAAGCACATATCAAATCAATTTTTCCATTGCGAATGTAGAAGTTGTTTCTTTTTTTTCTTCCTTCCTTAATTTTTAAGTTCGCGTCTTTCATCTTTTTTGTCTTCTGTGCTTTTCTGAAGTAGGTCATTCATCAAGGGATAGAAAGTGATTAAAGAGTCAGTTTCTCAGGGATATCTGCAACTTTCATTTCTGTTCAGTTACTTACATAAAAGTTTTTTTTTCACTAAGTAATAAAATATAGACTCTACAGATTTCCATGTTGTAACGGGCTGGGTGGTGGAACCATTGTGCCAAAGCCCAAGGAAGACCTGGAGTGGCTTGACTAGGAGCCTCACCCGATCCGACCACAGACAGGCAGCGGCTAACGACACCGCAGTCCGTGGAGACAAGGGAGGTGATCCAGGTGCTACTCCCGGACTGACCTTGGGTAGATGGCGGCTGACCCCAAGGAGTTCATAGCTGGAATGGCCTGGGGAAATGTCCAACAGATGCAGACAGGCGGACAAGATGACATGAACAGCGGGTGCAGACAGGACAGTCTAATGGAGAGATGAGCACTGTCGGGTGCAGCTGGCTCAGCTGCCGTTGAGGTGAGCACCGGCGGGTGCAGCTGGCTCTGCTGCCGTTGAGGTGAGCACTGACAGGTGCAGCTGGCTCTGCTGCCGTTGAGGTGAGCACTGGCAGGTGCAGCTGGCTCTAGTGCCGTTGAGGTGAGCACTGGCAGGTGCAGCTGGCTCTGGTGCCGTTGAGGTGAGCACTGGCAGGTGCAGCTGGCTCTGCTGTCGTTGAGGTGAGCACTGGCAGGTGCAGCTGGCTCTAGTGCCGTTGAGGTAAGCACTGGCAGGTGCAGCTGGCTCTGGTGCCGTTGAGGTGAGCACTGGCAGGTGCAGCTGGCTCTGCTGCCGTTGGGGTGAGCACTGGCAGGTGCAGCTGGCTCTGCTGCCATTGAGGTGAGCACTGGCAGGTGCAGCTGGCTCTGGTTCCATTGAGGTGAGCACTGGCAGGTGCAGCTGGCTCTGGTGCCGTTGAGGTGAGCACTGGCAGGTGCAGCTGGCTCTGCTGCCGTTGAGGTGAGCACTGGCGGGTGCAGCTGGCTCTGATACAAGTACAGGAACCTGAGAACTGACAAGTGTGTTAGGAACAAACTCACAACATTGCACAGGCCCCTCCATGTTGGAGGAGGCAGTTTAAATAGAAAGAGACCTCCAGCTATTGGCTGGGGACACTTTAGAGGAACGCGTGCGGCCCCTTTAAGAAAGAGGAAGGGTGTGCGCGCGCTCTAGGCACAGTTCCTGGAGACATGCTAGGAGTGCATGCACCCCGGGCAGCAGCAGACCCGGAAGGGGCAGGATGGGAGCTTTGGCGGTGAGTACGCTGATGTCTCTGCAGGGAGAGAGGGACTGCAGGGAGCGATGCGGGCGCTACACATGTCATGCTGACGAGCACTCCAGTGTATAAAAAACAATGGTCTCCAACCTGGGGCTCATCAGCTATGGTGAAACTACAGTTGTGACGTTGTTTTGTCTGGTGATCTAAAAAGGTTTTCAAAATTTTTCATACTAATGCCCTGTCCTTAGCATATGTCATCAGATCGGTTAGGCTTCGACAATCGACACTCAGCACCACCACCAAAGCTCAGTGTAAGAGTCGAACAGCACAGCTCCATGCATGTGTAATGGCCATTCTCAGATACCGAGGCACAGCTTCTATTATAGTGTGTGGTGCGCCAAGGCTCCATCAATCAACTGATCATGGGGCGTCTCTTTGTCAAACCCTACCAATCTGATATTGATGACCTATAATAAAGTCATCAATATGAAAAGATTGAAAAAGCCCGTTCTGCAAAGAAACCCCAGTCAGGTTGTACATGCCTACTTCCTACAGCGCTGCTGCTTCATTCAAAGTATATGGGAATGATGGACATAGTTACACAGCACTTTCTCTCTCTCATAGAAATTGCATGGAACAGCAGTGCGCATGCGCAACAATCGCTCACGTTAAATGGGTGAAACAAGTTTTACCTTCCAGCGATAAGTGTGGGTGCAGAGGAAATACCCCTTTAAAGAAACAGGCCAAACAATTGAGGCTCTTTATTATATTCTTCTACTGCTTGAGCTCGGCCTGAGGTTGTGGTGCATTTCACACGTTTACAAGGAGTGAACTTTTAAAGAGCAGTGTCAAACTCATCCTTGTTTAAATGGAGCACTATGCGAACCTGATAGGCAGATTTATCCATATATTTACAGCACTTTTCTTGTAGACCCACATTTAAAAAAAACAATGTTAGGGTCAAAATTAAACGTACATCCAAAATGTCATCCATAAAATATTATTAAGTGACGCATGACACATGACAAGAGACGCATTCTGACTGAAAATTTGGCTTGGTAAAAAAAATTTCAAACTAACACAAATTTCCTACAAATGAGCACTAAATAAAGAAATCTACTGAATGGTGCTTTTGTCATCATAAATTTCTGAAAATGCCTCAAACAGTAGTTATCAAATAAAATAAAATAGCACTTGTTTATGTCTGAAGCCGGGAGAACTGGTGTTAAAAAGCTTTTCGGCTACCATCTATTCTAGTGTGACCGAGACAAAAAATGTTGGCAGCGCCCGCATCACGTGCATTGGTTTACTGAGCGACGCGCTCTATTATGACAGCTGGGAGAAGAATGTGTGGCATTATACACATAAGACAGCATTGCACACAAACACGACCTGTTTACACGGCTCTGATAACGTAAGCTCCATCACAGGTTTCTAATTCTGGCCTAACAATAAAGGGCTTGTCTGGGATTAGAAAATCATGGCTGCCTTCCTCCAACATCACCACCCCTGTCTACAGGTTGAGTTTGGTACTGCCTCTCTGTTACATCAAAGTGAATGATATACCACATAAAATTAGCAGAAAACCAGGCACAAAAAACAAATGTCCTAAAATAAAATAAATAAATAAAAAATTATTTGCAAAAATTGCATGAAGGTAGTAATAATAATAATAATAAGGGTACTTAGTAAACATAATTTTGATCAAAAGAATGTACAAGCCATCCCGCCACGTCAAGGCAACCCTTTGGGGACAGTCCTACTCTAATATTAAAAACCTTTCCACTTGTCAAGTGAAGTAAATGTGAACAAGGACAGAGACTGAACCCACCAGTTGAAGCATAGGCCAGACAGGATGGATTTCTCAACTCAGAAACAGGGCGGTCCCACCCTTATATGCACAGAATGCACTGTGAACTACATAGAAAACTAGATCTGAACTGAAAAAGTAAGTTGATGTGTATGCAAAATGTAAATGCATATTAACACATGAGCATTACACAGAAAACCAGGCACAAAAACCATTTGTTTTTTGTGCCGGGTTTTCTGTGTAATGGTCATGTGTTAATATGCATTTACATTTTGCATACACATCAACTTACTTTTTCAGTTCAGATCTAGTTTTCTATAAAATTAGCAGGCAGGGATGGCGCTATTTTGGAAAGAAGCCATCCATGGTTTTACTAGTTCTGAACAACCTCTCTAACTTTTGTAATACTGCTTTGGTACAGGTCCATATTATAGCACCCATCACTAGAGATGAGCAGACCCTTGGATGTTCGGGTTCTGGTACTCAACGCAAACTTTAGTCCAAAGAACGGTTTTGGTACTTGATCTTGAACCAGAATCCAAACCCCAATGAAAATAATGCAGACCCAAACTTTGAATTTGGGAATAACAATGGACTTACTCCGGAACTCCAAACTTTGCAACGGACTTAGGGGAGAAGTCCGTGTTTGACGTTTATGTTATGATTTGGTAACTGAGGAGAGCAGGCAAAAAACAGCAATACACCAGAGAGGTTGGAATCTACTGGATTGCAGTACCCTGACTAACCACCACAACTAAAGGCAGCCGTGGAGCGTTCCTAAGTTGGTCCTAGACGCCTCGTCACAGCCTGAGAGGTTAACTACACCTAAAGATAGAAAGAGGAAAGCTATCTGCCCCGGAGCAGATCCCCAAAGAACATAGGAAGCCCCCAAACATGTAATGGCGGTTAGACAAGAGGAAATACAGACACAGACAGAAAATAGTATGAGCAAACGTTGGGGCCCAATCTGCCTGGACAGAAAAGGATAGGAAGGACACTTACTGCAATCCCAAAAAACCCTACAAAATACCAACTCTACTAATTGCAAAAACACCTGAGATCACACGACCTCTACCACCTAAATTAGTTCTCTGGTGTCACAAAACTAAGCCGCAGCCACTGAAAAAACTGGAAAAGGCAAATGAACAAATAACAGTGGCTCAGATAAACTGAGAGGAGCACAAGCCCCCGGAGGGGACCTGGCTGACCTCCACAGAAGTGCAGGGGACAATGCAAAAAGCAAGCACAAAAATAAAAACAGAAAATATCTTATCTGATAGCAGAAGATGCAGGCAAGACTCAGCAAACTTCCAAGAGAACCAGGAACCACAGTTTAGACAAGAACAATTGATCACCGGCAACCCTGATGGGAGGGAACCTCCCTAATATAAGACCAGTCTGTAACTCCTGATTGCCAATCTTCACAATCTTCATTGAATGGTTCAGCACTGTTTGTAACCACCAGAGGAAGCCTCTGCTCAGAATTCATTTCTAACACCCTTCACAACACGTTTAGCTCTGGACACTAACTGTTTAGTACGAACCTGGAACTTAGTTCAGGTTCGCTCATAGTAGAGAACCATAGAGACTGCATGTGATGCTACATCTATCTGTTTGCTTAAAGAGCTTTTCTCAAAAGCTGTCTTTGAGTGCACTGCTCACCAGCCATGTGCTACTGAAAAATTGACAGTTCAGGCAATTGGCATGGTAGCGCTGTCCCAACCTGTGCACTATCCCAAGCAGCCTACAGGTAGAGGAAGCTTTGTCTCTGCAACGTTGTAGGAGTGCAGGAGCACCAAAACTCGCCAGATCCAGTGATCCCTCCAGCATCAAATAGCACTTACAAGCTCCATTGGAAAGCGCTTGTAAGCGCTACACTCCTTGCCTAGAAAACTACCCACCGCTGATAAGACTGCAGAGGTGGATGGTACATTAGGTAACCGTCAGTAAACCATAAAATTGAAAATCTGTCTATTCTTGCGAATAGGATTTTTTGTGTAAATTATAGCCCCAATTCATCAAAAGGTTTGTTACAAAATGGGGCAACCCTTCAAATCTTTCTTTCTTTACAGCAGCAAAATCCAAACTCGGTCTGGCATCAGTATCCATCTTATATTTTTCAACTAAGGCTTTAAATATTTTCCTTTTTTAATGAAGAAATGGAACTAACATGGTTTAAAGAAGCCCTCCTCCTCCCATCAATGTTTTTTCCTGGTAATATATTGCAGTCATCACATTATACAGCACTGTGTACTCACAATTGCTCATTTTTGCCTTTCTACTAGGATAATTCTTCTCTTTCCCATTAGGTCTATGACATCACGTGATTATAAACTGACGAGCTGAATCCTTCTAAGCTCTATGTAGAAACAGGAGGTCAAGTTTCGTTGCATGAGTCTTCAGTTACTGCAAAAGTCCCTGGTGCAAAAGTCCCTGGCAGGTGGAGGAGGGAGCAGCTGGGTCAGGAGTTGAAGAGGGGAATGATAAATGCAGGGATTCATAGGAGATTGTGATTTGTGCTATACATAGCAGTGATAAAGCCCTGCTATGTATAGCACAGGCGATAAGACCATCGCAGATTCAAGTTTCCTAGGGAAACTATGTTATAAAGAAAAAAGTAAAAAAAAAGTTTTAAAAAAATATAAAAACCCAAAAGTTAAAATTACCCCCTTTTTAACCCATTGAAAATAAAACAATAAAAAATACACATATTTGCCATTGCTGAGTTCAAAAATGTCCGATCTATCAAAATATAAAATAAATTGATCAGATCAGTAAACTGCAGAATAACATTTTTTTTGGCAATGAATACAAGACAAAAAAAAAGTGACTTAAAAAATTCCGAATGATAAATAAGGCCCTATTTTTTTTAAACAGGTTGTTCACTACTTTCACATTGATGACCTTAGGATAGATCATCAATGTCTGATCGGTTATGCTCCGACATCCGACACCCTCGCCGATCAGCTGTTATCTGGACAGAAGTTCTCGCTTGCGGAGCTGCTCCATCCTTTGATAGTGGCCGCCGCAGGGTACTACACATCCGCCTCATATTGATTTGAATAGGAGGCGGATGTGCAGTACCCTGCGGCGGCCACTATCAGAAGATGGCCAACTCTTTAAGTGAGTACTTCCGGCCAGCGGCCGCCCACACCGATAACAGCTGATCGTTGGGGTTGCTGGATGTCGGATCCCAACAGAACTTTGATAACCTATTTTTAGGATAGGTTATCAGTGTAAAAGTAGTGGACAACCTTTTTAACCTAAATAGATCCAAAATGCTGTGCCAACTCACTACAGTTTATATTATTTGACTCCATTTCTTTGACACTGAGTGCCAAATTCCTGCCTGGGGGCTGGAATACACTTGCATGTTTTTATTTCCATTTCTCCATTTTAGGGAAATGGTTTCTTGTTGAATACGGAATGGATGAAAATGGAAGCAGAATGTCCCCATTCCTTATAAATGGAATCCATCTGGATTTCGTTATGGTGTCTACCATTTTAACCAAAAAATAAAAATACAATTCTGTTTCTGTGTTTCTGTAGTGGAACAGAGAAATAGAGTTCAAGAATGGAGGTCTGAATAGAGCATTAAACAGAGAAATAATAAAATCCTGACTATGTGCAGTGACCACTAGAGGGAGCCTAGAAGCTTAATGCGTACAGTTCTTTGTAGAATTGTACACAGCAGGCTGTAGTGCTCCCTCTAGTGGCTGCAGCAACCAGCGAAAAGTTTATCATTTATAACTGTGTCTAAAATAAAGACATTGTATATTAAGAAAATCTCCAGTACAGGATCACCGCGTTATTGGGGGGATAATCAATTTAAAGGGATTGTTCTAAAATAAGGACTTACCTTTAAACCTTCTCCGCATCAAAGTCAAAGCTTGGCCTTAGCACTTTTCCATCTCGTATTTTACAATATTCTGGAGTGCTAGCCATGACCAGAGTCTTTACTTCTTATTCAGCTGAGTTGTTTTTTTTCCTCTGATCCTAATTTAGAAATGAACACCCTACTGAGAAGTATGCCCTTATTCTGCGGCAGTACAGATCTCGCTGCTGATTTTCTTGATGGCTTGTCACTTTTTTTGTTAAATTTCATTAAAAAAAAATCCGCTGACAAGGCAATGCCACTAGTGCCTAATACTTGGAAATTACTTTGGGATATATGTCACTCTGTCTCAGGATAAGTTCCTCCAACGGGCTCCACATTCTACTGCTTACACCGCATTACTGCCGTCTACGTTTACCTGTTCGGGATAAGATTTACTCGATTTTGCCAATTCTTCTTGCTTTAGATTATGAATAAACTTCACATGAAAGGAAACAATTGATTTCAGACACGTCCTTTAATAATTTTCAACCATTAAAAGGGTTATCCAGGCTGGTGGGTAAAGTCTGCAGTCACTCTATGTGATTTTAGACTTGTAAATACTCGCAGCGTGCACACTGTGTACTGTTAGGATTCTCCAGTGTCAGCATCAGGAACAGGCGGTCAGGTTACCGCAAGTGCGCAAGATGCATACTTCTAGCCACCTTCCAACTAGACATGTCCGGCCTCGCTCAATTCCATTTTTTATCAAGACTGCGCACGTCTAGTTGGCATGTTACGGCATGTATGCATTTCCGATGCTTACTGTCACGCAACCGGCGTCAGAGAATTCTGACAGCGCGCAGTGTACTTGTTGTGAGTATTCACAAGTCTGTAGTTACATAGAGTGACTGCAGACTTTAACCCCAAACCTGGACAACCCCTTTAAGTCCTGAGTTCATGCTTGCTTTTGTATGGGGATAAGACTGGTCTTAGGGAACGCTGGTGATCTGGGACTGCGTTAATATGGAGTAATTGGAGTCTTTTGGCGATAATTAATAACAGTAATGCTGTGTACACCAGTGCTGTAAAAATATGTTATCTGTCTTATTTATGTCCATATCTTACCAGTCAGGGATTTCAATGGCGGCACAAACAATTCTAGGGATATTTGGAATATATGAGGGACACCCATACTACTATTACTGCAGATGTGTCCTTCATTACCTTTCCTCTTGGATTCACATAATCTGAGATGAGTTTGCAGGTGATGGCCCGCTGAATAATGAGGATGATTTTGCTATACTGTAAAGAAATGTTCATACTCTATGGCCCCAATTCAATTTGCTTTGAAAAGTCGCAAAAATTCTGCCCAACTCATTTTTCATGCAACTTTCCTCCAGCCCTGTCAAAAAAAGGTGTAGCTGGGGCAGTACAGTGGCACAGTGGAGGTGTGACTCCATAGCTCGTCTAATTCATGACAAGCTGTGGCATTCTCTATAGTCAGGGACTGGAGTAAGACATCTGGCATGGCACATGCCACTCGTTCCTGATTCAATAAAAGGCTTGCACCTCTCCATAAATCAGGAGCAGCTGACTCCACTATGTCCCTTCATCGAGTCCACAGAGAAGATCACCAGTCTTGATGAATCGGGGGGCCTATGTGAGCCGCCCTCCCAGAGCAGTGGGATACTTGGATCCGAGCCTATTAACTTCTATGGGGGATGTCACGGCAACACAGATCGGTCCGTGGCCCTGGGCGCTCACCCTTTAATGTGGGATATTTATAGGGGAATAAATGTTTATAGGATGATTCGTGACGCCACCTGTAGTACCTGGTCAGGGTGACCAGCGCTGCTGTGCAGATCTGTGTAGCCCTGGTGTGAAGGCACACGCAGTACCCTGGAGGATGTGTGGAGAGATAGCAGTTTAATGCTCTATAACCATTCACTCCAACACACACTTAGACACACCCTTAGGGTATTTAGTCACTCGTCAGGGAGTGGTCAGGAGTCATTCAGTGATTCATTCAGTCAGTCTAGCCTGGACCTGGAGGGAGGAAGTAGTCCAGCCTGAGTCTGTCAGCAGTTCAGAAAGTGGAGGCCAGTAAAGGTGAGCCAGATCACCTCAGCCTGGTCAGAGCTGTGCCCCACTAGAAGACGGACTGAGACACCTAATGAGAAGGAAGAGTTAGTTACAGATACTTCAGTCTCCTGTCTCAAGGACAGTGAAGGTTCAGAGACGTGCTCCTGCCTAGTGGAATACTGAGATTCTGTCAGCAAGCTCCAAGAAAGAAGTAAAGAAGGATTGACTTATATGTCCTTAGGAAGTGTGGAGTGCTTATGCTACAAGCGCGGACAAGGCGAAAGGCACAGTGGAAGGAATTTAGAAGTGCTTTAGGATTGGAGAAGTCCTGCACATTGTCACCGGTCACTGGGGACCGAAGCATCACTATAGCTTCACGCATAGTGGTAGAAAAACCAGAGGCTTACTGGACCTTAGGTAACAGAAAGCAGCCCTTGGAGTGTCGGTACGTAACTGGGGTCAGGGGGAGTGAGAACCTTGAGCCTGATCAGCAAGAATAGGAACTCAGCTCTCTCATAGGAAGGCTCCAACCACAAAACTGACCGGGCAGTACAGCTTTGAAATAGCTGGAGTTTATAGAGGGAACTACGCTTTATGCTGGTTGGACTCATCATTGTGAAAGTAAAGGAGGCCCCTAACTTGTCCAGCTGCTACCTCAAAACACATTCTCCATTGGATCAGCCTCCCTGGGACCTGCCTTACCATCTTACAAGTAAAAGGTATGGAAAGACGCTGACGGTGTGAGACTGAGTTATTTAATTGCATGCCTGCACAACCCCACCATAACTATCGACCTGAGGGAAGAGTCCCACCTGTAGGGGACCCGACATCTAGCTGCCTCACCATCCCCTCAGAGATCTACAGCAGCGCTGGTACAAATTACCAGAGAACTACAGGTGGCGTCACGAACTGTAAATATATCAAATCCCCTGTAAATATTCCCCCAAACATACGCCAGACTGCCAGGGCCACAGACCGAGCCACCGCTACCTGTGACAACCCCATAGACTTCCATGGGCTCGGCTCTGAGTACCCCATTGCCCTGGTAATCCACAATTGTGGTGGCGGGTCGATACAGATCCACTGAAGGGTTGATGTTGTGCAGCTAGATGTTAGGCCTCCCACAGGTGAGGCTGAGTCCTTCAGAGCAGGTAAATGTGTAGGGATGCAGGACGGAGGGGAACCCGGCAGTTAGGGGTAAGAAAGTGGACACACACACAAGTCACTTTTACTGTAGATGTTGCAGGCACATCCCGGAGCACTGTAGGGTGAAGGGTGCACATCCAGATTCTCCCACTGAGTAGGTGTGTGGCCTCCTGTTCCTTGCCTTTCTGTAATTGAAGTTCTGGCCTGCATGTAGCTGGGTCTAACTTAGTCTCTGTCCTGCACTTGGCTGACCTTGTGGTTGGACCTTCTCCAGAAGTACAGTCCCTACTTGCAGCGTCCCGCTTTCCGGACTCCGTTCTCCTGGCCCAGTTACGTATCAGCTCTGTGGTGGTCCTGGGACCTATAGTCCTCCAGGAACTCCGGTGTTCTCCTAATGGGTCGTGGAGATCCCTATAGGCTCGGACCCCGGCGTCCGGTAAATACTTGTTGAGGTGAGCTATTAAGGCTCCTCTGCCTCTTTTACTCTCTTTCCACTTGCCTTCGGCCTACTCGGGTCCTCACACGATTACACACACTGGCAGTTGGTGGGCTGCTTCTTCGCCGCTCTCAGAGCGTCGGCACGCTCCCAGCTCTCAACTTGAGCTATGGAGTCCCTCACTGCAAACTCCACTCGTCTGCTCTGTCTGCAGACTACTCACTTGTCTCAGCTCTGACTAGGCTGAAATGGATTCGACTCCACTCTACTAGACTCCACTCTACTGAACTGAACTCTGTCTTTGCTCTCTCTAGACAGACTGAACTTTACTGGAGCTGTACTGAACTAAACTGAGCTGAGCTGAGCTCTGCTGAGCTGCACATCTCTGCAGTCTCTCAAATCTGAGCTCTCTTCCTATCTTCACCCTCCTTTTATATGCCTATCCGGCTCCCTCTGGTGGTCTTAGGGATGGGTGAAGGTGTTGTATGCATTAGGACCTCTAGTGGTTAAATCTTTTAGTGCACCCTTCCAGGAGATGTGGGAATCCTAGCAAAGCTGGGCTCCACATATGTGTCTATGCGTGAACACCCAGTGGATCTCAGGAGAAATTGAAGTCCTTAAAGTGAACTTGTCAGGTCCCCCAGGCCTCCCAAACTGCCTCCATAATAATTAAGAGATTTAAAGGGGTTGTCCAGTCTCAAATGAAAAGTCTACAATCACTTTTATATGACAACGGACTGTTGAATAATGACAGTATGCGATTTGTATACTTGTGGTCGGGTCACATGCCAAGTAGACTCCTAAACTTTTCTTAATTGTCTTCTCAAAGCGCATAATTCAGTCACTTACTCGCTTGGAGCATGTAGGGGATTCGTGACAGTGTGCACATCGCACACTGTCACAGTTCGGCAGTCTATAGTCACATAGAGTGATTGATGACTTTTAATTTCAGCCTGGAAAAACTCTTTAAGTCTAATAGACTTTGACTCCGATTCATCATTGCTGTTTCTTCAGCTTTCTGGAGTAATGTGCTCCTTTATAGTGATGTTAGTACTTGCACCTTATTCTTTATACATTTATTGCCACTTTTTATTATTATTTTTTTATATATATATCTTTCCTCGACAACTTTGCTTATTCAGATTCATGAAATGTGACTTTTATCAAATGTCGCATTTTTTGGCTCATCTCATTCCAGTCCCCTCCCTGGAGTACAGTTTCTGTAAAGTAGTTTTCAATTCAGCCCATTTTTGGAACGTTTTAATGGATTTGAGTTTTTTGATAAAGAAAAGTCACAAAAAAGTCACTTAAAGACAAAAATAACAAGCATTTTTTTAATTTTGCACCAAATACACTGACCCTGTTAACCATTTTGAAAAAATTGGCACAAAAAAACAAAAAAAAAAACACTAGACAAAAAAAGAAAAGTGACTTCAATAAGTCTCAAATGATGAATTGGGCCCATTGTGTCCAATATTCTCCCGTCCTTTATGCATAGTTGCCTGGTTTCATGTACTGTATATTATACTGTATAGTGTATATTCTATACTGTATACTTATACACCAGCAAAACATAGTTTATTGCTCCTTCTTTTCATCTTCAGAATCAAAAGTACTCCTTAATCCATAAGCTTATACTCACAATTTTGTCCGATAATATTAGGGACTTATTTCTCTTCCCACTCTTTACCAGAGAACAATCATGGCACTCTTTATGAAGTAGCAACATGCAGGGCTGGACTGGCCAACTGGCAATTCTGGCAAATGCCAGAAGGGCCTATATGGTTGTGGGCTGCCTTGTCTGCTACGTTTTTAGCAGAATCGGTATTCTTAAGACACCCATACTGTTAACAGTTGTGACGGAGCACAAAGTTGCTGACTCCGTCACTTACCCCAGCAGGCCACAGGTATCATTAGAAATATTGGTCTTGTTGTAACTCTTCCTTTCCTCCAATCCAGGGTAATATTAGTAATAAATCCCATCTGGTTCTTGGGGACGGGGACATCATGGCAAAAAGAGGAATGCTCCAGCTTCCAATAAAATCCAAAATTTATTGTATTGATTATAAAAAGGGAATCATGATAAAACGCATTTCACATGAGCAATTGTAGCAGCTACGCGTTTCAAACACAATGAAATGTTCATTCTCGAAGCTCCAACATGGGCAGGGACAACATGGGCGTGTGTGATTTCAAATGCCTGGGCTGACTTTCATCCCACTCCGTACCTGGCAACATGGCACAAGACCAATCACAAGGCCAACAAAACATTCTTCAGGAGAAAACTAATATTGAAATTTTAACGAGAGAACTATCATGTTGCTCATTGCCATAGAAGACCAACACGATAAACTTTGTGAATAAATAATATGACAGTCTTTACCAGAAGACAACTAAGGCGCTCTTTATCATAGAAGACCAACAAGACGTTTTTTTACCAGCAAAACCCAACATGTCACGCTTATTAAATAATAAACATGACATTTTTTACCCGAGGGCTAATATAGTGCTCTTTTCCATAGAAGACCAACATTATACTCTTTGTGAATAACCATAATGGCACTCTTTACCAGAAGACAAACATGACAGTCTTTACCATAGGACAAACATGGCACTTTTTACCTAAGGACCAATTCGGCACGCTATACGATGGACGACCAACATTGCGTTCTTTACCAGATGACCAACATGGCCCTCTTTGCCATAGAAGACCAAATTGAAACTCTTTACCAGAGGACTAATATAGTGCACTTTATCATAGAACACCAACATGATACTCTTTGTGAATAATCGTAATGGCAGTCTTTATCAGAAGACAAATGTGGCACTCTTTACTAGAGGACAAACGTGACCGTTTATGGCACTCTTTATCATAGAATACAAATAAAATAGTCTTCACCAGAGTAACCCAACATGGCATGCTTATCAAATAATCAGCATGACACTCTTTATCATAGAAAACTAACAAGACACTCTTTACCAGAGAAACCCAACATGGCACTCTTAGCAAATAATCAGAATGGCACTCTTTACAATGGGTAACAAACAAGACACTCGTTACAAGGGACAAATGTGGCACTCATTACCAAACGATCAATATGGCACTCTTTACCATAGAAGACCCATATGAAATCTTTACGAGACAACCATGATGGTGCTCTTTACCAGCGAAGACCAACATCTAATGCTTATCAACTAAACAATATGGTAGAGAACAAACATAAAAGACTACCGTAATTATTAGAACTGCAAAAAAAACTACTAAACACCATTAAACTTTTATTTTTTACTCACTAATATAGCACCATTAATTCTGAAAGGCTTTACAGACATCAGCATAATTTGCTCAATTGGGGCTCACAAACTAAATTTCCTATCAGTACCGTATATATTTGAAGTATGGGAGAAAACTCTGCAGATATTGTCCTTGGGGCATTTGAACCCAAGACCCCGAGGCTGCAAAAACATCAGTGCTGACCACTGAGTCACCGTGCTGTCCATTAAATCACATCAAATCATTTATGTCCCTTCCAGATGTTAGAACTTGTACATTTGACATAAAGAGTAAATTCTGATCTTTAACCAAAATTCAGTATTTGACAATTTCCACAAATTGCTGATTTTCAGCTGGGGTGCTATGGCCAGCTGAAGACTTAGAATTAGATGGTGGACATCCAGATTCATGGTTGTCCATGTTCTGAATGGACAGATCCATCACTATAAGAAGCAAAGATATTTGTTATTTCCACAGACACTTGTATGACTTTCTATCAACCTTGTCCATGTTCTGTCTTGGACAAATCGTATGCATTTTCATGTCTCATAAAGAGCTGCCAAACATAACAAGTGAAAGGGCATCTTGTAATGTGCATAAATAAGAAATAATGTTCCCATTCTTAACAACGATATCTGACATTACCGAGCTATTCTGTGAGGAACAATGTGCCTCTCTCCTATCAAACATTTCTTATCGGCATTTCATACTTTGAGAGGCTGTCTGTAGAGTTTTCATTATTGTAAGTGTACCCGTCATCAACTCAACGGGAGAAGTAGCGACTGACTATATTATTTCAAGGTTTGTCTTACCTGGATAACCCTATGTCTACCTTCACAAAGACTGTTTTATCAGCATTAATTTTTCCTGTAGTGGCATGTACTCAACACTGGATGGAGCCACCGCCGCATCGTGGTGCCCGGAGCTGATGAGCATTCATCAGTTACTACTGTGATCTGAGCACAGCCGCTGCAGTGACATCACAGCTCTGCTCAGATCACAGTTTTTACCAACAAGCGCTGATCAGGCCCGGGCACCAGAACTGTGACACGAACTTCATTTAGTGGTGTGTACGTGTCACTGGATTAAATCACCGTTGCAACGCTGGTGCCCAGAGTTCGCTAGCATTCACTGGTAATTACTGTGATCTGGTCTCTGCAGTCTATAGGTGACAGAGGGAAATTGTAAGCCAATTGTACAGCTGTGAACTGGACTTCCCAGGTTCAGGTTTCAGTGCAGGCAAAACAAAGGAAACAGTTCCATTAACTGCACTTTAGTGACAGTCTATAACTCAGGCTAGTTAGCATACAGTATACAGTATAGTCTGGAGACATCACACAGATGGCCTTCTTACTTCCACACACACCATGTGTGAGACAAACAGACCCCATTTTACAACATGAACCACACCAAGAAGTGGGGTATGTGGGCAGCCAGACCCACCCATCTCTCCAGCTGCCTGTAAACCTGACCCAGATGCACTAACAAGCCTCTTAGTACAATGTGTACGAGAGCATTACTCCAGAATCACATCAAAGAGGACCACCATCTCTGTAATGCATACCTCCCAACAACTATGTGTCTGGCAGCCGCCTTGCAACCACCACACATCTGATATTGATCACCTATCCTGTGGATAGGTCATCAATATATCATAACCGGACAACCACTTTAACTTATTTTGCAGTCAGCAATAGACAGTGCTATACAAAGGCTAAAAGAGGCAAATAAGGCAATTTTTTAAATTAAATCAAATTGCAAAAATGACCCGCTTCGCTGCAGAAGGCAGAAAACAATCAGTAGAGGAGAGGAGATCACAGGATAGACCAACTTACTAAAGTGCCTCCTAAAGTACTGATCTTGAATCTGTTAGGCATCTGTCCCGGATCGGTGCCTTACTTTCCTCACTCCGATCTGCTAGACTCTGTTGTATTCCGTGATCCCATGTGCAGCTCACCAAGACACACACTTGTGTCTTGGTATTAAGACTTAAGAGTTGATATATTCTGGTTTGCTATACACACCTTGACCAGCTCAGTTGCTGTCTATAGTTTCCAGGACGTCTTCCGCCTGCCTGCGGTTTCCTGCACTCCACCTACCTGCCTGCAGGATTCTGAGGAAGAACAGGGCTTACGATGGCACTTTAGGGCTGTTTTTGTCTAGAAAAGAAGCCAAATTGGCTAATGAAATTAACTTTTTCAAAGAAGCACTCCTCCTCCTCCATCAAAGTTTTTATCTTCTTAATATATTGCAATTATCATATTATACAGGACTATGTGTTTACAAAAATTTGATTGGAGGAGGAGGAGAGCTTCTTTAACTTTCCATACTGGATATAATTATTAAAATTAAAAGTTCATTCACTCTTTAATATGCCCATGTATTACATGGACAGTCGAATGACTTCTATGTAAAGCTACATATGTTTCCTTGGAGTGTCAGAAACCAGATCTGTGGTAATCAGCTAACATAAGAGGGGGCAGTGTGATAAAAAGACCCATTTCATCTTATTGCCCTAATGGTTGCACCATTATCACCATAATTTTTTTTAGATAGAGTGCTCATAAATATTCATTTACTCTTGGGTCTCATTTGTGAGCTTGAGAACATGAATACTTCCAGTGATAACTATAATTTGTACATTTCTATCTAAATATTTTATATGTATTTATCTAATGGGTTTGTTGGTACGGCATCCAGCTCGCTGATGAGATATATAGACATAAGGGTAATGGTCCTTACATAGAACCTTCCGCCCTCATCAATGAACTTGCTGATCGGCTTATTACAAAAATAGCAGCCTGGTTGTCAACACTCTTCCCGTATTCTAGAAAGGTCATCAGCAGCAGATCCTCCTGCCGTACGGGAGACCAGCACGAAACCAACAAAGGAGTGCAGTCCCAGTTGAGCAGAGTTTTCTTTTTTGGTCAGAATGGTGGCTCACTTCTTACCACTATGCAATATCAGGGTACAAGTTCTGCGAGAAGAACATTTGCATTTTTGTTCTCCAGATTAGAGGTGAGCAAATTTTTCAATATTCGGTTCGGATTACGATCGCCAGCGAAAATTGTATTTGCAATATTCTCCACACGCCATTGGAGTCAATGGGAATAGAGATGAGCGAATATGTTTGGAAACGATCGTCAAACATAAATTCAGCACAAATTGGGTGCCAATATGGCACGAATATGGCAAATTCAGATTCGGCTATCGTTTTCTAAACATATTCGCTCATCTTTACTCCAGATGTTTGCCTGTGATTCCTTTGGGTTCTCCAGTTTCCTGACTTCTGAGCTTCACGAAATTACTCCTAGGATGTGCACAATTGTAGAATACAGAATTAGATCGGAAGCCCCACTGGGAGCTGGTGCTTGATGTGAATGTGAAAGGAGTCGTTTACTGAATGATGAGATTCTCATTAGCAAAAATATTTTTCAGACTTTTGACCATTGAGTGAGGAAATTGTTTAAACAATATTAATTATTGGGTTTCAGGATTGGAAACAAATAGCTTTGCTTCTTTTTCCAAGAAATAGTGCCACTCTTGTTCGATGGCTTTGTCTAGTATTGCAGCTCATCGTTATTTGAGGCCGCTAAGCTGAGCTCTAAATCTAGATATATCGAATAGACAGGTATGGCACTCTTTCAGGAAAAAAAGGCTCACCCTTTTTCTAATCCTGATATCCTGTAGTACACTTTGGGGCACATTTATCCACACTGTCTAACTTTTAGAGATGCTGTTTTAGCTTACGGGGTTTGATAAATTAATTGAATCTTTAGACTATCTACTTTAAAGGGAATCTGTCAGCAGGATAACAGGAACAGCATAATATAGGGTAAGAGAGCCTGATACCAACGATGTATCACTTACAGGATTACTTGGTGTAGTTTTGATGAAATTCCTGTTGTATCTGTTGTAGATATAGCAGAGCTATGAATACTGAGCTGTGCATAACCCCGGCCACATCATGAACACTGTACATTGTTAGCAAACAGCCAATCATTGGTGGGGGCGTGATTACACAGATTAGACTGACTGCTGTGCATGTGAGCCCTAGTCCTGTAGTGATAATCTCCATCTGAAAAAAACCTTATTATATTGACACTACAACACACAGCCTAATAAGTGACACATCACTGAAATCAGGCTCAGTTGCCCCATTTTATGCTGCTCTCAGATTAAAGTGCTGACAGATTCCCTTTACGATTACAACACCTATTAGTTGGCTTACTTTGTGCCAGAAACTTGCCATTTTTTGTACTCCCTTTCCACCAAAGCTGTGCCTTTTTGTTGGACAAAGTGCGGAAAGTGTCTAATCTACAGAAATGTGACAGTTTTTGGCTCAAATTGTGCAAAATATCCGTGGTAAATTAGCTAATGGGATTGCCATTGTCTGAGAGAGATAGTTTCCTCAAGAAGAACATTCACTGCCAACACATGCAATTAGATTAAAAACCAGACGCAAATACTTCAGTAAACCGGCCAACGGCTTCTCATAGTACTCTATACGCAGTGTGCTTTGGTAGTCTGAGACATTTATTCTTGGCTGGTCCAGATTAGAGTTTATTGGGGAGCTCTGGCTTTTTGGTGGTCTCAGATACTCCTTCCTGTTCTTGAGTGGACCAGCTGAGGGCCTGAGATGTGTCTCATACAGTCAAAATTAACATTGTACAATCACTGGGAATTTTTATCATAAGTTGGAGTGTCACTTTATAGATTCCTGAACGTTTATTTGAGGGTTTTTTGAGCATTTTTTGAGCATTTTTGAGTGTCTTTTTTTAGGGACTTTTTTAAAAATCTATTAAACAATGAAGAATAACGTTGGCCTTTTTTGCTGCAAAAATTCTGACTCATCTTCCGGGTATCTCTTTAGCCTTCCCATTGACTTCTTTTGAAAAGTGTTGAACGTCTTCCTGGCAAAAAACTCCAGATGAATGTATATGTTACTTTATTTAAATGCTCGGCGTCTATGAAATCTTATGCGTTTAAAAGGCTGAAATCGTTTTACCATATAAATTAATAAGACTATTCTTTAGATCATTTTGTTAGCGTTTTTTACTGTTATTTTTTCAAGGGAACCTGCTCAAAAAGCAGCAGAAAAACAGTGCAAATATATCCTCAAACATTAACCTAATGTTGGCCAAACCACTGATATTGCCTCATTTCTATCTATCGGCCTAACCGACTGCTGCGCTCTGCAAATGACTTTCGACTAACCTCTGCACTAATCCGTACCTCCCACTCCCGACTCCAAGACTTCTCCCGCGCTGCGCCAATCCTCTGGAATGCTCTACCCAAGAAATTAGGACTATCCACAATTTGCATGGTTTCAGGCGCTCCCTCAAAACACATTTGTTCAGAGTGGCCTATCACTTCACTAACCAAAGTCGTTCTATGTTTAAGTGTGTATGTGTAGCCCATTCACTATCTCCATCCATGCCTCACTCCCTCAAGATGGCTGGACCATCATTGTAAATGCACCATTGTATATACACACCTGTACTTTGTATCTCCCCACCTCATTGTAATTGTAAGCTTCACGAGCAGGGTCGGCTTATTTTGCTTTAATTATTGTATTGTTAACGTTGTTACTTATGACTTGTGTTCTGAAACTGTTAAACTGTAAAGCGCTGCGGAATATGATGGCGCTATATAAATAAATATTATTATTATTATTATTGACAAGTCTGTGTAAGGGAGCGCCGGCTGACTGATCAGTGGAGGAGATGTTGATCGGCCATGCCTGATTTTGGACTACTGATCTCTATTCTCCCGGAGATGGGTTGTTGGCTGACTTCTAAGATGACGGTTTTATCATAGAGAACCCAAGAGCTCTCCTGCATATGGGATTGTCAGTCGGCCAAATGATTGGTGGCAGCATTGTTCGGCTAACAGGTATCTAATGTGTATGGGGGCCTTTGATATGCCTTTGTTTGGCGCTAAAGCCTTTTGAAACCGCCTTTGACAGATTTTTCAGGGGTTTAATCAGTACCTGGGAGATTTGACAACTCTTACAGAGGTCTCCAATTTTTCCAGGAGCCTCCCAGTTGGCAAATATGCTTTTACGAAAAAAAAATGCTTTCCTGATTTCCATAGTTCCTTTATCTCACACAGCTTTTTTTGGATAAGATATGCCTTCAATCTTACACCGTATAATTGAGTTTTCACCCTCCTTTTCTTCGTCCTTATTTTGGATGCAATAAGAAGAGTCAGCGATGAAACGTCTATCACTGCGTCTTCCTGAAATGAGAGGCTGATGTTTGCAGTAAGTTTTTTTAATTCAGTAAAATCGAAATAAATCAGTGAGTAATTTCCACAGGAAAGATTATTGGAAGAAATTTCTGGACTAAAAATTAGCCGTATGGTGCTATGGATGATCCTGCTTGAAGGAGTTAAGTATTCTCATGAATGATAGAGGAAAATAAATTCCTATTTTCTTACTGAGTCATTTTCATATTCCGCTCATCCAGGATGCTTTATTATTCTCCCAGTCGTGGGCATTGGGATACGCGGAGTGCTGGGAACCCACCTAAAGGACCCCCTTGATGCTAGCTCATCCTCTATCAGGCAGCTCTCACTGCAGGCTGGAGCCCATTCTGCTGCAGAGCAAGAGTACAGTGCCATTGAGTGTGCCAGAGTCCGGAGCTGCAATCAAGGAACTATATATATATATATATATATATATATATAGCAAGGTGAACCTGGAAAATGAAAAAAAAAAGCAACTTCTAACCTGGCAACTAATCCGAAGCTTCACGCCCTACGAAGAACCCAGGTCAGATCTTCAAGTCCAATGACTCCTGGCAGCAGAAATCATGAATGGGATTTAACATTGGCATGTGACTGGCACCTATGATCTTATCCCCCACCTTGCAGTTTTATCAGAAGGCATTAATATGGCTTTGAGATACGTAAATGACCGCAAGCATCAAAGAAGATCAATAGTTTAGTCATTTTATTGCAGGGGAGTATCCAGCCTTTTATGAGGTCCAGCGTCATATAGGAATGGGCACATGACAGCAACAGGAAAGACATAGGAACCCGGATCTTTAAGGAGAGGCAACCTACGAAGCACCAGCTATATTTATCGTCTGTGTGTCACCTTGCAAGAAACAAAAAAAAACCCCATAGTTTACATGGACGTAAACGAGACTCGGATTTTACCAAGAAGAGGAAAGAAATTTCCCCGGTCAATATGGCAAAACAATTTCAAGTTGGAGATCATTTTGGTAACTCCCGTGAGGTTTGCACAACCCAAATCACCGATGTGACTAACTATCTTCTGCAATACAGGTTTATTCATCACCGCACAAGGCATTAATGCCTGAGCTTCGTTTAACTTTTTTAAATTTTTTTTTTGGGGCAATTTTCTTTGTTTTGCCAAACTGAACACTGGGGCATAAATGGATGGACCGATGCCCGTGAATCACTGTGATAATCTGTTCTTCACCTCCTGGACATTGATGTGTTCATGGAATATATTACTGGCAATAACCTATGACTCCGGCACGTCGCTGTTAGATTTTGGATTAAATCCATTGAAATTGTGAAAGGCACAGAACATCTGGGAAGTTAATGTAGCAGGCCCTGTGAAAATGATGCACGTCAATAATTTTCCTTTTCGGAGACATTCTTGGATATGGTAAGCAGTTGATATAACCTTCAGCTGGTCAGAGAAAAAAAATAAAAAATGTACGAGGGGGGGGGGATGTAATGAAATGTCAAGTCTTGTATTATTGCTGTGTTACACTGAGCAAATGAAAAGTAGGAAATGTGCAACCTTGGGGGAAATGAAAAGAAATTGCAGAAAATGGATAACAAAATGGAAAATCGAAAAGTCTGCATTTGGGGTAAAAAAAAAATATAAAAAGAAAATAAATGGTAAGTGAAGAATGTATCGTGAGAAAGCATCAGCGTGTTACACCATGACCTGTGTTGGTTCTGCTTCTCTGCAATGTTATTTGCAGAAACTGATCAGATAAGGCAGGCCGGTCCTGCAGAGAGATGAGGGGAACGTCGTCTTCATCCCTTTCGGAATACATTCCCATGTCAAAATCATTTCACAGGCGCAGATGTCAGTGACGTCGCGTTAACGTATCATTATATGTTATCATTGTTTTAAGTTTTTTCTTTTTTCTGTTTTTTCTTTTTTCTTTTACGGTCGTCATATATATGTAGAGGGGGTTATGACCCTTCATAATGTTTGCAGTATGTATTATGTTACTGGAGGTTTGAACATAATTTGCTTTGCAAAGTCCAAAAAAAAACCCGGCATGTAATTGCTAATAATATTGAAATCTGTTTGACTACTATGTAATGATATTGGAGTCTGGAGTCTACAGCCCTTTCTAAAAATTGATGGTTTAGAAGAAATGTGGGTATTAAGAAATAAAATATTACAAGGGTCGTCTCATCTTGATAAACAGGTAAAAGTGCTTGTAAATCAAGCAATATCTCAAAAATGGAGTTGTATTCTATAGTTTACTGTTCATTGCTTAGGTTACCGGCCACCTATTGCTGTGTATCAGTGGTAGCCAGTTTCCTACAAAAGGAGCACAGTGCTTACAAGCTTTTGCTCAGAGCTTGGAAGCGCTGCTCTGAAACTGGCAGCCTCCGGCTTACTACAGTGCCCCCTTTGCTCCTGTGATGTTACAGTGGAAAAGCAGCGTGGTAGATGGGAGTGTGCAGTCTGGGCCAGTCAATCTTCGGGACTGTCATTCATCCGCACCCTCCAGCAGGCAGGAGGTTCTTCTGAACCAAAGACATGAGACATCCCCTTTAACGTTAACGGATGGGATGTGTTAACACATGGGGGGATTATACGGCTAATTTGCATCTGGATTTTCTGGGTACAAAATTTTCAGAGTATTACAGTGCCAGCTAATTGGATGGGATTAAATGATACCATCCACATGTGGCTGAAAAAATTTCTATTCTAAATCCACAGCATGAAATTTGTGTTGTAGCTTTCCCTTATTGATTTTAATGGGGACCTCAAGCCTTGTTGTTGTGGGGTTTCCTTGGAATTATCCATGGATCCGCAGCAAATTGTATAACTCCTGAAAAAGCTTTGAAAAGTTTTAAAGAAAAAAACCTATGCACTCGACTCGCCTCCTCTGGTGCTTCCATGACTCCCGTCCTTCATCTGCCGGTCCCTGTATACTCTGGACTCCTTTATTGACATCTCGTCCCATTACCAACTGCAGAGGTATTATTGGAAGAAGCCGGGTTGTACAGCAAGCTTCAGAGGACCATGCAAGGTCCTCCAAAGCCAAATTCACAAATAAATCTGCACATGTTCTATTTGGTGAACATTTGCCTACGGTCTCTGGCTGAATTTTCAGCTTATTTTAGAAGGCAAGTATGTTAGGTCAGAGGTTTATGTGGTTACATTAACTCTGCGTTTTGCAGTAAGCAAATCTTGACGGTGGATGTGGCCTATCAGAGAAAGATGGGAATCATGTGCCTGCTTTGGACACATGCCCGCTCTTTAATGCGCAATGGTCTGTTGGACACGATAGACATTAAAGTATTGCTGGATAACATCTGAATCATTGAGACTCGCCAACGCTGGGGTTTCATTGAAAATCAGTGGCCAAGTCTACAGTTCAATTGGTGTAAAGTCGTTGTGTTATTTGAAGACACAGGTCACTTTATGTAGGTTTATTGGAACTTTAAAGGGTCATTCCAATCATTAGGATAGGTGATGTCTTGTGGATGGGTGGGGGTCTGATTGCTGTTTCCCCTAGTGATCCCAAAAATGGGGCTTTTAAAGGGACTCTGTCAGCACAGGATGACTGTTCAAACTAGGTACCATTGCTCGGAGCTTCATGGCGGGGCCAGTCATTTACATACACAATTCCACCTGCTTGTTTTCCATCATTCTTCACCACCCCCTAATGTGATTGACAGTTCAGTGTTCATAGAGCCAGAGAAGAGTGGAGATAGGTGGAAACAAAGCGGGTAGGAAGGTGTACTCAAAGTCTCTGTCAGCAATCATGGGCATACGGCGATAGACTTCCTGACAAGCACACACCACAGGCAAAGCGCGGGAGCCCTCCCTACACAACCTAAGCTCCACAGCTTTTCGCTATATCACCCCACCTCTAAGGATTACACAGCGACGTACTGAATAAGGCCTTGGATAGGCCGAAACGTCTGAATATAGTCGCTCAATGTTTATTTTTTTTGCTCTTCCATCCCTTTTTGTTGTTGTCACTGAGTACAATAAAATTACTTTTTTGCATCACTGTACGGACAGAGTGTGCGGTGAAATCTATATTTTATGGACCTAGGGCTAGTGAGGCCCAATACACCAGGACCTCGCCTTGAGACAGAGTGCAGGCCAATAACCTCTTCTAGCAAAGAAAGACCGTTCAAACTACATCCCACTGCTCGGGCCAGTCATTTACATACACACTTTCCCACCTGCTTATTTTCCCTCTGTCTCAATCCTACCTCACTACTTGATTGACAGCTCTGGCTTCACAGAGCCTGAGAAGAGAGGAGATTGTAGTAAACCAAGCAGGTGGGAAGGAGTATATAAATGATTGGTCCCGCCATGGTACTTGGTTTGAACAGTCATTCTGTGCTAACAGTCCCTTTAAATGCAGGTATATTACTGCTTCAGTTGTCCTCTATGGGGAAAAAGTTGAGCGCTGTACTTGGCGATCTCCAGATGTGGAGTACACTACTGTATGTATTCTAGTGATGCATGAGATCCATGCCATCCCAATATTGTATTTATTATGATTTGGTTATATCACACCAATTAATTCCACAGCACTTTACAGACATGGTCATCACTGTCCCCATTGGGGCTCACAATCTAAATTCCTTATCAGTGTGTGTTTGGAGTGTGGGAGGAAACCCACGCAAACACAAAGAGAACGTTTGCAGATTTTGCTCTTGGTGGGATTTGAACCCAAGGCCCCAGCTCTGCAAAGCAACAGTGCTAACCACTGAGCCACCATGCTGCCCAATACTTTCTTCTGATATGTTACTCTATTATGATGGGACATGTCCAAGTCCTGCTGTCAGGATTGGTCTGTGGTCCCATTAATGAACCCACCAATATCTTAAAATAGGTGATAGCTTTTAATGAAAAAATCTCCAGGCAATGGATGAAGAATATGGGCTGGGTCCATCGGTGAAACTAGACATGGTGGCATAAATACATGCTACGCTTTGCTTGGAGATGCATTAATGGGTGTGTTGCTCACTAGACCATCACTGTCCCATTCTGCTGATCTGTACCACATCAAATAAATGTGGTTTAACAAAACTCTAACTACCTCCGTAACCACATGCAATGTGACTGCGCTCATAGAAGGTGATTTTTAGAAACCCCAAAACGTTTTTTTTTTTAGTTTTTGGTTTATTTTCATTGTTGGTACCACCAAGTACGTGTATTGTACACCAACGTGGCTGCCTATGTGGCTGCAGTGGGTTCTCACAGTGGATTTTCCGGGTCTGTGACCCAGGTCTGACGTAGAATGCTCCTTCTTCTCTCTGTGATCTGATTGTGTCAATACGCCATAAATTTTATCTTGAGAATTTTACAACAATAATAGTGGGTGATACGTAACTCCTCGACGCGATAAGTTCTCCTGGAGGCCGGCCGCACCAGACAGAACGCCTTTGGTTGTAATGAGTTTGTACTTTGTATTGTTACACAATAGAAGCACACTCCTCACCCCGTGTTACTTCTTTATCTCCAGGCTGTATAGTTACTGACGGTTCCTCAACTCTTTACATATAGACCATGACATTAACAAATAATACTGCAGGGGAACAACTAAAAAAACCTAAAGTACATATAGCCTCTACTGCAGCTGCCAAAAATCTGCCCTTGTAAGAGTTACGCCATGAAGAATTGTCATATCGAAAGTCCAGAAAGTCTATTGAGAGCTGTTGGAACCTTTTAATGACCGGGGAATATTTTGTTTTTGACCTTTCATTTTTTTTCCTCCATTGTTCCAAAAGCCATATATTTTATATTTGTACTGTAAACATAGTCCTTTTTTATGGGGACGAGTTGTAATTTTGAATGACACTATTCGATGTACTGGAAAATATGAAAAAAAAATCCAAGTGTGTGAAATTGCAAAAAACAACAACAAAAAATTAAATTGCGCCTGTCCACTAATTTTGATAATTTTCTTGGTGACAAAATTTCAGATTTGTGAAAAAAAAATTTCTTTATGTCGCCATTTTATGAGACTTGTAATTTTTTTATTTTTCTATCCATGGAATTGTGTGAGGGTTTGTTCTTTAAGCTGAGGTTTATATTGGCATTATGTTGGTGTACATATGTTTTCATCTCTTATTTTTTTTTAAGCGGGAAGTGCAGCAACCATAAAATGGCAATTTTGGCTTTCCGATTTTTTTTCTTCTTTTTTACATGTAACATACTGTTTAAAAAAATTTAGATTTTGATATACCGGACTTTGCTGTGGACGCGAGCATAGCAAATGTGTTTATTTTTATAAATTATATTTGTAGTGGGAAGACTTGCACATATACAGTACAGACCAAAAGTTTGGACACACCTCATTTAAAGATTTTTCTGTATTTTCATGACTATGAAAATTGTACATTCACACTGAAGGCATCAAAACTATGAATTAACACATGTGGAATTATATACTTAACAAAAAAGTGTGAAACAACTGAAAATATGTCTTATATTCTAGGTTCTTCAAAGTAGCCACCTTTTGCTTTGATGACTGCTTTGCACACTCTTGGCATTCTCTTGATGAGCTTCAAGAGGTAGTCACTGGAAATGGTCTTCCAACAATCTTGAAGGAGTTCCCAGAGATGCTTGGCACTTGTTAGCCCTTTTGCCTTCACTCTGCGGTCCAGCTCACCCCAAACCATCTCGATTAGGTTCAGGTCTGGTGACTGTGGAGGCCAGGTCATCTGTCGTAGCACCCCATCACTCTCCTTCTTGGTCAAATAGCCCTTACACAGCCTGGAGATGTGTTTGGGGTCATTGTCCAGTTGAAAAGTAAATGATGGTCCAACTAAACGCCAACCGGATGGAATAGCATGCCGCTGCAAGATGCTGTGGTAGCCATGCTGGTTCAGTATGCCTTCAGTTTTGAATAAATCCCCAACAGTGTCACCAACAAAGCACCCCTACACCATCACACCACCTCCTCCCTGCTTCATGGTGGGAACCAGGCATGTAGAGTCCATCCGTTCACCTTTTCTGTGTCGCACAAAGATCTCAAATTTGGACTCATCAGACCAAAGCACAGATTTCCACTGGTCTAATGTCCATTCCTTGTGTTCTTTAGCCCAAACAAGTCTCTTCTTCTTATTGCCAGTCCTTAGCAGTGGTTTCCTAGCAGCTATTTTACCATGAAGGCCTGCTGCACAAAGTCTCCTCTTAACAGTTGTTGTAGAGATGTGTCTGCTGCTAGAACTCGGTGTGGCATTGACCTGGTCTCTAATATGAGCTGCTGTTAACCTGCGATTTCTGAGGCTGGTGACTCGGATAAACTTATCCTCAGAAGCAGAGGTGACTCTTGGTCTTACTTTCCTGGGGCGGTCCTCATGTGAGCCAGTTTCTTTGTAGCGCTTGATGGTTTTTGCAACTGCACTTGGGGACACTTTCAAAGTTTTCCCAATTTTTCGGACTGACTGACCTTCATTTCTTAAAGTAATGATGGCCACTCGTTTTTCGTTACTTAGCTGCTTTTTTCTTTCCATAATACAAATTCTAACAGTCTATTCAGTAGGACTATCAGCTGTGTATCCACCAGACTTCTGCACAACACAACTTATGGTCCCAACCCCATTTATAAGGACAGAAATCCCACTTATTAAACCTCTTGAAGCTCATCAAGAGAATGCCAAGAGTGTGCAAAGCAGTAGAATCATAGAATCATAGAATGGTAGAGTTGGAAGGGACCTCCTGGGCCATCTGGTCCAACCCCCTGCTCAAAGCAGGATTCTCTAAATCATCCCAGACAGATGTCTATCCAGCCTCTGTTTGAAGACTTCCATTGAAGGAGAACTCACCACCTCTCGTGGCAGCCTGTTCCACTCATTGATCACCCTAACTCAAAAAGTTTTTTCTAATATCTAATCTGTGTCTCCTCCCATTCAGTTTCATCCCATTGCTTCTAGTCTTTCCTCGTGCAAATGAGAATAAAGATGATCCTTCTACAATGTGACAGCCCTTGAGATATTTGTAGACAGCTATTAAGTCTCCTCTCAGTCTTCTTTTTTGCAAGCTAAACATTCCCAAATCCTGCAACCGTTCCTCATAGGACATGGTTTGCAGACCGGTCACCATTCTGGTGGCTCTTCTCTGAACTTGCTCCAGTTTGTTGATGTCTTTTTTAAAATGTGGTGCCCAAAACTGGACACAGTATTCCAGATTTGGTACTTTTTTCACCGCTGTGATATCTCTTTAACAATAAGAGCATGGAAGAGGCCAGGAGCCATGTGGTGAGTTGCATTTCTTGCTACATGTTCACAGATTTACCAGTGGAAAAGCCAAATTTCACATGCCACAAATGCAAGCTTGTGTCCATGTTGGAGGAAAAGTTGCAGAATCTGGAAGAGAGGTTACCTCTGGAAGAGAGGTTACCGATGTCCTACCTTTCAGCAGTAATCAAAGCAAAAGGTGGCTACTTTGAAAAACCTAGAATATAAGACATAATTTCAGTTGTTACACACTTTTTTGTTAAGTATATAATTCCACATGTGTTAATTCATAGTTTTGATGCCTTCAGTGTGAATGTACAATTTTCATAGTCATGAAAATACAGAAAAATCTTTAAATGAGAAGGTGTGTCCAAACTTTTGGTCTGTACTGTATATGTATTGCATTGCTAGTCGTTGCTAGCTCGGAGCCAGTGCGTTATTTAAATGGGTGCCGTCATTAGCATGTAATTATCAGAGACGGACAGTGGCATGTAAATGGTTAAACTGCACTTACAGGCAGATACCGGCTATATAAGACAAGTGGTACTTGTTTCATGTGAAGCAGACTTAGTTCCTGAGCCGGGTTCATACCTTGCTTAGTGGCCTATGATGAAAATGTACGTCATAGGTCATCTAGCACTTAAAATAATTGGAAGAGCTTCAATTGCCTTTCTTTGGAGCTGAATAAAATCAGTCTCCTTCCCCCTCTGGCAGCTGACATTGCTTGCTTTCTCTGTAGATTGTGCAGATGGGTGTTCTTGGATTCAGAGTAAGGTCAGCATATACTGTGTAACATCCACAATGTTGAGTCCTTTAAACTAAGCAGACAAAAACTTTCTTTTATACCACTATGCAGAGAGCTGACTTTGTAGGGAGTAAGTGAGAATGTGCGACCACCAGCACACTGCTTATTAGGGGAATGCACATATTACTATGCATCTGAACTGCAGGTGGCGCTATACCATGTAAGTCATAAAAGCCGTACCTCTGTGGAGCCCAGCTTCGCTCAGTTCCACAAATCCAGAAGGGTGCATGAAGGATTGTACCACTAGAGGTCTCACTATACATACACACACCTTCACCCCTCTCCTAAGACCACCAGAGGGAGCCCTAATAGGAATATATAAAAAGAGGGTGAAGGCAGGAAGTCAGTTCAGTTCTGCTCAGTGCAGTTCAGTTCAGAGCAGACTTGAGAGTAGTGTAGCTCAGCAGAGTTGAGCAAAAGGCAGAAGGCTGCAGTCTGCAGCAGAGTGTGTTCAGCTCAGTTCAGTAAAGAGCTAGGAGCGTGCTGACGCTCTGAGAGCGGCAGAAGAGGCAGCCCACCAACTGCCAGTGTGTATAATCGTGTGAGGGCCCGAGTAGGCTGAAAGCAAGAGGGGAGTAGAAAAGGGGCAGAAGAGCCTAACCAGCTCACCCCAGCAAGCATACACCGGACGCGGGTCCGAGCCTATAGGGATCTCCACGACCCATTAGGAGAACATCGGAATTCCTGGAAGACTACAAGTCCCAGGAGCACCACAGAGCTGATACGTAACAGGGCCAAGAGGACGGAGTTCAGGCAAGCAGGGACGCTGTACTTCAAGGGAAGGTCCAACCACAATTTCAGCCGGGTGCAGGACAGAGATTGAGTTAGGCCCAGCTGCAGGCAGGCCAGAAACTCCTTACGGAAAGGCAAGGAACAAGGAGGCCTTAAACCTACTTAGTGGGAGAATCTGGATGTGCACCCTTCACCCTACAGTGCTCTGGGATGTGCCTGCAACATCTTCAGTAACGGTACCATATGGACTTGTGTGTGTTTGTCCACCTTCTTGTCCTTAACCTGCCGGGTTCCACTCCGTCCTGCATCCCTACACATCTACCTTCCCTGGAAGGACACAGCCTCACCTGTAGGAGGCCTAACACCTATAGCTGCACAACACCATCCCTTCCAGAGGATCTGTACAGCAGCGCTGGTCACCCTGACCAGGTACTACAGGTGGTGTCACGAATCATCATACAAACATTTATTCCCCTGTAAATATCCCCCATTTATGGTGAGCGCCCAGGGCCACGAACCGAGCTGTGTTGCCGTGACATCCCCATAGGAGTTAATAGGCTCGGATCCGAGTACCCCCACTGCCCTGGGAGGGCGGCTCACCTCCTTACTGGATATTTTAACAGAATTTAAATGGAAAATAGTCTTTATATATCTATACCATTAATATGATATTTAATGGTGAAACAACCCCTTTGGAAGTCCTTGTATATACTGACACACTGCCTCATAGAATATGTCTGAAAACTACTCTTTAGAGTGTGACGTTGGAAAGCAGAGTGCACAATTATCCAAGTGTGGACCCTCAGCTGATTTCATTGTTAGCAATTTTCTAACATGGTGTTATTATCGAAAGTACCGTACTTCTTTGACATGTACAGATTTGTCCTTCATTATATTTGATCTTTAGCTCATCACATCTAGAGATGTGAAATGTGAGAGTACCAGCTTAAAAAAACATGACTTTTCATTACTCTGTCATGAAATGTGCATGCTGTGTGCTTATGTCTGTCCCCCCAGTGTGATAATGTGGGGGACAGCCTATCAAGGGTCTGCTCGCATGTTGAGATAATGTATTGGATCTGTAAAAAATTCAAACAATCGGGGATGAGGGGGATGCTGCTGCAGGACCATTAGTAAATCCATGGGTGAGCATGATGGGGTAAGAAAGACTGATTTCTTTCAGAAACCGTGCAACCCACACCTGCCCATGGGTCTGTCTGGAGTAGCAGGGAATGGAGCAAGACTGCAATAACACCCACAGGCTGTGGACAGGTGGGACACTCCTTTTTGGAAGAAGGCAGCCATTATGTTGTTACTAAAATAGATATTCAAATTATATAGATAGATAATAGATAGATAGATAGATAGATAATAGATAGATAGATAGATAGATAGATAGATAGATAATAGATAGTAGATTGTATTATTGTAGATTGTAAGCTCTCACGAGCAGGGACGTCTTATTTTGCTTTAATTTTTGTATTGTTACTTATGACTTGTGTTTTGAAACTTTTAAAATGTAAAGCGCTGCGGAATATGTTGGCGCTATATAAATAAAGATTATTATTATTATTATAGATATGGGATAGTTAGATAATAGATAGATATGGGATAGATAGATAGATAGATAGATAGATAGATAGATAGATAGATAGATAGATAGATACTGAAATTATTTAGTAATTATAAAAATATTAAAAATGGATAGAAAATATAATTACGGTAGATAATTATATATTATAGATGGATGATAGATATTAGAAATAGACAGCTATAAATAGATATATTAATTATATATATAACCTATCTGTATCTGTCTATAGATAAATAATTAAAATTCCAGTAGATGGATAAATAATAGGATAGATGGATGATAGAAAAACATAAAGGAAATAGGTAGATCAATATGTAGACAGCTAGATAATAAATATGACATAGATGATGAAGAAAGAGTTATAGATATATGGATTTAAATAATAATGATATTTACATCAAAATTAGATAATTACGGTAGATATTTAGATATGATATAGATGGAAAGATAAGTAACTAGATATCAGAAATATAGATACTAGATATGATAATTAAACATTATGGATAGATGATATGTATAGATATATCTGAATTGCAGAAGAAAGATTACAAATGGATATATAATGAAATATTGTACATAGATATTAGCGATAGATATTAGAATTAGACATTAAAATGGATAGAAATTAGATAATTATATATTATAGATCAATAGATAATTATACTTTAGATAGATAATAATTCAATATTATAGGTAGATATTAGAATTGCAGTAGTTAGATACATATTAGAAATAGATAAGCAGACACATAATTAAATATCTTGGATGGATGCAGAGATAAGAATTACAAGTACGATAGATAGATATTAGAAATAGATATAAATAGATACATTGATGATATATTAGAATTGCAGTAGATAGATAGAAGATAGATAGATAGTATAGATAGATAGATAGATAGATAGATAGATAGATAGATAGATAGATAGATAGATAGATAGATAGATAGATATTATGTAGCTCCATGACCAGGAATAATAACAGGTGAGTAGATGGATAAATGTGGAGAAGAAAATTAGATTGACAGAGGAAGATAAACCTTGATGCTGGACAGCAGACCTGTCATGCTTCTGGGATAATTTAATCCTTGTTTTATTGTGTGACTCCTGACTTTTCTGCTGAACATTGCAGGAAATATTTGATTAGGTCTTATTGTCACATCCATTTACAGTACTCTCTGAATTATGTCAGTCCTGGGTCTGACACGCAATGAATATTAACAGCTTTCCAGTACCAGTTAGTGTCAGCTGGACACTTTACATGGAGAGTGTCCTTTTTTGACAGTAAAGCAGAGCTGGAAGTTTTCTGAATTTCTCCATCTGGATGTCAGACGTGAATCATGTCCCCTTCAGTAAGGAGCGCTCAGTGAGTTATATAGTGCGCTTTGGTATTCGTTGTGGTGAGGGATGGCAGGTGGGGAATATTTGGTTATAACATTTGTCATGTATGTACTAGATAGCTTAGAATGTTAGATCCGGATTACGATCTGGAATTGGTGGACAATAAAGAATTGTGAGGCAGTGGTGTACCACCAACAACAGAGACCGCTATGGGGACTGTAAATGAAGGCAATGATGGAACAGAGAGCAGTCAGCTCCCTCCTCCATCATTTTCCCTCTGTGTCTGAGCACTGAAGTCTCAGACCAGCGGGATTATGATGTCAGTACTTTGCGCTTGCTGAGCCGAGCAGTGCAGAGCTTCAGGCCACACGCTGTAGAGACCGGAGCAGCTGGGGGAGCGAGGGCAGGGATTATTTTTTGACTCACTTTGATGTGTTTGACTTAATTTCTTTATATAGAATCATAGAATGGTAGAGTTGGAAGGGACCTCCTGGGTCATCTGGTCCAACCCCCTGCTCAAAGCAGGATTCACTAAATCATCCCAGACAGATGTCTGTCCAGCCTCTGTTTGAAGACTTCCATTGAATGAGAACTCACCACCTCTCGTGGCAGCCTGTTCCACTCATTGATCACCCTCACTGTCAAAAAGTTTTTTCTAATATCTAATCTGTGTCTCCTCCCATTCAGTTTCATCCCATTGCTTCTAGTCTTTCC
>JARQOD010000001.1:939523293-939677033 GCA_033576555.1 Oophaga sylvatica
GGGCCAATCTGCAGGTAAATCTCCCAAATCCGTGTGTATGACCGCTTCAGCACTCTCTTCTTGATGAACAACAGGGTTTTCTTCACGGAGCTTTAATGGGCCAGGACACAACTTCAAATGATCCCTAGACACAGTTGCCGTCATTTTTCCTCCATCCTTGCTGATGGTACAGACCTTGCTGTTATCGAAATTGGAATTTTGCACGACATATGGCTCCTGTTCCCACTGATCATCCAACTTGTGTGTTCTTCTTTTCCTTTTGAGCACCATTTCTCCAGGCATTAAAGGCTTAGCAGGAGCATTTTTGTTATAGTTCATCTCTTGCTTTTCTCTTACTTTGTTGAGACTGTTTTCCACGCAGGCTTGTACTCTCTTGTACTGTTCTTGTCGAGTGGTGTCCCAATCTTCAGCACTGTCATCAGCCTCTGGTTCTACCACACCGAGTTCTAAGTCCATTGGCAATCTTCCTGGTCTTGCTCTCATAAGGTAGGCTGGAGTGCAGTTGGTGGAACTTACTGGAATATGATTGTACAAGTCAACCAGGTCAGGTAACAAGTCTGGCCACCGATTTCTTTCTTCCAGTGGTACAGTTTTCAGTAAGTCGAGGACAATGTGATTCATTTTTTCACAAAGGCCGTTGGTCTGAGGGTGGTATGGTGTTGTTCTGATCTTTTTACATCCATACAATTGACAGAATTCCTGAAACAGTTCAGCTTCAAAGGCTGGACCTCGATCAGTCAGTACCCGTTCTGGATATCCGTGTGGTCTGCAGAAACTTGCTTGGAAGGTTCTTGCTGCTGTCTCTGCTGTCAGATCTTTGACAGGGGCGACCACCAGAAACCTGGAATAGTGATCCACCATGGTCAGGGCATATGTGTACCCTGACCTGCTCGGGGACAACTTGACGTGATCCAGTGCCACGATCTCCAAGGGACGAGTCGTCTGGATAGGCTGCAAGGGTGCCTTCTGGCTACTGTAGTCTTTTCGCCTGAGGCCACAGGGTCCACAGTTCCGGCACCACTTCTCGATGGAGCTGCGCATCCCTACCCAGTAGAACCGGCACCTCAACAGGGTCTCCAGCTTTCTCCAGCCAAAGTGTCCTGCTTGATCGTGGTAGGCTTCCAGCACCATTTGGATGTCTGCTTTCGGGACCACTATTTGCCAAACCATCTCATGGGTCCTTGGGTCGACGTATCTCCTGCACAATTTCTCATGGTAAATGAATAACCGGCTTCTCTCATTCCACAGGAGCTTTGCTGGCATGGATGCATCTTTCTCCAAGGAGGAACCTTCCTGTTTTATCAGCTCCTTGACACGGCTGACCACGGGATCGCTGTCCTGAGTCTCTTTCCAGCTGTGATGAGGTAAAGGGTTCAACATCTCACCACACCGCTTCCTGTAGACCCGTTGCTCTTGGACCATCCCATTTCGGTGGAACGCAGGTAGCTCGATTTCTTCCAGATCGTCTGATTCTTCCTCCGTGTCAGATTCATGCGGCATTCTGGACAAGGCGTCCGCGTTAGCATTTTTACGGCCCACTCTGTATTTGATGGTAAACTGGTAGTTTGACAACCGAGCCATCCAACATTGCTCCATGGCTCCCAGCTTGGCTGTTTCAAGGTGCGTCAAGGGGTTGTTGTCTGTGTACGCAGTGAACTTGTTGGAGGCAAGATAATGTTTAAATCTTTCGGTAATGGCCCAGACCAGCGCCAGGAACTCCAGTTTGAAGCTGCTATAGTTTTCCGGGTTCCTCTCAGTTGGCCTGAGTTTTCTGCTGGCATACGCGATGACTTTTTCTTGGCCGTTCTGCTTCTGACTGAGGACAGCTCCTAATCCCTCGTTACTGGCATCTGTGTATAGCAGGAACGGTTGGCTGTAATCTGGGTAGGCTAAGATTTCATCACCGGTCAGGATCTCTTTCATCTCTTTGAATGCCTCAGCTTGTTCTTTACCCCAATTGAATGGAGAGTTTCTACTCTTGAGAGGTTGTCCTACCAGGAGGTCCTGTAAAGGCGCCGCCTTCTTAGTGTAATCTTTCACGAACCTCCTGTAGTAACCTGTTAATCCCAGGAACTGACGCACCTCCTTTAGATTCTTCGGCTCCGGCCATTTCTGGATGGCTGTGACCTTCTCGGGATCCGGCGCTACTCCTTCGGAACTGACAATATGTCCCAAGTACTGTACCTTCCGTTTGAGCAGATGGCATTTAGAGGGCTTCAGTTTCATCCCATACTTGGACAGCGACTCGAATACCTCTGCCAGGTGCTTCAGATGATCTTCATATGTCTTGGAGTAGACAATCACGTCGTCCAGATACAGCAACACGGTTTCGAAGTTGAGATGTCCTAGACAGCTCTCCATCACTCTCTGGAATGTCCCGGGGGCACTGCTGAGGCCAAACGGCATTCTGTCAAACTCGCAGAGTCCCATTGGGGTGGTGAAAGCAGTTTTCTCCGATCCTCCTCAGCCACAGCTACTTGCCAGTACCCACTAGTAAGGTCGAGGGTAGAAAAGTAGTTAGCCGTTTTCAGAGCAGCTAAGGATTCCTCTATACGTGGTAATGGGTAAGCATCTTTATGTGTTATACGATTTACTTGCCTATAATCTACACACATTCGCATGCTACCATCCTTCTTCTTAACTAGCACTAGAGGTGCCGCCCAGGGGCTACAACTATCCCTTATCACCCCGGCTTTCTTCATGTCATGCAGCATTTCCTTAGCTTTCTGATAGTGGGCTGGAGGTATAGGCCTGTACCGCTCTTTGATGGGAGGATGACTGCCTGTAGGGATATGATGCTGTACTCCCTTAATTGTCCCAAAATCAAGTGGGTGCTTGCTAAATACTTGTGCGTACTCTTGTACCACCCGTAGTACCCCTGTTTCTGGTGGACGGAGGTGGTGTCTGTCCCAATATGAAGCTGCTGACACCAGTCCGCTACCGGGATTGCCGGATCATTATCCTCCGCTGGTTGGCGGGAAGCTAAGGACTCGGTTGTGAGGATAGAATTGTTATCTACGGCATGTAGTTTAGCAACTGTAGCATAACGTGGCAAATTTACTTCATCGTCTCCCCAGTTAAGAAGTCGTACTGGTACTCTCCCATTTATCACTTCCACTACCCCTCTAGCAGTCATGAGTGTAGGTCTGTGCTCTGAATGATGGGGTTCTACTACTGCTTGGTAGTTCTGTCCTCTCAGACCCATGGCTGCTCTACACCATATTAACATTTCGCTCATTGGGGGTATTACAATGGGGTTCGAGTCTGTGACCCGTACATTACCGATTTCACCATCTGTAAGCTTCGCTTGCTGCTGGCACATCAGGGCCCGGATCTCCCTCTGGATCACTCCCTTCTGCTTTGGCTTGGCAACTTCAGCGAGCTGTTGGAGCAAAAACACAACTTCTCCCAGACAGTTACTGATAACGTTAGTACCTAGTATCACATTTAAGGCATTCTCCTCATTTACAGTCTTTACCACTAAAAGTCCCTGATCCTTCAGCTCCACCCTGCCCACTTTTACATTTACGCTTTTGGCTCCAATTACTTCAACAGGGAGACCATTGGTGGCGTACACTATCAAGTCAGGGCTCGGGGGCTGGAGACTGTCCATGGACCAAAATTTATTGTAAAGGACGTCAGGTATGATGGTCACCTGAGATCCCGTGTCCAGCAGTGCAGGGATTGCAATCCCGTCCAGAATCATGGATAGGTAGGGCCGTCCACCCATGAACCTGCGGTTCCAGTCTAAGGGGCCTGATGAGTCTACTCCTGGGTGTTGGCCCTCTGACCCAGGATCGGCTCGTTTAAGGACATTGCTGAGCCATATGACCTTTTTGATTGCAGCGGTAGCAGATGATCTCCCGGCGAGGATGGTGTTGCTCAGGAGTCGCTCCTGGGGGTGCGTGGTTCTCCTCCGGTGAGGCGACGTCCTCCATTTCCTCCGGTTCATCCAAGGGACATCCTCCGGACAGTCGGCTAGTAGGATCTTCCCTCCTTCCTCTTTCCGCAGTTGCAGGGCCTCCATTACAGTGGCCAAATTCTTAGTCAGCTGGCGCACTTCTGAGCGCAGACATTCCAACTCACTAGGGGGCGCCACCTGCGTTTTAGCTTCTGCCACCTGCGGGGAAAAGGTGGGTACTGCCGGCTTAAGAGTGGCTTCACCCGGGTGATACTGATTTGCCACCTCAGGCTTTTCCAGGGGTCGCAGTCCTTTTATTGCCATGTCCTTGAGGGCATCGAAGGTGGCATCTGGATGATCCAAGGACCACCAGTTTACAGTCCTGCCTTCCTCTGGAGACCTCAGTCCCCGCACAAATTGCTCCTTCAACATTTGGCTCTCATCAATGGGACTTGCAGGGTTAGCCTGTTTAAGAGCTCGCAGGGCCCCCTGTAGTCGGCAGGCGTAGTCCCTTATACTGTCACCCGATTTCTGGAAGCACTGATAAAATGCCATCCGGAGATCCGTTTCTGTGCGGTCCTCAAAGATGGCCTGTAGCTTTAAGAGAATCGCAGGTACCGACTCCTGGTCTGCAATGGGCCAAGTCTCTACTTCTCTCTCAGCCGCACCAGCTAACTGTCCTATTACCACAGCAGCTTTTTGCTTCTCAGTCATGGAGTTACATATCTAAGATGCTACATATTTTCCTTTTAAACCCTGGCAGGGTGTCGGGCTCGCCGCTGTATTGAGGGAGCCACTTCGCTCCTGGCATGTATGGGAGCGCTAGGGGCATAAGCGGGACCACCGGACCAGGTGAGGGGCCCGCACCTCCATCCTGCACTACAACGCCAAGCGGTGGGTTATTGGGGCCACCGGCGGGGGCCGCTCCGTCTGCTGGTTGCTGCGACATATTGATGCCCCCTTGGTTAAACTGAGCCTACCTCTTTCGCAGGCTGCAGCGTCGCAGGCACAGCGGTGGAGACAGGACCTTCGTGGCAGGCACAGCGGTGGAGAGAGGACCTTCGTCGCAGGCACTCTGATGTCAGAGCGTTCACTTCCTGTTTCACAGGACCTGCCGCCGCGTCAGAGCTGGGGGCGGAGCCAGGCAACAGCGTGCTTTTTCAGGTATGCCCCCTTTCTTCACCAGCGCCTGAGGGCGCGAATATTGCGGTAAAGATGGCGGTATTTGGCGCCAAATGCAGCAAACAGTCTTTTTCACCAAACAGTTCAATATAGGCACACAGGACTCACCATTGCAAGTTTCGCATCCTGTTCGTGACGCCAAAGTTTATTTGACTCGCACCACAATTGTGGATACCAGGGCTATGGGGTACTCGGAGCCGAGCCCATTGATTTCTATGGGAGTTGTCACTGGCAGCGGGACTCGGTCCGTGGCCCTGGCAGTCAAGCGATGGGGGAAGATTTACAGGGGATTTTAAGGATAGGTAGTTCGTGACGCCACCTGCGGTTTCTGGTAAATTGTACCAGCGCTGCTCTAAGGACTTTCACAGGGGATGTTATGGGGCAGCTTGGTAGTAAGTCTCCCACAGGTGAGACGGGTCCCTGGAAGTCTATGGTGATGAAACAGGGTGTAGATAATAATTCAGTCGCACACAATGCAGCTTCTTTTCATACCTTTTACTGGTAGATGGTTCAAGCAGATCCCGGGGAGCTGGTCGGGGTGGAGAGTGCACATTCGGGTAACAGCTGAGCAGGTTAGAGGCCTCCTTTACTTCCATATACATGTGAGTCCAACTTGCCTGAAGCGAAGTTAACTCTGAATCTCCAGCTTTCTCAATAGCTGTACTGCCCGGCCAATATTGTGGTGGAGCCTTCTATGTGGTGAGAACAGAGTCCTTTTATGCGGGGCCCTGCTAAAAGTCCTTGTTCCTCCTGACTCCGATTACGTATTGACACTTAGGGCTGCTCTCTGCGACCTGTAGTCCAGATGCCTCCGGTTTTCTTGTTACTAAGCTTGAAACTGTAGCAACGCTTCGGACCCCGGTGTCCGGCAATTTAGTGCAGGCAATCCAATACCTAAAGCACTTCTCTATCTGTCTTCTCCACTTTGCCCTTCCTCTTAGCATAAACACTTGTAGCTTCGATGTAATGTCAGCTTTCTCCAGAGCTCGCTGAGTAGCTCTCAGTATCCTCCTTACTTCAGCTTCTGTTGAGGTACTGATTAAGGGTAGCTCTGACTAGGCTAGGATGATCCACTTCACCCGTACTAGCCTCCACTTGCTTGTCAGGTGAGCTACGCTAGCTCTGCGAGGATTCAATCCTTTCTCCTCTCCTTCCAAGTCCAGACTCCACTGGCACTGAACTGCACTGTCCGAAGACAGGAAACTGACTGAACCCTGATTGCTAAGTGTCACTTCCTCTTGTACCCCAGATGGGTGTGTCTAAAAGTGTGAGTGAAGTGCATAGATATCAAGCTTTGCTGTTACCTTCCTGTGCACTCTCCTGGATTTTTATGTGTGCCTGCGTAGCTGGGCTACACACTTCACATCTCACATTCTTTGACGTCAGTGGAATTAACTGCTCATCCATGCATGGCACACACAAAACACTTCGGTAAGTAAGTCTGTCTAAAGATATTTTTTCCAAATAAAATAATCTTTAAATAGCCTAGATCATTGAAAATAGCATAGCTGGATGTTGATTTTCCCCCAAAAATGAAATGTGGCTTTAATTTACACCCTGTGGATAACCCATATCCTTAGTACAGCGGGATCACTCACAAATGGTTTTTGAATCACCACTTGTGGATTTCGATGTTACAGCGCAAAACATGAGTGGAACACAGAATAGAAACCACCTGGGTGCGGTATAATATCATTCCAAAATAAACGGACTGGCAATCACTCGCCAGAGATAAAGAAGTATTATTCGCTAAAGACTATGCTGTGTCTAGCTTTATGTCCTTTTGATGTTTGTTTAGTTCAGCTTTTTTTTTTGCTTCTCCTAGATTTATTTGCATTTCCACTTGGCTTTACATAGTGTATCCCTAAATGTGTGTCAGGCAACACTTAGTCAGGCAAGAGCTTTCAAAAAGTATTCATACCCCGTGTACTTTTCCATATTTTTTCACACTGCACCTGACGCACACCACATTGGTGGTACCAGGGCTATGGGGTACTCGGCACCGAGCCCATGGAAGTCTATGGGAGTTGTCACTGGCAGCAGAGCTCGGTCCGTGGCCCTGGCGGTCATGCAATGGGGGAATATTTACAGGGGATTGAAGTTATAGTTCGTGACGCCACCTGTGGTTTCTGATCTGATTGACCTGCGCTGCAGGGTAGATCTCTGAGGGGATGTTATGGCAGCTAGGTGTTAAGTCCCCCACAGGTGGGACTGGTCCCTCAAAGTCTATGGTGGTGATGCAGGGTTCAGATAAGAATTCAGTCACACACAATGCAGTCTCTTTCCATACCTTTACTTGTAGATGTTGCAGGTATGTCCCGGGAAGCTGGTCAGGTTGGAGAATGCACATTCAGGAAACTGTTGAGCAGGTTAGAGGCCTCCTTTATCCTTTTAATGTGTGTGAGTACAACTTGCATAAAGTCAAGTGCAACTCTTTCAATAGCAACTACGCCCGGCCAACATTGTGGTGGAGCCTTCTATGTCTCTGATTATCAGATGTTGAGAGAACTAAGTCCTTACTTTTGTCGTGCACTTGACTCAAAGTCCCCGTTCTCCCTGACTCCGGTTACGTATCAGCGCTTAGGGCTACCTTCTGCGACTTGTAGTCCAGAAAGGCCTCCGGTTTTCTTATTACTAGGCGTGAATCACTAGCAACGCTTCGGACCCCGGTGTCCGGTTAACTGAGTGAGGGTGATTGTCCCTTTAGTCACTCTTGCTTCTCCACTCGCCCTTCGCCCTGCTCTCGCCCTTAACATAAGCACGTGTAGCAATGGTATAAAGGTCAGCTTTCCTTCAGTGCTCACTGACCTGTTCTCAGTTGACTCGTTGGTATAACTGCTGTAATTCCTTTCCTTCTTTCCTTCACAGAACTCTGTCCAGAGCAGCTCACAGGACGCTTCGTCAGACTGTATTTACGCTGTAGCTCTGAGAGTCACCTTCCACTTTCTTAGGAACACAGACAGCTTGTTCTGAGTAGCAGGTTAAGGGGTAGCTCTGACTAGGCTAAGGTGATTCACTTCACCCGTACTAGCCTCCACTTTCTTATCAGATGAGCTACACAAGTTCTGTGTGGGTTCAGTCTTCTCTCCTCTCCCTCCAAGACTAATCTGATCTTCTCTGTCCAAAGACAGGAACTTGAATCCCTTCTGTCTAGCTCCGACTGAGCTCTGACTAGAATGAATCACTATTGCTACGTCACACTACTTAAATAGTCTAATATGCCTCTAGTGGCAATGCTGAGAAGTGTGCGTGAATGAATATCAAGCTTTACAGTTACCTTCCTGTGCATTTTCCAGGAGACAGGTGTGCCTTGCGAAGCTGGGCCACACATCCCCCCCTAGTTAAACTCAGCACTCCCGGGCTGAAATAGAAAAGAAAAACATTTTTGTTTTGCATATAACATCAACATAATAACTCATCCCTTGCGGGAGGTAAGGACTCTTGAACGTTACAATTTGTACATAGGTCAGTAGAAAATTATCAAAATACTTTTCAATAAATACATAGTATAAGACAAGATTCTTGTGGAGGACCCGCACCAAAAACCTCCCACGTGGGTCCTGGGTGGGCTGCAGGACTTCTGACTGCAGACCTCACTCTAGGCCACACCATACGGGTTTTTCTTCAGAGGTAGTTTAGGCTTTACGTAAAACCAAAATGGGGCACCGAAGTGCGAACTATTTACAAGAAAGTTTTTGGGCTGGCAAAGTCCACAGCCACGCAGTCCTTTGCATGATAAAACATTTTTCAAGTAAAATCACATTATACTCTAACTCTTCTTTACCCAGCCGGGTATTCTACTTTAAATAAGCATAGTAATAAACATTATTCAATATTTCTATAAAGTGCAAATTTTTCTTCAATAAACTTCTTCAACTTTATACATGTTCAGGTGCAGTAAACCCCTGTCTGGGTCCTACTGTTTTTCTTCTTTACTTAGTAGTGGCGACACCTGGAGGCTGTGCAAGCACAGGACCATTCCTATTCTTGGGCCCAGTGCCTAACACCAGGATCATCGACTCCACCATCGGGGTCTGTGTGGCTGGTGTGCACTGGGCTGGTGGGGGTGTCGGGGGTTCCAGCAGGGTGTCATCATCTGCAGCAGGGATATCATCGCTGGTTACCTGCAGAGCCGGTTCACTCCGGTCCTCTAGGCCGCAGGGCCTGTCCTCCTCTGGGGACGCTGTTGCAGCATAAGATGCTGGCTTGTGTAGTGGCTCAATTGGGGACGCACTAACCTGCTGCTGTCGCTGCTCCATCTCTTCCCAGTCGCTCTCCATCACTGACGGCTGGGTTCCCTCCGGTGTCCCTACCGGAGGACTGTGCTCCACTGTGGCCTCCTGGCCTGGCTGGTATACCGGTCCGTCTCCCGCCGCTTCATCGGTGGAGTCGGGTTCAGCTCCTTCATAGCTGGTCTCCGGTTTCCCTTCAGCCGCTGGCGTTGGTGGCACAGGGGACGCAGGCAACGGTTTCGTTCCTGGAGGGGTGAGCACGGCGTCCCACAGCAGCCGCTGTTTCCGGGTACGCCAGCGTTTCTCAATCTCCTTCACTTCTTTGCGGTGGCGGGCCACATCTTCCAGCACCGCATCCACCTTCTTCACTCTCTGCATTCTTGGGTCTGCGTCCCTGACTGGGGACGGCTCTGGTACAAGCAGTAGCTTTTCTGGGGAACAGGGCCTGCGCGCCGCCGCTCCTCCACATAGCTGCTCCTGTCCTTCTGCCATCTCTCTCCAGGCCAGACTGTGGTTTCCATCAGGAACAATTTGGTCTCTTCCGTGGAGGCGGGATTTGCGCTTCCTCTTTTTTGCATAGAAGATTAAGAGGAGGCGGATCTCCCTTGCAGTGGGGTAGGATCTCACATTATAGTAGCATTTTGAGAGGGCGGCCATAACTTTCGCGCCACAGGGGGGGTACACGCCCACGAATGCACGCCCACCTTCTTCACCAGCGCCTCAGGGCGCGAATATGGCGGTAAATGGCGCCAAAAATGACAAAACAGCAAACAGTCTTTTCTGCATAAAACAGTCAATATAGGCAACACAGGACTCACAATTTGCAAGCTTCGTATCCTGTTCGTGACGCCAGAAGATGACGCACACCACATTGGTGGTACCAGGGCTATGGGGTACTCGGCACCGAGCCCATGGAAGTCTATGGGGGTTGTCACTGGCAGCAGAGCTCGGTCCGTGGCCCTGGCGGTCATGCAATGGGGGAATATTTACAGGGGATTGTAGTTATAGTTCGTGACGCCACCTGTGGTTTCTGATCTGATTGACCAGCGCTGCAGGGTAGATCTCTGAGGGGATGTTATGGCAGCTAGGTGTTAAGTCCCCCACAGGTGGGACTGGTCCCTCAAAGTCTATGGTGGTGATGCAGGGTTCAGATAAGAATTCAGTCACACACAATGCAGTCTCTTTCCATACCTTTACTTGTAGATGTTGCAGGTATGTCCCGGGAAGCTGGTCAGGTTGGAGAATGCACATTCAGGAAACTGTTGAGCAGGTTAGAGGCCTCCTTTATCCTTTTAATGTGTGTGAGTACAACTTGCATAAAGTCAAGTGCAACTCTTTCAATAGCAACTACGCCCGGCCAACATTGTGGTGGAGCCTTCTATGTCTCTGATTATCAGATGTTGAGAGAACTAAGTCCTTACTTTTGTCGTGCACTTGACTCAAAGTCCCCGTTCTCCCTGACTCCGGTTACGTATCAGCGCTTAGGGCTACCTTCTGCGACTTGTAGTCCAGAAAGGCCTCCGGTTTTCTTATTACTAGGCGTGAAGCACTAGCAACGCTTCGGACCCCGGTGTCCGGTTAACTGAGTGAGGGTGATTTGTCCCTTTAGTCACTCTTGCTTCTCCACTCGCCCTTCGCCCTGCTCTCGCCCTTAACATAAGCACGTGTAGCAATGGTATAAAGGTCAGCTTTCCTTCAGTGCTCACTGACCTGTTCTCAGTTGACTCGTTGGTATAACTGCTGTAATTCCTTTCCTTCTTTCCTTCACAGAACTCTGTCCAGAGCAGCTCACAGGACGCTTCGTCAGACTGTATTTACGCTGTAGCTCTGAGAGTCACCTTCCACTTTCTTAGGAACACAGACAGCTTGTTCTGAGTAGCAGGTTAAGGGGTAGCTCTGACTAGGCTAAGATGATTCACTTCACCCGTACTAGCCTCCACTTTCTTATCAGATGAGCTACACAAGCTCTGTGTGGGTTCAGTCTTCTCTCCTCTCCCTCCAAGACTAATCTGATCTTCTCTGTCCAAAGACAGGAACTTGAATCCCTTCTGTCTAGCTCCACTGAGCTCTGACTAGAATGAATCACTATTGCTACGTCACACTACTTAAATAGTCTAATATGCCTCTAGTGGCAATGCTGAGAAGTGTGCGTGAATGAATATCAAGCTTTACAGTTACCTTCCTGTGCATTTTCCAGGAGACATGTGTGCCTTGCGAAGCTGGGCCACACACACCCTCAAACTTAACACTAGGACTACTGGACTCGTGACCCCGCCTAGAACTACTGAAAGGAGTCATTTTGACTCCTTGCTTGTTTTCGTTTATTTTTAGAGTTTCATTTGTGGTTATTTATTAATAATTATATTTTTTGTAATGTATTATTATTATTGTGAAATCCAACAGTAATGCTTTTGATTGTTTTTTTTCTGCTTTTCTTATTTTTCTACAGAAAATAACAATAATTATAATAGACGTTTTTCAAACATTTTTTTTTATTCAAGTGCACACATATAAACAACAACTGAAGAACAAAAAGCAGAGAAAATGTAGGTGGAGGAGCATAAAAATGAAAATATGGCGCAGAATTCACCTTCTAAACATTTGGTGTTTCGCATTTTAGGCATTGCCTTTGATTTATGGCAGTACATTGCCCACACAAAGACTTACCACAAGTCTTACAATTGCCGACAGATCTATTTTTCTTGCACTTTTCTTTGATCTGGCAAAATTTTGTTTGAACCATCACTTCTGAGCATGTAGAAACTTGGGACGTGGAACCCTTTTCCCTATCTGTGACATAAGGACCACTCAACTCTCTCACAAGCGTTTGCAAAAATGCCTTACGTGACATTTTTTGGTGGGTTATCTCATTGAATATTATCCATGCATTTACACCCGCAAAGTCTAAGGCATTTTCAAATGCATGAACAGGCCATCTCCTTGTGCATGTTCGTGTGGTATATTTTCGTGCCATCTGATCCACTACATCTACTCCATATTTTGTTTCATTGTAAAACTTTACCGTTTCTGGAGTTTTTTTAGCGGAATCAGACGCAACAACAACATCTGGATGGACGGAACTCAAAATGACAACATTTTTGTTGGGCTTTCCTTGATATACTGTAAGTGTAAAATTGTCTTCATTTCTAAACACTTTAGTGTTGTACAATTCCTCTTTCATGGATTTTATTTCTTTAGGCACTTCTCGCCTTATCTTGTTCAGTGTTCCCACGATGGTTGTTCCTTTGCTTTTTAGCTGTTTAGCTAATTTTACTGAAGTAAAATAATTATCGGTTGTAACATTGCGACCTTTTTTCAAAAACGGGTCCAATAACTTCATTACCACATGGTCAGCTAAACGGTCCTCAGCACGGCGTGTGTCATCTTTGCCTAGATAAGGGAAGCCATTTGCCAGATATTTGCTCTCCTTATCAACAGCTAGCCAATATTTGTGGCCATATTTATCTGGTTTGGAAGGCATGTACTGCGTGAATGGACACCTAGTTTTGCTTGGGAAAAGTTGCTCATCCACCGTTATGTATGGGCCAGGTTTGTAACACGCAATACAATTTTCAATAAACCTGTCCCACACAGTAGAAAATAGAGCAAACTTGTCCGTTTGCAGTCTCTCCGATCGAGTAGATTTCTCATCAAATCTGAGAAACCTCATAATTTCAACAAAGCGGTCCCTAGACATTGTCGCTTTGCAAAACGGTATTCCCCAGTCATTACACCAAATACTGCTAATCGAGTGACGGTTCGTGCCAGATATTCCACGAGCATAGAATATGCAATGAATGCATCTAGCTCCTCATCAGATAGAGTAAACTGTAAATTATTGTTCCTGCATGCTTCTGCAAGCGTACAGTTCTTTATATGTGTCAATATATATGAATCAAAAATTAGCATAAGATAAGAGCCTAGAGTAAACAAGCTATTTTGTTCAGCATTACACAGTAATACAAGCAGGTAAAACACAAGGAAAATGTGAAAAGTTGACATGTAAATTGAACTACATCTATATGAACATCAGGGTAAATAAGACAGAGTGAAAAAATTATGCACAAAACTTTATAGCAACATTTAGTGACAAAAGGACCTCAAAATATAGTAGGGAGTCAAAATGACTCCCTTCAGTAGTTCTTGGTAAATTTTGAAAAAAACACGCAAATTTTTCACCAAAATTATTTATTCTCACAAAATCTTTTTTCACATCATATTTGAGGAAAAGTCACCGAGTTTCAAGCCGGAATTCTGAAAAATGTAGTCACAGAAGAGAAATAAAAAACGAAAGGAGTCAAAATGACTCCATCAGTAGTTCTAGTGTTAAATGTATTTTATTGAGATTTTCCATGATATACCTGTGTCGACCCGCCACCACAATTGTGGGTTACCAGGGCAATGGGGTACTCAGAGCCGAGCCCATGGAAGTCTATGGGGTTTGTCACAGGTAGCTGTGGCTCGGTCTGTGGCCCTGGCGGTCTGGCGTATGTTGGGGGAATATTTACAGGGGATAGATTTATATATACAGTTCGTGACGCCACCTGTAGTCTTCTGGTAATTAGTACCAGCGCTGCTATAGATCTCTGAGGGGATGGTGATGCAGCTAGATGTCGGGTCCCCTACAGGTGGGACTCTTCCCTCAGGTCGGTAGTTAGGTAGGGATTGTGCAGGCATGCAATAATAACTCAGTCTCACACGGTCAGCGTCTTTCCATACCTTTACTTGCAAGATGATAAGGCAGGTCCCAGGGAGGCTGATGGGGTTGATGGAGGATGAGCTTTGAGGCAACAGCTAAGCAAGTTAGGGGCCTCCTTTACTGTCCAATGAAGATGAGTACGACCAGCCTGAAGCGTAGTCCCCTCTATGATTCCAGCTTTCCAAAGCTGTTCTACCCAGTCAGATTTGTGGTGAAGCCTTCCTGCGAGGGAGCTGAATTCTTATCTTGTCGTGCACTGACTCAAAGTCTTCACTCCCCCTGACCCCAGTTACGTACTGACTATAAGGGGCTTGTTTGCCGCGACCTAGGGTCCGGTAAATCTCTGGTTTTCTCTTCACTATGCTGTAGCTAATAGTGATCCTTCGGTCCCCAGTGACCGGCTGCAATGTGCAGGACTTTTCCAAGTCAAAAGCACTTTTCCAATAATCTTCCTTCCACTTTGCCCTTCGATTTGCTCGACTCTTAATAGATAGTTCAGTCTTTCTTCCAGTGGGGCACAGCTCTGACTAGGCTAAGGTGAATTAGACCACCTGTACCAGCCTCCACTTTATGAACTGCTGACAGGCTCAAAACTGGACACGTCTACTCTGTCCAAGGACAGGAAACTGACTGACTAGAAATCACTCCCTTCCACACCCCTGCTGGGTGTGTCAGAAGTGTACGTGATGTCATGAAGAGACCTTAACTGTTACCTCTCCACTCATCCTCCTGGTATTGTGTACCAGGGCTACACATTCCCCCATGGTAAACGACAGCACTCCCGGGCTGTAAAATATAAAGAGACATTTTTGTTTATGCAAGAAAACATTAACAATAACATTAATTCGTCCCATCCGGGAGGTGAGGATACCTTGAACGTTGCAAACAATATAGAAATACAAATATTAAATAGCATTCAATAAATATACAGTATTCTTGTGAAGGACCCGCACCAAACCTTCAACGTAGGTCCTGGGTGGGCTGCAGGACATCCAAATGCAGACCTCACTCAGTGCCACACCACACGGGTTTTTGGTTCAGAGGTAAGTCAAGGTTTCATGTGAAACCATTAAAAAGGCACTTTAGTGCAACTATTTACAGGATACAGTTTTTGGGCTGGCTCAGTCCTCAGCCTCTGAGTCCATTGTTAAACAAAGACATAATAGGGAAAAACACATTTATATATATAGACTTTTTACAATGTTCACATAAACTACTGCTGATATCTAATGGGTAATTTCCCTATTGTGATTCTCTCTGATCTACGTGGTGTAGTTTCAGGTATATCAAGTTGCAATCTGTCTGCACTGCGTAACGGCAAACTATAGAACTGCCTTAATCTTTCTATGGATCTGGCAAGCGTACTGATGGCTGGGCGATGTGAGTCAGCTTCACCAGGGGATCCCATAGTATGGGGCGCTGCTACAGATGATCCATCTTGAGATTCCACAGGTTGAGGTGTTGCTGGGATGGGTAACTCCTGAGCGGGCTCAACTGGCACCACAGGCACAACTGGAGGTAGAACTTCCTCTTGTGGCTGATAAAACTGCAACACTGGAATTATCACAGCATCTCCCAGTCTAGGCCAATCCGCGGAAATCCCCCAGATCGGTGTGTATGACCTCTTCCTTTCTTTCTCCTTGATTGAGGACAGGGTTCTTTTCACAACTCTTTAAGTGTTCTGGACACAATTTCAAATGATCTCTGGACACAGTGATTGTTGTTCTTCCTCCGTCCTTACTGACGACACAAACTTTTCTGTTGTCGTACTTAGAATCTTGTATGACGTAGGGTTCTTGCTCCCACTGATTATCCAGTTTGTGCATTTTCCTTTTTCTTTTTAATACTACCTCTCCAGGCATCAAAGGCTTGGCAGGAGCATTTCGGTTGTAAACATCTTCCTGTTTCTCCCGTGCCTTATTAAGACTTTCCTCTACACAGATTTGTACTCTTCTGTATTGCTCTTGCCGATTGACGTCCCAGTTTTCAACAGCGTCGTCTGCCTCCGGTTCTACCACTCCAAGTTCTAGATCCATTGGTAGTTTTCCGGGCCTTGCTCTCATAAGATAGGCTGGAGTGCAGTTAGTTGAGCTTACAGGTATATGGTTATACAAATCAACCAAATCAGGTAGTAAATCCGGCCATCGATTCCTGTCTTCCAACGGTATGGATCTCAACAAGTCAAGGACAATATGGTTCATCTTTTCACAAAGACCGTTGGTTTGAGGGTGATATGGCGTTGTTCTAATTTTCTTGCACCCGTACATGTGACAGAATTCCTTGAATAAATCGGCTTCGAAAGCAGGTCCCTGATCGGTTAAGACTTGCTCGGGATACCCATGCGGTCTGCAGAAGCTTGCTTGAAAGGTCTTCGCTGCCGTCACTGCGGTCTGATCCTTAACTGGAACAACTACCAGAAATCTGGAGTAATGGTCTACCATGGTCAAGGCGTATGAGTATCCAGTTCTACTTGGCGACAGTTTGACGTGGTCCAGGGCCACAATCTCCAGGGGACGAGTCGTCCGGATAGGTTGCAGGGGGGCCTTCTGACTTCCGCAGTCCTTTCTTCTGAGACCACAGGGTCCACAGTTCCGACACCACCTCTCGATGGAGCTGCGCATCCCTACCCAGTAGAACCGGCATCTCAACAGGGTCTCCAGCTTTCTCCAGCCAAAGTGTCCTGCTTGATCGTGGTATGCTTCCAACACCATTGGGACATCTGCCTTGGGGACCACTATTTGCCAGACCATTTCATGGGTTCTGGGGTTGACGTATCTCCTGCACAACTTTTCACGGTATAGGAACAACCTGCTTTTCTCGTTCCACAGGAGCTTGGCTGACATAGGTGCATCCTTTTCCAAGGAGGAACCTTCCTGTTTTAACAACTCCTTGATGCGGCTGACCACTGGATCACTGTCCTGAGTCTCTTTCCAGCTGTGATGGGGTAAAGGATTTAATGTTGCACCATACTGCTTTCTGTGGACTCGATGCTCGTGGACTACCCCATTTCGATGAAACGCGGGGAGCTCAATTTCTTCCAGGTCGTCCGATTCTTCTTCCGTATCAGAGTCATGCGGCATTCGGGACAACGCATCAGCATTAGCATTCTTTCGACCTGCCCGGTACTTGATAGTAAACTGGTAATTGGACAACCGAGCCATCCAACGCTGCTCCATGGCGCCCAGCTTGGCGGTTTCCAGGTGCGTTAACGGGTTGTTGTCTGTGTACGCCGTGAACTTATTGGAGGCCAGATAGTGCTTAAATCTTTCAGTAATGGCCCAGACCAACGCCAGAAACTCCAACTTGAAGCTGCTATAATTTTCCGGATTCCTCTCAGTTGGCCTGAGTTTTCTGCTGGCATATGCGATGACTTTTTCTTGTCCATTCTGCTTCTGACTGAGAACGGCTCCCAACCCTTCATTACTGGCGTCGGTGTACAACAGGAACGGTTGACTGTAATCAGGATAGGTTAAGATCTCATCACCTGTCAGGATCTCTTTCATCTTTTGGAATGCTTCAGCCTGTTCTTTACCCCAATTAAAGGGAGGGTTTCTGCTCTTTAAAGATTGTCCTACCAGGAGGTCCTGTAAAGGAGCTGCCTTCTTCGTGTAATCTTTCACGAATCTCCTGTAGTAACCCGTTAGTCCCAGGAACTGTCGCACTTCCTTAAGGTTCTTCGGCTCCGGCCACTTCTGGATGGCAGTGACTTTCTCTGGGTCCGGCGCTACTCCTTCCGAACTGACGATGTGCCCCAAGTATTGTACCTTCTGCTTGAGTAGATGGCATTTTGAGGGTTTTAATTTCATCCCGTACCTGGACAGGGACTCGAATACTTCTGCCAGGTGCTTCAGATGGTCCTCATATGTCTTGGAATACACGATAACGTCGTCTAGGTATAGCAGCACGGTTTCAAAATTGAGATGTCCCAGACAGTTTTCCATCACTCTCTGAAATGTTCCTGGGGCACTACTGAGCCCAAACGGCATTCTGTCGAACTCACAGAGCCCCATTGGGGTGGTGAAAGCCGTTTTCTCACGATCCTCCTCAGCCACAGCCACTTGCCAGTAACCACTAGTCAGATCAAGGGTAGAAAAGTAGTTAGCCGTTTTCAGAGCAGCTAATGATTCCTCTATACGTGGTAACGGGTATGCATCCTTGTGTGTTATGCGGTTCACCTGCCTGTAATCCACACACATTCTCATACTACCATCTTTCTTTTTAACCAGAACTAGAGGGGCTGCCCAGGGGCTACAACTATCCCTTATCACCCCAGCTTTCTTCATATCATTCAACATTTCTTTAGCCTTCTGATAATGAGCTGGAGGTATGGGCCTATACCGCTCTTTGATGGGAGGATGATTGCCTGTAGGGATATGATGTTGTACTCCCTTAATTGTCCCAAAATCAAGTGGATTTTTGCTAAACACTTGGGCATACTCTTGCACCACCCGTAATACCCCTTGCTTCTGGTGAGCGGGAGTGGTGTCCGTCCCAACATGGAGTTGCTGACACCATTCCGCCACCTGAGTTGCTGGGTCATTGTCCTCCGCTATTTGACAGGGGTCTAAGGACTCAGCCGGGAGAATAGAATTATTATCAACAGCATGAAGTTTAGCAATGGTTGCATAACGGGGTAAATTTACCTCATCATCTCCCCAATTGAGAAGCCGTACCGGTACTCTTCCATTCACCACTTCTACTACTCCTCTAGCAGTCATAAGTGTAGGTCTATGTTCTGAATGGTGGGGTTCTACTACAGCTTGGTAATTCTGTCCTCTCAGACCTATGGCCGCCCTGCACCAAATGATCATTTCACTCATTGGGGGTATCACAACAGGATCCGAGTCAGTGACCCGTACATTACCAATTTCGCCGTCGGTAAGCTTCGCTTGCTGCTGACACACCAGGGCCCGGATCTCTCTTTGAATTACTCCTTTCTGCCTTGGTCGGGCAATCTCAGCGAGCTGTTGGAGCAAGAACACAACTTCTCCCAAACAATTACCGATAATGTTAGTACCCAAAATTATATTTAAACCGTTCTCCTCATTTACAGTCTTTACTACCAGAAGCCCTTGGTCTTTCAACTCCTCTCTGCCCACCTTTACATCTACACATTTTGTCCCGAGTACTTCTACAGGAAGACCATTAGAAGCATACACAGTAAAGTCAAGGCTCGGAGGTTTAAGACTGTCCATTGACCAGTACTTGGTATATAGAGCATCAGGTATTAGGGTCACCTGGGACCCAGTGTCTAACAATGCTGGAACAGCAATACCATCTAGAATAATAGACAGGTAGGGTCGCCCGCCACATACCTGCGGTTCCAGTCTAGGGGGCCTGACGGGTATTCTCCTGGGTGTTGGCCCTTGGACCCAGGTTCTGCCCGTTTAAAGGACACTGTGTAGACAGATGACCTTTCCGGTTGCAGCGGTAACAGATGATCTCTCGACGAGGAGGGTGTTGATCAGAGGTTGCTCCTGGGGGTGGCGTTGTCCTCCTCCGGGGGGGCGACGTCTTCTTTCTTCTCCGGTGCATCCACGGAACGTCCTCTGGGCAGTCAGCTAACAAGATCTTTCCTTCCTCCTCTTTCCGCAGCTGCAGGGCACTCATCACAGCGGCCAGATTTTTAGTCAGCTGGCGCACCTCTGAGCGCAGACAGTCCAATTCACTAGGAGGTGTCACCTGCGCTTTGGCTTCAGCCACTAGCGGGGAAAAGGGGGTTACTGCCGGTTCCGGAGTGACTTCAGCCTGATGATGTTGGGTTGCCACCTCGGGTTTGCCCAGGGGCCGCAGCCCTTTTATTGCCATGTCCTTTAAGGCATCAAAGGTAGCATCCGGATGATCTAAGGACCACCAATTTACAGTTCTGCGTTCCTCTGGGGATCTCAATCCCTGTATAAATTGTTCTTTCAGCATTCTATTCTCGTCGATAGCATTTAAATGGTTAATTTGCTTGAGGGCTCTCAGGGCTCCCTGTAGTCGGCAAGCATAGTCCCGGATGCTGTCACCTTGCTGTTGTGAACAGTGATAGAAGGCCATCCGGAGATCCGTTTCTGTGCGGTCTTCAAATATGGCATGCAGCTTCAGGAAGATCGCAGGTACCGACTCCTGATCAACGGTATCCCAAGTCTCCACTTCCCTTTCAGCAGCGCCAGTTAGCTGCCCTATTAGCACAGCAGCTTTTTGTCTCTCAGGCATGGAGTACATTTCTAGGATGCTGCATAACTTCCGCTTGAAGCCTGCTAAAGTGCCTGGCCCACCGCTGTATTGGGGAAGCCATTTCGCCCCAGGCATATATGGGAGCGTTAGTGGCATGATCGGGACTACCGGACTGGGTGCAGGGCCTGCGCCCCCATCTGGCGCTACAATACCAGATGGTGCGGGATTGGGGCCTCCGGCCGGGGCCGCACTGTCAGCCGGTTGTTGTGACATCTTAGCGCCCCCTTGGTTAAACGGAGCCTACCGGTTTCAGACGCTGCTACTTCACAGGCACCGCAGTGGGAACAGGACCTTCGTCGCAGGCGCTCTGATGTCAGAGCGTTCACTTCCTGTTGCAGGACCTGCCGCTTAGTCAGAGCCGGGGGCGTGTCCAAGACTTTGCGCGCACTTTCAGGTACGCCCTCCTTCTTCTCCAGCGCCTGAGGGCGCGAATATGGCGACAAAAATGGCGATTTTGGCGCCAAAAATGCAAACAGTCCTTTTTCACAAAAACAATCCACAGGCACACAGGGCTCACAATGATGCAAGTTTCGTATCCTGTTCGTGACGCCAAGTTTTTGTGTCGACCCGCCACCACAATTGTGGGTTACCAGGGCAATGGGGTACTCAGAGCCGAGCCCGTAGAAGTCTATGGGGATTTGTCACAGGTAGCTGTGGCTCGGTCTGTGGCCCTGGCGGTCTGGCGTATGTTGGGGGAATATTTACAGGGGATAGATTTATATCCTGTTCGTGACGCCAAATTTTTGTGTCGACCCGCCACCACATTGTGGGTTACCAGGGCAATGGGGTACTCAGAGCCGAGCCCATGGAAGTCTATGGGGTTTGTCACAGGTAGCTGTGGCTCGGTCTGTGGCCCTGGCGGTCTGGCGTATGTTGGGGGAATATTTACAGGGGATAGATTTATATATACAGTTCGTGACGCCACCTGTAGTCTTCTGGTAATTAGTACCAGCGCTGCTATAGATCTCTGAGGGGATGGTGATGCAGCTAGATGTCGGGTCCCCTACAGGTGGGACTCTTCCCTCAGGTCGGTAGTTAGGTAGGGATTGTGCAGGCATGCAATAATAACTCAGTCTCACACGGTCAGCGTCTTTCCATACCTTTACTTGCAAGATGATAAGGCAGGTCCCAGGGAGGCTGATGGGGTTGATGGAGGATGAGCTTTGAGGCAACAGCTAAGCAAGTTAGGGGCCTCCTTTACTGTCCAATGAAGATGAGTACGACCAGCCTGAAGCGTAGTCCCCTCTATGATTCCAGCTTTCCAAAGCTGTTCTACCCAGTCAGATTTGTGGTGAAGCCTTCCTGCGAGGGAGCTGAATTCTTATCTTGTCGTGCACTGACTCAAAGTCTTCACTCCCCCTGACCCCAGTTACGTACTGACTATAAGGGGCTTGTTTGCCGCGACCTAGGGTCCGGTAAATCTCTGGTTTTCTCTTCACTATGCTGTAGCTAATAGTGATCCTTCGGTCCCCAGTGACCGGCTGCAATGTGCAGGACTTTTCCAAGTCAAAAGCACTTTTCCAATAATCTTCCTTCCACTTTGCCCTTCGATTTGCTCGACTCTTAATAGATAGTTCAGTCTTTCTTCCAGTGGGGCACAGCTCTGACTAGGCTAAGGTGAATTAGACCACCTGTACCAGCCTCCACTTTATGAACTGCTGACAGGCTCAAAACTGGACACGTCTACTCTGTCCAAGGACAGGAAACTGACTGACTAGAAATCACTCCCTTCCACACCCCTGCTGGGTGTGTCAGAAGTGTACGTGATGTCATGAAGAGACCTTAACTGTTACCTCTCCACTCATCCTCCTGGTATTGTGTACCAGGGCTACACATACCAACACTAAGTAACAATTATTTGTTAAGTGTAAAAAGATAATGCTACACGGTTTTATAATTATTATTTTAAAAATATAAATCTGAAAATTGTGACAGGCATTTGTATTCAGCCCCCTGAGTCAATACTTTGTAGGACCACCTTTTTAGCTGCAATACTGCTGCAAGTCTTTTGGGGTATGTCTCTCTACCAGTTTTTCACATCTACAGGATAACATTTTTTACAATTCTTCTTCTTTGCAATCTACCTTTAGCTCAGTGAGATTGAAGGCATCTGTGAACAAAAATTTTCAAGTCTTGCCACAGATTTTCAATAGCATTTAGATCTGGACTGCGACTGAACCATTCACACACGAATATGCTTTTAAATAAACCACCAATGTAGTTCTGGCAGGATGTTTATGGTGAGCCAATTACACAGTCTCAGGTCTTTTGCAGCCTTTAATAGCTTTTCCTCCAGAATTGCCCTATATTTAGTTCAATGCATCTTTCCATCAACTCTGACAAGCTTCCTTGTCTATGCTGAAGAAGAGCATTCCCACAGCATGATGCTGTCACCACCATGTTTGATGGTGGGGATGGTGTCTTTAGGGTGATGTACAGTGTTAGTTTTCCGCCACACATAGCATTTTGCATTTAGCCCCAAAAGTTCTACTTTGGTCTCATATGACCAGAGCATCATCTTCCACATGTCTGCTCTGTCCCCTACATGGTTTTTGCAAACTTTAAACAAGACTGCTTATGGCTGTCTTTCAAAAATGACTTTTTTCTTGCCACTCTTCTGTTAAGGTCAAATTTATGGAGAATACGATGGATAGTTTTCCTTTGGACAGATTCTCCCACCTGAGCTGTGGATCTCTGCACCTCCTCCATTGGCATTTTGCCTGCTTTTTTAATTAGTTCTCTCCTTGCTTGGGATGTCAGTTTAGTTGGACAGCCATATCTTGGTAGGTATGCAGTTGTGCTATACTACTTCTGTTTTTTGAATGATGTCTTGAACAGTTTTCCGAGAGATGCTCAGAGCTTGAGGTATGTTTTTATCACCTAGCCCTGCTTTACTCTTCTCCACAACTTTATCCCTGACCTGTCTGGTTTTGATGATGCAAATTGATCCCTAATGTTCTCAAACAAACCTCTGAGGCCTACAAAGAACAGATGCAGTTATACTGAGAAGAAAATACATATAGCTGGGCAAAATTTACTAATTATGTGACTTCCATAGTGTCCAACGCTGTAATCCATATGTGCGACATTTGCTCATCAGAATGAACGTTGACCTGAGGCAACCACTCATGCTGAAGAGAAGGGGAGAATGACTATGAGATTTCTGACAGTGAACTACGATGAACCCACTGAGGTCAGCACAGTTCCGCTCTCGCTGCAGCGATTCATTCTCCCCTGGATTACGGTTATGCGTTCTTTCATCTTAGGATAGGTCAGGGATAGTGTTGTTTTTTATTTTTATTATCTTACGTGAGACAGTGGCTTTAGGGGATTAGTGTTAAGGTGAGTATAATGTGTTTTTTTATTTTACACTTGATGTAGACAGCGTGGACTGAATACAGCTCTCAACATTGTCCGCTGCTCGCGATAATCTCAGCGCAAGCAGGGAACAATGATTGCATCCAGCACCCGGGCCGGTGACAAGCGCGAACACGACAGCTGATTCCCAGGTACACGGATGTCATCTGTGTGCACGTGTGTGGCACATTTTGCGGCCCGTGCTGCTGATAAAAAATGCGTGTTTTGCCCCTCGGACACACGGTCCGTGAAAACACACTGACATGTGGTCAGACCCATTCACTTGAATGGGTCTACGTGTGTAAGTTTCTCCGGTACGTATGGAAACTGTCACCACTCGTACCGTAGACACTGAAGGGTTAAGGGCCTTAAGCACATTTTTTCCTCTCTCATCCATCAGACCTGAAAACTTCTCCCCCTCTGTCACATCCTCTGAATTAATAGATGGCTGATCCAAATTTTGGAGGCCCACCTATTAGCCCAAGTGGAGGATGTGGTTTCAAAAAGCATTACCATCTCTGTAGGACTCATGCTTCATTTCTCCTGTGGACATACTGGAGGAAAATTGATGCTGACTGATCTCCCCAGAGATTAGAGGTGATCACTTGAGGTCACAGCAGAGTTAGACAATGTAGTTGACCTCTCAGACAAAAAAAGGAAATGTCCAAAGTAGAAAATTTGATAAAATGAGTTTTTCAGTCCTACTATGCAATCTCCATTAAGCTGCATTCTAAACGTTGGTGTTTTGTCTCTGGGTATCTAGGTCCACAGTACAGTCATGGACAAAAGTTTTGAGAATGACACAAATATTAATTTTTACAAAGTCTACTGCTTCACTTTTTCTAATGGCAATTTGCATATACTCCAGAATGTTATAAAGAGTGATCAGCTTAACAGCAATTACTTGCAAAGTCAATATTTGGCTAGAAAATGAACTTTATCCCCCAAAACACATTTCAACATCATTGCAGCCCTGCCTTAAAAGGACCAGTTAACCTCTTTTCAGTGATTGCTCCATTAACACAGGTGTGGGTGTTGATGAGGACATGGCTGGAGATCAATCTGTCATGATTAAGTAAGAATGACACCACTGGACACTTTAAAAGGAGGCTGGTGCTTGGCATCATTGTTTCTCTTCTGTTAACCATGGTTATCTCTAAAGAAACACATGCAGTCATCATTGCAATGCACAAAAATGGCCTAACAGGGAAGAGTATCGCAGCTAGAAAGATTGCACCTCAGTCAACAATCTATCGCATCATCAAGAACTTCAAGGAGAGAGGTTCCATAGTTGCCAAAAAGGCTCCAGGGCGCCCAAGAAAGACCAGCAAGCGCCAGGACCATCTCTTAAAAGTGTTGCAGCTGCGGGATCGGGCTACCAGCAGTGCAGAGCTTGCTCAGGAATGGCAGCAGGCAGGTGTGAGTGCATCTGCACGCACTGTGAGGTGGAGACTCTTGGAGCAAGGCTGGTCTCAAAGAGGGCAGCAAAGAAGCCACTTCTCTCCAGAAAAAACATCATGGACTGACTGATATTCTGTAAAAGGTACAGGCAGTGGACTGCTGAGGACTGGGGTAAAGTTATTTTCTCTGATGAATCCCCTTTTCGATTGTTTGGGACATCAGGAAAACGCCTCATTCGGAGAAGACAAGGTGAGCGCTACCACCAGTCTTGTCTCATGCCAACTGTTAAGCATCCTGAAACCATTCATGTGTGGGGTTGCTTCTCAGCCAAGGGAATCGGCTCTCTCACAGTCTTGCCTAAAAACACAGCCATGAATAAAGAATGGTACCAGAATGTCCTCCAAGAGCAACTTCTCCCAACCCTCCAAGAGCAGTTTGACGATCAACAATGCCTTTTCCAGCATGATGGAGCACCTTGCCATAAAGCAAAGGTGATAACTAAATGGCTCAGGGAACAAAACATAGAGATTTTGGGTCCATGGCCTGGAAACTCCCCAGATCTTAATCCCATTGAGCACTTGTGGTCAATCATCAAGTGTCATGGGTGTATCGCCACGAGGATCGTCGCGATTACACACTCTGACTTCTCACAGCTGAGTTGCTGTTTCTTTGTGTTTGGTAATGAGGGAGTTAATTTTACCTAGCTCTTTGCTAAGACTAGGTCCAGCCTTGCCCGGCTGCTTTTGATTATGTTCTAATTAGCTTCCTTTTATATAGCTGCCAGTCTGGGTGTTAGATGCCGGTGAAAGCATTCATGTAGTCTAGCAGACTGGATCGGTTCTGAGAATACTTAAGCTAAGAGTTCCTTAGTTGTTTTTACTCTTATAGCTTATAGTTTATCTCTGAGACCTTAGGTGTTCCTACTGTGTGTGTGAGTGTTGTATGTAAGACTTTATTTACGTTATTTCTTGTCTTTCTTGTATGTCTTTCTGTTTATTAACCGTTACCTGTTCATTCCCTTTGGTGGTAATCAGGGTCCTTCTTAGGACTAGATTACAGTTGGCAGGGATTGATAGGAGACAGGGTTTACGCTGGTGGCCTGGACCTCTGTACCTTTAACAGTACCTCCAGGTAGAGGGATTAGTTAGGACCCCAGTTTAGGGTCAGCATAGACCCCGGTCACCCTCTAGCCGGAGACAGCGTATAACGAATTCCGTATTGACCCACTGGACATTCTGTCAGGTAATTCTATGTTATCATATATCTATGCGCATGTTATATAGTATGTTGCCCTTTTGATATAGATTACTGTCATCACATATATATATCTGCTATACAGCGTGACATTTTCACCGGCCATACTAAAGATTCTCCCCAGCTGTCATGGATCCAGTAGCCCAGCTGACCCGGCAGTTGCAGGGGTTATCCATGGAGTTTGCAGACATTAAGTCCAAGGTTTTGTCCCCCCGGAGCAAACCAGATCTGAACCTAAGGTTGCTCTCCTGGACAGGTTCACTGGTGGGCGGGACAAATTTTTTACTTTCCGGGAGGCATGTAAATTGTACTTTCGGCTGCGGCCTCGGTCATCTGGGAGTGAAGAGCAGAGGGTGGGAATTGTTATCTCGCTCTTACAAGGGGACCCTCAATCTTGGGCGTTCTCTATTCCTCCAGGCTCCCCAGATCTCCAGTCAGTGGATCGATTTTTTACTGCCCTGGGTCTGGTATATGATGATCCGGATCGAGTTTCCCTTGCTGAAACAAAGTTACGTAAAATGCGGCAAGGAAATCGTCCAGCGGAGGAATATTCTTCTGAGTTCCGTAGATGGGCAACAGATACTCAGTGGAATGACCCAGCTCTTAGGAGCCAGTTTTGTCAAGGGTTGTCTGACAAATTAAAAGATGTGTTGGCTCAGTATGATTCTCCTCCATCACTGGAGGCTGCTATGGCCCTCGCTATTCGCATTGATAGACGAATTTGGGGAAGACGCGAGGTAACTCCGCCTCCCGTGATGACTCCGCCTACTACTAAAGTCCCTTATACTGAGGTTCCCCTGGTCTGTTCTGAGGAACCCATGCAGTTGGGAGGGACATCTTTTTGTAGGAGAGAATCGGCGGTGCGCCGCAAGACTAGAAGGTGTTTCTTTTGCGGGAGAGAGGGACATTTTGTTGGGGGGTGTCCATCCCGGGCCTCTTTGAGCAAAGGAGTTAACCTGGGAGTGTGTATTTCGTCCCCAAATCCCTCTCAGTTTCTCGTGCCTGCGGAGGTGGTGATTGGTACGAGAGTTGAGAGGATTTCTGTTTTTCTTGATAGTGGGTCTGGGGCTAATCTGGTGGACGCTCGGTTTGCCCAGGTGCATGGTATGCAACTGAGTGTATTGGCCAAACCGGTCCCTATAGTCTCTATTGATTCTAGACCTCTCGGTCAAGGTAGCTTGGTACAAGCTGTTCATAACATAGATCTTCGAGTAGGGGCAATACATAAAGAGCAATTGTCTTGTTATGTGTTGGAGGGTCTACCTACTCCTATTGTGTTGGGACTTCCTTGGTTGGCTAAACATAACCCAGTGATTGATTGGCAATCCAGAAAGATAAGCCAGTGGGGTGAATTTTGCAGGAATAACTGCATGAGCACGGTCATCGGTGCGGTTGTGCCTAGGACTTTGTCTCCTTTTCTGGAGGACTTTGGGGAGATGTTCTCAGAGCAGGGGTGTAAAGAGTTACCTCCTCATCGCGCATATGACGGCTCAATAAAGTTGCTTCCTGATGCCTTATCTCGTACTTTCCCAGGGGCCGGGAAGACGGATGATCCGGTTCCTATTCCTCAGGAGGGAGTTGTAGTGTCAGCTGTATGCTCTGAGCTTGAGGGGGAGGTATTGGGGGCTCAGGGGGACGCCCCTGTGGGACTTCCAGGGAGACTGATAGTTCCAGATCGGTTAAGACTGAAGGTTACGGGGAACCGTTACAAACGGATGGCTGATAGGGGGAGAGTTTTTGGTCTAGATCTGAAGGTGAACGATCTGGTTTGGTTGTCTACCAGGAATATAAAACTTAAAGTTTCCTCCTGGAGGTTGGGTCCCAGATTCATCGGGCCGTACAGGATCAGTTCCATAATTAATCCGTGTGGCATTTCGTCTGGACCTCCCTCCTACGTTTAAAATTCATAATGTGTTTCACAAGTCATTACTTAAAAAGTATGTGGCACCAGTCATACCGTCACCTCAACCTCCTCCTTCAGTGGTGGTCAATGATAACGTGGAATTTCATGGGTCGAAAATCATTGACTCACGTCTCAGTCGCCGATCCCTTCAGTACTTGGTTCATTGGAGGGGGTATGGTCCTGAGGAGAGGACGTGGGTCCCTGCGTCTGATGTTAACGCAGATCGATTGGTTCGGACCTTTCACACAACTCACCCGGGCAGACCTGGCCCTGAGGGTCCGGAGTCCCCTCGTAGAGGGAGGGGTACTGTCATGGGTGTATCGCCACGAGGATCGTCGCGATTACACACTCTGACTTCTCACAGCTGAGTTGCTGTTTCTTTGTGTTTGGTAATGAGGGAGTTAATTTTACCTAGCTCTTTGCTAAGACTAGGTCCAGCCTTGCCCGGCTGCTTTTGATTATGTTCTAATTAGCTTCCTTTATATAGCTGCCAGTCTGGGTGTTAGATGCCGGTGAAAGCATTCATGTAGTCTAGCAGACTGGATCGGTTCTGAGAATACTTAAGCTAAGAGTTCCTTAGTTGTTTTTACTCTTATAGCTTATAGTTTATCTCTGAGACCTTAGGTGTTCCTACTGTGTGTGAGTGTTGTATGTAAGACTTTATTTACGTTATTTCTTGTCTTTCTTGTATGTCTTTCTGTTTATTAACCGTTACCTGTTCATTCCCTTTGGTGGTAATCAGGGTCCTTCTTAGGACTAGATTACAGTTGGCAGGGATTGATAGGAGACAGGGTTTACGCTGGTGGCCTGGACCTCTGTACCTTTAACAGTACCTCCAGGTAGAGGGATTAGTTAGGACCCCAGTTTAGGGTCAGCATAGACCCCGGTCACCCTCTAGCCGGAGACAGCGTATAACGAATTCCGTATTGACCCACTGGACATTCTGTCAGGTAATTCTATGTTATCATATATCTATGCGCATGTTATATAGTATGTTGCCCTTTTGATATAGATTACTGTCATCACATATATATATCTGCTATACAGCGTGACATCAAGAGACGGGTGGACAAACAAAAACCTAAAAATTCTGACAAAATGAAAGCATTGATTGTGCAAGAATGGACTGCTATCAGTCAGGATTTGGTCCAGAAGTTGATTGAGAGCATGCCAGGGAGAATTGCAGAGGTCCTGAAGAAGAAGGGTCAACACTGCAAATATTGACTTGCTGCATTAACTCATTCTGTCAATATAAGCTTTTGTTACTCATATGTTTGCAATTATATTTCTGTCTGTGATAAAAACATCTGTCAAACACACATAAAAACCAGAGGGCAGCAGATCATGTGAAAATATAATATTTGTGTCATTCTCAAAACTTTTGGCCATGACTGTACATTTATTCTATAAAGGATTCATATAGTTCGTTCCTTGAGCATTGAAATTACAATGTTAAAACCCTTGCATCACATTTATTATTTTGATAGAATAGTTGGAAAAGTTTTAAAATGTCATCCTTCTCGCTGGGACGCCTTTGATCCTCACACTTCAGAATTCTGGAAATACCTTCAGTCGTAACATATGGTGGTTGCCACAATCCATCTAGAAAGCGTTTTTAGTTTGAGAAATGCCATGTACTTTTATAATCTAAAGCGTTGCTTCTGCTCCTCTTACCCCAAAATGATTTGATTGAATTTAAGGAAGTTTTAAGTATTTTCTAACAAAAAGTAAAATAACAGTAACCCCTTCATAACCCAGCTATTTTCCATTTTTTTCCATTTTAGTTTTTCATCCACTTCTTCCAAGAGCCATAACATTTTTATTTTTCTGTCCATATAGCCATGAGAGGGCTTGTTGTTTTTTTTTTTTGAATGACACCATTCACTTTAGCATGCAATTCACTGGAAAACAGGAAAAAAAATTCAAAGTGCATTAAAATTGCAAAAAAAAGAGCAATTTCGTAATTGTTTTTTTTTTAGTTACCAGGTTCTTTTTTTATGTTTCCCCAGGTCAGTATGATTATGCAGATACCAAACCTGTATAGTTTTTTTAAAATTTTATTTAAGTGGTTAAATGTTTTTTTGTAAAAAAAAAAAAATACAGTTTGCCTTTGTCACCTTTTTCCGAGACCTGTATCTTTTTCATTTTTTGGGATAAAGAGCTATGTGAGGGCTTATTTTTTGCGCCCTGAGATTACTTTTTACTGAATACCATTTTAGGGTAGACAAAATGTTTTGATCGCCTCTTATTGCACTTTATTGCAATGTTTCTGCAGCCAAAAAAAGTAATTCTGGCATTTCGATTCTCTTTCTCATTAGGTTGCCTACCGTTTGGATTAATTTATTTTATGCTTTGATAGATCGGACTTTTACGAACGCAGCAATACAAATATGTTTTATTTTAATTGTTTTATTTTTAATAGGGGGGCAAAAGGGGGGGGTGATTTGAACTTTTTGTATTTTTTTTATTTTTTTCATGTTTTTAAAAACATTTATTTTTCACTTTTAACTGTATTTGTTAATCTTCTTAGGGGACTTGAAGCTGCAATCACCCAATCGCTTGTACAATACATAGTACATTTTCTGGGAATTGAAAATTTTGAAAATGAATGATTAGTCCTGGTGGAAAAAGAAGCATATTTCTCTGTGAAATATATTACAAAGTTGTTTATTTTCATGCAAAATGAAAACTTAGTGACGGATGAGATGACTTATCACGTGCATCACTTTTTCCCTCGGTAAGAATAAGTAAGCCAGTTATATTTCGTGGCCCACTCGTCCTTGCATTTTGGCATCACTTGGACGTAATATCTCCCGGTCCCTAGAAGTCCGCAGCACAGACACATTAACGTCAGAAGTGCGCTCTGTGCACGCTGCCAATATTAATAAAATATACGATATGCACTTAGCCCAAAATTATAAATATTAATATAATCCTCCCCAGAGCTACAGAACACTTCCAGTGGGCTGAATACATTGCAGGATTGTAGAAGCCTTTTTAGAGCTCTAATGAATATGTAAAGGACGTCCGTTTATGAGGCCGGATCTGAGTCTTACACAATAAAAGAGTTTTCTTTTTATGAACTGTTGGTTATGAGTGAATTCTATTAATTTATCCTGACTTGAGAGATATTGTGTTTTTTCTTGAACAGACATATAGCAAAGTCATCCACAAAGAAATCTGTGTGAATCAATAAACTCCTTATATTGTAAATGTCAGAAGAGTGGAAAAATTCTGTGAATTAATTTTGGGACTGGCAAAAAAAAATAACCGGTTGACAGCTTGGAAGGGAGGGCGGCCGGAGCGTCCTCGACTTGTGTCAGACACACAGTAAGGTGACATGGAGGTCACACAGGCTGAAGGAATGGACTACAGCTAGTGGAAGAGATGTCTTATCGTGTCCGCACTGATCGTCTAAACTACTAATAAGTTCATATTTTATACAATTTTCTCATTTGTAAAAATCTATTACTATTACTCATTGCACTTTCAGACCCCACGTTGAGCCCATTCCTACATTGTCAGGTCCATGGTTCAGTAATCACTCATGTTTCCTCCATATGACAACCAGCGATGGGTCAAGGTTGGTGGAGACCCCTGGGCAAAACAATTTAGTGGTGTCATATAATGTGTAGATAATTTACTATACACCTAAAATTTGGATAATAAATGTTGGCAGATCCTGCTGATGTTAATAGGATCTGACAACAATCTAATAAGTATGAGAGCCGCCTGGTATCTCATGTCAGAGAAACAAGGGTTAGCGTGAAGGATTTTACTATGTCTGAGCTTTTCTTCTACCATTAGAGTTATCTGGCAACTTCTTTCCCTTTATTCCTATGACAATAAAAATCTATGCTTGACTATTAGATACCTAGGACTATCTAAGAATATGCTGAGTTTTGTATGAAGTTTTTATAGGGCACCCATGAGGGTGCATGGGACCTTAAGGGTATGAGCACATGTTAAGTCTTTGTTGCAGAAAATTCTACACCATTTCTTCTTCTCTTGGCAGGAAAAACGTTGCATAAAATAAGTGCGTTTTTTTGCCGCATTTTTATAGCATATTTTATTAGTATGGGTGAAATCTGCAGCATTTTTGGCCAAAAAATTTGACATGCTGCTGATTTAAATCTGCACTAAATCTACAAGTGAAAAATAAGCAGTGTGTGCATGAGACTTCAGGATTCTCATACTCTTAGATGGCATCAGAAAACCCATCAAAACTGAAAGAAAAGCTACCAATTTGCCACATGGCACTAGAGGTGTTTTGCCCTACTGGACAATCCTGACTTACTCAGGTCAGGACCACACTTAAATAAATGCACTTGCCTCCTGCACCGGCATTGTTTCGGCAATGTTGATGCTGCTGTTCCTGTAGGGGTGGGTGTTGTGACAGTGCTATGTTATGTTCCCGCTGCAGCTAATGACCTGTCTGTGTTTACTATTTCATCATGGAAAGTTGATGAGCTGCAGCCAAACAGCGGACTCTCACTGACTGCAGCAGGTATATGACACAACATTTTCACGTCACTTTCCAGGAATAGCGTCACCGACACCCCTGGAATGATGCCGCTGATGGAGTTGAGTATCCATTGTTTTTATTTTAAGTGGGGTCCTAAGTTATTTAAGCAGGGGTTGTCCTGTAGTGCGTAAACCCCCTTTGATATGAAGCTGACAAGAAAAAAAAAGAATCATGTCCTATATAGGAAGAATCATTACTTCTCAAATAGCTCTATACTCATGACACACACAGAGTCTCTGCCATTATGCAGTGCGGCCCTTAATAGGTATTTTGTGGAGCCATATGCCTCTTTACACATGGCTTTGTTGTGGGCTTCAGGCCTTCAAGATGTTGCCCATAAACAGTATGTGTCGCCTATCTACAAGATAGATTGTAGACCCTCATTGATTCTGAGAATTGCGATCCCAAAGCCCCCTTGTTAATGGAGAAGTAATGAGCATGTGCGTCTACAGTCACAGCCAAAAGTTTTGAGAATGACACAAATATTAATTTTTACAAAGTCTACTGCTTCACTTTTTCTAATGGCAATTTGCATATACTCCAGAATGTTATAAAGAGTGATCAGCTTAACAGCAATTACTTGCAAAGTCAATAATTGGCTAGAAAATGAACTTTATCCCCCAAAACACATTTCAACATCATTGCAGCCCTGCCTTAAAAGGACCAGCTAACCTCTTTTCAGTGATTGCTCCATTAACACAGGTGTGGGTGTTGATGAGGACATGGCTGGAGATCAATCTGTCATGATTAAGTAAGAATGACACCACTGGACACTTTAAAAGGAGGCTGGTGCTTGTCATCATTGTTTCTCTTCTGTTAACCATGGTTATCTCTAAAGAAACACGTGCAGTCATCATTGCAATGCACAAAAATGGCCTAACAGGGAAGAGTATCGCAGCTAGAAAGATTGCACCTCAGTCAACAATCTATCGCATCATCAAGAACTTCAAGAAGAGAGTTTCCATTGTTGCCAAAAAGGCTCCAGGGCGCCCAAGAAAGACCAGCAAGCGCCAGGACCGTCTCTTAAAAGTGTTTCAGCTGCGGGATCGGGCTACCAGCAGTGCAGAGCTTGCTCAGGAATGGCAGCAGGCAGGTGTGAGTGCATCTGCACGCACTGTGAGGCGGAGACTCTTGGAGCAAGGCCTGGTCTCAAGGAGGGCAGCAAAGAAGCCACTTCTCTTCAGAAAAAACATCATGGACAGACTGATATTCTGCAAAAGGTACAGGCAGTGGACTGCTGAGGACTGGGGTAAAGTTATTTTCTCTGATGAATCCCCTTTTCGATTGTTTGGGACATCAGGAAAACGCCTCATTCGGAGAAGACAAGGTGAGCGCTACCACCAGTCTTGTCTCATGCCAACTGTTAAGCATCCTGAAACCATTCATGTGTGGGGTTGCTTCTCAGCCAAGGGAATCGGCTCTCTCACAGTCTTGCCTAAAAACACAGCCATGAATAAAGAATGGTACCAGAATGTTCTCAAAGAGCAACTTCTCCCAACCCTCCAAGAGCAGTTTGGCGATCAACAATGCCTTTTCCAGCATGATGGAGCACCTTGCCATAAAGCAAAGGTGATAACTAAATGGCTCAGGGAACAAAACATAGAGATTTTGGGTCCATGGCCTGGAAACTCCCCAGATCTTAATTCCATTGAGAACTTGTGGTCAATCATCAAGAGACGGGTGGACAAACAAAAACCTAAAAATTCTGACAAAATGAAAGCATTGATTGTGCAAGAATGGACTGCTATCAGTCAGGATTTGGTCCAGAAGTTGATTGAGAGCATGCCAGGGAGAATTGCAGAGGTCCTGAAGAAGAAGGGTCAACACTGCAAATATTGACTTGCTGCATTAACTCATTCTAACTGTCAATATAAGCTTTTGTTACTCATATGTTTGCAATTATTATATTTCTGTCTGTGATAAAAACATCTGTCAAACACACATAAAAACCAGAGGGCAGCAGATCATGTGAAAACATAATATTTATCCATAACATTTATATTTATTTATACCATCAGCAGATTTGGCTTTCAGTACCATCTTTATGCTGATGACACACAATTATACACGTCATCCCCCGACCTTACCCCCGCTGTACTACAGAACGCCACCGACTGTCTGTCCGCAGTCTCCAACATCATGTCCGCTCTCTATCTGAAACTCAACCTCTCCAAAACTGAACTTCTTCTGCTCCCGCCGTCTACTAACCTCCCTAAATCTGACATTTCCCTCTCAGTGGGCGGCACTATAATAACACCCCGGCAGCAGGCTCGCTGTCTGGGTGTTATGTTTGATACCAATCTCTCCTTCACCTCCCATATACAATCTCTTGCCCGCTCTTGCCGCCTACACCTAAAGAACATCTCTAGAATCCGCCCTTTTCTCACCATGGAAACAACAAAAACCCTCACTGTAGCATTGATCCACTCCCGCCTGGACTACTGCAACGCTCTATTACTTGGCCTCACCATTACTCGACTATCCCCTCTCCAGTCCATCCTTAATGCAGCAGCCAGGGTTATCCATCTGGCTAATCGGTACTCGGACGCGTCCGCTCTTCGCCGGTCCTTACACTGGCTGCCCATTCATTATAGGATCCAATTCAAAGTACTTGTTCTCACCCACAAAGCTCTCCACACTGCAGCACCCCCCTACATCTCCTCCCTCATTTCTATCTATCGGCCTAACCGACTGCTGCGCTCTGCAAACGACTTTCGACTAACCTCTGCACTAATCCGTACCTCCCACTCCCGACTCCAAGACTTCTCCCGCGCTGCGCCAATCCTCTGGAATGCTCTACCCCATGAAATTAGGACTATCCACAATTTGCATGGTTTCTGGCGCTCCCTCAAAACACATCTGTTCAGAGCGGCTTATCACATTCACTAATCAAAGTCATTCTATGTGTAAGTGTGTGTGTGTGTGTAGCCCATTCACTATCTCCATCCATCCCTCACTCCCTTAAGATGGCTGGACCATCATTGTAAATGCACCATTGTATATACACACCTGTATTTTGTATCTCCCCCACCTCATTGTAGATTGTAAGCTCTCACGAGCAGGGCCGTCTTATTTTGCTTTAATTACTGTATTGTTAACGTTGTGACTTATGACTTGTGTTTTGAAACTGTTAAACTGTAAAGCGCTGCGGAATATGATGGCGCTATATAAATAAAGATTATTATTATTATACAGTCAGGGCCAGAAATATTTGGACAGTGACACAATTTTTGCGAGTTGGGCTCTGCATGCCACCACATTGGATTTGAAATGAAAGCTCTACAACAGAATTCAAGTGCAGATTGTAACGTTTAATTTGAAGGGTTGAACAAAAATATGTGTTAGAAAATGTAGGAATTGTACACATTTCTTTACAAACACTCCACATTTTAGGAGGTCAAAAGTAATTGGACAAATAAACATAACCCAAACAAAATATTTTTATTTTCAAAATTTTGTGGCGAATCCTTTGGAGGCAATCACTGCCTTAAGTCTGGAACCCATGGACATCACCAAACGCTGGGTTTCCTCCTTCTTAATGCTTTGCCAGGCCTTTACAGCCGCAGCCTTCAGGTCTTGCTTGTTTGTGGGTCTTTCCCTCTTAAGTCTGGATTTGAGCAAGTGAAATGCATGCTCAATTGGGTTAAGATCTGGTGATTGACTTGGCCATTGAAGAATGTTCCACTTTTTTGCACTCATGAACTCCTGTGTAGCTTTAGCTGTATGCTTGGGGTCATTATCCATCTGTACTATGAAGCGCCGTCCAATCAAGTTTGCAGCATTTGGCTGAATCTGGGCTGAAAGTATATCCCGGTACACTTCAGAATTCATCCGGCTACTCTTGTCTGCTGTTATGTCATCAATAAACACAAGTGACCCAGTGCCATTGAAAGCCATGCATGGCCATGCCATCACGTTGCCTCCACCATGTTTTACAGAGGATGTGGTGTGCCTTGGATCATGTGCCGTTCTCTTTCTTCTCCAAACTTTTGGCTTCCCATCATTCTGGTACAGGTTGATCTTTGTCTCATCTGTCCATAGAATACTTTTCCAGAACTGAGCTGGCTTCTGGAGGTGTTTTTCAGCAAATTTAACTCTGGCCTGTCTATTTTTGGAATTGATGAATGGTTTGCATCTAGATGTGAACCCTTTGTATTTACTTTCATGGAGTCTTCTCTTTACTGTTGACTTAGAGACAGATACACCTACTTCACTGAGAGTGTTCTGGACTTCAGTTGATGTTGTGAACGGGTTCTTCTTCACCAAAGAAAGTATGCGGCGATCATCCACCACTGTTGTCTTCCGTGGGCTCCCAGGTCTTTTTGGATTGATGAGTTCACCAGTGCTTTCTTTCTTTCTCAGGATGTACCAAATTGTAGATTTTGCCACTTCTAATGTTGTAGCAATTTCTTGGATGGGTTTTTTTCTGTTCTTGCAGCTTAAGGATGGCTTGTTTCACCTGCATGGAGAGCTCCTGTGACCACATGTTTCCTTCACAGCAAAACCTTCCAAATGCAAACACCACACCTCAAATCAACTCCGGCCCTTTCATCTGCTTAATTGAGAATGACATAACAAAGGGATTGCCCACACCTGTCCATGAAATAGCCTTGGAGTCATTTGTCCAATTACTTTTGGTCCCTTTAAAAACAGGGTGGCACATGTTAAGGAGCTGAAACTCCTAAACCCTTCATCCAATTTTAATGTGGATACCCTCAAATGAAAGCTGAAAGTCTGAACTTCAACTGCATCTGATTTGTTTTGTTTCAAATTCATTGTGGTAATGTCTAGAACCAAAATTAGATAAATGTTGTCTCTGTCCAAATATTTATGGACCTAACTGTATAAATAAAGATTATTATTATTATTATTTATGTCATTCTCAAAACTTTTGGCCATGACTGTACAGCTGGAATAGATCAGTGGTCGCACATGCTCATCACCACTGCTTTCACACATTCGATTTTGAGCCCTCCATTCTTCTGATTAGTGGGGGTCTCATCAGCCGACAACTAAATCAAACATACATTTATCATCCAAAAGTATTAATTCATTCTCTATAAAGTGGAAGAAACCCTGCAGATTTGTTTTGTTTTTTTTGTTTTTTTTAATAAAAGAGTAACAGAATGAAAATCAATTTGACGATTTAGTGACTTGTCCTATAGTTTGTCCTTTAAGATATTTTGGTGAGGAGAGGAGGCGAGCGATGGCAATTTTTAGCTGTCAAAGAGCAGACAGGGTGCGGAATAATGAGTAATGGCTCGAAGTTTTCTCGTTCCTTACAAAGTCAAAAATATTGCCACAAATCAAACAAGGCAGAGTCAGAGTAGTCAAGGACAGGAGGAGATTGCATTAGAAGTCAACTACCGCAGCTTCATTAGCACAGAAGAATGTGTTGTAAAATGTTAGGCCGTGTATAGCTTAAAGGTATAGACTGTAAGCAGGAGAGATCGAGTAGATCTTGGATTGCTTGTTGGATCTCTGAGGCTAAGTGCACACGTTCAGGAATATTTGCGTTTTTTTCGCGGGAAAAAACGCGTCAAAAACGCATGAATTGAGCATCCTATCATTTAGAATGAATTCCGCAATTTTTGTGCACATGGTGCGTTTTTTTCCGCAAAAAAAACGCATCGCGGAAAATCTAGCAACATGTCCATTCATTTTGCGGAATTCTAGCGTTTTTCCCGCTATATTATTGACCTAGAAAGTTCAGGGAAAAATCGCGGTAAAACGCGTCAAATCCGCGCAAAAAAAAAACGCACCAAAAACGCGCAAAATCCGCGCAAAAAAAACGTGCGTTTTTGCCGCAAAAAAGTCCGGTTTTGCTCAGGAATATTCTGCAAACATTCTGCAAACGTGTGCACTTAGCCTAAGAATGAACCAATGATATTAATGCTGAAGGTGTTTTCTTTCAAAGGGATCTTTGAAAGGATCATTTGATTGACTTAGTTGTCCAAGAATGGACCAACTTACCAAAAGTTGGTTTCCCTCTCGAGCAGGGGTGCACAACCTGGGACCCGAGACCTCAGTGATTTTCTGTTTGACCCTCATTTTTATGGTTACAGATATGCTTGACAGTATCTGGTGGCTACTCATGTATTTTCCATGTTATGGAGTAGGGCAGAGTCAGGTGGCATCATAAGGATGGGTAACTATTAATGGTGCACTGGGGGACCATGTCATCATGTAGACAAGGAGTGGATGAGGTAAAGAAATGGCCATACATGAGAGCTGCCATAATCATTATAGTTTATGGTACAAAGGAAACCTTCAACTGCGTCAGTTTGTCACGCACAGTGTAGGAATGACTAAGTGCAACACAAAGGGATAAGGGGAAGGGAACCCAACACTAGGGAAGGGGGGAGTGGAGACCCTTAGGCAGATCTAACGTCACCCTGTCTGCCCCAACGTCCTTATATAGATTCTGCACCAATCACCGAGCAGGATTCCTAATCCCTGCCTGACCCTAGCAGTTAGCCTTACTTAGGGAAGGACAGGGTTGGCACTAGTCAATCCCCACTACAACTAAAGACAGAAGAGGATAGACAAACAAGTGGAACACTTAAATTGAGTAGACTCAGAGAGAAACACAGACATCCTCTAGCAGCACCAAGGAAGACAGCTGACTGCTATAGCTCCAAGCCTCAACAGTGAAATGGAAATATGACTGGCCATAATGGGTGGCCCATTGTCATGTTTGTTGTGCAGCCTCGTCTCACATATTTATGCCACTGACTGATTGCCCAATTTGTTAAACACATCAAACAAAAGCCCAAATAATATGTAAGTACTGAGCTGCTCTGTGCTGGAATACTGAGTGATCGTGTGGGCTCACCTATGGCGCTAATCTTAGATTAAGACGGATCCTTCAGCTAAAAATGAAAACTTGCCTGTGTGGGCGAAGAACTAAGCTTCCATCTCTTCAGGCATGAGATGACGATGCCGGTCACCAACATTTTTCATTTAATGGCAGTTTTCATACAGCTTCAATCAGATGAATTGTAAAAATAAAAAGATCAATTATAAAAAAAAACTGCTATATCCTTAAAGGAAGACTGCCAGCTGTTTGATTCTTCCCTAACCACCAGTGGGATGAAGTAGCAAAAAGCTCCCTAAGAAAGCAAAGGGCATGGGAAGAAGTGGTCACTGGGCGGCTCCATCTGGCTCCTCATTGTGGAAGTCTCTATACAAAATTGGGAGAGACCTGTTAATCAAGCAGTCCTAGGTGGGGATACCCCATCCGGAAGGCACCAAGTCGGCACTTCTACCATTGATTTCCATAACGGCCCAATTGTCTCCAATACCAGGAAATACGCTGACATGACCCCGGCCTAACATTGGTGCATTATTTGCTGCAGAGGGGCCTTGAAGGGGTTGTCCGGTTAAATAATATGCTATAAAGCATACTGATCTTCTTCTGTTATCACAGGTCTCCTGTTTTTCAGCTTTCTGTTGGTCCTCCAGCTATATAATACTTAGGTTAGGACAGCATGAAACGAAGAATGCAATTACTTATTAATATATAGGACATTATAATTTTTGATATTCTTTCCAATGGTGATGGCTGATAATTTCATATATTTACTGAAAAAAATCTCTCCGCTCTCCATCTGGGCTGTTATTGTTTGCAGTCGGCCATGCATTGCAGTCTTTACTCTACTAATCAAGCCTATGATTAAATAGGATACTAATTGGACTGTGTGTCATATAAATACTCCGGGAACATCTGGGATTAATGCGGAGAGTACTGCAGACTGGTAATTTATTATGACACCGGGATAATTTATATTGGAGCCTCATTGCAACAATTGATTCAGCACTTCTTAATGTATTATTTATTCTGTTCTCCAGAAGGCGCCAGGTTGGGAACTGTGTGAAATATATTAGTTGTCGATGGCAAGGTTTATAAATTGTATTACCAAACCTCGCGTAATTAGCTGGCACCCTGGGTACAGGGCATTATATTTTAGCAGCACAAAACATCTGCCAAATTGTACGTTCATGCACTGTGCATGTTAATGAACGTTCCCTAGCACCGCACCCTCGTCCTTGATGGAGATATACACTGTGTTCCAAATTATTATGCAAAATTGTTTAGGAGTGATAAGGTAAGAATTTTTTTTTTGTCAGTTAAACTCATTGATGGTGATGTGTGTCAGGGCTCTTTATATCACTGTAAGCAATTGCAGACACCTGTGCTAATTAGTTTGGCAGGTGTGTCCAATGAAAGGCAAGACTACTTAAGAAGGCTGTCCAACATTATTAAGCAGCCTACATTTTCTGCCAAAATGGGAAAGAAAAAGGATGTGTCGGCTGCTGAGAAGCAACAAATTGTGGAGTGTTTAGGTCAAGGTATGACTACAATCAACATTGCCAAGACACTTCATCGTGATCATCGCACAATCAAGAAGTATGTAGCTGATTCACAGTACACACGTGTGCGTGCTGATAAGGGAAAATTGAGGACTCTTTCCTACAGGCAATTACGTCAGGTTAATAGAGCAGCGGCAAAAAAGCCTTGTCATAGCAGCAGACAAGTTTTTGAAGCTGCTGGTGCTTCCAACGTCCCCCGAACAACAAGATGCAGGGTCCTTCAGAGGTTTGCAGCTGTGCGTAAGCCATCCTGTCGACCTCCTCTATCCACTGCACACAAGCAGAAACGGCTCCAGTGGGCCAAACAATACATGAAGACTGACTTCAATACTGCTTTGTTCACCGATGAGTGCCGTGCAACGCTAGATGGTCCAGATGGATGGAGTGGAGGATGGCTGGTTGATGGACACCCCATGCAAACACGGCTACGGCGCCAACAAGGAGGAGGTGGAGTAATGTTTTGGGCTGGAATCATAGGGAGAGAGATTGTCGGCCCCTTTAGGATCCCTGAAGGGGTAAAGATGAACTCCATAGTGTATGTTGAGTTTCTCAAACAGCACTTCCTGCCATGGTTCATGAAGAAGAACCGTGAATTCTGCAGCAAGATCATTTTCATGCATGATAATGCACCGTCTCATGCTGCACATAATACATCTGCATCTCTGGCTGCTATGGGCATAAAAGGGGACAAACTTATGGTGTGGCTCCCATGCTCCCCTGACCTCAACCCCATTGAGAACCTCTGGAGCATCATCAAAAGGAGTGTCTATGATGGCAGGAGGCAGTTCACATCTAAGCAGCAGCTCTGGGAGGGTATTCTGTCCTCATGCAAAACAATTGAAGCAGAAACCATCCAAAACCTGACAAATTCAATGGACGAGAGAGTTCAGAAGCTCCTTGCGAACAAGGGGTCCTATGTGCAAATGTAACATCACCTAGAATAAAGTTTTGAGTTGAAAACTGTTTGATTTCAGTTTGTAATAACCTGCTAATGCTTATAATTTCAAAAATGACCATTTTTTTGTTCTTTATTAAAATGAAAAGGTTGAGAACTCTGCTGTGCATAATAATTTGGAACATGCATTTTGAGAGCAGTTTGAGTGTTTTATTTTTTTAAAAATATACTGTTATCATAGGCAGTTTGTACAAAAACCTTTCAATTGTACTCTAATAGTATTTGACTGGAAAATTACAATGACTGAAATTCATATAGGTAATTTGGGAAAATCTGAGAAAATATTATTTGCATAATAATTTGGAACACAGTGTATAATGTGGAAATGGAAAGAAAGGATCTCCCAGTATTGTGTTACATTGTAGCTTTACTTTATAGGATACATTTATTAGAAAAAAACAAAGTCGTAAAATAACTGATGTATGAGCATAGGTGCATACACATCAGGGCTCCTTAGATATGTACATTTAAATTGAATCTGTTATGTCCCCAAACACTATTAATCTGCAAATATGGGGTTAATCTGCAGGTTAATAGCGTTCTAAAGATGTATTGCAGCCACATTGAAAGCCTGGCTACTGGAAGAAATTAACTTTATTCCTACCGGCAGCCTCTGGCTTTCAGTCATAGCTGGGGCGTCTTCAGTCACCACTCAGTATACAGTGAGCGGCGTTTGTAACCATGCCCCGACACTGACTGACAGCGTCTCTATACTGATGCACTGCTGAGCTGGCTGTCAGTCAGTGCCGGGGCGCGGTTACCGCTGCTGTTCACTATGCACTGTTGGTGACTGAAGCCGCGCCTCTATGACTGAAAGCCGGAGGCTGCAGGGAGAACTAAAGTTAATTTCTTCTCTGAAGCCTGGCTTTCCGTACGGCAGCCGCACGGCTTTAGAACGCTATTAACCTGCAGATTAACCCTTATGTATGTAGGTTAATATTATTTGGAACATAACAGGTTCCCTTTTAAACATAGCACTGCTTACACCAAGATCATATTGAGTCTTTTTCACTTGTTTTAAGGGAGTAGGTCCGCTTTGAAATCCTCTTTAACCCCTTCCCGACCTGTGACACAGCGTATGCGTCATGAAAGTCGGTGCCAATCCGACCTATGACGCATACCCTGTGTCATGAAAGGATCGCGTTCCTGCGGGCCGGGTGACCGGGGTCACTGAAAGGTCACCCAACCCGCAGGCACAAGACCCTTTGTACTTCACCACAGGGTGGGTTGGCTTAACCCCCACGTGGCTACGATCGCTGTGATTGGCTGTTAAAAGTGAAACAGCCAATCATAGCGATTTATAATATTTCACCAATGAAATTTGGTGAAATATTACAATCCAGCCATGGCCGATGTTGCAATTGATGGCGGCGATGGTTCACCGCCGTCACTATCTGCTCCTCTGTGCTCTGGTCCGCTCCCCTCCTCCTTTCCTCCGCTCCCCCTCAGCTTCCGATCCCCCCCTCTGCTCCTCTCACCTCCCCGGTCCTCTGGTGTCCCTGGATCCATCCTGGCGTCTGCCCGGGACTCTTCATGGGTGCCGCCATCTTGGAAAATGGCAGGCGCATGCGCAGTGCGCCCGCCGGCCAGCAGCTTCGATACATTTATTTTGATCACTGTGATAAACTCTCACAGTGATCAAAATAAATAAAAAAGTAAATAAACGCCTCCTTTATCACCCCCATAGGTAGGGACAAATAATAAAATTTAGAAAATATATATATATTTTTTTCTATTAGGGTTAGAATTACAGTTAGGGTTAGGGTTAGCCTTAGGGTTAGCCTTAGGTTTAGGGTTAGCATTAGGGTTAGGGTTAGGCTGGATTCATATAGTGTTATGGCAGTCCGTTAGACGGACTACGTTACACTGCGGTATAACGCGGTGTAACGCTGCCATTCACCCCCATTTGCGGGCGCATCGTAACACATGCCGTAAAGCGGCATGCGTTCGCAACATGCCGTCATTCAGTGACGGAACCTCAGACGCGGCCTGCAGCATCTGGGCTCCGTCACCGCTAGCGCAGATGAATCATCTGCTGATTCATCTGCGCTAGCGAGTATAGCATAACGCGATTGCGTTATGCTATACCATTACCAGCCCGTCAACGCTATGTGTTGAACGGGCTGGTAAAACGTAATGTGAACCTAGCCTTTAGCATTAGGGTTAGAATTAGGGTTAGAATTAGGGTTACAGTTAGAATTAGGGTTAGGGTTGGAATTTGGGTTAGGGTTGGAATTTGGGTTACGGTTAGAATTAGGGTTAGGGTTGGAATTAGGGTTGGGGTTGTGATTAGGGTTAGACTTGTGGTTGGGGTTAGAGTTAGGATTAGTGTAAGGGGTGTTTTGGGGTTAGGGTTGGGATTAGGGTTAGGCTTGTGGTTAGGGTTATGGCTAGGGTTGGGATTAGGGTTAGGGTTGTGTTGGGGTTAGGGTTATGGTTAGGGTTTGGATTAGGGTTAGGGGTGTGTAGGGGTTAGGGTTGTGGTTAGGGGTGTGTTGGGGTTAGGGTTGGAGTTGGAATTGAGGGGTTTCCACTATTTCGGCACATCAGGGGGTCTCCAAACGCGACATGGCACCACCATTGATTCCTGCAAATTTTGCGTTCAAAAAGTCAAACAGTGCTCCCTTTATTCCGAGCCCCGTGTGCCCAAACAGTGGTTTACCCCCACATATGGGGTATCAGCGTACTCAGGACAAATTGGACAACAACTTTTGGGGTCTAATTTCTCCTGTTAATGTTGGGAAAATAAAAAAAATGGGGACTAAAAGATGATGTTTGTAGAAAAAAATATGATTTTTTATTTTCATGCCCGGGCGTTATAAACTTCTGTGTAGCCCTTGGGGGTTCAAAGTGCTCACCACAAATCTAGATAAGTTTCTTGCGGGGTCTAGTTTCCAAAATGGGGTCACTTGTGGGAGGTTTCTACTGTTTAGGCACATCAGGGGCTCTGCAAATGTAACAAGATGCCCGCAGACCATTCCATCAAGTCGGCATTTCAAAGCGTCACCACATCCCTTCCGAGCCCTGACGTGTGCCCAAACAATGGTTCCCCCCACATATGGGGTACCAGCGTACTCAGGACAAACTGGACAACAACTTTTGGGGTCCAATTTCTCCTGTAACCATTGTGAAAATAAAAAATAGGGGACTAAAAAATCATTTTTGAGAAAAAAAAGATTTTTTATTTTCAGGGCTCTGCGTTATAAACTTCTGTGAAGCACCTGGGGGTTCAAAGTCACTCACTGTGCATCTAGATAAGTTCCTTAGAGGGTCTAGTTTCCGAAATGGGGTCATTTGTGGGGGAGCTTCACTGTTTAGGCACACAGGGGCTCTCCAAATGCGTCATGGTGTCCGCTAACGATTGGAGCTAATTTTCCATTCAAAAAGTCAAATGGCGCTCCTTCCCTTCTGGGCCCTGCCATGCGCCCAAACAGTGGTTTATGACCACATATGAGGTATCTGTGTACTCAGGATAAATTGCCCAACAAATTTTAGGATCCATTTTATCCTGTTGCCCATGTGAAAATGAAAAAACTAAGGCTAAAAGAAATTTTTTGTGAAAAAAAAGTAATTTCTTTTTTTAACGGATCAATTTGTGAAGCACCTGGGGGTTCAAAGTGCTCACTATGCATCTAGATAAGTTCCTTGGAGGGTCTAGTTTCCAAATTGGGGTCACTTGTGGGGGAGCTCCAATGTTTAGGCACACAGGGACTCTCCAAATGCGACATGGCAACCGCTAAATATTCCAGCATATTTTCCATTAAAAAGTCAAATGGCGCTCCTTCCCTACTGAGCCCTGCCGTGCGCCTAAACAGTGGTTTATGACCACATATGAGGTATCTGTGTACTCAGGAGAAATTGGCCAACAAATTTTAGGATCAATTTTATCCTGATGCCCATGTAAAAATGAAAAAATTGATGCTAAAAGAAAATTTTTGTTGGAAAAATTAAAATGTCCATTTTTCCTTCCTGTGAAGCACCTGAAGGGTTAATAATCTTCTTGAATGTAGTTTTGATTAGCTTGAGGGGTGCAGTTTTTATAATGTTGGTATTTTCTGCCGTACAGACCCCTCAAAATGACTTCATATGTGAGGTGGTCCGTAAAAAAAATGGCTTTGTAAATTTTGTTGTAAAAATGAGAAATCGCTGGTCAACTTTTAACCCTTATAACTTCCTAACAAAAAAAAATTTGTTTCCAAAATTGTGCTGATGTAAAGTAGACATGTGGGAAATGTTATTTATTAACTATTTTGTGTCACATAACTCTCTGGTTTAACAAAATAAAAATTCAAAATTTGAAAATTGCGAAATTTTCAAAATTTTCACCAAATTTCCATTTTTTTCACAAATAAAAGAAAAAATTATCGACCTAAATTTACCACTAACATGAAGCCCAATATGTCACGATAAAACATCTCAGAATCGCTAGGATCCGTTGAAGCGTTCCTGAGTTATTATCTCACAAAGGGACACTGGTCAGAATTGCAAAAAATGTCAAGGTCTTTAAGGTCAAAATAGGCTGGGTCATGAAGGGGTTAAAAACTCTCGTAAAACACTTTCTATCCTATGTGAAATCCACTTTGCTTTTCATATGAGAAGCTTTTGAGTGTTTTTTTTCCTGACAAGGTTTTAAAAAATCTCCTGGTGGAAAAATAGTCCATGTCTCTTCTTTGAAAAGGATCCTGATGGAATCCACTTCAAAACTCGGCTCTGTCCTATCAAAATGCTGCAAAAAATGGTTCAGGATTAAAAAAAAAAAAAACCCTTCCAAAAACTCCCCAAAAGAGGTGCGTTTTGTGGAATGGTTGCTGCTTGAAGCCGCCTTAACAGACTCTCTGGACTGTCCACATATGGACAGGAGAAGGTAGTCACATTCAGCAGCATAGATAGCAGAGAAGGCCCCACCACAGGGATAAAAATCAGACCATTTTAGGTTCTTCTTGACAATACTCCAACCCCTTGGAATGGAGTTTCCCGATTGCAATTAAAAAAAAAATCAAAATTCTACAGTTTCCCTGCAAGATTTGTGGAAACAGCATCCTTTTATGGGCTCTCATCACATATAAAATTGGGAACTAGACCAACCAGAAATGGGCCCCTTCTGTCCAATTGTCCCAAGGCAATTGCAGGAGCTGTCTCTGCAATACACAGAAATATGACTACATGAGAACAGCTCCTTACTCACCTTATGTGTTATAACCTATGAAGGAGGCCTAAGGGTTTACACGCCAGGAAATGATGCAAATCAGAGCGCACGGTCGCTTTGTCGGCACCATTATAGTCTATGGCTCGTTGGCACATATGCAAGAATCCCGTTTTGCGGTAGATTCGGATACAATTCGTGACGGAGCCTCTGAAGGCAGTGTGAAAGCTCCCTAAGTGGCGTTATAGTGGACACCTTTTAAGGCACTGTGCATATTTGCCAAGACTTCTGATTTTGCTGGCACTGTCTTGCCAACTGGACCCCATCGAGGTCAGGTTTTAGCAAATCCGCACCCAAAACTGGCCATTTTGGGGAGCTACCAAGCATCATGACTTATATTTGGTATCCTGAATGCTGGTAAGTAGGACCGTGGGATCTTTGCAATGGCCACAATATATAGTGGGAATATAGTAATGTAGGGGGAATATGTGATTGGCACTGTATAGGGGCGTTGTGACTAACATTGAGGAGACACTATGGATCACGTTGTGGCAATCGCTCTTTAGGGAGACATTAGGGACTTTTAGGCTATGTGTCCACGTTCAGGATTTTTCGCGTTTTTGCGGTGGTTTTCCGCTGCAAAAACGCTTAAAAAACGCATACATTAATCATCCTATTTTTAGGATGTATTCCGCAATTTTTGTGCCCATGCTGTGTTTTTTTCCGCAAAAAAAACGCATAGCGGAAAAAAACACAGAATGTTCATTAATTTTGCGGAAAATCTGCGATTATTGTATTAGGATGCTCCGGAAAAAGCTGAAAAAAATCCACACAAAAAACGTGCAAAAAATGCGATAAAAATGAAAAAAAAAAAAACGCGTGCGGATTTCCTGGGAAAGGAGTCCGGTTTTGATCAGGAAAATTTTGCAAACAATCCTGTACGTGGGCGCATAGCCTTACTGTTGGGAGGAACAGGCCTGCCTCTATAATGAACATTTCAACAGCTAAAGGACTCCTTTTAGAGAAGATTCACCTGATTTATAGAAGTTCAGCGTCAGCCGAGGGATCAGTACTATAACGAATTAGGATTATACATTTCTGTGGCCTGGTTTAACCCCTGCGTCTGCAGCCTCGTCCTTCCACATATCCGGAGAATGTCATACCTACATATTAGGATTTTTTGGATGGATAATTTGCAGTATTTGACTAAATGAAGATCGACTGTTTCATTTAGGCAGCAGATATCACAATTTTATTCCAAGTCACACACTAAACTCTGCTATAAGTAGAATTACCTCTTGGTGTATACTGTATAACTGAATTGCTTTGGATTTAGTGGCTCCAGCGCTGTGCAATATCTCTAATAAGTCATCCAATAAAAGCACGAAATGTGATCGGTGATGTGCCAGTGTTTATTTCGATCTGGAATGACTTTGTGCCTGCCCCTCGCTATTGCCCGTGTGTCATGCCAGATCAACGCGTCATTTGTCTGAATCTGGATTGTGCGTCCGCCAATGCTTCAAAGCCTGCTGGAAGTCACACAGGCACAGAGTCATTCAGTTCTTGCCAGTTTTTAAGCCAAGCATCCTGGGAATGTGAGAAGCTAATTGTAGACCTAGTTATAGTAATAGACCATCTGTTCAGAATCACGGACTGAACTTTGAAATTGGCTTACATTATATCTGCAAAAGTCACCCTCGTAATGTCCATGACGAGCTCTTTTATGTCGCTGGCATAAAGGTATGTCTGCTAATGTGCGGGAAGCAGCTTATTGTAGCAAAGGTTAACAGCCTACCACTAAGGCCTCTTTCACACTTCCGGCGGGCGCCTGGCGGCGCCCCCGGCATTTTGCCGCAGCGCCGCATGTGAAAACCTTTCACACTTCCGGCGGCCAAAATGCGTTTTTTTGCCGGATGGTTTCTGATGCTTGGAGAGATAAGAAACCATCCGGCAAAAACAAAAAACGTTACATGCAGCGTTTTTTCCGGATGCCGCAATGTACATTTGCGCCGCATCCGGACAAAACCGCATGCAACGCATTGACATGCGGCGCCATCCGGCGCTAATGCATGTCAATGCGAAAAAAGCCGCATGCGGCGCATCAGATTTTCAGATGCGGCGCTGCGGCAAAATGCCAGGGGCGCCGCCAGGCGCCCGCCGGAAGTGTGAAAGAGGCCTAATGTGACAGCATCCAACTCATCTGATCACTAATAACAGTAATAACCTGAGAAGAATGCACAGACGCAGCAGAATTACTTGTCATAAAATATCAACATCTCAAGTGGATCATAATAGGAGTTTATGTAGCAGATAGGAGATGGATAGTGTATATACCAAGCGTTGTACCAGGGTCTAGTGTCCACAATAGTGTTCAGCAGTGGTGATCTAATAGTAGGTGATTGCCAAAAAAAGATGTCGTTGATGTTAGCCTCTATTTATGAAGCCACTGTAAAGAAAATCTGCCAACAGGATTTTGCTAGGTAATCTGACAGCAGCATGATGTAGGGACAGAGACCCTGATTTCAGCGATGTATCACTCAGTTTACTGGGTGCAGCAGTTGTGACAGAATCACCGTTTTCTCTTCTGCAGATCTAGCAATGCTCAGAATGCTGAGTTCTGTATAACTCCGCCCACATCACTGATTGGCAGCTTTCTGACAAAGTAAACAAAAAGCCTCCAATTATTGGTCAAGGCCTGGCTGGACCAGAAAGCACAGGACACCTAGTCCTATAGTCATAATCTCCTGCTGATAAAACACTGATTTTATTGAAACCGCAAAACACAGCTTGGTAAGTGACACAACGCTGGAATCAGGCTCCCAACCCTACATCAGTATGAGTTCAGATTACATAGCAAAAACCTCCGGCCAGATTCCCTTTAGACGGTTATTTCCAAAATATTAATTTATCCCCTATCAATAGAATAGTGAATAATTTGTTGATCGCTAGTGGTCTGACTGCTAGAACAACAAGTACAAGGTTCTGCTCCCACCTTGAATGGAATGGAGGTGCACAAACTCCACCATTACTCTAATCATGGCCTAAGGAACTGCAGGTGAAAGCAGAGAACTGTACTTGGCTTTCCCCGGCAGTCTCACCGACAATAAATGGAGTGGAGGTCGAGTGCAAATGCTGCGTTTCGGTGTTCCAAAGCCTGGATCTCATGAATGGTCCGACCCCCAGCAATCAGCAAACTTCTTATTTGGGAATTAACCCAAAACCACAGAAGGGAGACAAAAACTGGGGCACATCTTTTTTTTTGGCCACGTGGCCCTGGTCCTGATATATTTCCTATGTAAAGTTCTGGAGCCAGCGGAAATCAATTATTTAAAAAACGGACTAAAAAGTTGTGTCTGCACCACACAACGGATTGCTACTGGATCCGTTCTGACTGATGACTACTGGGCACGAGAACATAGCCTTAGCGACAAAATATCTTGCGGGGCTGTATAAAGATTGCCATCATTAATACCCACAGCCTAATTTTCCTTGATAAGATACAGTCATGGCCAAAAGTTTTGAGAATGACACAAATATTATATTTTCACATGATCTGCTGCCCTGTTTTTTTGTGTGTTTGACAGATGTTTTTATCACAGACAGAAATATAATTGCAAACATATGAGTAACAAAAGCTTATATTGACAGTTAGAATGAGTTAATGCAGCAAGTCAATATTTGCAGTGTTGACCCTTCTTCTTCAGGACCTCTGCAATTCTCCCTGGCATGCTCTCAATCAACTTCTGGACCAAATCCTGACTGATAGCAGTCCATTCTTGCACAATCAATGCTTTCATTTTGTCAGAATTTTTAGGTTTTTGTTTGTCCACCCGTCTCTTGATGATTGACCACAAGTTCTCAATGGGATTAAGATCTGGGGAGTTTCCAGGCCATGGACCCAAAATCTCTATGTTTTGTTCCCTGAGCCATTTAGTTATCACCTTTGCTTTATGGCAAGGTGCTCCATCATGCTGGAAAAGGCATTGTTGATCGCCAAACTGCTCTTGGAGGGTTGGGAGAAGTTGCTCTTGGAGGACATTCTGGTACCATTCTTTATTCATGGCTGTGTTTTTAGGCAAGACTGTGAGAGAGCCGATTCCCTTGGCTGAGAAGCAACCCCACACATGAATGGTTTCAGGATGCTTAACAGTTGGCATGAGACAAGACTGGTGGTAGCCCTCACCTTGTCTTCTCCGAATGAGGCATTTTCCTGATGTCCCAAACAATCGAAAAGGGGATTCATCAGAGAAAATAACTTTACCCCAGTCCTCAGCAGTCCACTGCCTGTACCTTTTGCAGAATATCAGTCTGTCCATGATGTTTTTTCTGAAGAGAAGTGGCTTCTTTGCTGCCCTCCTTGAGACCAGGCCTTGCTCCAAGAGTCTCCGCCTCACAGTGCGTGCAGATGCACTCACACCTGCCTGCTGCCATTCCTGAGCAAGCTCTGCACTGCTGGTAGCCCGATCCCGCAGCTGAAACACTTTTAAGAGACGGTCCTGGTGCTTGCTGGTCTTTCTTGGGCGCCCTGGAGCCTTTTTGGCAACAATGGAACCTCTCTCCTTGAAGTTCTTGATGATGCGATAGATTGTTGACTGAGGTGCAATCTTTCTAGCTGCGATACTCTTCCCTGTTAGGCCATTTTTGTGCATTGCAATGATGACTGCACGTGTTTCTTTAGAGATAACCATGGTTAACAGAAGAGAAACAATGATGCCAAGCACCAGCCTCCTTTTAAAGTGTCCAGTGGTCTCATTCTTATTTAATCATGATAGATTGATCTCCAGCCATGTCCTCATCAACACCCACACCTGTGTTAATGGAGCAATCACTGAAAAGAGGTTAGCTGGTCCTTTTAAGGCAGGGCTGCAATGATGTTGAAATGTGTTTTGGGGGATAAAGTTCATTTTCTAGCCAAATATTGACTTTGCAAGTAATTGCTGTTAAGCTGATCACTCTTTATAACATTCTGGAGTATATGCAAATTGCCATTAGAAAAAGTGAAGCAGTAGACTTTGTAAAAATTAATATTTGTGTCATTCTCAAAACTTTTGTCCATGACTGTACACACAAAAACACAAAGATCAATTTAATAGGAAACCACTGGATGTATCAGACTGGTTTCGATGAAACGTGGGAAGAAATCCTTGGAAGCTCGGGCAGAAAATACAGACTTCATGCAGATGTTGCTCTAGAAGATACAATTGCTCCATCTAGTGATCACTCCCTTGTGATTTAGGATTATCTTCTATCACATCTATGATGCTGAGAAAACAGAAGATAAGCCTACTCAGAACCACCGATGGAGGGAGGGTAGGAGCTATTTCAGCAAAGATGGTGGAAACTTCTGAGCCTCAGTATACAGAAACCCTTTTCAATCTTTACCTCTGTTTTCAGCCGAGACAAAATCGCGTGCCCGCATTGGCTTAGTACATGTGCGGTCCTGCAAGGACTCAACTTTTAAAAAACATGTATGCAAAAGTCACTGTATATTTTGTAAAGTTCCAGGAAACCCCCTTAATGCAAGTTACTATGCCTTACTACTGTGCTGACATTACAGTAGTGTACAGAGGAGACTTGAGTGGAGCGAATGGACTCAGAACAAATCAAATTCTTAAGAATTCCCCAAATATTTCAGATTCGGGAAAATACAAAATTTTAGAGATTTGATTAGCAAGAATCCTGCAAAATGTGCTGGCATGGGGCGCAATGACGTGGTCACCTGAGGTCAACCATAAGCTGAAAAATTGGAAGATCCAAAGACCAATGTGGATCTGCTGGTTAAATCGATGGAATTTGCAGAAAACTAATTTTGTGAGATCTGCTCATCTCTAAAAGGGTTATTACCAAACTATATCTATTATGACCCGTGTTATTAGATGAAGACACCACATTGTAACCGGTATTTTTTCTAATGTTACTGCATAATTACCAACCATCTCAAATCCTCCAGAACGGTTTACATTTTTCAGAAACAATCCTAGAAAATGTAGGGCTGTAACGGTCGGGAAAAGGAGTGCGATTTATGTAAGCTGTCACTCTTGCAGGTGACACACGTGGCTCGTGAACCCACTGTTCCACGGGACCCGGCTTGCCTATGAAGGACAAGGCTTACCAGCCACTGGACCTCCTGAACGTGGAGTCAGACTTGAGCTGCAGGTGGTAGCACTACCAGGTAGTCCCCTGTACCGCAGCTGCTGATCTCAACCGGTCGGGTTCACTGGACAGGGTGACGTGACTGGAGTCACTGGCGAGCAGGATTCGGAGACTGACGAACAGTCCGGATAACTTGGGTCTGGGAGATATATTCATGTTCTGACATGCAGTTTATTGGGAAACAGCTCAGTTACCTCCGACACGGTTTCAGGGTTCGAGCACTCCAGAGCAGTCACAGGTTCAAATGCAGACTATACAGGGCTATATATATATTGAATAGGGGAATACTATTAACAGACTAAGGACGTGGACCTGGCAATATACAGTTCCACACACTACCACTACAAACTAACTATAGGAGTTGCTCAGGCACCTCCCTATTGGGGAGGGTGCCTTATATACAAGATGCCTCCCAGCTATTGGCTGTGGGCATCTTTGCAGGTGCGTGCGCTGCATCTTTAAGAGCCGGTGAGCGCATGCAGTAGGCGCGCCGCTGGAAGACAGTGTAGCATTCACAGAGGAAGGAGGAGGAGCATGAGGACGCGCCGCGGTGAGTATGTTGATATTCCTACATGGAGAGAGCAGGGGAACCATGCATGGCGCCGGCAATAGCTGTTACATAAACCCTGCCTATTACGAGTGACACTGTTTTAGGATTTGGCATTTTCAGGTTAAGTCAGGGGCGGGAATTATAGGCTCCCATTCTACCAACAGTAGGTTGTTAAAGGGAACCTGCCATGTTGAATATGGCATCTGATCTGCAAACAGAGTGTTATAGAGTTGGATGAGCCGATCAGATTGACATATATTTTTCTCTGAAAAGTTTCAGTAAAACTTACATTTTATTCATTGAAATCCCTGGTGTTTTTATGCATGAGGCCAGTGGTTGGTCTTAAGGATACTTCACACATAGCGAGTTCGTTAGCGAGATTGCTGAAACGTCACAGGTTTTGTGACGCAACAGCGACCTCTCCAGCGATCTCGCTCAATGTGACACATAGTGGCGACCGGCACCCCGCTGCGATATCACTGATCATGCTCGAATGTCCTAGGCCATTTTTTGATCGTTGGCCAGCATGCATCGCTGTGTTTGATGCCATGACACCTCATTGGCGACTCAGAACTCAGGGACGTAGTCTTGATTTTGCTTTGTCCTTGCAACGCGCCCTCAGCTCCTATTGGTGGCCACTACTGCGCTATCATTCTCTGATTGGGCGACCTCGTCATAAAAAACAACGTAGTAGCGCTTCCGGCCTTTGTTCCTGAGCGCTGTGGATCGTATTATACGGTTTTCCTTCAGCGTCCCTGTCTGAGTCGCTACTGCGTTATTATTAGTGGATCTTACTACAGATGCCCAGATATAATGGGTGTGTTTTTATCAGTTTATTTAAATATTGTTTTTAATTTTTTTTTTTTAATTTAAATGTTTTTTTAAGGTTTTTTTTTAAAGGTTTTGAAATAAGTGGACACAGCAGCAGATATAAACTAGAAATATATCTTATTATAAAAAATGAACAATGTAAACTAAAAAATAACAAAAAAATAAAATTGGCTATTATTGGCTGCCACCCAACTGTTGGGCCGCAACATAACTCTCCAGCATCACTCCATGTTGGTGCACAGCTGCCATCATCCGCCTGTGTGATGCCAGCAGGTCCTGTAAGGTAGGGATTTCTGTTGAGGGAATGGTAAAAGTTAACCAAGCTAATTCTATTGCAACATCTAACTAAAGGTACTTTTGTTGTTTAACACTTACGGTTTTCGGGCGTCTCTGTTTCCTCTGATGAGGAGCTGACAGCCCACCCGGATCCCGTGGCACCACCGGCTAGGGAAACACACAAAACTTAAAATTACACGACAGCCCTCTATCCTTTTAACACCCAAGTATCCTTTCCAACTTGTAGTGAACTTATATTATGTGCTTCAATTACCGGAAGGCGAGCCTGCACCAATGTCACGGAGTGACGCTGGAGAGAATCGCATTATGGGCGATGATGTGGATGACCCCACATGTGGAGGCGGGGTAGCAGCTGGAGAAGGAGTTGCAGCGAATGAAGGGGTAGCAGCTGGAGGTGGTGGTGCTGATGGAGATAGTGGTGCTGCTGGAGATGGTGGTCCTAGGGATAGGAAAAAAATTCTATTGAGCGGAATACAATGCTCCTTCAACTAACTTTGTTGATTAGGCCTTTTGGGGTGGTGCTTTGGCTACTTTAAATTAAGCGTTCGCTTCTGTTATGTGTTATGCTATGGAGCATGGCGGGGAGAGTAGAGGACGTCAGAGCAGGAGGCGGGACAGGCACCCCGGGGTGGTGATAAGCAACAAAACAGAACCTCTCCAGATCCTCTCAATAACACTCACCACAATACCTTTGACCTTGAGCCCGGATGCTGGCGATGCGCTCACTACATCGGAAGCGCAGGTCCGCCAGCTTTTTCCGGATCTGGGTCGTGGAGCGCTCCGCACCAAATCTGTGGGTTAGACCTCTCCGGATCCTCCTGAGCACTGCCCGTTTGTGGTGCATGGGATGCTGATGAAATGCATCACATGCATCCACCTCCCTCACCAGATACCTCGCTTCAGCATCCCCCCATGGTACAGAACGCCTCCTGGCCGCCATATTTACACCTATGGGGACCACGCCGCATCAACGACGCCCACGAGGGCATTGTGACATCACGACATACGTTCGACGCAGTTGGGGATGCTAATGCGTCCTCGAAGGGAAGAACCTCAGCAACCAGAAGATGTAGTAAGATCCACTAATAATTGTGCACTAGCGTCTCAGACAGGGACGCTGAAGCAAGCCTCGTAGTGATAGCGCAGTAGTGGCCACCAATCGGAGCAGAGGGGCATGGAAAGGGCAACGTAGAAGCATGCCTATCGAGGTCTGAGTCGTCAGAATAGCTGCTGTGACATGGTCCCAACGACCGCCGCGGTCTTTAGACGGATCGCCTTATCGTTGCTGCGTCGTTGAGTAGATCTGCCTGTTTGACAACTTACTAGCGACCATGTAGCGACGTACCAGCGATCCTTACCAGGTCGTATTGTTGTTGAGATCGCTGGAGCGTCGCTATGTGTAACGGTACCCTTAGTCAGTGATTGACAGTCTTCCCTGTATGACAGTCCATGCAAAGTAGCTGTCAATCACTAGTAAGACCGCCCATTGGACTCCTGCATGCACCAAGGACTACAATGAATAAGATACAGGTCATACTGAATCTTTTCCAACTAACCTATATATCAATTTGCTCAGCTTCTCCTTCTCTATACCGTGCTGTCTACAGACCAGACTACAAGTACAATGTGACAGGTTCCCTTTAAGTGTGCTAATCTGCAGAGAGACCTTAAAGGGGATGATCTGCAAGTGGCCTTGAAGTCTGACTTCCTAGACCATATACTAATGATAAAACAACTTTTATACATACTTCAATGCTTAATATAATGAGTCTTTGGCAGCTCCCAATACTTAGCTGTATTACTCCTGTATTAGAGTTGTGGATTTGGCAGATTTTCACTAATTAAATCTTCTTCTAACATATATGCATTTAGCAGAATTTAGTCTTTGGCAACAATTAATCTTCTTGGCCTGTGACTACATTATCAGAATTTTTATTGCCGTCATTTTAATCAAATTTTCATTTTTCGTACATTTAGCTTAAGCCAAGTATCTCTACTCTAAAGCTGAACTAATGATGCAGTAATGAAGTATTACCCCATTGGCAAGCATTTACCGAGCAATTATTCTATAACGACCACACAGCGGAGACTTTACTGCACTCGCCATATGATTAACAATTCCTCATTAATAAATTTCTAGGAAGGATTTTTTACAGTAGTATTTGCTTTCTTTTTTCCTGAAATTATAGACAATGACCATTTTCCAATCAATGGATATATAATGGATCTTGGCCTCGATTAATCAAAGCTTTTACCCCCAAAAAAAGTGCTAAAAAAGCTTTGAAAAATTGAAAAAATTGGGTGCAACTCAGACTTCTGCCAAAAATTTGCAAATTTTGGAATTTTCTGTTTTACAGAAAAATCGCCAGTCTTGACGATTCGGTGCCACAGTCTCTATAGTAGATTAGGGCAAAATGCACCAAAGTGCCCTTGGACCAAGACAAGTCAAAGGGCTTTATGCAGTGGCGTCCCGAACATGAGGTTGCTACGTGTCCGGCATCTAACTTTCACTCATACCTGCATCCCGAGGAATACAATAACGGAACAGGCCCCTAGTGGTGACTGCAGACAGCCAAAATGTTGGATTTGGTATTATAGTTCTGTGTAAGCAAATGGAGCTCTGATATTCAGATTAAATTACTCAACACATTTTGGAACTTTCTAGATGAACAAAAAATATGTTCAAAACTGCAGAACAGAAATAACTGGCAAAATGTTCTGATAATTTTGAACCCCATCTACCTATCTTGTAAGAGGGTTTAAAAATGGTTTCACTGGGGGTGTGGCTTAAGCCTCATGTGGAGCAGGACGTGAGTCTTAGGAGCTCTTGAGGAAAATCCTCAATCGCTACAAATACAGCGACATCACAAGCCATATATTCCTCTTTTGGCAAAATTCCACCGAGCCTAACTAAAGGCTTCACACATTCTCAATTGCAAAAGGTCAACCCACACAACTTTACCTTTCAATATTTGTTTCTACATATACACTCATTTTGCACATTCACTCTTCATATACACATATACACTTATTTGAAAGGTTAACTCAAATAGCTCTACCTTTTTTTTTGTCTATACTTTGTATTTTGTACAGAATTTAAGAAGTACATTCTTCTTAAAATGAGTAATCGACCTAACTCTCAAAAAATTGCTAATAATTCCCCAAAACAACAAAGGGAGTCCAAAACAAATAATTTGCGTTCCAATGACAGTCCGTCTAAGGATCAAATCAATCTGATCAGCCCCACCAGGTCGAGATCCCCATTAAAGACTGACATAAAGTCATCTTTACCGCGCCTGAGTGACAAAAAAGTAAAAAAAACCGGTACTTTTTGCAGATACAGCAAAACCTCATCAAAACAAAATTCAAAATACCCCACTATCCATTACTCAATCACCCCCCATGCATGACAGTATGGACCTCTCCTTCTCAGCTAAAAGAAAAGAACCGGGGGATTGGGGGGAAAAATTCCCAGACTCTCAGGGTAATGAGGATGATGACCAAAGCGATTCCTCAACCTCACCCAATTCCACCCCTGCTAAACATAGGCACAAACCAAATTTAGAAACAATACCGGCCTCCTCAGGCCTTTCCTCTATACCTTTGAATGCTCCCTCTCCCAGCCCAATGTTGGAGCAAGTGGAAGCATTCATGACCAACCTAGCTACAAAAATAAATGAAAACATGAAAAAAAACTTTGAGGAACAAGCAAAGATGTTTCAAAGTTCCTTTGATCAATTAAACAAAAAATTCATGGATCAAGAGGAGAGGCTGTCAGAGGTCGAAAAAACTGCCTTAGAAGCATCATCTGAGATCTATAATCTGACCAATGAGGTCAAGAGGCTCAGAATTAAACTGGCCGATCTGGAAGATCGTAACCGCAGGAATAACTTTAAAATCCGAGGCATACCTGAGAGCATCACTCCGGATAATCTAGCAGAACATGCTCGCTCCATTTTCAAGAAAGCTATTCCTTCTTTAACAAATCTTGACCTGAATATCGACAGGATACATAGACTCCCTCGCCCTAAATCAATTCCGCAGGATGCTCCGAGGGATACCATCCTACGCATGCATTTTTATGCAACGAAGGAAAAAATCTTTCAATATCTTAAAGAAAAGAAAACATTCCCAGAACCTTTCCAAAATTTAAAAATTTACACAGACCTCTCTAAAGACACCCTTGAATCTAGGAAAGCCTTTAATGAGGTCACTTCATTTTTCAGGGAAAAAGGAATTCCCTATAGATGGGGCTTTCCACTAAAACTTCTAGTCTATCTAAATGGGAAAACAATCCCAATTTTTTCTGTGGAGGAGGGGCTTGATCTCATCTCCACATTAAAAATAAGGGACCCAATCATAAAAGTCCTCGTTGAGAATCCTCAAACGTTCCTTTTGCCTTAAGAGATTTATTATAAGTCAAAACTAATGGCTTATATCTTTAAGAGGATTTCCCTCTACTCCTAATTTGAAATACCTCCCTAGTAAAGTTCATCTAATTTTTGAGGTGAACTATCTTCTTATATTTGCTACTTGCATTTGTTTTAGCGAAACGCTTACAATTGTTATTCTAAATTGTTTTTCTTTTCCATCAAGGCGCAGTACTACCTCATTTTCCCAGTGAGACCACTCTCTTTCATAGACCTAATTCAAACTCTAACAACCCAACATGAGTATCAAGATTATGTCATACAATGTAAGGGGTCTGAATAACCCCAGAAAAAGATTTGCTCTTTGGAAAGAACTGGACAAATCCAGAGCGGATATCATATGTATCCAGGAGACAAAATTTAAATCTGAAAATCATCCCACCTTTTCCCACCAAAAATTCCCACATATCTTTAAAGCATGTAATCAGAAAAGTAAAGCAGGAGTCATTACCATCATAAAAAACAGCATCCCCTTTGCCCTAATTGAGGAAATTCCCGATCCGAATGGAAGATTTCATATCTTGATTGGTCGAATCAATGATCAACTTTGCACAATTGTAAACTTGTATGCCCCAAACAAAAATCAAACAAAATTTTTGAACAAACTGATTAACAAAACCAATAAAATCAAACAGGGTGAAGTTATCTTTCTAGGGGACTTTAATTCAGTTCCAGATTCACGCATTGATTCCTCTTCTAAACACAGAACATGCCATGGCAATATCAACAACTGGTTATCCCAAAACGAGTTGTATGACGTTTTCAGGTGTGTCAATTCCTCTTCCAGAGAATATACACATTTTTCTGAAACATATCAAACCGCTTCAAGAATCGATCTCATCGTCACCAACGTTTTCTCTTTAACAAGATTTGAGAAAATTGTCATTGGTGACAGAACTCTGTCAGACCACTCTCCAGTGATAGCGGATCTCGTTTTGGGACCCCCATTTAAAAACAAAAGTCTGTGGAAATGCAACTCCTACTTAATTAACAATCCACTACACAAATCATTTATTGAATCAAACATCAAACTCTACTTTGAGGAGAACAACACTGAGGATATAAGCCCAGCTATTAGATGGTGTGCCCACAAGGCAGTTATCAGAGGCCTCCTAATACAGATTTCGTCTAGGGAGAAGAGAGAGAAAAAAGCAGAAACTGAGAAACTACAAACCCTACTTAAAAGCAAAATTGAAACTCAAATCGGTCTCTCTTCCCCTTCCCTCTCTCTCCAAAATGAAATTGCGAAAATTAGACAAGATCTGAAATTTCAAATTTTTTCATCATATGATGAGATGATTAAGACAAATAAATACAAATTATACACTTCCCTAAATAAACCCTTAAAATTCATGTTGAACAGAATCAAAAAGAGAAGAATCCAGAATAGGATTGACAAAATTAAATCAGAAAAAGGAACCTATCTGTCCCATCCACAAGATGTGGTCAACGAATTCGCGAATTTTTATGAAAAAATTTACAATCTAAATCCACTCCCTACTCCTCAGGGAAAACAAAAAGCCATCTCCGCCTACTTAAAATCAATTAGCCTTCCAAAATTACAAGATGAAGACTTAACCCTTTTAACGTCCCCGTTCAACCTAGAGGAAGTCAAAAATTGTATCTCCCAACTGAAATCGGCAAAGTCTCCGGGTCCCGATGGGTTTGGTAACGACTATTATAAAATATTTTCCGACGTATTAACACCTCATCTTACGCAACTATTTAATACAGCATCGGATACAGGCTCATTTCTTGCTGAAATGCTAGAAGCCTCAGTGATACTAATACCGAAGCCTAGAGGTGACCTCGAGACTTTGTCGAACTATAGACCTATCTCTCTCATTAATTCAGATTTGAAAATTTACGCAAAAATTTTAGCGGATAGATTGGGCCAGATTTTACCTAAACTTATAAACAATGACCAGATTGGTTTTGTTAGAGGCAGACATACCTCTGATGGAACAAGAAGGGTCATCAATTTAATGAAATTAGCTAACTCTACCAAAATCCCCACTTTACTAGCGTCACTTGACGCAGAAAAAGCCTTTGACAGGCTCGATTGGACCTTTATGAATCAAACATTAAAAAAATTTGGCTTCAACAATAAATTACTCACAACTATTATGGCTCTTTACTCCAATCCTAAAGCCAGAGTGGTGTGCAATAACCATATTTCCCGTACCTTCCCCATATCCAATGGGACAAGGCAGGGATGCCCCCTTTCGCCACTTTTGTTCGTTCTGGCTCTGGAACCCCTTGCACAGGAAATAAGGGAGAATAAAAAAATCAAAGGTATCAATACTCAAAGTCGTCAACACAAAATCAGCTTATTTGCTGATGATATCCTTCTTTCTTTATCTGATCCAGTAGGTTCTATAAAAGAGCTACAAAAACTGTTGGAGACTTTTTCAACACTATCCAACTTTAAAATAAACAATAAAAAATCTACCCTATTACCAATCAACATAGCCAAACCTGTGATTGAAGAAATAAAAAGCTTCTCCTCCATTAACTGGGCAAAGGGAGAATTCACTTACTTGGGTATCACAATTACAAAAAACTTCAAAAAAATGGTCGTCACAAATCTTAATAACTTGCTCAAAATTATCAATCTGGATTCAAACTCATTTGGAGAAAGAGAACTTTCCTGGTGGGGTAGAATTTTCTCAATCAAAATATTCACCCTCCCAAAAATTTTATACGTCTTGGGTTCTCTTCCTCTCCCAATTTCTTTATCCCAAGTTAAAAATCTTCAACAATCAATTAAAACTTTTATCTGGAACAATAAAAAACCTAGAACTTTACAAGCAATAGGTTACACTAAAAAATCCCATGGAGGTTTGGGTATACCAAATATTCTAAATCACCATCATGCTATGCTAGTCAAGCATAGTCTTTATTGGCTTTCCCAAAAAAAAATTCCCCAGCCTGGCTAGACCTCGAAATATCATTAAATAACAATAAACCGCTTCGCGACCTCATCATTAAGACAATGTCTAATCAATTCCCTGACTCGATGGCTCATCCTACTTTCATAGCCACAACACATGCTTGGAAGAAACTATCCTACACAAAAAAAAGTTCAGACAAAACTACCAATTTTAAAAATATATCCCTGGATATCTTGCTATCACTTAAAAATCAAATTCCACACCCCTCTTGGAAAGAGTTTGGAGTCAAAAAATTGGGTGACTTATATGATGGTACAGCTTTACTGCAGTTCTCTGTTATAAAAGACAAATTTAAAATTCCCTCTTCAATGTTCGGACATTATTTAATTTTAAAGGATCAAATAGTTCCCTGGCTTCGACAAAAACCTTTAGTCTCTGAAGCTTCTTTAAACATGATTTCCAACTTGGAACACAAAATTTTTTGGAGCCATAGCTACATATATGATTATTTAAATCAGGACTCAGACTTCACCAAAAATGCATACAACAAAAAATGGGAAGAGGAACTCAAAATAAATCCATCTTGTGAAGAGTGGGAAGACGCAATTACAACCTCCTACTCATCTACTCTCTCCATGTCTCTTCAAGAAACTCAATATAAAGTTTTCTCTAGATGGTACCTCACTCCAGTCAGAATAGCCCATTTCGGTGAAAACACATCTTCTCTTTGTTGGAGAGATTGCGGTCATAGAGGGGATCTTCTCCATATGTTTTGGAATTGCCCTAAATTGTCTCCACTCTGGTCTGAAATAATAATCTAATTAACAAAATTATTGGCAGACGAATTAAGCTCACGCCTCAGCTAGCTTTACTCTCGTTGGAGTTCCCAACCATAGAAATTGACAAAATCTTTTTGATAATACACATCCTCTTAGTTACCAAAAACATGATAGCCTATAATTGGAAAAAACAATTCCCTCCATCATACTCAGATGTTATAGAGAGAATCCAAACTCATAAGGACTATGAGATAAAATTTGCTATCGCAAATAACCAAACCAAAAAATTCATAAATAAGTGGTCTCACTGGGAAAATATAATTTAACCCCACCCCCCCTCCTTTCCATCCCTTCCCTTCTTTCTCTCCCTTCCCTTCATTTTCCAAACCAGTTATTCCTAAAAAATAAAGTATTGCGCCATAACTTGCTATCTGGTTCTCATTGCGGTACTGGATATAATCCAGTTAAATTTTGACAGTACATGTCATCTGTTTACAAATATTTGTTTGTTTGTTTGTTCATCGGTTTATACATCCATCCGACATGGAACTCCTCAACTGTTTATTAAATCACTGTTTAAAATATAATATTTTGCTATAACTGAAAAGCATGTCTAATAATGCTTTTTACTTCTGTACTTATTGTTTCAGTATTAATGATTTATAAAATGTTCAATAAAAACACTGAAAAACCATAAAAATGGTTTCACTGCCCGTCTTCCAAGTATTAGTGCTAGGGATGGGGAGTGTGCCGAGTATTGCGTGGTACTTGAGTGCTCGGGTCCCTGTAAAAAGAAGCTTTTTAATTTTTTGTTTTTTTGCGCCACATGTTGCCGCTTGGTATGATGCACTATATTTTGCACTTAAAGTTTATCATGCAAATAGTTATAATCATGGACAGAAAATGAAATTTCAGCTCATCTACAAGCAGAGAAACGCTAGTCCACCCAACGATGCTCAAGTGAACGATAAAAAAAAAAGGACAAAAAAATTGAATTTTAAAAATAAAAAAATATTATTTTATTTCCATCTTAGTAATTATCACACATGAAAAGATAATTTGAGACACACCTATATGGGTTTCGAGTTCCATTTTAATACTAGATTTTACTAAGATGGAAAGCAAATTTTTTGTTTGATTTTTCAATGCAAACTTGTGAAAATCTTGGTTTTGGGGAAAATCTGAATTGAAACAGCAGCGCTCTCCTTATATGTTTGGCTGTATCTGGTACTGCAGCTTAGCCTGTTCAACGGGACAAGGTTGAGCAGTAAAAGCTACCATAGCAACATTCATATATGGCTGACTTCAGGTCCCAGCCCCAAAGCCTTCACGTATACTCAGTATTTTCAGCTTTTGTGGATCTGATATATTTACAGATGTGAAACATTATATATCGCGGCCTCGAATCGCACAGTCGTAGCTTCCAGCAACCATAAGTTCTTGTCACAGGTTAGTCCTGAGGCACGTTATTGTTGTCGCCTGTACGCCTTGGGAACAATGCATTCACGTGAAAGGAGACAAGATTTACCTTGACTGAGCAATAACCCTGATAATGGAGTGTAGACACTAGAGAGAAGACCGTACACAATAAGGAGGTGCACGGCACATATATGTGAGTCGCCCTCCAGATTAATGGGAACTCGGATCTGAGCCTATAGACTACAATGGGGAAATTCGTGACGCCACTTGTGGTACCTGGTCAGGGTGACCAGCGCTGCTATGCAGATCCACTGAAGGGTTAATATTGTGCAGCTAGATGTTAAGCCTTCCACAAGTAGGGCTAAGTCCTCCAGGGCAGATAGATGTGCAGGGGTGCAGAACAGACGGGGACCCGGCAGTTAGGAGTAATAAGGGAGACACACACATAAGTCACTTTGGTACCTTTACTGAAGATGTTTCAGGCACTCCCCGGAGCACTGTAGGGTGAAGGGTGCACATCCAGATTCCTCCACTGAGTAGGTGTGTGGCCTCCTGTTCCTTGCCTTTATGTGATAAAGTCCTGACCTGCTTGTAGCTAGGCCTAACTTGGTCTCCGTCTTGCACCTGGCTGACCTTGTGGTTGGACCCCTTCTTGAAGTACACAGTCTCTATTTGCAGTGCACTGCTGGACTCCGTCCTCCTGCATACCTCCCAACTTTTGAAGATGTGAAAGAGGGACAGAAGTTGCGGCGCGCTCAGCGCGCTGCGGCAAATTTTAGGCCACGCCCCTGACCACACCCATTTCACAACTAATCACACCCATGTCCATGCCCCGACCACACTCATTTAGCACTGGTGATCACACTGACTGGTACTGAGGGCACAGTGGCTGGCAATATGGGATCAGTGGCTGGTACTGTGGGCACACTGACTGGTACTGAGGAAAAGAAAGAGCAGAGTTTTAAAGTGCTCCTCGGGGCTCCGCCGTGTACTCCTGTGTCCACGGAAAAAGTAAGCTCCCAGCCGGGACAGCGGGGCAGAATCTCTCACAAAATCGGGACTGTCCCGCTGGATCTGGGACAGTGGGGAGGTATGAATGCTCCCCATCATACACCTTGTACACGCACGGCTCCGTACACCTCGCGCGCACACGGCTCCGCTCCGTACACCTCGCGTGCACACGGCTCCACTCCGTACACCTCACACACACACGGCTCTGCTACATCCACACTGTAAATCCCTCAAAATCGGGACTGTCCTGCTGGATCTGTGGCAGTTGGGAGGTATGAATGCTCCCCACCATACACCTTGTACACTCACGGCTCCGCACACCTCATACACACACGGTTCCCCTCTGTACACCTCGCGCCACACACGGCTCCACTCCGTACACACATGGCTTCACTCCATAAACATCGTACATACGCAGCCATGCACCGTAAACCTTGTACACATGCGGCTTTGCACCATACACCTCGTACACATGCGGTTCCTCGCCGTACACTTCGTACACATGCGGTTCCGCACCATACAGATGCGACTCCACTTCTCTACACCCCATACACACTCTTCTCTGCTCCGTACACACATGGCTCTGCTCCGCTCTGTACACACACGGCTCAAGCACGGAGCCCTGTGTGTACGGAGATGAGCGGCTCAGCTCCGTACACTTCGTACACACAAGGCTCCGTTTTGTACGCCCCGTACATACACAGCACTGCTACAGCCACCTCGTATACACACGGCTCCTCTCCATACACCTCGTACACACACGGCTCCGCTCTGTACACCTCGTACACACACGGCTCCGCTCCCTACACCTCGTACACACACGGCTCCGCTCCCTACACCTCGTACACACACGGCTCCGCTCCCTACACCTCGTACACACACGGCTCCGCTCCGTACACCTCGTACACACACGGCTCCGCTCCGTACACCTCGTACACACACGGCTCCGCTCCGTACACCTCGTACACACACGGCTCCGCTCCGTACACCTCGTACACACACGGCTCCGCTCCGTACACCTCGTACACACACGGCTCCGCTCCCTACACCTCGTACACACACGGCTCTGCTCTGTACACCTCGTACACACACGGCTACGCTCCATACACTTTTCACACACTGCTCTGCTACATCCACACCATAAATCCCTCCTGACCCCTCACATAAACTTACCCTCATCCAGCACCATGACAACGACAGCACAGCTCAGCACAAGAGACCTGCACGAGGAGCCTGACCATGTGACATCCAACTCCTCCCCTCCTGTGACCTCATCACAGGTCCTGCTCCCACAGACTCAGCAGGACATTGCTCTGCTGTGATAAGCTAAAGTGGAGCGCTGGCAGGGCAGCTATAGGGTGCATGGGGGGCGTGGCGGCTCATCTGACTGCCCGGGACAGCGGGAGGGGGGGTCAGAATCGGGACTGTCCCGGTCAATCCGGGACGGTTGGGAGGTATGCTCCTGGTCCGGTTACGTATCAGCTCTGTGGTACTCCTGGGACTTGTAGTCCTCCAGGAACTCCGGTGTTCTCCTAATGGATCGTGGAGATCCCTATAGGCTCGGACCCCGGTGTCCGGTCAATACTTGCTGAGGTAAGCTGTAAAGGCTTTTCTACCCCTGTTACTGCTCTTTCCACTCGCCTTTGGCCTACCCGGGCCCTCACACGATCACACACTGGCAGTTGGTGGGCTGTCTCTTCACTGCTCTCTAAGCGTCGGCACGCTTTCTCACTGAGCTGCACTCCTAGATTCAGCTCTGACTAGGCTGGAGTGGTTTCTATTCCACTCTTTACTAGACTCCACTCTCTGAACTGAATAGCTCTGCAGCCTCTCTAATCTCAGCTCTGCACTTCACCTTACTGCAGACTGACTGAGTTCTCTGAGGGGTCTGGCTGACTGACTTGGTGTTTCCTGTGTTCCCTCTCTTTTATATGTCTAAAACAGCTCCCTCTGGTGGTCTTTGGGATAAGTGAACGTGTGTGAATGTGTATAATGACCTCTAGTGGTATATTCTTTCAGTGCACCCTTCTGGGAGATATGATTCAGTCGCAGCTGGGCTCCACATATGCTCTCAGCGCATCGTGTGATGGATAATTGCTTCTAACTTTGGAAATATTTGGCAGTAGTATGTATGTGTGAGTCAGAACCAGAGGTGTCACTCGAATGTCCTGGGCTCCCATACACAATGTGTAATAGGGCCCCCATCTTACCATGTAGCATTAATAACATTGCCATCTTCTTATATGCTAGAGGGACTATTAGGTCGCCTTACGTAGGACCATAATAAACGATGGCCTCTATTTCCAGGGGAATGGAGCAAAAAAACAAACAAAAAAAAACGAGCCATTAACTTTGTATATACACTCCTCAACATTGACATTATAACACCAAGAGGAAAAGTCGTGGACTTATGAAAATCAACGATAGAGAGACATGTTAATGATGTGTAAACGCAAAGAAGCCTTCACGGCTGAACGACACACCGCTCCAACTCTCGGTATTATGATGGGGAGGCGGCATAGTGACTCTTCTAGTCTATATTCCAGGTACAATAACAGCTCGGCGTTACATTGATTTGGACATGGAATAATTTTTCCAAAGTGTCCTAGGAGTCGTTTTTGAACATGGCAACTCTAGCATGTTGCTGTTGCTACTGAGAGCAGCCTGTGTAAACTAAACGTGCCACCATGACCTACAGCGTTTCCAGACCTGTCTCCCATCGCACCCATCTAGGACGTCATTGGTCAGCAATTGCAAAAGGAGCTGCCAGCAGCGGATCTTGATGACTTGTCCAAGTGTGTTCAGTTTGGCAGAACATTCCTCAGACAACCATTAATATTGTCATGGATAGCAGCCAAGGTGTATAAGTGCGGGGCTTTCTGTGTGTGGAGCTAATACTCAACAATTATTAAATCGAAATGTTTTTGAAATGTTGTGTCCATTGTGTTAAATTAAATATTTTCATTTTTATTGTTGGCATATAATTAGTATGTCTATCCATCCTGTGATTTTCAGAATTACATTTTTCTGTATATTTAATCTGTGAGACCAGCATTTATTGGCAAAACGGGAACTTTTATCCCCATCAGAATGGGGCGGTAGTGCACGTCCATTCATTCCCTATGAGCTCAGTGCTCGGCTTTTTCCGGCAGCCCTATAGAGAATGAACGCCACTTTATTTTATAATGGGGCTAAAAGGGTCCTGTTTGGGGTTAAAATTCCACGTTCTTCTATGTGGGTTTAGGTTGTCGGACCACCACGATCAATAGAATCACCTGTGGATAGGTGATAAATGTGCTATCTGGTGAAAACAAATTAAGTAGGTTAGTACTACTGGTGCCGGGAACAGGTTCTTTGTTTTTCCATCTTGTGAACCATTTATTCATTTCAGATAATTAAAAATGAAACAGTCTGTTCAATAAATAATGTGTTTGCTCTGTCAGATATTACATGGTTGCTTGAAGAAATATGGCACACGGTCTTCTGCGTAGTAAGGATACAGTCTTGGCCTGAGATGACCGTCTTGATAAAACACTATGAATAATGTATAAGTGCACATACAAGAACAGGCAGCATGTCTCCTCCATCTAGGCCTTTGTTTCCACTAAACCTTTTAGTGTCCTGGGACTTAAGGTACTGCCACACTAAACAATCCCGCTAGCGATCACGATAACGACGCATACTAATGCGATCGCTAGCGGGATTGTTTCTATATCGCTAAATGCTGCCACATTTAGCGATATAGTTAACGACGCTATCGCCGTTAGCGATCTTCTTAACGACTACCTTTAAGGGTATGCCACACTAAACAATATCGCTAACGGGATCGCTAAAAAACGTCACTATTTAGCGATCCCGTTAGCGATATTGTTCAGTGCGGCAGCTTCCAGCGACGAGCTTCCTGCTGTGATCTCGCTCGTCGCTGGAATCGTTCCGGACCCTATTTTCTCGTCGGCGCTCCCGCTGGGTAAGTATTTAATCGCTGTGTGGCACCTTTTCTTAGCGATTTAGCGGTACTTTTGTACCGCTAAAGTCGTTAAGAAGATCGCTAACGGCGATAGCGTCGTTAACTATATCGCTAAATGTGGCCGCATTTAGCGATATAGAAACAATCCCGCTAGCGATCGCATTAGTATGCGACGCTAACGAGATCGCTAGCGGATTGTTTAGTGTGGCAGTACCTTTAAGAAAATCCCCAAAAGATAGCAGCAAAAGGGGTCTTGTTTACAATGGTGAGGAGCTAGGTAGAGGGGTTCATTTTCCAGGGTTTATCTCATGTTACACAAAGCAATTTTCTAAATAGTCTCCATTAAATTTGGGTAGTGTCTATTGTTCCAAAGCAACTAAAGGAAATGTGTCAGGATCTGTAAAGTGGTCACAAAGGTGAAGCCAGGAGCGGACATGCCATTGATGAAACGTTTGAAGCCGCCCAAAATGTAAGAGGGCGCAAAGTAGGTGGAATTGTGCATTAGGATGAGCTATTGGGCGGAAAAGGGCCCATAGACTGTTCTTGCACCACAGGGGCCCTCTTATGTCTGTGTCCGCCCGAGCTAGGTTACAATACCAGTCACTAGATACTTTATACAGTATGTTTGCCCATCTATTTGTCCCTCCATCCATTCATGTCCTTGCAAACATATTTTCATTTTTTGTTTCTAAACTCTGGGTCTTTTGAGGAGGGGACATGTTTATTTCCAGTTCATTTTTTTAGTCCATTGTCACTTAGATTCATTAGTTCCTGAACCCATTAAAATGCTTTTTGTGGTGATGAATTGTGTGCCATGAGGTGCAGCTGGAAACTGAGCATTCTAATGCCAGGCATTGATCAAAGTGGCACGGGTGAGCAGGACTATTTGCAAACTGCTCTTTTTCGTTCTATAAAGCTTTTCCTTCCATAACTTGCACATGGCTATAAAAAAAAGGAAGAAAATGACATTGAGCAGAAGGAATAACACCAAGATCTTTCTACAATACACTTTGGGAACATGAATGACGGCAACAGTTTTAAGTAATTCTAGTTACCGTATTTTAATTTTAGTAAAACAATGCTAATTCTATAACGTTAAATGATATTCTCAAGTTGTCTCCTGAGTTGCTCACCGCTCTTCAGTCTCCTAACTTCCTTGTTGCTTGAGAGGAGGTCACTCCTCCTTGAATGACAGTTCTGATCTTGCTGCTACACATTAATGGTTTGGCAATGTTTGTTCTGAGACTATACTGCTATCACCAAATATGCATATTGAGATAACAGGACCTCTGTAAAGGTACTGCCACACTAAACAATCCCGCTAGCGATCACGATAACGACGCATACTAATGCGATCGCTAGCGGGATTGTTTCTATATCGCTAAGTGCGGCCACATTTAGCGATATAGTTAACGACGCTATCGCCGTTAGCGATCTTCTTAACGACTTTAGCGGTACAAAAGTACCGCTAAATCGCTAAGAAAAGGTGCCACACTAGCGATATATACTTACCCAGCGGGAGCGCCGACGAGAAAATAGGGTCCGGAACGATTCCAGCGACGAGCGAGATCACAGCAGGAAGCTCGTCGCTGGCAGCTGCCGCACTGAACAACATCGCTAAATAGTGACTTTTTTTAGCGATCCCGTTAGCGATATTGTTCAGTGTGGCATACCCTTAACAGCACACAGCTATGGAAAGTGAGAGCAAGCAGCCAATGTTGGGTGTCCAGGGATTGTGATTATTCATCACTGATAAGATAAGAGCTGAGAGGGAGTTAAGCAGCTACTGCTGTATAGAAATCAATGGGCTTGATAGAGCTGACTGGGATGTTAGGAGTTGACTCTTTTCCTGGAATATAACTAGTGTACACATTCATCCAAGATCTGGTGGACAATCACTATGATAACATGCTGTTCACAATGTGTCATAGAAAACATTTCAATACATAACACAGCTCCAGTGAGGGGGCATTCACCCCCCTCCTCTCTCACACAGAATGGCAGTAGGAGAAATAATTTACAATCTACAACCCTCCCTGAAGTAGAATTGCACAGTTGACATTTGAGAACTGAGAAAATTACGTATAGTTGAGAAGTGACTTAAACTACTTAAGACTCCCTACAGAATACAGGTAATTACAAGAAATATCTTTTATGAGGTCCAGATCACATAGGGACATTTGTTTGCTCACAGATGGAGATGTCTCTTTTGTCCCCAGGAAGCACATCCGGATTTGTGACAGTTGCAGCCAGTCGGTTCGGTGCTGATGGGAGTGTTATATGGGGTTTGTATATATTCGATATTGATGGGACATGCATTTTAAACTTTGGGACCAATAGGGAAATAATATGCATATTTTTCTATAACTGTGACACATGCCAATCAGCCCCAAATCAGTAGTGGCCAGATCACTGACAACATCCGTGCCATATGACGGCGATATCGAACTCCTGTGATCATCAGGAGTGAAGATATTTTGAATGTTGGGAGTATCATAATCTTCTGAAACTGAAGCCATATCCCATGACCAGCCCTGTCATGAGTCATCCAGGGGAGGTAGAGAGGTGTAGCTTTAGTGCTGATAAAAGGTCAAGGTGAATTATGATCTCTGTTCCATACATCTCAGTGTATGCATGATTCCAGCTCACTGGACATTTCCAAAGTGCTCTCCTTCGCTAAGTTGAGCCATCTCTGTGATAGTAACTTCTTTTGTTTATCCTTTTATTTTATGTAATTATATATGCTGTATTGTTTTGTCCGCTTTGTAAAATCTTTTGTATATTTTTTATAAACACTGCCTATCGTTCTGGATTAAATATAAAACTTAATAGTTCTGTTCCTGTTGTTCTGTATACCACATTCCTGAAATTCATGCGCTACCAGAAATCAGGGGTCCAGTTGGCCTCTATAAAGAACTGGTGGTGTCAACGAGTAGTTCTTGGGTTATCGTGGCGTTAGCAGTGACCATACTGGGGTATATATACTGTATATTCCATACGTTGGAATCGGAGGTGTATGTACCATATGCTCACTGTTTGTTCTTCAATAACCGGCCTTTTAGTGGTTACATCTGCAGGCTCATCAGTTAATTGTCAGCTAATTGCTCAATTGTCCTGATGATAGGGCGTAGCAGAGGGCTGTTTGTGACAAAAAGGTAACAGTGGCGTGGTTCAGCGTCACTCCCCTGTGATCTTTAGCAATTGGTGGCAGCGGTGGGATCTCTGTGATCCCTCAGGTGTCGTCCTTGACACAATGAAAAGTAAAATGTCTCACAGCAAGAGTATGAAAAGACATTAAGCCAACGTTTCAGCCAAATACGGGCTGAAACGTTGGCTTAATTTGAATGCCTGTGATTCAAGTTTATACATAAACTTTCATTTGCTTGGAAATTGGAATGCCGAAGTTTATATATATTTCATGACAGTAATGGAGTGGCAGTGCTCATTCTGCTTCATTAATTTAAGGAAACAATGAGGTAAAATTGGGACTTCCAATATAGTGATCAGTGGGTGACCCCAATGATCAGACAGTAATTGCTCATAGTATGGAGCGCACATAAAATTTATTTCAATAAAAAAATAATGTCACCATACATCTCTCAGTGGTGTCTGACATTGCGGTTCTTGGAGGACAAATGGTGGCCATGAGTATTCTGACTCCATAACTAGGCTACAAGTGTGGGGCTCTTTAGATAGTGTTTCAATATATGTCTGTATTGAGCCAGTACTCACACCAGTAACTTCATCAGATAGTGTCAACTCAACTGCAGAGGCATGTATGGAGATTCCAGAAGAAGCCTATTCTCAGGCTGAATACCTGTATTTTGCACAACAGTAACAACATTAGCTGCAGAATATGAAAAGATAAATCTGAACCAGGGATGTACAGAGATGGACCTTGAACGATGGCTACAGGGAGAGAGACGGGGCAAACTTCAAAAGGCAAACCTGATTGCATAGCAATGCAATAATAATACAATACTGTATGATCAAGTCCTGGGCAATTTTGCATGTCACCTTTGGAGCTATTTGGTCAGTATTTACATCAGTATTATTGACTTTTTATAAAATGACATTTAATATGAGTAGTAAGGCATATTCAGTAAAATAGCAAATAAATCTGATTGACACCCCCTTCTCCCCACCCCGACTTAATAATGCATTTTGATACCATGGCACAGATGATTGGTGATAACAGTCATTGCACCAATGTGTGATTGAAGCAGGTACCAGAGAAACATTAAACTAACTGGCAAATGGCACACAATGCTGGCATCAGAAGGCGCCCGTGACATGTGTGTGTACAGTATATACAGTGCTGCGTTCAGACTGTTCTGAAAACTCGTTAATGTTCCTGTTCTGATATTTTGTCTGAGAGTAAAACATTAGCGAGAAATAGGATTCCAGCAGTGCTCAGGGGATCAGGCAGCTGACAGTGCAAATTATCTGAATTTGATATTAATTGACGTCAGAGCGGAGAGAGAGAGCCCCGGGCAGATTGCACGCTGGCTTCTGCATGCATCCTTTTCATAATGACTAATCAGTCATCGGGAGGGCAAGTTGTGCCGCGGTGGAAATTAAAAACAAAACGCTATAATGAATCTTTCATTACAAAAATGTGGTTTTGTTATCTATTTAATTTTGGAGGCTTGTGCGGATGTTGATCATGTCATTTATGGTAATGTGAAAGCAATGGATTGAAGATATTGGATTAAAGAGGGTGGGTGATATATGGACTTAGTAAAGCCGGTAATACTATAAAATACTATAGTATAAACTGAACCCTGGCATAGACGCACTACTTCAGGGAATCACTTAAAGATCCTTGGTCCCATTGCTAAATATGTGACAAGAATCCCAAAATATCATGTGTCATTTATAATACTGGTTTTTTATGTCGCCCCCATACATACTAGTTAAAAGCTGATTTCGGCGGGTTCTTCAGACCATCTATTGTGTAAAGAGCCCGATCAATTTCTTTTGTTCTACAGAAGATAAATTGCTGGCAGTGGAGTCTAGAGTTAGCTGTCTCATACACAATACAGGAGAGCTCGGCTGAGTGATCCAGTGTATGCGGGAGTGAGGAGACATGGCTGTTGGGGGACCATGGGGCACCACACTCAAGCTCCATCTGCTGCCTATGCACCTCCTATTTCTACATCCCTGTCCCAGTTCTGCCTACGTAACCACATACCGACCCAATTTTGCCAGACCAATGCAAGGAACCTGATTTCCAAAAAGTAGGATTCTGTAATCATGGCTTTAATCTGCCAAATCTGGCTTTCCTGTTGGATATCCTACGTTAAACATGTAATCATATACCGTACACTTCAAGAAAGAAAAGTGGAATTATAGAAGTCGCTGGATGGCTATACACGTTAAAGGGGCTTTCCACTATTAGGACAACTACTTCTTGAACTAAATCTTTGGCCCCGATAAAATAAAAAAGCTTTTACTCACCTCCTGTGCCGGTGCCGTTCGAGCTGTGTCGGCACTCGTGGTTCCCGGGCACTCATGTAGTTGTGTCACATGCTGCCCGGCGCCCAATCAGTGCTGGCGTCACTGTCCCTGCCGTTGGATGAATTGAACATGAAGAGGAGTCCAGGACTTCATCTGACCTGACTTCCTCTTCATATTCAGTTCATATGAAGGCAGGGACAGTGACGCCAGCGCTGATCGGGCGCCGGGCAGCATGTGACATAACTACATGAGTGCCCCGGGACTGCAAATGCCGACATCACTGGAACGGCGCCCACATGGGATGTGAGTATAAGCTCTTTTATTTTATCAGGGCCAAACAGTTACATCAAGAAGGGGTTGTCCTAGTTGTGGACAACCTTTTTAATTTTAAGCAAATGAGGAAAAAATGGAAGCATTTTCAAAACATCTCGATTTCTTTAATATTGAGTATGAGCACCAGCTGCAGAAATCCTCGCACTTACCTTGGCTGCTATCAGTGAGGAATATCCTGCACTGAATGCACTTAGACAAATCATCAAAATCTTCTGCTGGCAGCTCCTCTGCAATTGACGAACAATGATGTCCCAGATGTGCTTGATGGGAGACAAATCTGGAGTCACTGAAGGACATGACAGCGTTTTTAGATCATGCATTCTGCTCACAGTAGCCCAAGTAATATGTGACCTGCATTGTGGTTTTGGAAAATGACTCTTGTAGTCTTTTGGAGAAATGGCTGGACCACTGATTCCACCAACATATCAATGTACTGCTGAGCTATTAGTGTACCTGGATTGGGATCCCATACCATAATCCCAGGAGTAGGACTAGTGTGATGTTCCCTATAATGTACGGTAGCATAATGTTTGATAGCTGATAGTGAAAAGAAGTTGAGAAGTTTTGAAAATTATGTTTTTTTTTTTATCATTTGCATATTATTAACATTTCTATCCATCCTGTTTTTTCATAATTCCTTCCTTTTTCTTCTTGATGTTGGAATTTCAATGTTAAGGAGTGTACATGAGGATTAGAAACAGGACATAAAGGGAGAGAAGAACTGTGAGGGGGCTAATAATATGTTCAAGGCCATATGCCGTGACAAAACAGCACTGTAGTCATTATGATGTACCAGCCAGTATGACACCCACGGCTGCACCAAACTTGGATTGGGGGTCTGCTATTTGCCATTATCCAACATGGTTTTTATTTTACTATGTTCAGATGTACTTAAAGGGACTTCCAGCTATCACCGTTTTGGCTGCCAGAAAAAAAAAATTAGTTTATGATTTTTACTAGCTTGGCCCGTGCAAAATTTTTGCACATTGGTCGTCGGTGGACAGTCAATTTCAGTAAAAAGTAAGCTGGTCAAATGTAAATGTATTTCATGAGATGATGAACACAGACAGGTATTTATATATGTAGATTGGTAAGACAATAAATTGGTTTGATAAGTAGAGGCCAAAAAATGTCTTCCGGTTCAGGTGCCACCTGCAGGTCATTGTTTCTTTCTGCAGGTTTATGAAAATGAATGTTTAAACTGTATTTAGTGATAAAATCGTGAATGTGTGGTTTGTTTGGCTCTTTTCTTGCTGAAGGGGGCAAGTTTACCTTTCAAAGGGTGTATCATTTGTGTGTGTGGGGTGAAGTAATCAGCGAAAAAGCAGTGCATGTTTACAAATGTGTTTGCATATGTGACTCACCATTTGTGTGTGTGGGTCGAAGTAATCACCAAAAAAGAAGTGCATATATACAAATGTGTTTGCATAAGTGACTCACCTGCAGTGAAGTGTGCAATCCTCCAATGTGCCTGAAATAGGCTGGGCAAACACTTGAGCAAGCTGGAAAGACCCCAAGGCAAATGTTTGGATTTGTTTGTGATGTCTGTAAGCAGCTTTGTGGTAGTGTGCTGCCACCTGCAGGTCATTTTTCCTTACTGCAGGTTTATGAAAATTAATGTTTAAACTGTATTTTGTGATCAAATCGTGGATGTGTGGTTTGTTTGGCTATTTTCTTGCTGAAGGGGGCAAGTTTACCTTTCAGACAGTGTATCATATGTGTGTGTGGGTGCAGTGTGAACGGAGATACAAAGTAATCACCAAAAAACAGTATTTAGAAATAATAGAATAGATTGCTTTGGGAGTATTTGGAATCAGAGCATTTAGTAATGCTTGCCCAGCATTTTTGGTGATATTAACTTTGGTGATTAGTAAGACAAGATAGTATGGTTCCAAAATGGGAAGAAGAAAGTATGGAGAAGGCTTGCAACGGCTTGTGATCCAAAGCACATCATACACTTTGTAAAACATGGTGGAGGCAGTGTGATATCATGGCCATGCATGGCTTCCAATCACAGTGGTGCTAGTGTTTATTGATGATGTGACTGAAGACAGAAACAGCCAGGTGAATTCTGAAGTGTACAGGGCGACACTTTCCGCTCAGATTCAAACAAATGCTGTGCGGTTGCTTGGACTCAATGATCCAAAACATACTGAGAAAGCAACCCAGGAGGTTAAGGCAAAGAAGTGGAATATTCTGCAATCATCAAGCTAATCGCCAGAGCTCAACCCCATCGAACAGCATTTCTGATGCTTAAGATAAAACGTATGGCAGAAACACCCACAACCAAGCAGCAACTGAAGTCAGCTGCAGTAAAAGCCGGCGAAGCATCACACAATAGGAAACTCGGCGTTTGGTGACGTCAATGGCTTCCGGACTTCAGACAGTCAATGATTGCAAAGGATTCTCTACAAAGTATTAAAAATTAAAAGTTTATTAATGGTAAAGTTAATTTGTCCAATTATTTTTAAGCCCCTGAAATCAGGAGACTTTGTAGGAAAATGGCTGCACTTCCTAAATGTTTTACAGGATATTTTTGTTCAACCTCTTTAATTAATTAAACCTGAAAGTCTACACTACAATTGCATCTCAGTTGTTTCTTTTTAAATAAAAATAGTGGCACGTGGAGCCCAAATCGGGAAGATTCAGTCACTGTCCAAATATTTGTGGACCCAACGGCAACTGTAGATTGCATAGAAGTTCTCATAATGTTCAATATTACACTTCTAATGAAGTATGAGATTTACTAATAGTTTTCAGAGTGGGATAATTTTTGGAAGGTGCGGAAAAAAGTCTTTAGGTTAAGTTTCCATAAGTTTTTGACGTTGTGTATTTTCGCAGCACAAAAAAAATATAAGGTCTTACAATTCCATCAAAGTAGATGGGATTTATAGAAATCTCATTCCCATTGTTTTCTTTTTTTTTGTTTACTCAGCGTAAACTGACTTGCGGTGCGTTTTTTAAATCCACAACCAGTAAGTCAAGCTCTTTTGTGGGAACGCTGAATTTTATGTGCTGATTTTCCCACTGAATTGCATTAGATATGGAAAATCTGCAAGTAAAAAACACAAATATGTTGTTAGTGTGTTTTGACTTCACACATCTGGATTCTAGACATTTAGCTGCCAAAACACATGTAGAAAAACCAGGATGTTTTCTCATTTCACAATGGATTGTACACTGTAATTTGCAAATTGCTTGAAGCTTAATTACTCTCAACTCTGAATTTTTGGATCTTTATCCATTTGTCATGCACCGTGTGTATTATTTTAACTATTTAAAGCTTTCATCTCGCTGTCCCCACCTATTTTATGCATTTTCTGCTTTATCTGGGCACCATCTTTTACTACTAGTCGTCTAATAACCACCCTTATAAAGTACAAAACCACTACGATGTCTATCTTGTGTAGACAGTGTGATCGCAATTCCAGAAATCATTAACATCTGCTGTAAAGAAGACAATTAAAACATGTGGATTTGGGTGGGGAGGATTCACAGTGGAATATTTCCGAGGCATTTGCGGCCAAAAGTAGAGATGAGCTCTGTGTATTCATTTTGAGTCTGACTTGTTTCCCACTAAATAGGTACGATATATTTCAAGAAAAAAAATGTTTGGACTTTCTTTATTATTTGCCTTTTACTTTACAAGAGTTAAAGTCAGTGACCCCATGTAGTCAAAGAATACCACATTACAGTGCCCAAACAATACACCTATAAATTACCCACATAACACTGCTTTATAGTGTATAAATAATATCGCCATACAAAGTCCAAATCATACCATCATATGCAGCCCAAGTAATATTGTTATACAGAGCCCAAACACTACTGTAATTATAGAAAAAAATGCAGCCGGACAGTGCACAAATAGTATCCCCATACACTCTCCAAATAGTTATCCAATGTTTAAACAAAACTGACATCCAATAACACATACTTGACTTTTCATGCTCATTTCCATTAAAGGTTTGTGTACTACTCCTTGTCAACCAGTATGTTTTCCCCCATAAAATAACAACACTTCTAGTTCTAGAGCACCTCTCTAATGGTGTCTGCACTGGCTCTCCCAGAGCTCACATGACATTATGTCACACGAGCCCTGAGCCCAGTCAGCCGTGGCTTCACTCTCCCCACCTTCAGACGAATCAGTTATTAAGAGGAAGTTAGAGCTGCGGCTGTCTGCTCAGTTCTTCTTGATGTCTGATACACCGAAGGTAGAGGGAGTGAAGCCATGGCTGATTGGGCGCAGGGCTCCCGTAGCAATGTCACTTGAGTCCCAGGAGAGCCAGTGCTGACAGCGCTGGAACTGCATCAGAGGTGAGTATAAGTGTTGTTATTATATGGCCGCATGCAGGCTGATTGAAATAGGGTTGTTTGAGTAGTGGACAAACTCTTTGATTTGCTCTTTCTTATACATACTAGTTCACAGCTGGCACTTTTTAGATACTACTCCTCTCTTTTCTGAAATCACTTTTCACCCCGTTTCTTCCTCCTGGTCTGTTCACCTCAGATGAGGTAATAAGGAAAGTAATTTTCAAGCTCAAAAAGTAGAAGTAAACTCTTTGCTGGTGACAGGTTCTTCAGAAACTCCATTATATGCCTCCAAAGAAGACTACACTTAGGTCCTGATTCATCAAGACTGGCATTTCATACGTGAGGGGCGTCCAGGAATAAGATGTGCCAAATTCACTAGGAGGCCTAATAACTTAATCTTATCAATGGCATTTGCCTCCGTGCACCTCGACGGAAATTTAACTCCAGTCATCGCCACTGATGAATTTATAGGGCGAGCATTGCCCTGCCTTATCCCTGCTTCTTCCCAGCTTAGCCAACCTTGTCAGAACTGACAGAAAACTGCATAAAAATGCATTCTGACAAAAATTTGCAACTTTTCAAAGTTTGTTGCCTTGGAATTCTGATGTAAATACTTTAATGAATCAAAGCTTTAGTTCCCAATTCATCAAGACCGGCATTTAGAACTCCAATTTTGATGAAGAGAGTGCAAGAGTAAGATGCGCCAAATCAATAAGCAGCGTGCGCATCTTTCAGCTGTTGCGCACCACATCAAGAAATGTACTCCAGTCTTCGACTCAAGCGCAATTTTGTTGTTATTTAAGCCACTTTTGTGATGTAAATTTTTATGAAATTCTCTGGTATGCTTCACCACGGCCTCTCCGCCCAAAGTTGGCTGTAAGTGGTGTAAAAACACCTAAACCGAAACCCTTTACTATTTCGGCCAATTTTTTTGGGTGAATTGGCCCCTTAGTAGAGTAGATCGCCATGAATGTACTCTTGTACAATATTGAAAGTTACTACTTTACAATAACAGTTCATAATTATATGATGATTACTTTTGTTATGTGAACTTTCCATTTCAAGGTCAAAGTATTATTATTACTAGTATTTTAGATCAAAGCCAACTACCCTTTTCATGTCCTTATGTAGAATTTCTGCTTCTTAATTCGGTAATGTTTAGGCTGGCTAATTGCTCTGTGAATTGATCACAGCCATGGCATCTTGCCTGGTGGTAATTTTCTGCTGCCTCGGTTCTCCTTTGGGTATATTTTATTCCCCAGCTTTGCCATTTGATGTAAATCATTTATTACCCTCAGAACACGTTCCCTCTGCTAGTCCTCGATGGTTTACTTTCCCATTTAATTATCTTGTCCTGAAGAATTAATGTTAAACCATTGCGTTTAGCGCTTGCCATGGATCATAAACACTTTATATCATTTTTGGTAATGGACTCTCCCATATGCCTACTTATATCTAATGAGAATGGCTGAATTTGCTTTTTTCTGCTAAACAAAACCAAGTTATGACATACAGATGTGCTCTTGACTTGATATATTCCAAGATGAATTGCAGAAGATGACCAACCGGCTTTGAAAAGAAAACAGAAAGTGATTTTGTGATACTCTATTGAGAAATAGTCGGCAATTCATCATTTGCTTTTATTTGTAAGTCCATTCTATTGTATTGTTTTCTTGTATTCAGTTACTTTTATTGCACCAAATGATTTTTATCTAAGTCAAAAAAGGGCAATTTTTTTCGTGACATTAACCAATTTTCCAGCTTATTGGGCAAAATGTCACAAAATTAGAACTTTTGCTTTGTGTGCATAAAATCACTCCATGGGGTTACTGGAGTGCAGTTGCACCCAATTTAATGACTTAAAAAAAAATCAGCAGAAAACATCTGAAATCCCTAACCTCTGTCGACAAAGCTGAAAAAACAAACAGATGAGAACATAGAAAATTTAATTTTTTAACCTTAACCAAATTTTTTAAATAATACATTTAACACAAAAACCTGATTTGAACAATAGCTCATTTTCTGATGGTATCTTTCCTTTAAATTTATACCATTATGCAGGGAGAATGGAGTACATAGAATTCCAACAAAGAATAATACAAAAAAATAATACATTTTATTAGAATATCACATACAATTTATATCAGGCAAAAAGTGAACAAAAACATTGAGGAAGATGTGGAGGAGACATGAAGGTAAACAAAGGAGGGAGTGGAAGTCAAAGTCTGACAGAAGGGAAGCAGGAGGGAGTCAAAAGCAGAGAAAAGCAGGTAGAAAGTGGTAAACAAAATATGCAGCTCTGGCAAAAATTAAGAGACCACCACATCAAAGCCCTGTCATGGCCAGCCCAATCTCCAGACCTGAACCCCACTGAAAACCTCTGGAATGTAATAAAGAGATGATGAATAATCACAAGCCATCAAACAAAGAAGAACTGCTTAAATTTTTGCGCCAGAGGCAGTGTGAAAGACTGGTGGCAAGCATGCCAAGACGCATGAAAGCTGTTTTTAAAAGTCATGGTTATTCCACAAAATATTGATTTCAGAACTCTTTCTGAGTTAAAAAATTAGAATTGTTGTTTCTAAATGATTATGAACTTGTTTTCTTTGCATTATTTGAGGTCTGAAAGCACTTTTTTTTAATTTTGACCATTTTTCTTTGTCAGAAATAAAATACAAAATTTATTGCTTGGAAATTCGGTGACATGTTATCTGAAGTTTATAAACTAAAAGAACAATTTACATTTTACTCAAAAATATACCTATAAAGAGAAAAATCTGAAAAATTGAACATTTGAAAGTTGTCTCTTAATTTTTGCCAGAGTTGTCTGTCCGGTATGTCCTGCGGCCCTTGACGCGTGTTTCGCGTTCCTGCATTTTCAAACACCCACACACACCCCTTTGGAAAAGCAGGAACACGAAACGCACGTCAGGGGCCGCAGGGAGGGCAGAGGGAGTCGTGACTAATCATTTGTAAGCAGGATTTATTTACTATGGCAGCACATGTTTCTGGTATTTAGGACATATACACGGCTCAAAAAAATAAAGTGAAAACTTAAACAACAGAATATAACTCCAAGTAAATCAAACTTCTGTGAAATCAAACTGTCCACTTAAGGCCCCATCACACATAGCGACTCACCAGCGATCCCGACAACGATATGAACTTGTCAGGATCGCTGATGTGTCGCTACATGATCGCTGGTGAGCTGCCAAACAGGCAGATCTCCGCAGCGATCAGGACAGCGACTATGCGGGTAACAAGCGATGCACGTCGCTTAGTTACGTAACTGAAGTGTACGTTAGATACCAGCGCGCTGGTGCAGGGAGCTGGTAACCAAGGTAAGCAGCGGGTTTCTAAGTGCCGCGCTGCGCTTAGAAACCCGCTGTTTACCTTGGTTATCTTCTCCCCAGCACCAGGGGGCTGGTATCTAATGTACACATCTGGTTTCTAGGCGCCGCGTGGCGCCTAGAAACCCGATGTTTACCTTGGTTACCAGCTCCAGCTCGCTGATCGCTGGTCTCCCGCCTGTCACACACAGCGAGGCGTGCTGGCCAGCGGAAGACCAACGATCAAAAAAATGTCCAGAACATTCGAGCATGATCAGCGATACCGGCTGGGGGGCCGGTCGCTGATAACTGTCACACACAATGATATCGCTGAGGAGATCGCTGTTGCGTCACAAAACTTGTGACTCACCAGCGATCTCGCTATGTGAGACGGGGGCTTTAGGAAGCACCACTGATTGACAATCAATTTCACATGCTGTTGTGCAAATGGAATAGACAACAGATGGAAATTATTGGCAATTATCAAGACACACTCAATAAAGGAGTGGTTCTGCAGGTGGGACCACATCTCAGTACCAATGCTTTCTGGCTGATGTTTTGGTCACTTTCGAATGTTGGTTGTGCTTTCACACTCGTGGTAGCATGAGACGTACTCTACAACCCACATAAGTGGCTCAGGTAGTGTAGCTCATCCAGGATGCCACATCAATGCGAGCTGTGGCAAGAAGGTGTGCTGTGTCTGTCAGCGTAGTGTCCAAAGGCTGGAGGCGCTTCCGGGAGATAGGCCAGTACACCAGGAGATGTGGAGGGGGCATCAAGCCAGCAGCAGGACAGCTACCTCCACCTTTGTGCAAGGAGGAACAGGAGGAGCACTGCCAGAGCCCTGCAAAATGACCTCCAGCAGGCCACAAATGTGCATGTGTCTGCACAAATGGTTAGAAACCAACTCTATGAGGATGATCTGAGTGCCCGATGTCCACAGATGGGGGTTGTTCTCACAGCCCAACACCATGCAGGACGCTTGGCATTTGCCACAGAACACCAGGATTGGCAAATTCGCCACTGGCACCCTGTGCTCTTCACAGATGAAAGCAGGTTCATACTGAGCACATGTGACAGACGTGACAGAGTCTGGAGACGCCGTGGAGAGCGATCTGCTGGCTGCAACATCATTCAGTATGAATTGTTTGGCAGTGGGTCAGCAATGGTGTGGGGTGGCATTTCTTTGGAGGGCCGCACAGTCCTCCATGTGCTCGCTAGAGGTAGCCTGACTGCCATTAGTTACCGAGATGAGATCCTCAGACCCCTTGTGAGACCATATGCTGGTGCGGTTGGCCCTGGGTTCCTCCTAATGCAGGACAATGCCTGACCTCATGTGGCTGGAGTGTGTCAGTGTGTCGACCCGCCACCACAATTGTGGGTTACCAGGGCAATGGGGTACTCAGAGCCGAGCCCGTAGAAGTCTATGGGGATTGTCACAGGTAGCTGTGGCTCGGTCTGTGGCCCTGGCGGTCTGGCGTATGTTGGGGGAATATTTACAGGGGATAGTTTTATATACAGTTCGTGACGCCACCTGTAGTATTCTGGTAATTTGTACCAGCGCCGCTGTAGAACTCTGAGGGGATGGTGATGCAGCTAGATGTCGGGTCCCCTACAGGTGGGACTCTTCCCTCAGGTCGGTAGTTAGGTAGGGATTGTGCAGGCATGCAATAATAACTCAGTCTCACACGGTCAGCGTCTTTCCATACCTTTACTTGCAAGATGATAAGGCAGGTCCCAGGGAGGCTGATCCAAGGAGAGTGTATCTTGAGACAGCAGCTGGACAAGTTAGGGGCCTCCTTTACTTTCCACACAATGAGTACAACCAGCCTGAAGCGTAGTTCCCTCAATTACTCCAGCTAATCTATAGCTGTACCGCCCAGTCAGCTTTGTGTTAGGAGCCTTCCTGCGAGGAAGCTGAATTCTTATCTTGTCGTGCACTGACTCAAAGTCTTCACTCCCCCTGACTCCAGTTACGTACTGACTATATGGGGCTTGTTTGCCGCGACCTAAGGTCCGGTAAATTCCTGGTTTTCTTACCACTATGCTTGTAACAGTAGTGATCCTTCGGTCCCCAGTGACCGGTAGCAATGTGCAGGACTTCTTCAATCCGTAAGCACTATTCCAATAAAACCACTGTGCCTTTCGCCTTGTCCACGCTGGTAACATAAGCACTCAAACTAGCCAAGGGTCGAGCAGTCACTTCTTTCTTTTCCTTCACTTCAAAGTTAGTTACAGATGCTCAGTTATCAATAGGCAGGAGCACGTCTCTGAACCTTCTACCGTCCTTTAGACAGGATACTGAAGACTTTCTGCACTAAACTTCTTCTTTCCTTCCAGTGTATGCTGATGAGGTACAGCTCTGACTAGGCTAAGGTGAATTAAACCACCTATACTAGACTCCACTTTCCGAACTGGTGATAGAGCAATCTGGACTGCTTCCTCCCTCCAGACGTCTCAACACAGACTCCTAGACCTCTCCCTCCGAAGTCTGGACACCGACTAAAATCACTCCAACACATACCACTTTGACCACTCCCTCAAGAGTAAACTCCACTACCCTAAGGGTGTGTCTAGTATATGTTGAGTGAATGGATATTTAGCATTAAACTGCTGTCTCGCCACACACTCTCCAGGGTACTGCGTGTGCCTAACACCAGGGCTACACATTCCCCCATGGTAAAAGACAGCACTCCCGGGCTGTAAAATACAAAAGAGACATTTTGTTTATGCAAGAAACATTAAACAATAAACAGTAATTCGTCCCATCCGGGAGGTGAGGATATCTTAAACGTTGCGAACAATATAGAAAAATACAAATATTAAATAGCATTCAATAAATATACAATATACTTGTGAAGGACCCGCACCAAACCTTCAACGTGGGTCCTGGGTGGGCTGCAGGACATCCAATTGCAGACCTCACTCAGTGCCACACCACACGGGTTTTGTTTTCAGAGGTAGTTGTACTGGTTTATGTAAAACCAAGATAAGGCACCGAAGCGCAACTATTTACAAGTAAGTTCTGGGCTGGCATAGTCCTCAACCTCCAAGTCCAATGTAAAACCAAAGACATAAATATAATATCACATTATTATACTAAAGTGCAAAACTTTTTCTGGTTACTGTTTACCCAGCCGGGCATTCTACGGTTAGCAAAATATATATGCATTATATATATACTCTTCAACTGGTGCAAAAACTTATAAAACATTTTCAAACTTTCTACTTATGGTAGACCCTATAGGGATCTCACCGATTCTTCTTTACTTATTTATTCATTTCTTCAAAAATACACTTTCCACTACATTTTCCACCCCGGGGGCTGGAACAATGCAATGGGCCCTAGATCCCAGGACTAGCAAATCATGCGCTGCGATTAGGGTCTGAGTCGCCACAGTTCTTGTGCGAACCTCTAGGGGCGCAACGGGTACATTCTCTTCACGTGACACCGATTGCGTTTCAATCACAGTTAACGATATGGACCGTGTCATGGATTGCGATTGAGACTGGGTCGCATGTTGCGATGAAGATATGACTTTCCTTTGCGATGAACTCTGGGTCGCTAGTTGCGATGAATTTGCAGGGGGCGATGCTGGGGCACGGCCGGTTACTGCTTGATCTAGAGACGGGGACGCTGCGGTCATGGTGACGGTACCTGCGTCTGGGACGGGGTCACGGACGATGGTGACGTTAAGGGCATACCATCCCTTCATTCCCCAGTGCCGCGTATATGTGACGATGTCTCCATTTGCTAAGTCCCTCCCGGGATGGCCTTGCGGCAGGTGGGATTCTACGTCACGCCTGCTGACAAAGACCCCTGGGTAGAGGCCCGGTTCACGGATAAAGCCCCAGCCCTTCCGGAGCTGGAACTCAGTCACACACCCCTGCCGCCGCGGTTCCCTCAGGGTACCTTTATCTCTCCGGACACTCTCTTTGTCCGCGATCAGCTCTGCATGTTGTCGCTGACGGTTCCGCTGAGTTTCCCGCTCTTCCTCCTGCTGGCGTTTCTTCTTCTCCTCACGACTCTGCCATTCCTGTTCCCACTGGGCGGTATAGGCGACGTCATCCAGGCGCGCCATTTCGTCCCAGTCCACATCTGGTAGTGACGGACAGGACCCCTCCGGTGTCCCTGCCGGGGACCGATCATCTGCTGCGGCCTCCTGGCCGGGCGGGCGTTCCGGGACTGGCTGTACCTCCTCAACCTCCTTCGCTTCCACCGCTTCACCGGTGGGATCAGGATCGGTACTTTCGGGGGCAGCCTCCGGTTGCTCCTTCGCCTTGGGCAGCAGACTCTTCGGTATCTGGAATCGTGGGGGGTCGTTGAGGGGAGAGATCACCGTGTCCCACAGCCTCCGCTGCTCCAGGGTACGCCGGCGTCTCTCGATCTCTTCAAATCCAGGTTGGTGCTGGACCATCTTCTTCAGGCGTGCATTTTCTTCTCGAATCTCTAGCAACGCCTGCTGCAGGTGCAGGACTCACGGATAACTCCGTGCTGGTGGCAGCTTGGCTGGGGCACGGGGCCTGCCTTCCTCCGCTTCCCAGCTCGGCTGCACACGTCCTGCTCCATGATGTTCCAGAAGATTCTCTCTTCTTCCTGCGGAGACATCCGGTCTCTTCCGTGGAGGTGGGGTTTGCGTCTCCTCCTCCTCGCAGGGAAGGTGAAGAGGAGGCGGACCTCCTTTGCTGTAGGGCAGGACCGCATGTTGTAATAGCACTTTGAGAGGGCAGGCATTTTCTTCGCGCCACAGGGGGGTAGACGCCCACGAAGGTACGCCCACCTTCTTCTCCAGCGCCTGAGGGCGCGAATATGGCGACAAAAATGGCGATTTTGGCGCCAAAAGTGCAAACAGTCCTTTTTCACAAAAACAATTCCTTAGGCACACAGGGCTCGCAATTCTGCGAGTTTCGCATCCTGTTCGTGACGCCAAATTTTTGTGTCGACCCGCCACCACAATTGTGGGTTACCAGGGCAATGGGGTACTCAGAGCCGAGCCCGTAGAAGTCTATGGGATTGTCACAGGTAGCTGTGGCTCGGTCTGTGGCCCTGGCGGTCTGGCGTATGTTGGGGGAATATTTACAGGGGATAGATTTTATATACAGTTCGTGACGCCACCTGTAGTATTCTGGTAATTTGTACCAGCGCTGCTGTAGATCTCTGAGGGGATGGTGATGCAGCTAGATGTCGGGTCCCCTACAGGTGGGACTCTTCCCTCAGGTCGGTAGTTAGGTAGGGATTGTGCAGGCATGCAATAATAACTCAGTCTCACACGGTCAGCGTCTTTCCATACCTTTACTTGCAAGATGATAAGGCAGGTCCCAGGGAGGCTGATCCAAGGAGAGTGTATCTTGAGACAGCAGCTGGACAAGTTAGGGGCCTCCTTTACTTTCCACACAATGAGTACAACCAGCCTGAAGCGTAGTTCCCTCAATACTCCAGCTAATCTATAGCTGTACCGCCCAGTCAGCTTTGTGTTAGGAGCCTTCCTGCGAGGAAGCTGAATTCTTATCTTGTCGTGCACTGACTCAAAGTCTTCACTCCCCCTGACTCCAGTTACGTACTGACTATATGGGGCTTGTTTGCCGCGACCTAAGGTCCGGTAAATTCCTGGTTTTCTTACCACTATGCTTGTAACAGTAGTGATCCTTCGGTCCCCAGTGACCGGTAGCAATGTGCAGGACTTCTTCAATCCGTAAGCACTATTCCAATAAAACCACTGTGCCTTTCGCCTTGTCCACGCTGGTAACATAAGCACTCAAACTAGCCAAGGGTCGAGCAGTCACTTCTTTCTTTTCCTTCACTTCAAAGTTAGTTACAGATGCTCAGTTATCAATAGGCAGGAGCACGTCTCTGAACCTTCTACCGTCCTTTAGACAGGATACTGAAGACTTTCTGCACTAAACTTCTTCTTTCCTTCCAGTGTATGCTGATGAGGTACAGCTCTGACTAGGCTAAGGTGAATTAAACCACCTATACTAGACTCCACTTTCCGAACTGGTGATAGAGCAATCTGGACTGCTTCCTCCCTCCAGACGTCTCAACACAGACTCCTAGACCTCTCCCTCCGAAGTCTGGACACCGACTAAAATCACTCCAACACATACCACTTTGACCACTCCCTCAAGAGTAAACTCCACTACCCTAAGGGTGTGTCTAGTATATGTTGAGTGAATGGATATTTAGCATTAAACTGCTGTCTCGCCACACACTCTCCAGGGTACTGCGTGTGCCTAACACCAGGGCTACACATCAGCAGTTCCTGCAAGATGAAGGCATTGAAGCTATGGACTGGCCCGCCCATTCCCCAGACCTGAATCCGATTGAGCACAACTGGGACATCATGTCTCGCTCCATCCACCAACGTTATGTTGCACCACAGACTGTCCAGGAGTTGATGGATGCTTTAGTCCAGGTCTGGAAAGAGACCCCTCAGGAGACCATCCGCCGCCTTATCAGAAGCATGCCCAGGCATTGTAGGGAGGTCATACAGGCACGTAGAGACCACACACACTACTGAGCATCATTTTGACTTGTTTTAAAGACATTACATTCCACTTTAATTTTGTGGGTGACTCCAAATCCAGGCCTCCATTGGTTAATAAATTTGATTTCCATTGATAATTTTTGTGTGATTTTGTTGTCAGCACATTTAACTTTGTACAGAACAAAGTATTCAATGAGAATATTTCATTCATTCAGATCTAGGATGTGTTATTTGAGTGTTCCCTTTATTTTTTGAGCAGTGTATTTTCTTTACCACTTTCTACTGGCCTTTTGTTGCTTTTGATTACCTGTTGGCTATTTCTTATACCTCTTGCTTCCCATCTGTCAGACTTTGACTCTTACTCCCTCCTTTGCTTACCATCATGACTCCTCCGCATCTTCCTCAATGTTTGTTATTCATTGTTTGTCTGATATAAATTGTGATATTCTAATAAAATGTATTATTTTTTTGTATCATCCTTTGTTGGAATTCTGTGTACTCCATTCTTTCTTTTGTTTGCAATATTTTTGGTAGTATTCCACAGAACTAATATACACTAGCTTTATTTTATCTTGGGAGAGCTATACTCTAATATGCTCTTAGCCTCAATATATTTATTGTGTTTCTGATTACTGTTTCACTTTATAAATGGAGTCCCGAGGTTGTTTGCAAACCCAGCACTCTTTAGCTTGATTGATAGTCTCCCTTATCAGGATTGTGGGAAAAAAATCCATCAGCACTGCTAAATTCATAACATTGGCACTACTTATTTCAAAGCGGCTCCATGCACCCACACTTTCTTTTACCACAAACATAATTAATTTGCAGGCAATTTACTGGCACTATCAGGGCTAAGAAATCCACACTGTGTCCCACAAGCAAAAAGGAGAGACAGCAGCGTCAGTCTCCAAAATCTTCTACCCCTAGGCTAGGTTCACATAGCGTTCATGCAGTCCGTTCAACCCATAGCGTTGACGGACTGCATTAACGCTACTGTCATTTTGAGATCGCGTTATGCGATCACGCTAGCGCAGCTTCTCCATCTGAGCTAGTAGTGACGGACCCCCGAACGCTGCAGACCGCGTCCGAGGGTCTGTCACAGAATGACGGCACATCGCTTACGCATGTCGATTTCGCCATGCGCTAGGATGCGCTACTGCGGGCAATGGCGGCGTTAACGCATCCGTTACATAGCGTTAGTGCCGCTATGTGACGGATGCCGTCAGCGCATTGCCCGCAACACAATGTGAACGCAGCCTTACAAAGGGAGCTTCTCACTATTGGAAAACTACTTCTTATGCTAACGTGCTCAAGGTAAAATAGAAACCACATACCTCCAGGTTGTATGTCCTGGAAGACCATTGACAGTGTTATGTCCCTTGAGTGCTGCAGGGAATCAGTGGCCACTGATTGGTTCCAACCTTCACACTTCCGTCAAACAGAACTGTGGAGGCTGTTGACTAATGTCACGTAACTGCTGGGAGACACAACACCAACATCGCTGGAAGAGCGCTGGTCGTGGAGGCAAGCATGTTGTTTTAATTTATTTGGGGCATTTAAGAAGGGTCTCATGATTCCTCCTCTTAGTGTGTTGTCACCCTATCAGGTCCGATGCATGCTGGGTTTCCTACAGGTGTTTTCTGTTTTGAATGATTCCCAGGATATTTACCTGGATGTCTGCCTCTTATCTTTTCCAGTTGTAGCTATGTTCAGTTTGGTGTGTGTTTGCTCTGAGCTTTCAGTTCAAGTATTTTGATCTTTGTTGACCGACTTTGGACTTGCCTTTGACCATCCGTTTGCCTAGCCCCTTTGTCTTGTTCTTCTACTTTCTTGGAATTCTGACCCCGGACTGTGACCTGACTACGCCTTTGCCTCACCCCTTTGTTAATGACGTACCCATCTGGCTTTTGACCTTGGACACCCTGACTTCCCAACCTCACGATGTGTCTCTTATTGTTTTGGATGTTTATGGTTATTGAATTTGGAAGAGATTATTTGTTCACTCCATTGTAATCTTTGGAACATGCAGTTGTAGGTCAGCCTTAAATGGTTTGATAAAAAGTAATAAATTAATAAAACCTTTTTTTTGTCAAGTTTTTCACTCGAACAGTAAGAACTTCCATTAGAGCATACGCTGAATCTAACAAACCACGGAAACAGGCATATTGTAACAACCTGTTTCCAGTAAAGCAAGGCACAAATTAATTTCACATTTTGGCCAGCTTCTGTAAAAATTATGCTTAACGCTTCTATTATCCTGCTATTAGCAGCAGTACACGTTTTATGCAAGCATTTCCCATGAAAACATAGCCGTGGAGGCCTCCGCTGATTGGGAGCATATTCTGCTTATGGCAGTTAAATCGTTGGTGTAATTAGAAGTTGATGTGCGTTTCTATTTTATCACAGAAGTAATAACATTGCGCAAGAGAAGTCATTGGCGGCAGATTATGCAGCAGTTACAGGTCTGCAGCAGTTCACTTGTAATTTACTCACTGGTACTGTGGATGTAGATAAAACTGGCAGAGACCGAGGCCAAAAAATAGCTACAAAACTCAGCCTTACTGAAGAGTGAAAGTACCCCAGTTTACATCTGAGGATTTGGGTATGTGCACATGACGTCTTTAAGATACCAGCTTATCCGCATAGTTTTTTCCAGGAAAATAAATATCAGGAAAATGCCATCTATGTTTTTCCTGAATCGTCTTTTTCAACATCTTCTTGGATGTCTTTTGTGGTGTCTTTGACACTGGTGTGTGTTTTTTTTTTTTTAAATATTATGTATCAATTGAGTGTGTCTGTCTTCCAAGCTTCCAAGACAATACATGAATGTACTGATGGCTCCTTTTAACCACTTGATGTCTTTGAAGGCATGAAGTGGTAAAGCGAATCTATCAGTAGGTTTTTCGCTATGCAATCTGACTGCGGCATGATGCAGGGACAGAGATCCTGATTCCAACGATATATCACTTAGTTTACTGGGTGCAGCCGTTGTGATTCAATCACAGTTTTCTCTGCTGCAGATCTAGCAGAGCTCTGAAGGCTGAACCCTGAATAACCCCGCTCACACTACTGATTGGCAGCTTTCTGTTTAAATTGTATTGACTAAAAGCTGCTAATCAGTGGTGGGGGTGGGGTTACACAGAGCAGGAGGACAAGGAGGCAGGAGACACCTAGTCCTACATGATAATCTACTCCTGATAAATCACTGATTTTATTAAAACATTGAACACAGCTTAGTAAGAAGGGCTGTGGAATCCGTGAGACTAAGCTTCAACTCCGACTCCTCAATTTCCCTGACTCTCAACTCCTTTTCCACAGCCCTGCCTCACTACTGAGCATGTACATAAAGTGCAGCACTGCCTCACTACTGAGCATGTACATAAAGTGCAGCACTGGCTCACTACTGAGCATGTACATAAAGTGCAGCACTGCCTCACTACTGAGCATGTACATAAAGCGCAGCACTGGCTCACTACTGAGCATGTACATAAAGCGCAGCACTGCCTCACTACTGAGCATGTACATAAAGCGCAGCACTGGCTCACTACTGAGCATGTACATAAAGCGCAGCACTGCCTCACTACTGAGCATGTACATAAAGCGCAGCACTGCCTCACTACTGAGCATGTACATAAAGCGCAGCACTGGCTCACTACTGAGCATGTACATAAAGCGCAGCACTGGCTAACTACTGAGCATGTACATAAAGCGCAGCACTGCCTCACTACTGAGCATGAACATAAAGTGCAGCACCGGTCCCTACTGAGCATGTACGTAAAGCGCAGCACTGGCTCACTACTGAGCATGTACATAAAGCGCAGCACTGCCTCACTACTGAGCATGTACATAAAGGCAGCACTGGCTCACTACTGAGCATGTACATAAAGCGCAGCACTGCCTCACTACTGAGCATGTACATAAAGTGCAGCACTGCCTCACTACTGAGCATGTACATAAACCGCAGCACTGCCTCACTACTGAGCATATACATAAAGTGCAGCACTGTCTCACTACTGAGCATGTACATAAACCGCAGCACTGCCTCACTACTGAGCATGTACATAAAGCGCAGCACCGGCTCACTACTGAGCATGTACATAAAGCGCAGCACTGGTAACTACTGAGCATGTACATAAAGCGCAGCACTGCCTCACTACTGAGCATGAACATAAAGTGCAGCACCGGTCCCTACTGAGCATGTACGTAAAGCGCAGCACTGGCTCACTACTGAGCATGTACATAAAGCGCAGCACTGCCTCACTACTGAGCATGTACATAAAGAGAAAGCACTGGCTCACTACTGAGCATGTACATAAAGCGCAGCACTGCCTCATACTGAGCATGTACATAAAGTGCAGCACTGCCTCACTACTGAGCATGTACATAAACCGCAGCACTGCCTCACTACTGAGCATATACATAAAGTGCAGCACTGCCTCACTACTGAGCATGTACATAAACCGCAGCACTGCTCACTACTGACATGTACATAAAGCGCAGCACCGGTCACTACTGAGCATGTACATAAAGTGCACACTGGCTCACTACTGAGCGTGTACATAAAGCGCAGCACTGCCTCACTACTGAGCATATACATAAAGAGCAGCACTGGCTCACTACTGAGCATGTACATAAGTGCAGCACTGGCTCACTACTGAGCATGTAAATAAAGAGCAGCACTGCCTCACGTACTGAGAATTGTACATAAAGAGCAGCACTGGCTCACTACTGAGCATGTACATAAAGCGCAGCACTGGCTCACTACTGAGCATGTACATAAAGCGCAGCACTGCCTCACTACTGAGCATGTACAAAAGCGCAGCACGTGCTCACTACTAAGCATGTACATAAAGCACAGCACTGCTCACTACTGAGCATGTACATAAAGCGCAGCACTGGCTCACTACTGACATGTACATAAAGCGCAGCACTGCCTCACTACTGAGCATGTACATAAAGCGCAGCACTGGCTCACTACTGAGCATGTACATAAAGCACAGCACTGCCTCACTACTGAGCATGTACATAAAGCGCAGCACTGGCTCACTACTGAGCATGTACATAAAGCGCAGCACTGCCTCACTACTGAGCATGTACATAAAGAGCAGCACTGGCTCACTACTGAGCATGTACATAAAGCGCAGCACTGCCTCACTACTGAGCATGTACATAAAGTGCTGCACTGCCTCACTACTGAGCATGTACATAAACCGCAGCACTGCCTCACTACTGAGCATGTACATAAACCGCAGCACTGCCTCACTACTGAGCATGTACATAAACCGCAGCACTGCCTCACTACTGAGCATATACATAAAGTGCAGCACTGCCTCACTACTGAGCATGTACATAAACCGCAGCACTGCCTCACTACTGAGCATGTACATAAAGCGCAGCACCGGTCACTACTGAGCATGTACATAAAGTGCAGCACTGGCTCACTACTGAGCATGTACATAAAGCGCAGCACTGCCTCACTACTGAGCATATACATAAAGGCAGCACTGGCTCACTACTGAGCATGTACATAAAGTGCAGCACTGGCTCACTACTGAGCATGTAAATAAAGAGCAGCACTGCCTCACTACTGAGCATGTACATAAAGAGCAGCACTGGCTCACTACTGAGCATGTACATAAAGCGCAGCACTGGCTCACTACTGAGCATGTACATAAAGCGCAGCACTGCCTCACTACTGAGCATGTACATAAAGTGCAGCACTGGCTCACTACTGAGCATGTACATAAAGCGCAGCTGAGTCGCACACAACCAGGGTTATGGGGTACTCGGCACCGAGCCCGTTCACTTCAATGGGGGAGAGGTCACGGGTAGCACAGCTTGGTCCGTTGCCCTGGGCGCTCATTCAAAGGGGGATATTTACAGGGGATTGTAGTAATTGTTTGTGACGCCACCTGTGGTTTCTGATCAAGGTGACCAGCGCTGCAGGGTGAATCCTCTGAGGGGTTGTTATTGGGCAGCAAGGTGTTAAGTCTCCCACAGGTGAGACTGGATCCCCCAAGGTATATGGCGGTGCAGGGTGCAGGCAATAAGGCAGACACACACAAGTCAGTCTCTTTCCATACCTTTGCTGGTGGTATTTGCAGTACGTCCCGGGAAGCTGCTCAGGGTGGAGGATGCACATACGGTAATCACTGAGTAGGTTTAAGACCTCCTTACTTTCCAAAGTGTGTGAGTTTCCAACTTGCATGAAGCTAAGTTTAACTCCGTACAGAACAGCTACGCCCGGCCGACATTGTGGTGGAGCCTTCTTGTGGACAGAACTAAGTCTATGTGGCTGATCAGGCCTGACTCCTGTTCTTCCTGACCCCGGTTACGTATCAGCACTAAAGGGCCCCTCTGCGACCTGAAGTCCAGCAGGGTCACCGTTTTTTCCACTAGCCGTGAAGGAACTAGCAAGCTCGGACCCGGCATCCGGTTGGGCAGAGTGGAGGATCAGCTATCGTCGCTATTTCTCCTCAGTCACTCTTTCTTCCTTTTACCACTCGCCTGTCGCCCTACTCACACCCTTAACATAAACACAGGCAACAGTAGGTGTAGTCGTCAGCTTCCTTCTTTCCACAGCTCACTGACCGTTCTTCAGTCGACTCGTTGTTACAATAACTGTAGCTCCCTTCCTTCTGCTCCTTCATAGGCTCTGTCCAGAGTAGCTATCAGGACCTTCCGTCAGACTGATTTCATGCTCACTCCGAGAGTCACTTTCCACGTTCATAGGGAACCAACAGTTAGCCTGTTCTGAGGTAAAATCTCCGTCCGTCTGACTAGAATGTCTTTGACAGGAAATCCACTCCAAGACTGGCTCTGACTGGAATGACAGAATGACTCAGACTGAACTGAACTGAACTACTGCTAACGTCTCCCACACCCTTATATATTCTAAGGCTCCCTCTAGTGGCACTATAGGGAAGTGTGAGTGTGAATGAATATCAGGTATTTGTGAATTACCTTTCTGTGCATCCTCCAGGGAACATGTGTCACCAAGCGCAGCTGGGCCACACATCCCCCCTAGTTATATTCAGCACTCCCGGGCTGAAATAGAAAAACAATTTTTATAATAACATCAACAACATAACTCATCCCTTGCGGGAGGTAAGGACACTTTAACGTTACATTGTGTACAAATTGCAATAGAAAAATATCAAATACTTTCTCACAAATAAATACAAGATTCTTGTGGAGGACCCGCACCAAACCTCCCACAGTGGTCCTGGATGGGCTGCAGGACTTCTTTGCTGCAAACCTCACTCAAGGCCACACCATACGGGTTTTTCTTCTGAGGTAGATGGTTTTACGTAAAACCAAGATGGGGCAACCGAAGTGCTAACTATTTACATCACAGTTTCTGTGCTGCAAGAGTCCTCAGCACGCAGTCCTTGGCATAAGAACATTTCACATTTCACATAATACTTCACATTACCCAACTGGGGTATTCTACTTCAGACATTTATCACATTCACAATAAAGTGCAATTCTTCTTAACTTTTTACAGTTGCAGTAAACCCTGTCTTGGTCCTACTGTTCTTCTTTGCATATAGTGGTTACACCTTCCATACCTGGGCTGGAAGTATGCGATGCGCTCTGGAACGCATCACCAGTAGATCATGTCCTGCTACCTGTGTCTGGGTAGCTACAGTTTTCTTTACAATTTTGCGACTTGCTGGAGGCCTTACAGGTGCCTCTTCTGAATACAGATTTGGCCCAGTTGAGAACGCACTAGCTCGTTGCATTGCAGAGTAGGATGCAGGGCAAGATGCAGGTGCGCGCAGTGGCTCAGTTGGAGACGCACTAGCCTGTTGCGTTGCAGCATAGGATGCAGGTGCGCGGCGCGGCGCTGATGTGGTGTGGCTTGGGACGCTCGACGACGTGGTACGTACTCCGGCTTCATGGGAGTGTGCCCCTCGACCCCGGTAGACATTCAGTCCAATACCTTCAGGACCCCAGTGATCTGGGTGACAATTCCCCTAAAGAGATCCTTCCCGTTCCCATCTGGCAAGGTAGTGATGAGTAAACTCGTCCGTTGACGTAATCCTCCTTGAAGGACCCGTTCGTGGTACCCACCCCCTGGAGTTGAAGTCTCTAATGGTACCCTGGCTGCCGCGGTTCCGAGCGTTACCTTTTTTCTACTGGCTCTCTTGTCTTGGAATCGCTTGTCGATAACCTATCGGTTCGAAGCTTAGCCTCGTCTTCCTGCCGGCATGCTGCTCCCGTCACGCGCGCCACATCCGTCTCCTTCTGTCAGCGATCCACGTCATCCAGGATGAAAACATCTTCATCCCAATCAACACATACCCAGTACTAGGTGAACTTACGTAAGCATTTGACAAATTACTCACACAATCCATAATTAAATTTACAAATAAATAGATATTGGAGGCACGTTAGGATTCCATAACTGGCTTAGTGTCGGACCCAAGAGTTTGTGAAAGCCTCACTCCAGTGGAACAATGTTCAAGTGGGGTACAAGGTTCGTTTAGGCCCATGAGTTCAACATCTTAATCAATATTTAGATGAGGATTGGCAGACCTGATCAATTGTCGCTGATGACACAAAGTTCAGGAGGTTGCAAATAAATAGATTAAGAGGGGATTCAAAAGAATATACATACTGAGAGGCAGCAATTCAATGTAATTTTTAACAGTTGCAAAAACCCAAGTACTACATCTGGCATATAAATTGAAAAAGCATTACAATTCGAGAATAGGGCTAGTAATGCAGTCGTCGAAAGACTTGGTATACTAATCTGATCCTCATGAGTCACATGTGTGATGCAGCATCAAAAAGCAAATGCACTTGCTGGAGTTCAACAGAGCATCAGTCTAGATACAGTTGGCATTTTGCCCACTACTCTCTGTTGGCAGACCTCATCTGGAATACTGTGTCGCAGTTGGGCCCAAACCATTTTAAAAAAGACATCAACAAACAGGAGCAAGTTCAGAGAAGCGATGGCCTGAATTGGGACCGGTAGCACAACCATGTTCCTATGTAGGACGGGTGCGGATTGGGAATGTTTAGCTACAACACATAAGACCTAGAGGAGGTACTTAATAGCTTCTAAACCCAAGGACCTTCACATTGTAGAAGGTGACTTATCTCTTGCGCAAGGTAGACTAGATACATGGGTAAACTGATTGTGAGGAGACACAGATTGAATTAGAAAACTTATTGACAGTTGGGTGATATTGACGGAACGGCTGCCACAAGGGTGATTGTAGTCCTTTTCCAGGTCTCTAACAGAGGCGGGATGACACCTCTCTGGATGATTTGAGTCCTGCTTGTCAGGGTCGGACCAGATGACCCTTTGGGCCTTCCAACCTACCCATTCTATCTTCCCAATAATCCGCTGTACTCAGCGGTCCTCCCTACCGGTGCCATTACCGCTGCATGCGCTCGGTTCCAGCCTGGCGGCATTCCGGTGCGGGCAGGGCCTCCTCAGCCTCCTTCCCTCCCGCCGCGTCCTCGGCGGAGTCAGGATCAGCACTTTTGGGGCCGGCCTCCGGTGGTTCATCAGCCGCTGGGTCCAGTCTTGGCGCGGGTGGCATTTGCGCATCCTGAGGGGAGAGCATCGCGTCCCACATCAGCCGCTGTTTCAGGGAACGCCAGCTTTTCTCCATCGCCTCCATTTCTGCGCGGTGTCGGGCCATGTCCCTCAGCACCGCATCCACCTCCTCCACTTTCGGCATTCTCTGGTCGTCCGCCCGACCTGGGGACGGTTCAGGCACAGGCAGCAGCTCTTCAGGGGAACGGGGTCTGCGCACCGCCATTCCTCCACACAGCGTCTCCTGTCCTTCCGCCATCTCACTCCAGGCCAGACTGTGCTTCCCATCTGGAACAATCTGGTCCCTTCCGTGGAGGCGGGACTTTCGCTTTCTCTTCTTAGCATAGAGGATGAAGAGGAGGCGGATCTCTCTTGCAGTAGGGCAGGCTCTCACATTGTAATAGCATTTAGACAGGGCGCCCATAGCTTTCGCGCCACAGGGGGGGTATGCCCACGAAGGCACGCCCACCTTCTTCACCAGCGCCTCAGGGCGCGAATATGGCGGCAAAATGGTGGAAAATGGCGCCAAAAATCAAACAACAGCAACACAGTCTTTTTGCACAAAACAGTCCAATTCTAGGCACACAGGACTCACATTTAGTAAGCTTTGGATCCTGTTCGTGACGCCAAAGATGAGTCGCACACAACCAGGGTTATGGAGTACTCGGCACCGAGCCCGTTCACTTCAATGGGGGAGAGGTCACGGGTAGCACAGCTCGGTCCGTTGCCCTGGGCGCTCATTCAAAGGGGGATATTTACAGGGGATTGTAGTAATTGTTCGTGACGCCACCTGTGGTTTCTGATCAAGGTGACCAGCGCTGCAGGGTGAATCCTCTGAGGGGTTGTTATTGGGCAGCAAGGTGTTAAGTCTCCCACAGGCGAGACTGGATCCCTCAAGGTATATGGCGGTGCAGGGTGCAGGCAATAAGGCAGACACACACAAGTCAGTCTCTTTCCATACCTTTACTGGTGGTATTTGCAGGTACGTCCGGGAAGCTGCTCAGGGTGGAGTATGCACATACGGTAATCACTGAGTAGGTTTAAGGCCTCCTAACTTTCCAAAGTGTGTGAGTTTCCAACTTGCATGAAGCTAAGTTTAACTCCGTACAGAACAGCTACGCCCGGCCGACATTGTGGTGGAGCCTTCTTGTGGACAGAACTAAGTCTATGTGGCTGATCAGGCCTGACTCCTGTTCTTCCTGACCCCGGTTACGTATCAGCACTAAAGGGCCCCTCTGCGACCTGAAGTCCAGCAGGGTCACCGGTTTTTCCACTAGCCGTGAAGGAACTAGCAAGCTCGGACCCGGCGTCCGGTTGGGCAGAGTGGAGGATCAGCTATCGTCGCTATTTCTCCTCAGTCACTCTTTCTTCCTTTTACCACTCGCCTGTCGCCCTACTCACACCCTTAACATAAGCACAGGCAACAGTAGGTGTAGTCGTCAGCTTCCTTCTTTTCCACAGCTCATGACCGTTCTTCAGTCGACTCTTGTTACAATAACTGTAGCTCCCTTCCTTCTGCTCCTTCATAGGCTCTGTCCAGAGTAGCTATCAGGACCTTCCGTCAGACTGATTTCATGCTCACTCCGAGAGTCACTTTCCACGTTTTTAGGGAACCAACAGTCAGCCTGTCTGAGGTAAAATCTCCGTCCGTCTGACTAGAATGTCTTTGACAGGAAATCCACTCCAAGACTGGCTCTGACTGGAATGACAGAATGACTCAGACTGAACTGAACTGAACTACTGCTAACGTCTCCCACACCCTTATATATTCTAAGGCTCCCTCTAGTGGCACTATAGGGAAGTGTAGTGTGAATGAATATCAGGTATTTGTGAATTACCTTTTTGTGCATCCTCCAGGGAATATGTGTCACCAAGCGCAGCTGGGCCACACACAGCACTGGCTCACTACTGAGCATGCACATAAAGTGCAGCCCTGCCTCACTACTGAGCATGTACATAAAGTGCAGCCCTGCCTCACTACTGAGCATGTACATAAAGCACAGCCCTGGTTCACTACTGAGCATGTACATAAAGCACAGCCCTGGTTCACTACTGGGCATGTACATAAAGTGCAGCCCTGCCTCACCACTGAGCATATACATAAAGTGCAACACAGATTCAGCTGAAGTAAAAGCAGAGATCCTTAGATCAAGAACAGAACAGACATTTATAGGACATTTCATAACTTCTCAAATTATTATGAAAACATTTACAGCACATCCTGCATTCTACTACTGTACTCAGTGTATTATATGTAAGGAGTCGAAGTCGGTTCATTTTGTACCGACTCCAACTCCACCAAAATGGTTACCAGCTCCACCAAAATGGAAACAGACTCCAAATCCAGGACTCCGACTCTACAGCCCTAGTAGTAAGTGACACATCTCTGGAATCAGTATCTCTGCCACTACATCGTGCTGCTCCCAGATTACATAGCTAAAGCCAGTGCTGACCTATCCCCTTTAAAAGAAGCTCAGGAAGATGTAAGTTATTTTTACCTTGCAGTGAATATATTCATTCTTTTTTTTTATTTTTAAAGCGTTTTTTTCAGGCGCCTTCCAGGGAGGAATATGCTTAAAAATGGCAATATGTGTCCATACCTTAGTTAAATGCCTAAAACTTCTGAAAAACAGTGGTGTAAAGGCAACTTGCAGTGTATCTTTCTCAGCTTCTTTTAACCACTTCACGTCTTCAAAGACATGCATGAAACGGTTAAAACAAGCCAACATTATATTCTGATACATAATTGATGGTACATAAAAATTTGGAAAAAAAAACATAAAACGCCGGATTCAAAGATGCCGCAAAAGATGTCCGAGAATATATCTAAAAAGACAATTCTGGAAAAGCTCCGCTCAAGCGTCTTCTCTTGGAAAAATTGATGTGTGCTTGAGGCATTATGTGCACGTGCTGCAATGGGGGTGGAAGTTGCCCCCATGCATGTTGTCCGCCCACATGTATGTAGGAGTCCAATCATGCATCACATTGTTTGGAATGATTTTAAGAAAAAAAAATCTTGGCTAAAAAGACCAGATAAGTATAGCAGCCATGATATCAAGATCGGCAGGAGGAGCAGTATTGAGGTAGCGGCAGGTAAGTAATTGCTCTTGAGTTCTGGGTGAGATACAGAGGAAGGACACAATGCAAATGTTGAAAGCTTTCACCAAAAATGTTATACCAGAGTCTGAATAATTTATCTGTAATGTGCGGTATGCTCCGGGAGGATAATTATGCACAGTAATGATCCACCGAGTGCAGGTGCCACCAGAGGACAGGTGCTAAAGGTGTTTGAGGACAAAGTCTTCTGAGGTCAACGTAGAATGCTCTTCTATTATGTAGAAACTCAGAATAGGAACTAAGGGCAAAGTCTTGTCAGGTGAAGACCTGAGGAAGGAGTTGCTGTGAGATATCGATTCAGAATTGATATCACAATGCATAAAAGGAGGGACAAAGGTCATCTGAGGATATAATGATATGTGCAGTATTCTGGAGCATGGAAGAAAGTGAGTTGTATGCTATAGCGAGTATTGATGGGTGTAGCGAATGGCTACAAATAGATTTAATAAACTGAAAAGTAAATTAAAAAAATATAATTGAACAAAAAAAATACACTTTTGCTGTAGGATTATTTGGGTCACAGACTTTGACATTTACTGACCCAAAGTCTGGACCACATTCGTGGATCTCTTGGGCAGATCTTGGTCTCCTGAATCAGCCTCTCATCTTCTACACAATCTCCTGCCACTACTATATACACCCTGCACTAGGTGATAAATTTGGTAGTACACTTTATTGGCAAAAGTATTGGATTGAGGTTTTTGATCCAGTCTCATTACCCGAGGTGTATAAAATCCAGCCCCTCGCCATTGTTGTAAGAAGTCCGTTAATGGAAACTTTTTCCTCCTAAGTGGGAAGTGGAGACCATATAAAATTACAGTGAGGGGTCACCGAGTGCTGTATACTGTGAAAGTCACCAATGCTCGGCTAACTCCGTAACTACAAAGACCTCTTAACATCAACACAAAAAACTGTGTCCCTGCCTGGACCTTCATGGCTGAACAACTGCTGGAAAGCCTTACATCACCAGCACAATGCCAAGAGCTGGAGGGAGTGGTGTAAAGCCGCCACCACTGGAATCTGAAGCGGTAGAAACATGTTCTATGTAGTGATGGATCACACTTCTCTATCCGGTATCTGATAGATGAGTCTGTGTTTGGCAAATGCTATGAGAACGTTACCCCCTGACTGCATTGGGCTCATGGCAGGGTTTTGTGGAGGAGGGATTATTTTATGGGCTTGTTTTTTAAGGGTCGACTGAGACTCCTTAGTTCCAGTGAAGGGAAATCTTAATACTTCAGTACACGTAGACATTTTGGACAATTTTAGCTTTTGACTTTGTGGGAATCGTTTGTAGAAGGCTCTTTTCTGTTCCAGCATGACTGAGCCCGGACAAAAAGCAAGGTCCATAAAGACATAGTTGGGTGAGTTTGGCATAAAAGAACTTGACTGGCTTCCCTGACCTCAGCCTCATCGAACACATAGGAGTTGAACTTGACCTAGATTGTGAGCCCTGCCCTTTCCTCCAACATCCGTGTCTGACTACAAAACTTCCTTCTAGATGATTGGGCAAAAATTCCCACATACACCCACCAAAATCTTGTACAAGAGTGGAAGCTGTTTTAGCTGCAAGGGAAGACCAGCTTTACACGATATTAATGTCCATAAATGTAGAATTGGATGCCGTAAAAGTCCTTGTAGGTTTAATGTGCAAGTGTCCCAATAATTGTATCCATAAAGAATAACAACTAGTCTGGAAGCACAAACCTCATTTAGAATCACAGAGTTAGGTCAAGAAAAGCTCCCCACCATTGTCATCTCCCTTCCATGTCCTCTAATAGAAGGCGCCAAGAGAAAGTTCTACATAAATCACTGATGATATCACCTTATCCAAAATGAATATACTGTACATTTCTTGGGTTTTAGAACCGTTATCTCAAGGAACATCAGCAGAACCTTTCACTATGGTTGGTTTATGACTACGTATATTGAGGGTGGAGGTATTTCAGTCTTTGCAGAAATTGCCCATATAGGAGGAATGAACTAAGGGAAATTATATATATTTTTTCAATATCAACCTATAATTAGTGCCCAACAAGATAAATACAATGGACTAGGATAGGAGCGGTTGTCATACAAGACTAAACATAAGGGGGAGGAAAAATCCAAAAACAACTAAAGGTTCAAAGTGAAAACTAAAATTGCTTTACTGGACAGGCAAGTAACAGTATGTGCATGGTAAAACCAAAATACTGCCTCAAAGAATAAGGGCATAGTAGACCACGGCTGCTGATATTACACATGTACACATAAAATATAGTTACAAAATCCATAGGTAAAATATCAAGTGATGAATACAAATCATATGGTGAATCCAACAGAACATATTTGGAGAAAATTAACCAGGTAGGTACCAAGGATTCATCCCATTAAAGTTTCAAAAATAGGTAATAGATAATAAAGACACCCTTACATCACCTGATAGTGTTAATGAGTACAGGCAGAAGCGGTCCGTGTGCCCACCCCGACGCGCGTTTCGGAGCGAACTCCTTCCTCAGGGGGACGCCCTATGTACATATATAATATCGGCAGCCGTGGTCTACTGTGCCCTTATTCTTTGAGACTGTATTTTAGTTTTACCATGCACATACTGTTACTTGCCTGTCCAATAAAGCAATTTTAGTTTCCATATAGTAGGAAATATAGGATTTGTTAAAAGACATCATAAGCGCCAACTTCTTAAAAAAGCTCTCAGAGATGTCTAACTGCTTGGTTGCACACTAATTGGGTTTTTGAAAGGTTTCATTATTTCTGATTATTGACTTAGCAGCATGTGTGCCGTGCTGGACAATCTCATGTGTCTGACGTTTCTTCTTTTTTTTTAACAACGTGCTCTCAAGTCGCAGATCGAAAATGAGTAGGAGTCATGAAGACACATTTTTGATAACTATAAGAAATATGCCTCATGTTACCGGCTCTGTAAAATGACCAGAAAAGATTATTACCCATTGGTGCCATTTTTTTTTTGTTTAAGTGACCAAAACCACAAGTAAGCCCCACATTAACGCTCATAGCTTGAAGATCTGGGACTTTTTGCCCCCCCATCCCATCTCAATCCCACCCATCCTTAACATGATCCTTTCATTTCAAACCTCGTTTTTGCATTGCATGTGGAGGAAGGAGCTCTGCACCTGGAGGGTGGGTGTGTGTCCCGAGACCCTATAGCTTCAGCTATGCACATATATTCCTGGTCTGAGATGTATCATGCCCTCCCACCCCTCAGGAGCGCAGATCCTTAGAGGTCATTATTTCCTAATGTCAAAATAGTAGTAAAGGAATTAGATGTATAGGATGAGGCTGCATAGTTTGTTAAGGAATTAGATGTATAGGATGAGGCTGCATAGTTTGTTAAGGAATTAGATGTATAGGATGAGGCTGCATAGTTTGTTAGGAATTAGATGTATAGGATGAGGCTGCATAGTTTGTTTGCAGTCCCTTACCTTGAGGACACGGATGATGAAATTGCTTTGAATGTCACATAAAAAAGAAGAATCTGTATTTTATTTTATTTTTTGTAATTCAAATTGTGAAAATCCAAGAAAATCGCAGTTTGCCACCATAACTGTTGTATTCAAAAGGGACAGGATGGGATTAAAGCAATTAAATATATTAATCTGCACCTCTACTTGTTCTTCTTCTTGTCCATGCAGCTCCTCCTCGCTTGGTCATCCCATCCCAAGCTACCTGTCTTCTTCACAACACAGGTACTATGTCTAGGGATGAGCGGACCCGTGGAAGTTTGGGTTCTGATATCCAACCGGAACTTTATTCCAAAGTTCTTTTCAGGTACCAGAACTGCAACCAATCTTGAACCCCATTGAAAACAATGGGGATCCAAACTTTTTAGCTGGAAAATGTCTCTCTCATCTCTACCAGTCTCCTGTGGATGAATGCTGGACTAAAAACGACCAAGCAGGGAGAAGCACGGACAAGGTAAAGGGTGGAACGAGGAGTGTATTAGAGTATTAATATTTTGTAATTTTTTTTTCACCCTTCATTTATTATGCTCTGGAGATTCAATAGTGCACAGACCATAATAAGATATTAGTTTCATACTGAATAAATTGGGTGTGAATCCAATTTCCTGGCCAAATTTCTTTAAATTGTAAAATTTTATTGAAATAATATTTTTTCGCAAATTCCAATTTTGACAGATTTGCTCATCACTAGGACACACAGCTCTGCGTAAAAGGAATCTATTAGGTTTTTGCTATGCGTTCTGAGAGCAGCATGAGGAAAGGCCTGAGACCCTGATTCCAGAGATGTGTCACTTACTAGGCTGTGTGTTTCCATTTCAAAAGATTCAGCGTTTAATGAGCAGGAGATTATCACGATCTGACTGGCTGCCTTGCGCCTGCTGGTCCAGCTATGCCCCCTGCACTGATTAGCAGCTCTCTATCAATATGCAGTCTACACAGAGAGCTGCCAATCAGTGCAGTGGGCGGGGTTATACAGAGCTCAGCATTTAGAGCACTGCTACATCTACAGCAGAGAAAATTGTGATTCTGTCGCAACTAATACACCCAGTAAACTAAGTGATACATCGCTGGAATCAGGGTCTCAGCCCCTACATCATGCTGCTGTCACATTACATAAAAAAAAAACTTGCTTACAGATTCCCTTTAAGATCTTTGTAACCAAAGCAGTATAAATAAAAGCTCTTTCCATTCTCTTTCCTATATTTTTTATTTTAGATCAGAGCACCATGTAATGGCCGCAGTGTAACGTTATATTTATTTGTGTAATGCTGGATGTTATGTAAGTAAATTAGTCCAGACAGAAGTGCAGATTTGGATTCCGACCAGTCATCTGTTAATCATATCACATTTTCCTGGCGAGTGTTAAAATGCCACTAGCAGAGATTTCTCGTCTCCATCAGTGACCTTTAATAGCGGCTTCTCTTACAAATTCTTCCTTTTCTATGTAGGAGGACAGAACAAATTGCTTTCATTTCATAAGGCACTGGTGTATAGGATGTCAGATGCTGCATTTCTAATGGGTTTTTTTTCTTTTTGTTTTAGGTAAGTACGTTTTACTATCTCTTTGGACTATGTACTTCATCCGTCACTTGTTTAAGAAGCAGATAAGTTGAGGAGTTCGCCCCTGTCCTGTGTCTGTCGGTAAGATTTCGGTCTGTGTAATTAACCGTAATCCGTAATGATGTTTTTGACAATGTGAAAATAGACTGGAAAGTTGACGACATTTTTGCATAAGTCACAAATAAACCATAGTGTGCTAATAAATTGTACATGACCCTATGTTGCGCTAATTTCTCCTACAGCTCTGCGAATAAATTGTACATGACAAACGTCAACCAGCGTGTAGTTCATTCCACTAGTATAGGGACCACCAGAACATCAGCTAGAAATTCCCAGGACAGTCAGAAGGAGCAGCGCTTTTACTGGAACTTTACTCTTCTGTAATCAAGGAGTTGGGATCATGCAGCAGGATTAAATCATAAACCCTGTGATAATTTGGGGCAAATTAGCATTAAAGATGGCAGCTTCTTGGACGGCCGAGCTGTTTTGGGTGCCAAGTGCGAAATAGGCTAACGGCAAACCAAAATAAATGTTATTTCTAAGTCTTCAGAAGGGGTTATCGAATACTATTTAATTTTTCTCCTATGGGCCTAAGAACTTACAGGTAGGTAGTTGTTAACTAACTGCCCGGCGCTGATCCCTGCTGACTCAGAACAGTAATGGATCGCTCCTGCCGGCAGCTGTGTGGCTTTCAATGACATCCCATCAATAGAGCAGCTGCTTCTCTTGTCTGTTGATAGGGCATGACTGCCGATGTTATGCTGATTGACAGGCGGTTCCCTGCTGCCTAACTGCGGGAGCCAGCATTATGTTTGTAGTCACGCTGCATCAACAGAGCAAAACAGAAGAGGGCTGATCTGTTGACATGAAGCAGCAGAATCGATGGCAGGAGCGGTCTGTGATCGCTATGAGCTAGTCACAACAGGCAGGTAGTTAGGTAGTTAGTCATTTCTTAGCACCATTAGAAAAAAAAACATTGTCCTGGATAACCCCTTTAAGTGTCATGAAAATACAAAAACAGCCTAGCTTACAAACAGGGCATGATCTTACTACTTGAAAGCCAACTATAAGGCCACATTCACACGTTCAGTACTTGGTCAGTATTTTACCTCAGTATTTGTAAGCCAAAACCAGGATTAGGCCGGGGTCACACTGGCGACAAAATTGGACGACTGCAATGCGATGAAATATCGCATTGCAGTCGGACCAATGTTAATCTATGGAGCAGCTCCCAGCATCCGATTTTTTGTGGTCCGTTTTAAACGTGCGAGTGCAATCGCAGCATGCTGCGATTGTCACCGATTGTTGGTCGACTATCGCCAATGCAAGTCTATGGGAGCGATGAAAAATCGGATTACAAACGGACCGCACGTGTGACTTGCGATTAAATCGCACCGGTGTCCTTTAGAAAAGCCGGCACTTCATCCCCGGCTATACTGTAAAATCACACTGACAGCTTTAATAAAGAATAGAAAGAATAGATATATATATGTCATTGTGACATGTATATATATATTTATAGTTCATACACTTCTACATAGTATAATAGCCGCTAATTCAATTGCCGGCTTTTGTGAAATTACAGAACCCGACATGAAATGACACATGGTTTACATACAGTTAACCATGTCATTTCATGTATTTTGATATGTTTTCACTAACAATTACATGAGTGTATGTGTGTGAAATTTCACACATGTAGGGGTTAATTAAAGGTGTAAATTAATTGAAAAAAAAGGCGTGGGCTCCCGCTGTATTTTCTCCACCAGACAGACAAAGCAAGCGAGTGGGGGCAAAAAATAATAGCCCAGGGAGGATGCATTTATTTTGTGCCCCCCTGGCTACTAACATCTGCCCCCAGACACCCCAGAAAAGGCAAATCTATAATTAGATTCGCCCTTTCTGGCACTTTGCCCGTCTATTCCCATTGCCCTGTAGCGGTGGCGAATGGGTTAATAATGGGTTAAAGCCACCTTGCAATTGAAAGGTGACTTTAAGCCAGGTTAATAATTGAGAGTTGTCAATTTGACAACTCTCAATTATTAATTCTATTGTATGAAAGGAAAAAAAACACACACACATTAATTATTAATCCTTTTAATGAAATAAAGACACAGTTTTGGACCATATTTTATTGCTCAGCTGTAATCCCCTGAATGAATCAGTTCCTCTCCCGGCGACAGGAGAGAAAGTGATTAGTGTGTGAAGCTTAATTGATTGCTTCCCACTTTCACTTCAGGTCAGGTCAGGGTGACCTGACCTGAAGTGAAAGTGGGAAGCAATCAATTAGGCTTCACACCTTAATCACTTCCTCTCGTGTCGCCGGGAGAGGAGCTCATTCATTCAGGGTGCTACAGCTCAGCAGGCAGCATTAGCTGCCTGCTAGCTGTAACCTGTTAACCCTTTCTGATGGATTACAGCGTGGAACCTGACTGTGCATCGGATAGGTAAGAATCATTTTGCTTTTTTATTTTATTTTTATTACAGGAAATGGTTTTAGCAGGAAAATAAAAGATGGTCAAAAACTGTTTGCTTCTTTCATTAAAATGATTTTTTATTAAAGTGTGTGTGTTTGATTTTTCTTTCATACAATAGGATTAATAATTGATAGTTGTCTAATTGACAGCTCTCAATTATTAACCTGGCTTAAAGTCACCATTCAATTGCAAGGTGGCTTTACCCCTTATTAACCCATTCGCCACAGCTACAGGGCAATGGGAATAGACGGGCAAAGTGCCAGAAAGGGCGAATCTAATTATAGATTTGCCTTTTCTGGGGTGTCTGGGTGCAGGTGTTAGTAGCCGGGGGGGGGCACAAAATAAATGCACCCTCCCTGGGCTATTATTATCTGCCCCCACTCGCTGCCTTTGTCTGTCTGGTGGAGAAAATACAGCGGGAGCCCACGCATTTTTTTTCAATGAATTTACACCTTTACTTAACCCCTACATGTCTGCAATTTTGCACACATACACTCATGTAATTGTAAGTTAAAACCATATATCAAACTACATGAAATGACATGGTTAACTGTGTGTAAACCATGTGTCATTTCATGTCGGGTTCTGTAGTTTCACAAAAGCCGGCAACTGAATTAGCGGCTATTACAGTATGTAGAAGTCTATGAACTATAAATATATGTATATATATATGTCACAATGACATGTACAGTGCCTACAAGTAGTATTCAACCCCCTGCAGATTTAGCTGGTTTGATAAGATGCAAATAAGTTAGAGCCTTCAAACTGCAAACGAGAGTAGGATTTATAACAGAAGCATAAATCTTACAAAACAAAAAGTTATGTTGCTCAGTTGAATTTTAATAAATTTTAAACATAAAAGTGTGGGTCAATTATTATACAACCCCTATGTTTAATATTTCGTGGAGTAACCCTTGTTTGCAATTACAGCTAATAATCGTCTTTTATAAGACCTGATCAGGCCGGCACAGGTCTGTGGAGTTATCTTGGCCCACTCCTCCATGCAGTTCTTCTCCAAGTTATCTAGGTTCTTTGGGTGTCTCATGTGGACTTTAATCTTGAGCTCCTTCCACAAGTTTTCAATTGGGTTAAGGTCAGGAGACTGACTAGGCCACTCCAACACCTTGACTTTTTCCCTCTTGAACCAGGCCTTGGTTTTCTTGGCTGTGTGCTTTGGGTCGTTGTCTTGTTGGAAGATGAAATTACGACCCATCTTAAGATCCTTGATGGAGGAGCGGAGGTTCTTGGCCAAAATCTCCAGGTAGGCCGTGCTATCCATCCTCCCATGGATGCGGACCAGATGGCCAGGCCCCTTGGCTGAGAAACAGCCCCACAGCATGATGCTGCCACCACTATGCTTGACTGTAGGGATGGTATTCTTGGGGTCGTATGCAGTGCCATCCAGTCTCCAAACGTCACGTGTGTGGTTGGCACCAAAGATCTCGATCTTGGTCTCATCAGACCATAGAACCTTGAACCAGTCTGTCTCAGAGTCCTCCAAGTGATCATGAGCAAACTGTAGACGAGCCTTGACATGACGCTTTGAAAGTAAAGGTACCTTACGGGCTCGTCTGGAACAGAGACCATTGCGGTGGAGTACGTTACTTATGGTATTGACTGAAACCAATGTCCCCACTGCCATGAGATCTTCCCGGAGCTCCTTCCTTGTTGTCCTTGGGTTAGCCTTGACTCTTCGGACAAGCCTGGCCTCGGCACGGGAGGAAACTTTCAAAGGCTGTCCAGGCCGTGGAAGGCTAACAGTAGTTCCATAAGCCTTCCACTTACGGATGATGCTCCCAACAGTGGAGACAGGTAGGGCCAACTCCTTGGAAAGGGTTTTGTACCCCTTGCCAGCCTTGTGACCCTCCACGATCTTGTCTCTGATGGCCTTGGAATGCTCCTTTGTCTTTCCCATGTTGACCATGTATGAGTGCTGTTCACAAGTTTGGGGAGGTCTTAAATAGTCAGAAAAGGCTGGCAAAAGAGATCAATAATCCACACATGTGAAGCTCATTATTCTTGGTGCCTGAACTACTTCTTAATACTTTAGGGGGACCAAACAGAATTCTTGTGGTTTGAGGGGTTGAATAATAAAGGACACTCTGAATTAACTTTTAACGTTTTTAAAAAAAAAAAAAAAAAAAAATTAAAACAAAAATTTTTGCTGCAGTGCATTTCCCACTTCCAGGCTGATCTACAGTACAAATGTCACAATGCCAAGTTAATTCCGCATGTGTCAACCAGCTAAATCTGCAGGGGGTTGAATACTACTTGTAGGCACTGTATATATATATATATATATATATATAATATATATGTGTTCTATGTGTATATATCTATTCTTTGTATTGTGATTTAAATACTATTCATTTGGATACATTATATGTCGGTTTTGCAAGCCTGCGAGAAAATCTCGCAAGTCGAATGTAAATCGGATGTTACAACTACGGTCAGATGCGACTAAATCGCATCTTTCCAGGAAAATCGGATGCCAGACGGATGACTGTTCATGACATTTTGCTGCGATAATCGACCGACTAAAACGGTCCCATTTTTTGTCGGTGTGTGTGACTCCAGCCTAAATGCAGAAGTGGTGACGTGTTTCTGTTATACTTTTCCTCTGATTGTTCCTCTCCTGGGTTTGGCTTAAGCCCCCCGTCACACTAAGCGAGATCGCTGAAGCGTCACCGATTTTGTGACGTAGCAGCGACCTAGCCAGCGATCTCTCTTAAGTGTGACACGCAGGGACAATCAGCCCCCCTGCTGGGTATCGCTGATCGTCTTTGAATGTCCTGGACCATTTCTTCATCGTTGGTGTCCCGCTGGCCAGCGCGCATCGCTGCGTGTGACAGCGGGAGACCAACGATCAGCGAGCTGGGAGCTGGTATCCAATGTACATATCGGGTAACTAAGCACCGCGCGACGCCTAGTTACCCAATATGTACCCTGGTTACCGGCTCCCAGCGCTCTACAGCAGAAGCAGGGAGCTGGTATCTAGGGTACATATCGGGTAACTAGGCGCTGCGCGATGCTTAGTTTTTTGGGTCGCTCTCCAGCGCCATTTATCCTCACTCTTACAATAGTCAAAATAACAAAAAGTGGTTCTGTGTTTCATTGATTATCGGAGGATGGTTTAGTGTTGTGGATACAGGGGATACAGAGAATGTGCCCCTGAAAGACCCCAGACCTCAAAACTACATGAAGACCAGTAGATAGTATAGAGGGATAATTATATATTGGGGCTCAGTGCATAATCTGTCACAAGACCTCCAAACGGCCATGTGCCTTTTATAACATTGGTGGTTTGGGCCCTCTCTCACACCAGATGCCACCTCTGCACTCCTTACAGCCTCAGACATAAATGATGTAATCACTCTATGAAGATCCTGCACCTAGTGATGTCATCATATGATAAATGATAAGTGATGCCCCAATGTAAAGCTTTTGCATAAGGGCCCAACTGCTTTAGACTGTGCTACATTGGTACCTAAAATGTGTTTCAAGGGAAAAACTTTGCTTTTCTGTTACTATTATGCTGCAAAGGCAACTGACTCCTTCATTACCAAGAACTATGAATGACTGGCCGATCACCTTGATTGACAGGTGTTTCCCTATATTCATATAGGGAGAAATCTTTCAATCATGCGGAGCGATAGAAGTTGCCCAACAGATGCTTACCCAGAGTAAATGACTCTTTAAAATAACTGTAGATTTCAACAGTAGATTATAATGGGTTGTACGTACACCAGTATGCAGTATGTCAGTAGTGTCCAACCCAATAGCTCTGGATACTTGCAAGTATAATATTGATCTGGGTCATGAGTAATCCAATAGGGGTGTTAGCAAGAGACCAATGTGCTCAGATTAGCCTGGGAGGAGATGTACCTAGACAGATGTGAGTAGCAGCATCCACAATACGCGCCCACCCCGACGCGCGTTTCGGCGTACCATTGTCACAAGGTCATCTAGGAAGGACAGGTATAAAAAAAATAGTCTGGGTCAATGGGAGATGGTGCGCCAAAATGTGCATTAGGGTGTGGGTGAATACCGTGGATGTTGCTACTCAGATCAGTCCAGCTACATCTCCCAGGCTAATCGGGGCACATTGCATGACTCTTGGTCTCTTGCTAACACCGCTATTGGATTAACCATATTGTAATATTCAATATATACAACACCACAGTGTGCACATATACAGTGGGGAAAATGTTATGAATGTGCTAGAGATGGTTTCTGAGCAGAGGCTCCCTCTGGTGGTTACAGACAGTACTGAACCTTTCAGCGAGGAATGGCAATCTGGGATCACTGACTGGTCTGATATAAGGGAGGTTCCCTCCCATGATGGTTGCCGGTGATCAATTGTTCTTGTCTCAATTGTGGTTCCTGGTTAATTTGGTAGTTTGCTGAGTCTTGCCTGCATCTTCTGCTTTCAGATAAGATATTTTCTGCTTTTATTTTTATGCTTGCTTTTTGCATAGTTCCCTGCACTTCTGTGGAGGTCAGCTGGGTCCCCTCCTTGGGGCCTCTGCTCCTCTCAGTTTATCTGAAGCCACTGTTATTTGTTCATTTGCTTTTTCCAGTTTTTTCAGTGGCTGTGGCTTAGTTTTGTTACACCAGAGATCTGATTTAGGTGGTAGAGATCGTGTGATCTCAGGTGTTTTTGTAATCAGAAGAGTTGGTATTTTTTAGGGTTTTTTTGGATTGCAGTGAGAATCCTTTCCTGTACTTTTCTGTCTAGACAGATTGGGCCCCAGCGTTTGCTCATTCTATTTTCTGTCTGTGTCCGCGCTTCTTCTTGTCTAACCGCCATTACATGTTTGGGGGCTTCCTATTTTCTTTGGGGATCTGCTCCGGGGCAGATAGATTTCCTCTTTCTGCCTTTGGGTGTAGTTATCTCTCAGGCTGTGACGAGGCGTCTAGGATCAACGTAGGAACGCTCCACGGCTACCTCTAGTTGTCTAGTTAGTTCAAGTTACTGCAAATCAATAGGTTCCAGCCTCTCTGGTGTATTGCCGTATTTGCTTTTTCTCCTCAGCTACCAAAACATAACAGGAAAATAAGTATTTCATACACTGCTGATTTTGCAAGTTTTCCCACAAAGAACGGAGAGATCTGAAATTTTTATTGTAGGTACACTTCACCTGTGAAAGACAGAATCTAAAAATAAAAAACAGAAAATCACAGTGTATTATTTTTAAATAATTAAATTGCATTTTATTGCATACAATAAGTATTTGATCACCTACCAACCAGCAAGAAATCTGCCTCCCACAGACTTGTTAGTTTTTCTTTAAGAAGCCTCCTACTCTGCACTCATTACCTGTATTAATTGCACCTGTAATAATTAATTCATGTTTATGTTCTTTTAGGTCTTTGATTTCCTTTCATAATTTTACACATACACCGTAGAGTACATTTACACGACTTGTATTTCATGGTTTTCCCTAATATACAGTATATGTGCAAGAAAAGGGATTGTAAAATGTCAACTCTTAAGACACTTAAAGATTTTAATCAGTATTCCTGTATAAATGATCTGAATGTAAAGTATAAATGCTCACTTGTAATACCAATTTCCAAACACTAGGTGGTAGAAGTCTCCTACTTGTCTGCTCCCAATGTTGTAACGGGACTACATGAAACCATTTTTTATTCTATTTAATGGCAGGAGACGTACAGAGTAAGGAATAATAATAAAATGTCTATTTTAAAGAGGAACAATATGCAACAATGGGGTTATAGATAGGAAGGTTATGGAAAAGAAGAAATAGACAATGGACCAAAAAAACAAAGAAAATAGAAGTGAAAATTATATCAGTTTGTTTCTGTTTTTGCCCTTTTGGTTATGACTTTTGTGACTTTGCGTTCAAATTTTAAGAACTGTTCTATTTCTAAGTATAATTTATTTTGATGCTTAAAAAAGCATAAATGGCAATGAAAAATATACTGAAAAGATCAGCGGCTGTAAGATGAAGCTGCTTTGATTTTGTGCATTTATTTGTGTCCACCAGGAGGCAGTATTTACCTTTAATCTGGTCCTGGCATGTCTGCGATTCCAATGGCATTTTATTATTAATTATGATGTCACGTAATTTAGAATTAGTAAAATAAAACAGTTTTCTGACCTCGGATTACTGCAATTAGTGATCTGAGCCTGAGATTTACTGCTCCGTTGCTTTTTTCCCTCCATAAAATGATTTTCTGCATTTTTGGATACATTGCTAAATCTGAAGTTCCTGGAAGTTTTTCTTACTAAACAATAGTTTACTGACATTTTTTTAAACTAGTCTACATTATAAAAAGATTCTTCTGTTTTTCTTGCGTCACTTCCAAATAATTTCTCAGAACAGAATAATTCACCTTGAATGTACAGGTCACTGACTACCAATTTTTTGGTAACTTTGTGCCCCATGATATATCTTGCACTGGCGGAATATAGGGATATATGTCCAGATCAAATCAATCTTATGTTATTCAGATCATTTTAACCTGCCAGTAGGGTTGATCATTCCGATACTTACTTCCGATCTTTTGTTCCCATAGACTTACATTGGATTTTCAGGTATCGGAAGTATCGGAATGCTCAACCCTACCTGCCAGAACGATCCTGGTCTGTGTAAGGTACAGGAGAGGCAGCCGACTGTGCCGATGCAGCAGCATGCATGTCACAGGCGAGGTGCAAACTGTAGGCTCTGCAGAAAGGCAGGGAAAGTTGGTAGTCAATAGCCAGACATTATCTACAGGAAAAAGAATGGAGGAGATTGATATAGATTGATATAGAGATGATTGTTCGTAACATCGGCTTATCAGGAGCTAGAAAGGGCTTTACTGTATCCAGGGGTATAGCTAAAAATCCAGCACAGAAGAGGGTCCAAAACTCATCTGAGTCTACCTCCACCCAGCTAATGCATCTATGTAACTGCAGAGACGCACCCAGATTATTGGGATCCTCAGCAGATGACAATACAGAATTAAAAATCATTATACAAAGACCAGGACCAATATTGCCACCATTTAGTAACTATATAATGTTAGATACCAGTTCTGTAGACCACATCAGTATACTTATACAGTGACTCACAGGTATCGTCCTTTCAGGTTGGAGTCCTTCCCTTTTCCCATTCTTTCCATCTGGCCCAGAATCGACATGATAACTTCTTCCAGCCACTTCTCCCATTTCCAGCATCATCCCTGATAATTTCAGAACTACAATTCACTTCCTGTTGCCCCCATTTGTCTCCATTACTGCTTCTAAGTTGTGGCATGGTACAATAAATTCTGCACTTCAGCAATAATAATGCCATTCCAAATATTAATGTACCAAAAGGGGCTAAAAAAAAACCCAACGAGTATATTAGCCGTAAAAAATCACCTACACTCATTTACCAGTAAGTTTATCTTCTTACCTAACTTTTCTTAAAGTGCCAGTACTGACTTATCTTTTGAGAAGCTTATTCAGCACCCTGTTATTGTTAATGGAGGCACTTGTTCATAGAGGAATTGAGTACTATGTGTAGAATTACTTTGCTTTGATCCCTGCATCATTGCCAGACAGCCGCTGTGTTTTAAGTAATGTTATGTAAATTTAATTAAAAAGTTTAATAAAGAAATATGGCCAATATACTCGTTGGGTTTTCTTACCCCCTTTTGGTACATTATTATAAGAGTTTGTCCAGTATTTGATGTATTATGAGTGTTTAGTGAATCATTCCAAATATTACTCTGGACAAACAGAAACCCTGAAACTAATAGCGCCAAATAAACGGTGCCCCAGAAATAATAGTCAACAAATAAGGCAGCATTCGTAGCGCTATAGCATGCAAACGTGAAATATATGAAATTTTGAAATGCATTATTGTTTTGAGAATACTTAGCACATAAATTGGCCAATTCATGTGTGCCTGGCTGCCACGATAAGGCGATTCTCGTTGCTGGGAACCTGCCTAATGTGAATCCTCTCTTAGGCTGCAACCTACATTTATATGGGAAGGTAGGATCTTGCTGTAATTAAAAACGCCTGATTCTAATAGGTGGAGAGCTCAGTCAGAGAGCCTAAGTATACAAATATCAAAAGACTGACCGTTACTTCCAAAAAGAAATCTGGTATGTACAGATGCAAACTAAGAGTAGCCATCTCGATATGTAACCAAATATAGTAGCATTATAGCATGCAAACATGAAATATATAAAATATGAATTTCATTACTGCTCTAGAAAATTAGAAAAATTGAGAATGGTTAGCGCATAAATTGGTCAATTCATGTGTACTCGGCAGCCACTATAAATGTAGTCTTTAGCTCAGGTGAAGATTCACATAGGTTCCCAGCAACAAGATTTGCCTTTTTATGGCTGCCGGGTACACATGAATTGGCCAATACAGAGTGCTACTTTATTTGTTTGTTATATATAGAGATGACTACTCTTAGTAAGCATCTGTTCACACATGTTTTCTGTTTATATGTGCTGGTCAGTCTTTTGATATTTCCAAAAATAATAGTGCCAGACAGTCTCCCCATATTGTGTCCCCGATGGTAATAATGCACAGGACAGAAAAAGTGCCATGTTTTGTAAAGGTGAACTTCTTATTGCTCCTGAACTGTAATACTGGTCCTGTCAGTGCCTCCCGTAATAATAGTTTACACTATTGCATCCCATAAAAATTAGATTTTCGATGAGAGAAAGGGAAGGAAAGAATGAGTGAAAGAGAGAGAGAGAGAGAAGGAATGAGAGAGAGAAAGCGAGAGAAGAAAAAAATGGAGCAAGAGAAGGAAAGTGAGAACAAGAGAGGGAGAGAGACAGAGATAGACGGAAAGAGAGAGAGGGGAGAGAAGCAAAGAAAGAAGAAAAGCATGTGGGAAAGAGTGAGAGATAAGGAAAAAGAGAACGAGAAAGAAAAAGAGAACAAGAAAGAAAGAGAGAGAGAGAAGGAAAGAGAGAGAGAAGGAGAGAGAGAGAAGGAAAGAGAGAGAAGGAGAGAGAGAGGAGAGAGATGGAGAAGGAAAGAGAGAGAGAAGAAGGAAAGAGAGAGAGAAGGAGAGAGAAGGAAAGGGAGAAAGAAAGAAAGAAAGAAAAAAGAAAGAAAGAAAGAAAGAAAGAAAGAAAGAAAGAAAAAGAAAGCCACAAACTGTATTTGCGCATGAAACCGCAAATTTCAGGAAATTCGATCCAAACGTCCACGGATTTACCGGCTCATCTCTAGGCATCGCTTGTTTGAAGGATCCACTGACAATAAGATTATCACAAAGTGATACCAACCAGCTGTTCTCTGTGGAGAGATCTGGAAATAAGTGTTCAATTTCACTGCAGCGCCACCACAGGGAAAATTAAGTATTACACAGGACAGGAGCTCCAGAGCGATAGACGGTTTTGGCCCCCTCCCTCTACTCAAGCTGAAAGCTGCAGATCCTGAACAGGGAAACCCTTTTTATCTTTTTGCTAATCTGGTATATGAAAGTAAATGTATTTTTTTAACGGATAATCCCTTTATTGTTAATTAACAATAATAAATACAACAGTACTGGAGCCCATTAATATTTTAAATTTGTTTTTGTGATATTGATCATTATTGTGCAATTCTGTGCTGGATTATCAGATTGTCTAAATTGTTAGAAGATGGCAAATTTCCCTTTTCGTAGTAGGGGGAATAGAGAAGAACTAAACAGTAACTTGAAAGCTAAAGTCACCTCTACAGTGGGTTCGGAAAGTATTCAGACCCCTTTACTTTTTTCACTCTTTGTTTCATTGCAGCCATTTTGTAAATGCAAAAAAGTTCATTTTTTTTCTCCTTAATGTACACTCTGCACCCCTTCTTGACTGATAGGAACCAGAAATGTGGAAATTTTTGCAAATTTATTAAAAACTAAAAAACTGAAATATCACATGGTCATAAGTATTCAGACCCTTTGTTCAGACACTCATATTTGAATCACATGTTCTCCATTTCCTTGTGATCCTCCTTGAGATGTTTCTATTCCTTCATTGGAATCCAGCTGTGTGTAATTAAACTGATAGGACTTGATTTGTAAAGGCACACACCTGTCTATATAAGACCTCACAGCTCACAGTGCATGTCAGACCAAACGAGAATCATGAGGCCAAAGGAACTGGCCAAGGAGCTCAGAGACAGAATCGTGGCAAGGCACAGATCTGGCCAAGGATACAAAAGAATTTCTGCAGTACTCAAGATTCCCAAGAGCACAGTGGCCTCCATAATCCTTAAATGGAAGAAGTTTGGGACCACCAGAAGTCTTCCTAGACCTCGCATTCCAGCCAAACTGAGCAATCGTGGGAGAAGAGCCTTGGTGAGAGAGGTAAAGAAGAACCCCAAGATCACTGTGGCTGAGCTCCACAGATGCAGAAGGGAGATGGGAGAAAGTTCCACAAAGTCAACTATCACTGCAGCCCTCCACCAGTTGGGTCCTAATGGCAGAGTGGCCCCACGGAAGCCTCTCCTCCGTGCCAGACATATGAAAGCCCTCATAGAGTTTGCTAAAAAAAAACACATGCAGGACTCCCAGACAATGAGAAATAAGATTCTCTGGTCTGATGAGACGAAGATAGAACTTTTTGGTGATAACTCTAAGTGGTATGTGTGGCGAAAACCAGGCACTGCTCATCACCTGCCCAATACAATCCCAAAAGTGAAACATGGTGGTGCAGCATCATGCTGTGGGGGTGTTTTTCAGCTGCAGGGACAGGACGACTGGTTGCAATTGAAGGAAACATGAATTCGGCCAAGTACAGAGGTATCTTTGATGAAAACCTCTTCCAGAGTGTTCTGGACCTAAGACTTGGCCGAAGGTTCACCTTCCAACAAAACAATGACCCTAAGCACACAGCTAAAATAACAAAGGAGTGGCTTCAGAACAACTCTGTGACCATTCTTGACTGGCCCAGCCAGAGTCCTGACCTAAACCCAATTGAGCATCTCTGGAGAGACCTGAAAATGGCTGTCCACCAACGTTCACCATCCAACCTGAAGGAACTGGAGAGGATCTGCAAGGAAGAATGGCAAAGGATCCCCAAATCCAGGTGTGAAAAACTTGTTGCATCATTCCCAAGAAGACTCATGGCTGTACTAGCTCAAAAGGGTGCTTCTACTCAATACTGAGCCAATGGTCTGAATACTTATGACGATGTGATATTTCTGTTTTTCTTTTTTAATAAATTTTCAAAAAATTTTTTGCATTTGCCAAATGGCTGCAATGAACCAAAGAGTAAAAAATGTAAAAAAGGGTCTGAATACTTTCCGAACTCACTGTATATGCGAAGAAGCCAGGCTGTAACTGTATATTTGCAGGGGTTGCAGTCGCACATGGGGCCAAAAAGGCCCTTTGGCCCACATATGGACATCAGTACCATTAATGACCTGTGATAGTTGGGTGCCTTTTTCGAGATTTTGCATTGGGACCCACAAGCTGCAAGTTTTGCCATTACAAAGAAGCTGCGTGTGGACTGTAAGGCCTCAGAATGACCTTACCGCTCACGATTCAGGTTCAAAGCCCAAATCATGACACAATGTAAAAAAAAATCTGCTTATGGAGAGCGAAAAAAAAAGTCATCACTGCCTAGGAATTAACATGTTCCCGAAAAAAGTGCTTTGACTTTTGCAGTGAATAGAGATATTTGTATATTACCACCGGTGTTATCAAGATTACATTTGTTCCTTTTGTCACCAGCTCCTTGCATTTCGTAATGCTTTCACCATTCTGCCGCCTATCTTTGCTGACTGTGTTCCTTTTGTCTCGGGTTGTCCCCAGATGCCCCCAAAGCAATATCCATTATCTGAATGGGACCTACTCTGCCAGCACTTGGCAGGAGGCTCTCCTGTTTTTTGTTTGAGAAATCACATTCAGTTGTAAGGATTTGCTTGAGGAAAACAATGTAAAAAAGTTGAGAAGTATTTTATTATTTAATAGTCATCCTTATTAACAAAAAAATCATTTTCAAGAACTCTATAAAGGCTCCTTCACAAAGAGGTTTTCAACCAATCAACATATTGATGACCTGCCCTCAGTCGTCATTAACAAATTGGAAGGAGTAGTAGGTGCTGAGCTGCAGTACCCAGGAATGGCCATTAGGCTGGAGTCACACACAACCACAAAAAATCGGTCCGTTTTAGACGGTCGATTGTCGGATCAAAATGCAAACATCACACATCCTTCTGTCATCCGATTTTCCTTCAAAGATGCGATTTAGTCGCATGTGTGTGTACCTTGTAACATCCGATTTTCATCCGACTTGCGAGATTTTCTCGCAGGCTTACAAAACTGACATATAATGGATCCAAAAGAATAGTATTTAAATGCCAAAAGAAAGAATAGATATATACACATAGAGCACATAATATATATATATATATATATATATATATGTCATTGTGACATGTACATATACATATATTTATAATTCTTACACTTCTACATACTGTTATAGCCGCTAATTCAATTGCCGGCTTCAGTGAAATCACAGAAGCCGACATGAAATGATACATTGTTTCCAACACATTTAACCATGTAATTTCATGTATTTTTATATATGTTTGAAACATACAATTACATGAGTATATGTGTGCTAAATTTCAGACATGTAGGGTTAATTAAAGGTGTAAATTCGTTGAAAAAAAATGCGTGGGCTCCCGCTGTATTTTCTCCACCAGACAGACAAAGCAAAGCGAGTGGGGGCAGATAATAATAGCCTAGGGAGGGTACATTTTTTTGTGCCCCCCCTGGCTACTAACATCTGCCCCCAGACACCCCAGAAAGGGCAAATCTATAATTAGATTCGCCCTTTCTGGCACTTTGCCCGTCTATTCCCATTGCCCTGTAGCGGTGGCGAATGGGTTAATCTCACCTTACTGTCACCTTAGTATTGAAAGGTGACCTTAAGGCAGGTTAATAATTGATAGCTGTCAATTAGACAACTATCAATTATTAATCCTATTGTATGAAAGAAAAATCAAACACACACAGTTTAATAAAAAATAAGTTTAATTAAATAATCACACAGTTTTTGACCATATTTTATTTTCCTGCTAAAACCATTTCCTGTAATAAAAATAAAATAAAAAAGCAAAATTATACTTACCAATCCGATGTACAGTCAGGTCCCACGGTGTAATCCATCAGAAAGGGTTAACAGGTTACAGGTCGCAGAGAGCTAATAATGCTGTCTCAGACCTGTATTCCCCTGAATGAATAAGTTCCTCTCCCAGCGAAAGTAGAGGAATAGATTCATGAATGGAGCTTAATTGATTTATTGCCAATTTAACTGTAGTGACCTGACCTAAAGGGAAAGTGGACACAATCAATTAAGCTTCATTCATGAAACACATCCTCTCCTGTCGCCAGGAGAGGAACTTATTCATTCAGGAGCTTTGAGCTGAGCATGCAGGATTACTTGCACTGCTTGGCTCAAAGCTAGTTAACCCTTTGTGAAGGATTACAGCGTGGGACGTGACAGATCGGCGGAATAGGTAAGAATAATGTTGTTTTTATTTTTTTTTCTTTATTTTAGGAGATCAATGGCTTCGCACGGATTAAGTGTAAAATAAAATATGGTCAAAAAAATGTGTTTTTATTTCATTAAAATTATTTATTCTTAAAGTGTGTGTGTTTTTTTTATTTACTTCAATAGGATTAATAATTGATAGTTGTCTAATTGACAGCTATCAATTATTAACCTGCCTTAAGGTCACCTTTCAATACTAAGGTGACAGTAAGGTGAGATTAACCCATTCGCCACCGCTACAGGGCAATGGGAATAGACGGGCAAAGTGCCAGAAAGGGCGAATCTAATTATAGATTTGCCCTTTCTGGGGTGTCTGGGGGCAGATGTTAGTAGCCAGGGGGGGCACAAAAAAAATGTACCCTCCCTAGGCTATTATTATCTGCCCCCACTCGCTTTGCTTTGTCTGTCTGGTGGAGAAAATACAGCGGGAGCCCACGCATTTTTTTTCAACGAATTTACACCTTTAATTAACCCCTACATGTCTGAAATTTAGCACACATATACTCATGTAATTGTATGTTTCAAACATATATAAAAATACATGAAATTACATGGTTAAATGTGTGGAAACAATGTATCATTTCATGTCGGCTTCTGTGATTTCACAAAACCCGGCAATTTAATTAGCGGCTATTACAGTATGTAGAAGTCTAGGAACTATAAATATATGTATATGTACATGTCACAATGACATGTATATATATATATATATATGTGTTCTATGTGTATATATCTATTCTTTCTAGTCTTTATTAAAGCTGTCAGTGTGATTTTACAGTATAGCCGGGATGAATTGCCGCTTTTCTAAAGGACACCGATGCGATTTCATCGCAAGTCACACAGTGTGGTCCGTTTGTAATCGATTTTTCATCGCTCCCATAGACTTGCATTGGCGATTGTCGACCGACAATCGGTGACAATCGCAGCATGCTGCGATTGTACACGGACGTTTAAAACGGACCACAAAAAATCTGATACTGGGAGCTGCTCCATAAATTAACATAGGTCCGACTGCAATGCGATATTTCATCGCATTGCAGTCGTCCGATTTTGTCGCCAGTGTGACTCCGGCCTTACACAGTGTATGGTGCTGTATTTTTCCAGCTCCTTTCACCGTTTACATGCTGCCGCTACCAAAGCGGACAGCAGCTGATTGGTGGAGGTGCTGGATGTCGTATCTCCTCTGAGCAGATATTATCTATCCTGCGGTTAGGTCATGAATAACATAAGCCTGAAAAGCCCTCGAGGGACTGTTCGAACAGTGTCTTTAAGGAGTCAACAGACCCAAGGTTTTCCTAGTCAAAGGCACTTCAGCTGCTTTGCTGGCGGTTGTACCGTAGGTTTTGTAACTCCACCGGCATCTTTACTCTCTAATTTACGCTATAGCTTTCGAAAGCTACCCAAAGAATGAACATGCTAATATTTGGAAACACTTTATGGTTTGCAAAGGGGTTAAAAGAAGCAACAAAAGACTGAATATATGCACAGCAATGTCGTCTTTACATTACTGTGCATTATGTTTATTTTATTTTTTACAGAAGTGTTGCAAAGCTTTTTTTCCACCTGAAAAAGAGGTCATGTGCACATACCGTAATAAGCCGGGGCGTAACAATCATTGTAGCAGTAGGTGCGACCAGGCTTGTGCGGGAGAGGGGCCGCCTATTCCAGCTCCTATTTCAGCTGGATGCGTGTCTGAGGACGCACATCCAGCTGAAATGTATTGGGCCCAGAGATCCGCACTGCAGTACATGCCACTGACCAATCAGAGGCCGACAGCTGACGTTGGCGTGCCAGTCACAGGAGACGCATCGCAGTGACGTCATGCATCGCTCATAGCAGGCACGCTGAAGTCAGCTGCAGGCCTCTGCACCAGCTGCAGAAGTCATGGGAGCAGGGGAAGGCACCAAAAATCTTTTCAAGTGTTTTGGAGAACAGCGGCAGAATGGAGAGCATTATTATAGGATGGGTCCAGGAGCTCGGACATTATACCAGGAAGGGTCCACGATGGAGGACAAATATTACAGGATGAGGACATTACACAAGCATAGGGGGACATATATTACTGGAAGGGGCTAGGAGGGAGACATTATTACTGGAGGAGGCCCAGGATGGGGGGCATTTTAGCAGGAAGGTGGCCAGATTGTTTGACATTATTACTGCAAGGATCCCCAGATAGGGGACATTATTGTTGGAAGGGGCACAGGGTGGGTGACATTTGTACAGGATAGGGGATATTATTACATTATGGGGGGCCACACATATGTATTTTTAGAATTTAGAAAGCTAAGATAATACATCTGACCGACATGTAGATGGGAGCCCAGGTCCAAATTTTCCCCAAGGCCCATTGGACTCTAGTTACGCCACTCCTAATAAGTGACTTGTGCCAGCTTGATGGGGTAGAAAATGATGGCAAACTTTCATGCATGTCTTTTTTGCACTAAAAGTCACAATTTTTTTTTCTTTAATACCATTAAATACTTTTCACAAAAAGTTGATGGGGTTCAACGGAGAGGCACAATGAGGTATCTTTTCTAAGGTAAATCTATGCCTGTACTTAGCAAACATAGATGTACTTTTTTGTATTAAAAGGGGATTTTCCAGTTTCAGAAAAACCAGTCTCCCACGACTGCAGTTAGTTAAAAAAAAAAACAAAACTGGGTTTTACTCACTGTCCCCGGGTCCAGAGCTCCGCAGCAGCTGCTGCTATGTGCTTTGTATGCAGCGCTGAGGTCACATCAACAACTTTGCAGCGAATAACTGATCTCATCAATGCTGCAGACAATAACAGACAACAGGAGTAGTGGCGGAGATTCAGGGATGGACCTGGGGAGGGTGATGAATGCGCTTTTTAAATTTATTTAAAGGGAATCTGTCACCCCATTTTAGCTTTATCAGATAAAGATATGCCTGACTAGTGCGTCCCATAAGTAACCTATCGGTATCTATTATATATCCTGACTCCCCCGTTTTCATGCCCAAATAATCTGGGCGGTCCGGTCCGGAGGGCGGTGTTTTTTGCTACCTCCCCCCCCCCCCCCGCTCCTCGGCTTCTCTTGCGTAGGTCCTATGCACAGACGGCGTAGTGTGGGCAAAGCATAAAATCATTACAGCGCATGCGCAACTATTTTCGGTCACTTTCCTTGCCCCTGAAGTCGTCCAAGGCAAGCAGTCATTTCCAGGGCAAGGAAAGTGACCGAAAATAGTTGCGCATGTGCTGTAATGATTTTATGCTTTGCCCACTGTTGGGCAAAGCACACTGCGCAGGTGCGGGGGGATTTTGAAACGCGCAATTGCGGGAACACTACGCAAGAGACAACCTACGCAAGAGAAGCCGAGGAGCGGAGGGGGCGAGGAAGCATAAAACACCGCCCTCCGGGCATATCTTTATCTGATATAGCCAAAATGGGGTGACAGATTCCCTTTAAGGAAGAGAGTTTTTCAGAAAACAATTTTTCTTAACAAGGCTGTGTGTGAAACCCTTATTTTTAACGATATGTTCTGCTCTACATAATGAGAAAAATGTATAGTCTAGAAATTATAGGCTCAGCCCTGCAGACCATCTGCATCCTGCAATCTCGTGACTATGTAATGCACTTTAAAGGTCTCAAGCCATTTTCCAACAATACCTGTAAGATACGTGGTCGGCGCAATTGCCGAAGCTATTCATAGTTGCTCAGTATTTCAGAAATGTCAGTGATTTGCTTGCATTGTATTCTTTTATTCATCAGCATAGTAGCTGCGCTTAACAAAGAAATCAATAGGAACGACCTTTCACCAATGTCAGAGGCGTATAGATCCATGCGATGTGACGTGTGGTTGCTTTTGTAAGAGAGTAAAGCAAACAGACAAACTGCCAACCGAGAGTAAGAAAAATGCGACTTCAATATCATTTTATAGTAATTCACAGGTTAATGTGTGACTGGGAGCCGTGCTGCGGAGACTCGTTTCGCACTCGTTATTTTCACATTTATTTTTCCATGTACAATGTTGTGTCACCAATCACTACACTGCCCCCCACAACAGGGAAAAGGATGTTCTGTGAAAAGAAAAATTCCCTTAGGAGAAATGCACATTTTTGCTGCAAATTTTTCATGTGGACTGGTGCGTGAAAAATCTGCACAAGCCAAGAAGATGACATTTTAAATCTCTCCTTTACACCTTGTGAAAGTTGTCAGCACATAAGTAGACCTGCTGTACGGATTTTGACATACACAGCATAAAAAGATCTTGATTGCATATACAGTCATGGCTGAAAGTGTTGGTACTCTTGAAATTGGTCCAGAAAATGAAGCAAGCATTACACCTCTCAACTGGAATTTAGGACCACTCTTATTTTGCAAACTGCTCCAGGTTCCTCCTATTTGAAGGGTGCCTTTCCCCAACGTCAATTTTAAGGTCTTTCCTCAGGGGTTCAATGGGATTTAGATCCAAACTCATTGCTGGCCGTGTCAGAACTCTCCTGGGTGCTTCTTGAAGTATGTTTGAGCTCATTGTCCTGATAGGACAATCCAGTTTTTGTGACACTGTGCACTACATTGCGACCCAAAATCCTTTGGTAATCTTCAGATATCATGATGCCTTGCACACAGTCAAGGCACCAAGTCATAGAGGCAGCAAAACAACCCCAAAATATCTTTGAACCTCCACCATATTTGACTGTAGGTACTGTGTTCTTTTCTTTGTAGGCCTCATTCTGTTTTCAGTAAATAGCAGAATGATGTGCTTTACCAAAAAGCTCTATCTTGGTCTCATCTGTCCACAAGACGCTTTCCAAGAAGGATTTTGGCTTACTCACATATATTTTGCCAAGCTGCAGTTTAGATTTTTTATGTCTCTGTGTCAGTAGTGGGGTCCTCCTGAGTCTTCTGCCATGGCGGTTCAACTCATTCAAATGTCGACTGATAGTTCGCCCTGACACTGATTCACACTGAGCCTGCAGGATAGCTTGAACACTTGATTGGGGCTGCTTATCCACCATTCGGACTATCCTGTGTGGCTACTTTTCATCCATTTTTCTCAGCCGTCCACGTGCCAGTGAGATTAGCTACAGTGCCATGGGTTGTAAACTTCTTGATTATGTCGCACACCGTGGACAAAGCAACATCAAGATCTCTGGAGATGGACTTGTAACCTTGAGATTGTTGATATTTTTCAACAATTTTGGTTCTCACGTCCTCAGCCAGTTCTCTTCTCTTTCTGTTCTCTGTACTCAGTGTGGCACACACAGACACACAAGACATAGATTCAGTCAACTTCTCCCCTTTTCATCTGGTTTCAGGTGTTTCCATATTGCCCACACCTGTTACTTGCCACAGGTGAGTTTGAACGAGTATCACATTCTTGAAACAAAGTTGCTTACCCACAATTTTGGAAAGGTGGCAACAATTTTGTCCAGCCATTTTGGGGGTATTGTGTGAAATTATGTCCAATTTGCCTTTTTTCTTTGTGTTGTTTGAGTACACACATTGGAAATAATGATGTTTACAACAAAACATGCGTAATTGCAATAATTTTCTGGAACAATTTCAAGGGTGCCAGCATTTTGGTCATAACTGTACATCAGTTGTTAAATGGCTGAGGATATACTGCACTGTGGAAAATCCGCAGGAAAAATTGATGTTTGCAGACACCTTTGAGAGGACTTAAAAAAAGTTTTCCGCTTTTGGAGAATCTCCATCTTAAAAAAAAAGAAACAAAAACAAAGCGTTCTTAACTCAATCCTCCCCAGGTACCCTGCTGCATCTCTGCCGGTGTTGTCTGTTATTGGCTGCAGTGCTGACGTCACGTTGACAGCTCTTCAAGAGAGATGAGCAGATAGAGTCTCGGGACTCTGGACCAGCAGCCAGGCGGCGGTACTTGCCAGCTAGATAGGAGACCCGCAAATCTCTTACCTTCTGGTATCCTCGGGGCAGCTTTTGATTAGCTAGGGCTGGTACAACATCATCTGTGTGTAATGTCATGCATAAGAAATCGAGCCAATCCCAACAAATCAAATGCTGTGTCAGGGATGCCGGAAGGTAACAGATTTATGGCCCTCCCATCTAGCTGGCGGGTACCACTGATCTGTCCGCCGGACTGGAGTCCTGCGAATCGGTGCACTCACCTCTACTCTGCAGTCAATAACGGAGCTCAGCAACTCTGCTCATGTTGACAGCATAAGCCGTTCAGAGCCGCTGAGCTCACTGATTGACTGCAGTGTTCCCAATGTGACATCAGCGCTGCAGACAATAACAGACATCAGGAGCAGCAGCAGAAACTCAGCGCATGACCCGGGGAGCGCGAGTAAAGCTGTTTGTTTTTTTTAAAAGCAACCTGCATCCACGGGACAGCGGGGACCCGAAACCAGAAAACTCCTGCAATATGCGGCAAATTTGTAGCAGAAATATCTGTCAATGGAAATCACTTCCATTTATCTGAATGTTTCAGCCCATGGATTTCTCTGATTTTCATTCATATGAATGTGATAGCCCCAGAGATTTCTGCAACAAATCTACGATTTGTCAATATACCTGTATGCTACTGCAGAGTTTCCATGTGGTTTTCCATGCAGAAAATTCACAGTTATAGTACTGACACCGTCTGTCTGACTCTTCCCGTAGAGTGTTCTCACCTTTTATGATAATTTTAGTTTTTAGGTCCAAATTTCTGCACTGATTAATTTTCTAATGTATTTTTTGTGCTGTCAGGATTTTTTTTTTCTTTTAAATACAGAGCTGTAAATATTTTGCGTACATAACCAACAGGTGAACTGAAGCCTTGAAATAAAAAAAAAAGCAGCGCTCTATCCTCTGAAATAAAATAGAAAAATTATTTTGCATGAAATTTTAAAGCAGTTTAAATTAAAGAATAAAAGAAAAAAAAAACCTGCAATTTTCTTTTTAGATTGTATTAAAAACATAGTTGTACCAACATTTTATTTATTTATTTTACTGACTTATATAGTGCCACCGTATTCAGCAGCACTTTACAGACATTATCGTCGCTGTCCCCGATGGGGCTGACAATCTACATTCCCTATCAGTATGTCATTGGAGTGTGGGAGGAAACCGGAGAACCCGGAGGAAACCCACACAAACAGGGAGACAATACAAACTCCTTACAGATGTTGTCCTTGGTGGTTTTTCAACTCAGGACCCCATAAAAAGAATATATTAATGACATTGTTCCTTGTTTCCATTAGATTTAGTACAGCATTCATCACAGTTCCTTAAAAGGAATTGTACAAGATTAGGGCAGGTGCAGACGAGTGTATTTTCAGTCCGAGTGTGATGTGACATGGGCGTACCCAGGATCAAAACTAGGGGGGGGCAAGCCAATGTCGCATCTTATACAGGTTACATCATATACACTGTACATTATCCTGCATATTAGGTATGGAGCATTAGAACTGTTGTATATTGTATAATACAGCAGTGTATGTGACACTACACTGTATATACCATATATTATACATGGCAGTCGCGCTCATGTCAGGAGCGGTACCAGCAAGGATTGCAGTGCGATCCTCGCATGAGTTATACGGCTGTCTGTCTATGCCCTTGTTATAATAATACTGAAATATTAATCTATATTAAAGTATTAAGGAGCTCACAAGTAAAAAAAAGCCCCTACCTCCCCTGTCCCCCACCCATACCCCAACAGCCATTGTCTCACATGCACCCCTTAGTGTTCTGTCCCACTGACCCCACAATACCCCCATCCTCTCACATGCACCCCTCAGTGCTCTGTTGCCCCTCCCCACTTCAGCCCCCACAATACCCCATCCTCTCACAGTAAACCCCCAGTGCCCTAGCCCCACAATACCCATCCTCTTACATTCAACCCCAGTGACCTGTCCACCCTCCCTCACAATACCCCATCCTCTCACATCAACCCCTGTGCGCCAGCCCCCACAATATCCCCATCCTCTCACATTCACCAACCAGTGCCCTGTATTCCCTCCCCCACAATACCCTATCCCCTCACATTCACTCTGTGCCCTGTTGCCCCTCTCCCACTTCAGCCCCCACAATACCCCCATCCTCTCACATTAACCCCCCAGTGCCCTAGCCCCCACAATACCCCATCCTCTCACATTAAACCCCCAGTGCCCTAGCCCCACAATACCCCATACTCTTACATTCACCCAGTGCCCTGTACCCCTCCCCCACAATACCCCATCCTCTCACATTAACCCCCCCAGTGCCCTAGCCCCCACAATACCCCTATCCTCTTACATTCACCCCAGTGCCCTGTACCCCTCCCCCACAATACCCCCATCCTTTCACATTAACCCCCCCAGTGCCCTAGCCCCCACAATACCCCATCCTCTCACATTAACCCCCAGTGCCCTAGCCCCCACAATACCCCATACTCTTACATTCAAGCCAGTGCCCTGTACCCCTCCCCCACAATACCCCCATTTTCTCACATTAACCCCTCAGTGCCCTAGCCCCCACAATACCCCATCCTCTTACATTCACCCCAGTGCCCTGTACCCCTCCCCCACAATACCCCCATCCTCTCACATTAACCCCCCCGTGCCCTAGCCCCACAATACCCCCATCCTCTTACATTCACCACAGTGCCCTGTACCCCTCCCCCACTGTACCCCCATCCTCTCACATTCCCCCACAGTGACCATGACATGCCTGAGCAAATGAATTTAATAAATTCCATCCCCACTTACCATGAAGCTTGTAGGCAGTGGCTGAGGCAGGAGCAGGAAGTGTCCAGTGTCTGCACACAGAGGGCACTAGGACCCAGTGTGGCTGAGACAACCAGTGAAACTACAGCTGCTGCAGCCAGGAAGGAAGGAAGAAGCTCCTCTGGTGACACAGCAGCTCCCTACACTGCGCACACAGACAGGCTCTGCAATCTGTGGCAGAGGGAGCCGGCATTGTGCTGCTCTCTCCGCTCTCTTTCATTGTGTGCCCCTGCTTCTAGGGGGGGGCGCCTGCCCCCCCTGCCCCACGGTGGGTACGCCCATGTGATGTGATATTGGATCACACTTGGACCAATGTCCTAGGAAAAAAAAACGTTGCTGCATGCCCGAGTTTGAACCAATATTCAGATCGCACTCCACCATGCAAGTTATGAGTCCATGGAAAACATCGGATTGCACTTGGATGACAGCTGAGTGTAGTCCACTTTCCGCTCACTGACAGAATGGAGAAGACGCAGACCTTTTTACTTTCCTCCATCTTCTTCTCATCTAAGAAAATCGGATCACCCGCTGATTTGTATATTGGACCCAATTCTCTCTCGTGTGGCACTCTACGGCCGTCTGCACCTGCCCTTAGGCTGTCTTTTTTCAGAAATGGCACCACACCCGTCTATGGGTTGTGTCTCATATTGCCATTAAGCTGCTAGTACTACCTGTGGAAAGATGTAGTCGTAATGGTTTTTTTTTCTTAAAATCCTGTTCAATGTATTTAGAAAAGCAGTGTGACATTTCTGAATAAATCTTGTGGAATTTGCATGGGGTCACATACTTGTTCGAGGTTTGTGCGGAACCGTCTTGGCGTGTTGATGCCGAATGCTGACAAGTCAATGCTCCGCTCATCTGTTATATAACATGGCTTCTGGATTTTTAGGTGACCATAAAAATTTCTTGTCATTCTGTACAACTTAAACATGTTCGCTTTTCTTCTCTCACCTTCTCCTTTCCATAATCTAAATCACAGTTTTTATACTGGGAAAATAAGGCCCTGTTCACAAATTGAATATTTGGGAAGTTTTTTACCTCAGTATTTGGTCCACTCATGGTTTTGGCTTACGAAAACTGTGGTAAAAAAACTCACCAAATACTGAATGTGTGAACGTGGCCTAACTATTCCTTATGTTATTCATTGTGAAAACCAGTAGATCCACTCCCGCAGTTTGCATAGGAGTTCTCACCCAGATTTTGCAGACTATTCAATAGGAATTTTTGTTTTTACTATGAGACAAATAAGAACGTGTAATAAGTGAATTTCGTCTGTTTTTTAAGGTTTATTTGATGAAAAATCAAAAGGGTATTTTTTTTTTAATCCATGCTTGGATAAGGCGTTATCTGAGCATGTTCGGGTGCTAACCGAGTCTCTTCGGTGTGCTTGAAAAATATGTTCGAGTTTCCGCGGCTTCGTCTTGTGTCTGTTCGACAGTCGCAGCACATGCAGGAATTGCCTGTCTGTTGGGTAATCCCTGTATATGTTGCGGGTGTCGAACAACCAGGAGACATACAACCGCGGGGGCTCGAACATAATATTCGAGCACGCCGAAGACTCTTTGTCACAAACAATCCTCAAAATCCTGATCGGAATTGGGATTGTAGACTTTCTCCATGCAAATTCCAGAAGAGGCCAAGTGACTGGAGGTCGGGACACCATCACTTCAGTACTGGAGTGCGGAGCTGATCCGGATGCTTCTTTTCTTTCTTCCCTTTGTAGCCCTCCGATTATTTCTACTTTCCCCTCTATTAGCAGATAGTCATGTGGATTGCAACACTCACCGATCGCCTTCTTCAACGGCGTTCCGGCAGTGTATGACCACGTTTGTTACCTACCAAATCACTCTCTGGGGCAGAGGTCACTGAACCTTAGGAATGTAGGTCTATGAGGCCAAGAAGGAGGCTAGAGAGCCTCACTTTGAATGCCATAGACTTGCATTGAGAAAGTAAGCGCCGTTTTACATGGGAACCACTGTCTGGTCCAGCAGGGTACAGACGCGGTCAAATGAGGCCGTAGAGGACCAGGCGATGGCAGAAGATGGTCACCGGTGAGTGCTGCAATACACTCTCTGTATATACATTACTATTTGCTAATAGGAAAGAAAATTCAATGGCGTGCTTCTTTGGGCTGTGTGCACATGATGAGTTTTTGAGCCTGTGCATTTTCACTGCATCAAAAATGGTTACAGTTCCAGCAAAGATGATGGGATTTACAAAAATCTCCTGCCCATGATGATTTTTTTTTTCTACTCAGCATAAACTGACCTTTTCACATCCGCAACATGTCAATTTCTCTTGTGGGAACGCTGAGTATTTTTTGTTTGGATTTTTCCCATAGACTTGCATTAGATTCAGAAAATCCCCAGGTTAAAAAAAACGTGCATGCGATATTAATGCCTTTCCGCTGCAGAAACGAATCAGAAACGCATGTAATCGCATAGGACTGTATCAATATAGTTTTGTCAAAGCCAAGTACAAGTATCAAACACAAAACAGCTTTATTTAAATCATGACACAGCAAAAAAAGACAAAAAACGCAACGTCAAATACACGATAAAAATGCATGCCTCAGAAATGGTGCAGAAAACCTGCAATGTGAAAAACTCACCAAAAGCTCGTAGTGGGAATTAACATATGCATAGGTACGCCAGAATGACTTGCTGTGTGCATGTTCCATATTTTTTAACTGCTTCAGGCTTGGAAAACTGTAAGACTATGTGCCCTTCCCACAATGAGGTTTTGGTGAGTTTTTGATGTTGCAGATTATCTGTCCCATAGAATGTAAGTCCGCATGGACAGGGTCCTCTCCCCTCTGTACCAGTCTGTCATTGTAAATTTGTTTACTGTAAACGATATCTATAACTTTGTATGTAACCCCTTCTCATCTACAGCTCCATGGAATTAATGGCGCTATATAAATAAATAATAATAATAATCTGTCTGCACCATTTCTGCATCTATGAAGTAAACTAGGTTACTTGTGTTTTTTTTTCCATTGTATTTTTTATTGTGTTTTTGATACTGTGTTTTTTTTGTCTCTTTTTGCTATGTTATGTTTTAACCTCTTAGTGACAAAGCCAATTTTGTACTTAATGACCAAGCCAATTTTTACAATTCTGATCACTGACCCTTTTTTTTAGGGACCACCTCCCATTTGAAGTGAATTTGGGGGGTCAATAGAACAGAAAATACCCAAAAGTGACACCATTCTAAAAACTGCACTCCTCAAGATGCGCAAAACCACCTTCAAGAAGTTTATTAACCCTTCAGGTACTTCACGAGAACTAAAGCAATGTGGAAAGAAAAATTAACATTTCAATTTTTTCACAAAAAAATTTACTTTGGAACCAAACTTTTTTATTTTCACAAGGGATCAGGAGAAAATTAACCACAAAATTTGTTGTGCAATTTCTCCGGAGTACGCCGATACCCCATACGTGGGGGAAAACCACTTTCTGGGCACACGGCAGGGCTCGGAAGGGAAGGAGCGCCATTTGACTTTTTCAAACCAAAATTGGCTGGAATTGAGAATGGATGCCATGTCGCGTTTGGAGAGCCCCTGATGTGCCTAAACAGTGGAAACCCCCCACAAGTGATACCATTTTGGAAACTAGACCCCCTGACGAACTTATCTAGATCTGTTGTGAGCACTTTGAACCCCCAAGTGTTTGACTAAAATATGGGGGAAGGAGCACCGTTTGAATTTTTGAACGCAAAATTGGCTGGAATCAGTGGTAGGCGCCATGTTGCGTTTGGAGATCCCCTGATGTAGCTAAACAGTGGAAACCCTACAAACATAGCCCAACCCAAACCCTAGCTCTAACCCTAAGGCCTCTTTCACATATCAGTTGTTTGGCGTCAGTCAAAATACGCCTTTTTGCGGGAAAAAACGGATCCGCCTTTTTTTGGGGCGGAATCCGTTTTTTTCCCATAGAGTTGCATTAGTGACGGATTGCGACAGATGGTCATCCGTTCCATCTGTCATCCGATGGATCCGTCAGAAATTTGGCATCCGCTGTCTGGAGTAGACGGACATTGGAACGTTTTTTGTCTTCGTAGAAATGGCGGACCATGACGAATCCGTCTCGTCCGCCTTTTTCTATAATGGACGCCTATGGATGGCGGATCCGTCGTCATCCATTATTTACGGAATCTCTCGCTCTCTCTATCTCTTTATTATTTTTACCTAACTAAGAGAGTGACAAAGGGGGGTTTGATTTATTCTTTTTTATTTTGATCACTGTGATACGGTCTATCACAGTGATCAAAATGAACCAATAGGAAAAATCTATTGTTGCTTGGCGCCGGCCGGCAAAGCTCGGCGGGTGCACTGCGCATGCGCCCAACATATTCTTCTCGGAAGAATACGTCAAAGGCCGGGGGACAGAGCTGGAGGGACACCGGAGGTATGGGGGGGGCTCAGAGGACCCAATTTCTGTGTCTTCTGATGTGCTAGATCATATCAGAGGAGAGAGAAATAAATAGGATATCTGACTTTTTTTTTTTTTTTTGGTCGAGATCCCGTAGATTTTCCGACGCTGGGGGGCACTATAATCTTATTTCTCAGCGTCGTTAAAAAGCAGCACTGTGGAATAAGTACCCTTAACTGTCACCATTAAAAGGCGTATCGCCGGTCATTAAGGGGTTAAACAAAGCTGCTTTCTGTTTTATACTTCCTGGTATTTGGCTTTGACAAAACTTTATTGGTACAGTCCTGTGTGGATTACACGTGTTTTTGAAACGTTTCTGCAGTGAAAAAGCGCTAATATCGCATGTGCGTATTTTTACCTCTGGATTTTACACATCTAATGTAAATCTATGGGATAAATCCACACCGAAAACTCAGCGTACCCACAAGAGAAATTGACATGTTGCTGATGTGAAACACGCACCGCTGGTCCGTTTATGATGAGTAAAAAAAAAAAAGCAGAGAGGGCAGGAGATTTCTATAAATGCCATTCACTTTGCTGGAACGGTTCGACGCTGTGTTTTTGCGTCAGCGAATAAACAAACGCACTGAAAAACACAATGAAAAAACACAGGTATCCTAATTCACTGACTAGGTGCAGAAAATCTGCAATATCAGAAACTCGCTAAACATTGGGAATGTAGCCTCATTGTACGATCACACAGTTTTTTTTACAAGGATTTAGAAATAGATTCCGCTCCTGAGGCCGCGGTCACACGAGTTCTCTGTCACGAGAACATCCGATCGATTATAGCAATGTCACTCGTTTTAATCATTGATCGGACTTTAATCCTAGTGTCAGTTTACTGTGATCCAAGTCTCTCGGGTATGACAATCGTATTAAGGGTGCAGGGAAGACGGAGAACTTACTTTCTCCCTCTTGTCCATTGTCTGTGTCCGCAGAAATCGGACTGCACTCGGAAGACATCAGAGCGCAGTCTGTTTTACACGCGCCTAGAGACCTGAATGGATGCGTGTGATCCAATTCCGGTGGCCACTAGTAGCATTTTTTTCTTTTTCACAGACTCTTTCTGTCTGTACAAAAAACGCAGATGTGCACTTCCCTATAATAATAGTGCTATCCAATAAAATATTGGATAGCACTCGTCTAATTTATACACCTGTGTGAGCGAGTCCTAAATCCACATCAAAAAAATGGATCAAATATTCTGATTAAGTTTCCTACTAATTTGAATGGGAAGAGCTCCACACGCTGTTTCATTTCACATCATTTATAAAATTTCCCAGTAATACTAACAGGATTTGCAGTAAAATCCGCTTCTAAAGCTTTGTAAAAACCTGGAACGTCACTTTTTTGCTGCTTAGTCATCTCTTTCTCTCTGCCCTGGTTCGGCTCATTCGACTCAGCTCTCCCAGCTCTGGTCTCTCTCAGGTCTTTACTCGGATCTGGTGTCTTGACTCCCTTTCTAGGATCTGGTCTCTCGTAATGGCGGCTATAAGCCTGCTCACTGTACCGCACGTCCTTCTTGCTACAGGTTTGGGCACCAACTCCTCCCCTTCACTATACTCCTGGGTCTTTTATAAATACCAAATGCGCCACAGCTATCACCTGACCTGGTGTCTCCTCCAATCTCTTCCCCGAGGGAACATGCACGTCACTCTTGATTTCCAGCTAATGCAATTCTCTCTGCTTTCACGTTCTTTTTCATCTTTCACCATCAGATGGCGGTGTTCACTCATAGACTCTCTGTTAGGAATTAACTGTGTGCCTCTTCTCACTTGTTACTTATCTCCTTACAGTTGCGCACATATAGTTAATCTGTCAGTCAAGCTTTTTTCTCTCCAAATGTTTGTGGGCCGCATGTGACTTCTGGGTCGCAGGATTTGCACCCCTGATGTAATGCATATGGGAACCCTAAGTCCTTTACCTAGATAGCTCTCATCCTCATTTCTTTCATTAAAGGGAATCTGTCACCCTAAATTGGCGGGATATTTAAATGATGGCAGTCAGGTCAGATGGGCGGTGTTTTGAGTACTTGCCTTAACATGTTGTTCACCGCTGTCTCCATTATTTCTGGGAATTGTAGTCGTTGCCCTCCATATAACGCGCCTGTGCATTGCAATCTGCGGGCAAAGCATACTGCGCTTGCGCAATTCAAGATTGCAATGCGCAGGCGCGTTATATGGAGGGCACCAACTACAATTCCCAGAAATAATGGAGACAGCGGTGAACAACATGTTAAGGCAAGTACTCAAAACACCGCCCATCTGACCTGACTGCCATCATTTAAATATCCCGCCAATTTAGGGTGACAGATTCCCTTTAAGGGCTCATACCCATTTGTGGAAAAAAAAATGGTCCGTTTTCTGGATGGAAAAAACGGTCCGAATATATACAATTGTCATGCGATTGTCATGCGATTTGTATGCGATTTTTAATTGATCCATACGTTTTCCATCAGTTTTCCATCTGTATGCAATGCGATTTTAACATGACGTTTTACAATATATATATATATATAGGTCATACACTTCTACATAGTATAATAGCCGCTAATTCATCCCCGGCTATACTGTAAAATCACACTGAAAAATCACACTGACAGCTTTAATAAAGAATAGAAACAATACATATACACACATAGAATACATATATATATATACATGTCATTGTGACATATATATATATATACATATATTTATAGTTCATACACTTCTGCACACTGTAATAGCCGCTAATTCAATTGCCGGCTTTTGTGAAATCACAGAAGCCGACATGAAATGACACATGGTTTACATACAGTTAACCATGTAATTTAATGTATTTTGATATATGGTTTTAACTTACAATTACATGAGTGTATGTGTGCAAAATTACAGACATGTAGGGGTTAATTAAAGGTGTAAATTCGTTGAAAAAAAATGCCTGGGCTCCCGTTGTATTTTCTCCACCAGATAGACAAAGCAAGCGAGTGGGGGCAAATAATAATAGCCCAGGGAGGGTGCATTTATTTTGTGCCCCCCTGGCTACTAACATCTGCCCCCAGACACCCCAGAAAAGGCAAATCTATAATTAGATTCGCCCTTTCTGGCACTTTGCCCGTCTAATCCCATTGCCCTGTAGCGGTGGCGAATGGGTTAATAAGGGGTTAAAGCCACCTTGCAATTGAAAGGTGACTTTAAGCCAGGTTAATAATTGAGAGTTGTCAATTTGACAACTCTCAATTATTAATCCTATTGTATGAAAGGAAAAAAAACACACACATTAATTATTAATCCTTTTAATGAAATAAAGACACCGTTTTGGACCATATTTTATTGCTCAGCTGTAATCCCCTGAATGAATCAGTTCCTCTCCCGGCGACAGGAGAGGAAGTGATGAGTGTGTGAAGCTTAATTGATTTCTTCCCACTTTCACTTCAGGTTAGGTCAGGGTGACCTGACCTCAAGTGAAAGTGGGAATAAATCAATTAAGCTTCACACATTAATCACTTCCTCTCCTTTCGCCGGGAGAGGAACTTATTCATTCAGGGGGTAACAGCTCAGCAGGCAGCATTAGCTGCCTGCTAGCTGTAACCTGTTAACCCTTTCTGATGGATTACAGCGTGGGACCTGACTGTGCATCGGATAGGTAAGAATAATTTTGCTTTTTTATTTTATTTTTATTACAGGAAATGGATTTGCAGGAAAATAAAAGATGGTCAAAAACTGTTTGCTTATTTAATTAAAATTATTTTTTATCAAAGTGTGTGTGTTTGATTTTTCTTTCATACAATAGGATTAATAATTGATAGTTGTCTAATTGACAGCTCTCAATTATTAACCAGGCTTAAAGTCACCTTTCAATTGCAAGGCGGCTTTAACCCCTTATTAACCCATTCGCCACCGCTACAGGGCAATGGGAATAGACGGGCAAAGTACCAGAAAGGGCAAATCTAATTATAGATTTGCCTTTTCTGGGGTGTCTGGGGGCAGATGTTAGTAGCCAGGGGGGCACAAAATAAATGCACCCTCCCTGGGCTATTATTATTTGCACCCACTTGCTTGCTTTGTCTGTCTGGTGGAGAAAATACATTTTTTTTCAACGAATTTACACCTTTAATTAACCCCTACATGTCTGCAATTTTGCACACATACACTCATGTAATTGTAAGTTAAAACCATATATCAAAATACATGAAATGACATGGTTAACTGTATGTAAACCATGTGTCATTTCATGTCGGCTTCTGTGATTTCACAAAAGCCGTCAATTGAATTAGCGGCTATTACAGTATGTAGAAGTGTATGAACTATAAATATATACAGGTCCTTCTCAAAAAATTAGCATATAGTGCTAAATTTCATTATTTTCCATAATGTAATGATTACAATTAAACTTTCATATATTTTAGATTCATTACACACCAACTGAAATTTGTCAGGTCTTTTATTGTTTTAATACTGATGATTTTGGCATACAACTCCTGATAACCCAAAAAACCTGTCTCAAAAAATTAGCATATCAAGAAAAGGTTCTCTAAACGACCTATTACCCTAATCTTCTGAATCAACTAATTAACTCTAAACACATGCAAAAGATTCCTGAGGCTTTTAAAAACTCCCTGCCTGGTTCATTACTCAAAACCCCCATCATGGGTAAGACTAGCGACCTTACTGATGTCAAGAAGGCCATCATTGACACCCTCAAGCAAGAGGGTAAGACCCAGAAAGAAATTTCTCAACAAATAGGCTGTTCCCAGAGTGCTGTATCAAGGCACCTCAATGGGAAGTCTGTTGGAAGGAAACAATGTGGCAGAAAACGCTGTACAACGAGAAGAGGTGACCGGACCCTGAGGAAGATTGTGGAGAAGGACCGATTCCAGACCTTGGGGACCTGAGGAAGCAGTGGACTGAGTCTGGTGTAGAAACATCCAGAGCCACCGTGCACAGGCGTGTGCAGGAAATGGGCTACAGGTGCCGCATTCCCCAGGTAAAGCCACTTTTGAACCATAAACAGCGGCAGAAGCACCTGACCTGGGCTACAGAGAAGCAGCACTGGACTGTTGCTAAGTGGTCCCAAGTACTTTTTTCTGATGAAAGCAAATTTTGCATGTCATTCGGAAATCAAGGTGCCAGAGTCTGGAGGAAGACTGGGGAGAAGGAAATGCCAAAATGCCTGAAGTCCAGTGTCAAGTACCCACAGTCAGTGATGGTGTGGGGTGCCATGTCAGCTGCTGGTGTTGGTCCACTGTGTTTCATCAAGGGCAGGTCAATGCAGCTAGCTATCAGGAGATTTTGGAGCACTTCATGCTTCCATCGGCTGAAATGCTTTATGGAGATGAAGATTTCATTTTTCAGCACGACCTGGCACCTGCTCACAGTGCCAAAACCACTGGTAAATGGTTTACTGACCATGGTATTACTGTGCTCAATTGGCCTGCCAACTCTCCTGACCTGAACCCCATAGAGAATCTGTGGGATATTGTGAAGAGAAAGTTGAGAGACGCAAGACCCAACACTCTGGATGAGCTTAAGGCCGCTATCGAAGCATCCTGGGCCTCCATAACACCTCAGCAGTGTCACAGGCTGATTGCCTCCATGCCACGCCGCATTGAAGCAGTAATTTCTGCAAAAGGATTCCCGACCAAGTATTGAGTGCATAACTGAACTTTATTATTTGATGGTGTTTTTGTTTGTTTTTAAAAAACACTTTTATTTTATTGGACGGTTGAAATATGTTAACTTTTTGAGACAGGTTTTTTGGTTATCAGGAGTTGTATGCCAAAATCATCAGTATTAAAACAATAAAAGACCTGACAAATTTCAGTTGGTGTGTAATGAATCTAAAATATATGAAAGTTTAATTGTAATCATTACATTATGGTAAATAATGAAATTTAGCACTATATGCTAATTTTTTGAGAAGGACCTGTATATATATGTATGTGTCACAATGACATGTATATATATATAATATATATATATATATATATAATATGCATTCTATGTGTATGTATCTAGTGTTTTGTGAGCTGTCAGTGTGATTTTACAGTAGCCGGGGATGAATTGTCGGCTTTTCAAAGGAGACTGGTGCGTATACATCGGACAGCACTCACATGGTGCGAGTGCTGTGCGATGATTTCTCGCACCCATTGACTTGCATTGGCGATTATCATGCCAAATTCGCATCAAATCGCAGCATGTTGCGATTTTTTTCTCACACCGATTTTGGCTGAGAAAAAAATCCCAAATGAGATGTCACCTATTGAATAATATTGGTCAGATTTTAATCCAATTTTTTTATCGGCTGAATATCATCCGTTTTCGTCGCCAGTGAGTATGAGCCATAATAGAGATAACTGCAAATAAATACAAATTAGTATTGGAGTGAGGGTAAAATGTGCAAAGTTTTCATGGAGAGCAGGAAAAACAGACTTAAAAAAAAGAGGAAAGCACATGGAGGTACTGTAAAAAGTACAGTTCTGTAACCTTACAGATAAATGAAAGCAACTGAAGATGGTGGCACCATGGATACATAGAGAGCTCAAATCCATCCTGTATTACCAGGAGTGACACACCCACAAGAGATAAATCTCAGTCAGGCTACAAACTACATATGTCTGAAAATGAATGAAGATTGCAAACTGAAACTTTATTACAGGGAATCTGTCACCAGGTTTTTGCTACTTAATCTGGGAAAAGCATAATGTAGGGGCAGATACTCTGATTCCAGCTATGTCACTTACTAGACTGCTTGCTGTATCTTTAATAAAATAACCATTTTATCAACAGGACATTCTCGCTAGAGCAGCTGCCATGTAGTCCTCCATACTCATGAACTGTGTATAACCCCGTCCACACCACTGGCAGCTTTCTGCCTATGCACAGTGTACACAGAAAGCACCAATCATTGCTGTGGGCGGGGTTATACTAAGCTCATCATGCAGAGAACTGCTAGAAATGCCTATACAACTACCTATACAAAATTTCTTGAGAAACTGAATGACAACCATTATGGAGCATATTACAGAGCCTAAAGTTCTGCCAAAATAACTTTACCTTTTTACGTAAAATCTTTTGTATAGGTAGTAAAAATAAATAAATCATAAAACTGCAAATTTTCTAAAAGAAAACAAGTTCAGAAACTGAGGATTTTTTCAATGTTTTATTTTTAAGTACTATGTATCTAAGCTGAGATGCAATAAATGAGGAATATGGTGGTTTAGAGTCCGCCGCCGCCCAAGGTTCAGCGGTACGATCGCATGCGAAGGTGAAGAATGAATGCAATTTATTGCGTCAACGCGTTTCAAGGTTTTAAAACCTCTTTATCAGGACCAAACCGGCCTTATCATTGTGGTTTGGTCCTGATGAAGAGGCTTGAAGACGCTGAAACGCGTTGACATAAAGAGCATTCATTCTTCACATTCATGTGTGATCGAACCTTGGTCAGCGCGGACTTTGATGCACCGTATTCCTCGTTTATTACATGGTATCTCATTGGTGGTCCTGCAGCTGCCAACCCGTGCGTCTAAAGGAGATGTGATTGTCACAACCTTATCTAAGCTGAGTAGCTGAGATGTAGCAAAGCGGAGTTTGTCGCTTTATTTCCCAATTTTCCGCCATGTGAATTGTGGCTATAGGTAGCTGCTCCGATGTGACTTAGCAGCATTTCTTCTCCGCGTCCTCACCTATGTTACATTAGATGGGAGCAGTGATGGCTTGCTGCCGGTGACTCAGAATGAATTGTTAATTGTTTCTTCCTGTCGGCTAAATGTCTTTCCATAGCAACCAGGGCGGTCATTGATGGTTCATACGGAATATTACTGAAATGGGAAAATGCTTGTATTTGTATAAATAATTAAATGTCTCCTATTCCGGGAGATGAATAACTTGCGAAGAATTCCTTTTAGTTCATATTGTCGGAGCTGGAGATGCAAGCAGCCGAGTCTTCGGAGTAATAACCTTGACTTTGTGTGATAAAAGGAAAAAAGGACGGGCGGCCTGCAGACCAGCCTGGCTGGTGGACATTTATCTTCCGCATTGTTCATGTTGAAATTGCAGTGTTATAGCAGACAGTATTATATCCGAGTACAGAGGTAATCGCAGCTGTCATAAGGCGACAGACTCCATATTATATAGATTGTCAGCGTTAAATAAATTAAGCTGCTGGATAATGAGAAGTTCTGCAACTTTATAATAGGCATTGTGGTGGGCACCGCAGAGGTTGGGAGCGCGCCCCTCTCCTCCCCCTGCTATGTTGTTTGCCCTATGCCACCTAATAAAAGGTTGTTTTTTTTATCCTACTGGCCTATGACCATGGTCCAGCCTCCTTAGTTTATTTTCCCTTCCTGTGCGGGATCCATCTTCTCCCCCCAACAGCCTGAAATCAAAAATGCAGGTGTCCTTGTCTTCTTTCTGGGAATGTGGCTGAATGGGTATGCCATGTTCCTCTGTCCCCACAGTCTGGCCATGGCTTCACATAGATGGAATGGTGCTTTCTGCCTTGTGTAAAATTGCCCTTTGGTGACCCAACTCACTCACCCCTTTGAGTGTTTATGCAGTTTGCCCAGGACACACTATTCTGCCACCGATATACGTGGACGAGATGTATCTGAGGGGTGTGATCACGAATCTCTATATAAACAATGGCGGATAGCGTTACTCGCCAGCACGTGCTCCTATCTCTATCAGCGGCGCGTGGTAGTCCGGAAGGATGATGCAGTAATAATTCAACAGGCTTTATTACAGTACCTTGATGAGACGAGATGTCAAGGAAGTTGAAGAAATGGAGATGAGGTAAAGGTCAAGACTGTAGAAGAAGCGGTTATAGCAGCACCAGATTAGAGACGGTAGGAGCTCCAAGCTGGAGGTAACAAGAGAATCCTTTCTCCAGCTCTGCAGCACATGTGTCAAACCAAGATGGCCAGAGTACAAGACAGGAAAAGCCAGCCAAAGAAAGGAGGAGCTTTAGGCAGAGAGGTATTATGGGAAACACATAACAAATATTAGAGTGCAATACAAACAATGGCCAGTAGATGGCAGCAAAGTATAACAAATACAATAGATGATGTTAAATATATACAATTACACTCCCCGTCTGAAATCCTTGGATTTCACATATCAACAATCTCAAATTGGGAGTGTTTTCCTGAAGTACATGGGGAGATACTTCAACCTGTAAGATAAAAAACAATGCATTCTATACAACAATAAAATATTGTTTAACAAGATAGAAAAATGTCTATAACGAATTCTTGAAGTAATCCAAAGGTCTAAGTTCCTTGTGAAAAACATTCTGCTGCACATTGCGTATCACAGAGTTCACTCAGAGCAATGTCTTCTGCAGAGAGGGGCTTATGGGAGATATGCCAACCATGACAATCAGTGTTACCGTCCTTATTGCGATAGCATTGTTCAATGTGTACTAACCTTGCAATGGCACGAACCAACCTCGTCCATCTTGAGAAGCGATCAAAACGCCGACAGTCCAAGCCAACCTTCTCTTTGAATTTGGTAATGAAACTGCTGACATCCAGACGGATCTCTGGGTCGACATCTGGATCCTGAAGTTTGAAGCTGTTTTCACCGGTAGTCTTTTCGCATTGGTCGTGAAGGAACCCTGGTCCTGTTATCCAAGAAGAGCTTACGAAGGCATCAATAGACAATGGTCTTGTAGCAAGGTCCGCAGGGTTAAGATGAGATGGGACATGCTGCCATTGCTGAGGCTTAGAGAATTTCCTGATCCTTTCCACGCGGTTACTGACCTAGACGTAAAAGCGTTTCGTCTGGTTATATATGTAGCCCTGAACTACCTTACTGTCTGTGTAGAATTTTATGTCATCCATGTGAATAGCTAGTTCGCTCTGTATGAAGTCTGCAATCTCTATGGCTAGTACAGCCCCACACAGCTCGAGTCTGGGTATGGTGTGCTCGGGTTTAGGGGCCAGTTTATCCTTTCCAAACAGAAATCCAACATGGGCTGCATTGTTAGAGTCAACAACCTTCAAGTAAGCGACAGCAGCAATAGCTTCAGTGGAAGCGTCTGCGAATACATGAATCTCTTTCCTTTGACTCTTAGCTAGGGATGACGGAGTGTAACAACGTGGTATGTGGATCTTATCTATGGCGCAAAGAGATTTTCTCCATGCCTTCCACCTTAGTTGTTGGTCCGCAGGGAGTGGTACATCCCAGTCCTTAATGCACTCTGAGAGTTTTCTCAACAGGAGCTTGCCTTGTATAGTCAGGGGTGCGACAAATCCAAGTGGATCATATAGACTGTTCACCACTGACAAAACTCCGCGCTTAGTAAAGGGTTTTTCCGCCCCACTAACCTGAAAGCTGAAGGAGTCCTTTAGGAAGTTCCACCTCAGGCCTAGGCTTCTCTGTACTGGTTGGTTGTCCGGGCCTAGATTCAAGTCCCTAAATTCAGCGGCATGATCATTAGGATGAAAGGCTTGCATGACAACAGTACTATTGGAGGCAATTTTATGCAATCTCAAATGAGCTTTAGAAAGCATACCTTGCGTCCATTTGAGCAGATCTATGGCTTCTTCCGCTGTGGGCAGGGATTTAAGACCGTCGTCCACGTAGAAGTCTTTTTCAACGAACTGTTGAGCATCTTTCCCGAACTCTGCTGCGCCATCGGAGGCGGTCCTACGCAGGCCGTACGTAGCGACTGCAGGAGAAGGACTGTTTCCGAACACGTGCACTTTCATGCGGTATTCGACCATTTCCTTGCTGGTGTCATTGTCTCGGTGCCATAGAAAACGGAGATAATTTCTGTGCTCTTGCTGCACGACGAAACAATAGAACATTTGTTCGATGTCGGCGGTGATGGTGACCGGTTCCTTTCTGAATCTCATGAGCACTCCCACCAGGTTATTAGTCAGATTCTGTCCAGTGAGGAGAACGTCATTCAGAGATACGCCATCATGTTTGGCGCTTGAATCGAACACCACTCTGATGTGTTTCGGCTTTCTTGGATGATATATTCCAAAGGAAGGTAGATACCAGCATTCTTCATCAGCTTGCAATGGTGGAGCTGTCTCTGCGTGGTCATTGCGAAATATCTTATCCATAAAGGCTATGTGAAATGTTCCTTCATTTCAGGCTTGTTCCTCAACGTTCTCTGCAACGAGATGAATCTAGATAAGGCCTGATCTCTGTTGTTAGGAAGCCTGGTCCTTGAAGCCTTGAAGGGTAAGGGAGCAACCCAGCGGTCAGATTCGTTTTTGAAGAATCCACTGTCCATTATTTTGAGAAACTCCTTGTCTTCTATGGATAAGGTGACTTTGTTGTCGTCTTTTGTTGTGTGAAACACTGTTCTCCCTAAGTCGTCACCATAGGGAGTAAGAATGATGTCAGGCTCTTGGATGCAATCAGAGAACCTTTCTTTCACGTCGTAGTGATGAGGGCATGACTTAAAGTGAGTTGTGCGACCATTTTGGAGCACATACGTTTTACAGGCGTTGACTTCAGATCCCTTGTGACTCCTATCCAAATATACATTGCCCACGATTACCCTGCCTAGGTCGAGTTTTTGGGCGTATGGAGCATCATCTGGGCCGTTACATTGTTGCCGCACCTTGTGGACCTTCAGAATGTCTCTCCCGAGTAGGACTAGAATGTCAGCATTCATGTCCAGAGGAGGGATTTCTTTAGTCAGGTGCCTCAAATGGTGATGATGAAGCGCGGCTTCCGGAGTGGGAATCTCCTCCCTGTTATCAGGTTTCTGGCCACATTCAATTAGAGTTGGCAAAGGTATATGCTCGTTTCCTTTGATTGAAGAGACTATGTACCCAGAGGCTCTCCTGCCAGAAGTCTCAATACGACCAGAGCAGGTGTTGAGGGTGTATGGAATCGTTTGTCCTTTTATGTTAAGGATCTCAAAGAATTTGGGTCTTGCTAGAGATCGGTTACTTTGCTCATCTATTATGGCATATATTCTGAAGGCCTTATCAGGTTGTCCTTCTGGATAGACCTTAACCAGACACACCTTGGCACAGCATTTAGGACCAGTCCCTTCTCCACATACCTCAATACATGAGGAGGAAACATCAGTTGTAGTAGGATCAGGAATTTGTAGCTCCCCGCCATGCTTTTGGGCAGGATTGGGTGTCGCAGAAGGTTGGGAGCTGTATGGAGCTGGCGTGGGATGCAAGACTGTGACGTGTTTATCACTGTTACATTCAATGCACTTAATAGGGGCCCTACAGTCCTTAGCGAGGTGGTCTGAGGAGGCGCAACACTTATATCCCAAGCTCCTTGAGGGTATCTTTACGCTCCTGCAAAGTCCTTGCTCTGAATCCACGGCAATCTTTAAGCGAGTGAGGCCTTTTGTGGATAGGGCACATAAGATTACTGTCCATGGCCTTCGAAGTAACATTATTTGTTTTAGTGAAGGCAGGTGTAGTAAGTGGAACGTCAGTCTTTCTCACGGATACTGTGTTCCTTAAGTCTCTATGTTTGGCAGTGTTATCATACCTTGTAGATGATGATGATGCTGGTGGAGTAAGCTCAGTGAAGTCGAAGCTCGGATCATTCTTCTTCCGAGCTTGGTCACTGATGAACCTGGAAAAAGGGGGAAAAGACACATCATGCTGCTTTTTATACCGTGAGCGTGGTCTTCCCATTTATCCTGCATGCTGTGTGGCAACTTGGACACTATTGGATTAACGCCATGAGCAGTATCTAGGTAGCTCAGTCCTGAGAGATGTGGGTCTAATTTTGCCAATTCTATTTCCTTTAGCAGGTCGCTCAGATCTTGAAGTTTCCTATTGTCCTTGTTAGTTATCTTTGGGAAAGTTTGCAATCTTTTAAATAAGGCACCTTCTATGGCTTCTGAGCTGCCATAGGTTTGCTCCAGTCTTTTCCAGGCTGCAATAAGACCTGCATCAGAATAATCCACATGAACTGCCCTTATTGTCTTTATGCGCTCTGCTGATTCAGGGCCTAACCAGTTAACAAGCAAATCCAGTTGTTCCTTGCCAGTGAGATTAAGGTCTTGGATCACTGCTTGAAAGGTCGATTTCCATGCTCTATAATTCTCGGCACGATCATCAAACTTCGTGAGACTAATGTTTATCAACACCCGACGAATCATGTATCTGGCAAAGTCAGACATGTCCGATCTCCCGGTCATTGTTGCAGGATGAACTTGTGGTATCCTTAGGCCTCTTTCACACATCCAGAGTGCGCCTGACGGAGCCCCCGGCATTTATCCGCAGCGCCGCATCAGAAAACCTGATGCGCCGCTTGCGGTTTTTTTTGCATTGACTTGCATTAGCGCCGGATGGCGCCGCATGTCAATGCGTCGTATGCGATTTTGTCCGGATGCGGCGGAAATATACATTCATCAGAAACCATCCGGCAAAAAAACGCATGCGGCGCAAGCGGCGCATCAGGTTTTCTGATGCGGTGCTGCGGCTAAATGCCGGGGGCGCCGTCAGGCGCACACCGGATGTGTGAAACAGGCCTTATGGAATGTAAGTTCTCTGGCTTATATGACTGCGACAAATCAGGACGAAATGATGCAGCATAAGGGTTAAACTGCGATTTAGTCTCTATAGGTTCTGCTGGTTGTGGCCTAAATTGTGAGTTAATGCTGGAAGTTACCTTGTCGGCAATAGGTGGCGACATTTCTTGATTTGCGGGCGCATCGATGTTAGAAACTGGAGGTGGTGCTGGTGCAGATTTTAAATGACTTAGTACGTAGTTAGAAGTGCGATCAGCTGGGTCTTCCATTTCTGCTGGAATAAGACAATCTGAATTATCTTCTTGTCCCAATGCTTGTTCCAGAACCTTCAGTTTAGCAAGGGCTGTTGCTTCTTCCCTTTCTGCTTGGAGTATTTTTAATTTCCTCTGAGCTTCTATTCTGCTTCTTTGGGCCTCCATCTCATTTCTTTGAGCTTCCATTTGGGCTTCTACTTCCACTTCAGCCTCCCTTTTAGCAAAGGAGCTTTTTACTTTAGCTTCCTCTGCAGCCGCATGGATCTCCAGTATCTTGTCGGACAATGTTGATTTCCTGGAGTGAAATGATCTGGAGACGAGGATGTGCTTCTGGTCGATTTTGTGCGATGTGACCTGGTTTCTTGGAGGTGAGCGATGCGAAGTTCTGCTTTATCTTGGGCATCTCGCACTAATACGGTCTTTTCTTGGAGAAGAGTTTCTCTTTCAGCTAGTTCTGCTGAGGCATCTTCCATGTTACACCTACTCAGGAATGTTATATACCTTGCAGACAGCTTCTGGTAGAGATCATAGGCGGCAGATAAACTCTTCAGTTTGGCGGTTAAATCTGCGGCGTCGCTGTGAGAGCGTGGAGGAACTGCTAAATCATGATCAACTCTGCCCCATAAATGTTCTAGGTTATCATGGAACTCGTTTTTAGTAATCTCAAAGTACTCTCTGGCCTTTTGTGTCAGGCCTGGCTACACGTTTGGATCGTACATCTTGATCTGCAGTAAGTGCGGACTCTGCTCCTGTAGCATCTATGGTGTCAGGAACTTGATGTGTTTCACTTGCAGATGGGTCCACGGTGCTTTTAGTGGACATGTTTTAGCCAAGATGGTAGACGATTAAGACTTGCTAGCAGACAATGCATTATACACAGAACTGTAGACTTAGGTCTCTTGTTACTATTCTGCACCATATACGTGGACGAGATGTATCTGAGGGATGTGATCACGAATCTCTATATAAACAATGGCGGATAGCGTTAACTCGCCAGCTCGTGCTCCAATCTCTATCAGCGGCGCGTGTTGGTCCGGAATGATGATGCAGTAATAATTCAACAGACTTTATTACAGTACCTTGATGAGACGAGATGTCAAGGAAGTTGAAGAAATGGAGATGAGGTAAAGGTCAAGACTGTAGAAGAAGCGGTTATAGCAGCACCAGATTAGAGACGGTAGGAGCTCCAAGCTGGAGATAAGAGAATCCTTTCTCCAGCTCTGCAGCACATGTGTCAAACAAGATGGCCAGAGTACAAGACAGGAAAAGCAGCCAAAGAAAGGAGGAACTTTAGGCAGAGAGGTATTATGGGAAACACATAACAAATATTAGAGTGCAATACAAACAATGGCCAGTAGATGGCAGCAAAGTATAACAAATACAATAGATGATGTTAAATATATACAATTATATGAATGTCCATGTATGTCTGAAAATCTTATCAGAATAACTGAAACAGTACACACATGCTTGTTTAATATGCTAGGAAGACTGATTTGGGTTGCCAATTTGGGGGGTCTTGTAAAAAAAAAAAAAGCCATGAAATTCAGGCATTTTTGTAGAGACATTTTTGGATCAAACAATGTTTTGTTGCTTTTTTTTAAAAAATATTCTGGTATTTTTTTCCTTATAGTGAAATCTATAGGAAAATGCCTGGGAAAAAAAAAGTTATAATGAGAGAGTGCAGCGATTTAGAAAAAAATGCCATTGAGGTAAATTAAAATGGAACCAATGTTTACATTGCGTTTCATAATTGTAGAATAAGACATTTGGACGCAGACTTTTTTGCAACAAATAAGTAGCCAGAAGTCTGCTAAAAATATCTTTATAGCAAAGTAAATCTAGCATAAAACTGCATGTTGCAAGTTTTCGCACTCTTCTGTTTGAAAACCGTAAACCACCAACCTGTGCTTTGTGATAAAGTATCCCCTCTGCCTCATCCAGGTAGGTAATGAATGTTAAAATTAGCCATGCCTGTGTGTGCCTCTTACCATTCTTTTATATTTGTTAGTTATGTAGCACAATTCTGCAGCACTTTACAGACATTATCATCCTGCCCCCATAGGGACTCACAATATAAATTTCCTATCATTATGTCTTTGGAGTGTGGTAGGAAACCCATGCAAACACTGGGAGTACATACAAACTCCTTGCAGATTTTGTTTTTGTGGAAACCCAGGACCCAGTGCTACAAGACTACAGTGTCACCCACTGAGCCACATACTGTAATTCTAAAGAAATATGCATAATATGGTAATGAATTGCATATGTGGCACCCCTGAGGGTCCAGTCGCCACAGAGGTACTGCCCCTCACCCAGAGGTGTAGAATCCCATTCTCAGGTAAGGAAGGAGCATTACCCAGGACTCTAACACTCACACCAGTTCAGTCGGGGCATCTGTGTGTACCCTTAGGGAGGATGGCCTCATCCCAGGCTGGGTAGGAAAGGGTGTTCGGGAGTGGGTGGAGAAGGTAGAGAAAGGGGGAGGAGCTTAAGAAGTAGGAAGAGAGTAGTGGTCTGTGAGACCAGAGAGAACAGTCTAGAAGGGGAGTTCGAGCTCTGAGGAGCTTGCCCCCATACGAAAGGGAGAGAAGAGAAAATAGAGAGGGAGAGACAGAAGGAAGCTTCCGGGAGGACAGAAGTGGTCCTAGGGACACGGAAAGTGCTGAAGCCACCAGTGGGGCCCGTATCCAGACGTGGAGGGATCAGGTCGCAGACAGTGGATCGGCCCCAACTTAGTGAGAGACTGTATGTTCAGCTAAGGAGGCTGTGGTAATTGCAGGTGCCACAGCCACAATCACTCACCAACCCTCCGAAAAGGCAGCCATAAATACGGTCAAGGGGACTCGGAGGACGTCGCCCAACAGGACTCGCAGCTGCTAAATTGTGCATAAGGATGGTCCCATTTTTCAGCCCTCACTGTTGTTATGATGTCAAGGGTCTGTGTCAAGACAGAATGATAGAAGACCAGGGCAGATGTGAACAGTGGGGATGAGCAGTGCTGAAGGTGACAGTAAATGGTTGGGATAGCAGTCCAGCACTTCAGATAAAATGCAAAATTTTATTCCATTCAGTGCCGGCGTCTTCACCCGGCATACCCAGTCAAGGGCCGGGCCCTGGATGAATGGGTGACCTACTCGCCGTCAGGGACACAGCACGCTATGGGGCCCACTGACTTTAGACTTCTAAATCCCCCCACCACATGCACTGTGCATGGCGAGGAATCGCCGGTTTATGAGCTATTGTAAAATTTACAATAGATATCATCAGTTTGTAAGAAGTAAGTGAAATTTTTGTCTTGTCCTATCCTGATCCCCTTATTGGCTTATGAATCCTGGTAATTTTAAAAAGGGGCCCCAAGAGACTTTTTTCCCCCAGGTCCATGAAAAACCCGGACGGACCCCATTCCTCAAAAAAAATTTTTCAAAAGGTCCAGATCACGAAAGTCCCGGGTAAATCATGTTTTTAGTGACGTGTTACTTCAAAAACCAAAAAAAAACCTAATCCTTCTTGGGGCTTTTTCTTTTTCCCCTTTCAATACTGATAATAATAATGATTTTTTCTTCTGGGATCTTTTACCAGACAATTCGGAGCCTGAAAAGTTAAATTTTAGTTTTTTAATAAAATTTTTAATGAAGATGTTAAGACCGTTCCCAATGTGGAAGAAAGATTTCGTAAAATGTTTGAGCGGGAAGGAATTGTGTTAGGGGTTAAATTTTCACCTATACTTTGTTGACTGGTTAGGGGAAATGGTGGGTTTGTAAAACATGGGGGAGAAAAATCACTAATTATTCAGGCAAATTTTGATTAAACGAAAC
>JARQOD010000001.1:939677133-939702826 GCA_033576555.1 Oophaga sylvatica
AAAGACCTGACAAATTTCAGTTGGTGTGTAATGAATCTAAAATATATGAAAGTTTAATTGTCATCATTACATTATGGAAATAATGAAATTTAGCACTATATGCTAATTTTTTGAGAAGGACCTGTATATGTAAAATATCTATTTATTATACTATTGCCTGTTGTCTTCGATGTTGTGCCTTTGCTGCTTTCCTTTCATTGTCATTGGCATACTTTTTAGGAGGAGCCATGTTGGCACTGATATTTGCTTTTTAAAGGGGTTTTCCCACGAACGAAAGTTCATTTTAAAAATTGTCTGTGTCTAACCGTGTACAGATCATACCACAGCTCCTGGGCAGGGGAGGAAGCAAAAGACAATACTGACATTACAGCAGGAGATTCCAGAGGATACATTTTGTGAGGTAAAATATTGTTTAAAAACAGTCAGTGAAATATTTTACCTCACAGACAATTTTTAAATGAACTTTCGTTCGTGGGAAAACCCCTTTAATGTGACCATCTTCCTCTGCCTGTAGACACGTTGCGTAACTGCCACCGGGATCATCCGAATGATTCACTGCGCCTGCGCTGAATTCGCCAGGCGCAGTAAATCAGACCGCCGCCATCTTTGTGCAGATAGATAGCGGCGGTCACATTAAAACTGCGCATGCGCTCCTCCTGTACAACGATGGGGCGGTCAGTGAGTCATTCGGCTGATCCTGGCAGCAGCTTGTTCGTGACTGTGTTTCGCTGGTGGTACTGCGCAAGAGGCTGCGTATGGCGTATACAGTGTGCGTGTTTTTGTGTGGTGCGTATGGCATATACAGTGTGTGTGTGTACGGCGTATACAGTGTGTGTGGTGTGTACAGTATATACAGTGTGTGTGTGGTACGTACGGTGTATACTGACATTAAAGCAGTAGATTGCAGAGGATACATTTTGTGAGGTAAAATATTGTTTAAAAACAGTCAGTGAAATATTTTACCTCACAAAATGAATCCTCTGTGGTACTCTGCTGTAATGTCAGTATTGTGTTTTGCTTCCTCCTCTGCCCAGGAGATGTGGTATGTGGTACCACCACCAGTTTCCATATTGAGACACCCATCACTTGGGTGTCCCAATATGGCGGTCGGTGAACTTCTGCCGCTTGGAATTCTGGGATCCGGACACATCTGGACAGAACAAGATGTTGTCGGCTTTTGTAGAATCTCTGCAGGAGCCGACAGGAGAGGAGACATGGTTTACATACAGTAAACCATTGCAGAACATTTTGTTTTATATATGTCAGTGACTTCTACTGTTAGTACTATGTGTGTGTAAAATTTGGGAGCTGTAGGTATGTAATAAAAGGATGTATTCACGGAAAAAAATTGCGTGGGCTCCCGCGCAATTTTCTTCACTAGAGAGGCAAAGCCAGTGACTTAGGGCTTTTATTAAGAGCCTAGAAAGGGACCATGATTTTTGCCTTCCTGGCTCAAAACATCTGCAGCCACCCCAGAAAAAGAGCATCTGTAAGATGCGCTAATTCTGGCACTTAGCCTCTCTCTTCCCACTGCCGTAGCAGTGGCATATGGGGTAATAAGGGTTTAATGTCACCTTGCTATTGAAAGGTGACATTAAGCCAGGTTAATAATGGAGAGGTGTCAATTAGACATTTATTAATCTTATAGTATGAAAGGGTTAAAAAAAACACATTAAGAATAAAGTCTTAATGAAATAATACTTCACACAGGGTTTCCATCTATATTACACTCCCAATCCATTCAAAGCCCTCGTTCTCCTGGAAAAAAAGACAAAATAAAAAGCAACAATAAACCCATACATGTCCGCCTTACAGTCAAATCCCACGCCGCAATCCATCTCAAGGGGTTAAACAGTTTACAACCGGGAGCGGTGCTAACGCGACCGTTACAGCTGTAAACCACTGAATGAATGAGAAGCTGCCGGCGGCAGCATCAGTGACTCAGTGACTAGCGCTGACGTCACTGATGCTCCATTCACTCACAGGCTGACCCGCCGTGAACTCTGCAGTGTGGGAAAATACCTATTCCATACGGAAGCCATTTCGGATGGCACAAGGAAATCGCATCCTCGCATTGAAAACGGATTACATATGGATCACTGTTCATGAAACATAGATTCGAATCTCGGCCGTAAAAAAACGGACCGATTTTTATACGTTAAGTGTGACTCCAGCCTTAAGCAACATTTCTGGCTAAAAGTACACTGCAACTTTTATATAAATTTGTTGGGCGGGTGTTGCCATGCTCCATTCCGCTCCAGCTCCTACCCATCTCTGACCACTTGGGCAGAATTGGACGAAACTGGGGTGAAAGTGCCAAAAATTGCCCAAATTTTTTTTAATGTATTAATGTTTTAATGTATTTTAAAGTGTTTTACACCAGAATTTTTGCATAAGCAGCTTGATAAATTGAGGCCTTAGTTTCTAAAACAAATTAATTCGAAGCTAAGATTTTTTTTATTGCTTATAAATCCGTGAAAGATGCTTTACATAAATACTGTAACTCCCCGAATATTGTGGTGCTTGTGTTTGGCTTCTGACTGAACCTATTGAAGTCAGTCCTTTGATGTAAAAGGAAGGTGGACTAATTAATGGCTTCAGAAGATTCATTAATATTACAGCATAGCTTACTATGCAGCCTGTTGTTTTTGCATACACCGTGATTGTGCTCAGCACCGCACTTGAGAAGGCCGTAGATGTTTAGGCCCTATCATAAGGCAATACAAATTAGTAAAGGACGCCAGGATTGTCTTGGCTTTACATCCCGTAAGACATCCTTAAATAAATAGGTACTTCAGTGATGACGTTCTGATCAGTCAAATCCTTAAAGTGAATGTGTCATGAGAAAATAACCTGTTGTTTAAATCAAGTTTTTATGTTAAATTAATTTTTTTAAAGGAGTTGTACACTACTGGGATAACCCCTTCTCACACCCCACGCTTGACCCCGATAAAATAAGAAAGCCTATGCTCACCTTCCGTGCCAGCGCTGTTCCCGCGGTGTCGGCGCTCGCTGTCCCAGGGCTCTTGTTCGGTTGCTTAATATGCGGTGTCCGGTGTCCCCACCTTCGGACAAATTGAACATGAAGAGGAAGTCAGAGATTAGCTGCAGCCCCGACTTCCTCTTCATGTTCAATTTGTCCAAAGGCGGAGACAGTGACGGCAGCTCTGATTGGGCTCCAGGGTCACATGTCACAGCAACCACACGGGAGCCCCAGGGAGAGCAATTGCTGACACCACTGGAACAGTGTCGGCAAGGGAAGGGACTATAAGCTTTTTTATTTTATCGGGGCCAAGAGTGGAGTATGACAAGGAGTTGACCAAGTAGTGGAGAACTTCTTTAATTTTGGTAGTTTTTTTTTTCCATATCACAATCCTTTTATTAAAAATAAAAATTAGAAATCTTGCAATTTTCATACTGGAGCTTCTTTAGACTCTAAGTTCCCGTTGTTTCAGGAAATCAACACATATATTTGTCACAATGAACCTCGCCTTAACCTGTCTTTTGTATTGAAAAATCTAATGAACGTATTCAAAGGAAAAATGGGTCTAAAATGGCTCCAGTGATTACTGAGAAATTTTAAATGAATGCTAATTTTGTTTTTAATAAAAATGAAGGAATTACAAAATTATTGGCAACAAATTAAAAGAAATTGTATGGAAGACAAAAATCTTATATTAACAATAGGTGATTTTCTGGTAACCAATTCCCTTTAAAGCCGCTGACAAATGAAGTAAACACTCAGGAGGCCTTCTCCCTTCACACACACAGCCCATGTGTCAAACAAACAAGCTCCATTTTACCCCGTGAACCACACCTAGAGGTGGGGTATGTGGGCAGCCAGATCCACCCATCTCTTGGCTGCCCGTAAACCCTGGGCCTGATGCACTAAACAAGCCTCTTAGTGCTATGTGCACTAGAGCAATACTCCACGCTTGCATCACAGAGGACAACCACCTCCGTGATACATACCTCCTATCAACTATGTGTCCGGTAGCCATCTTACAATATATATATATAGTTACATATTTAAAGTGCCAAGTGAAATGATAGCCTTGAAACATTTACTGGATACCTTTCCCTACGATGTTCTCACACATATTGTGCTCACCCAAGCAGCTAAAGAGGCATTGTCAGCGTAATGATGAAGAAGACAAGGACAAGTGGCAGCACAGTAAATAGTTTAACAATGGTAATGGAGCCACTGATATTTGCTGCAGATTCTAAGAGACCAATTTATCAATGTCTTACAATTGTGTCATTGTCACTCTTTAATGCACAGTGAATCATCATGGGTAAAGATGCTTACAGCTGCCACCTTGTAAGGTAGAATTCTAGAACAAATAAAAAAAGAAATCTACAGCTGCGAGTGTCTACAATAAAGCTTGTTAAACCTATTAATTTGCTATTATTTTATAAATGGTGATCAATTACTTTAATTAATAGGACCAACTCTTACTTTAAATAATGCAGCCAATGTAAATGCTTCACCAGGTCACTTAGGCCGTGTCTAAACATTGCGGAATCTTTCATCTGAGGATTTTGTTTTTCCGCAAAAGAATGAGCTTGCTGTGGATCATAAAGCCTCACCATGCTCTCATTTTCATGTGGATTTTTTTTCCGCAGCATTTGAATGTGATTTTGAAAACCTCGGATAATTGTATTGTTCTTTAAAATGCTGTAGATTTCTAGTGCAGAATTGGCATCACAAATCCTCAGCAAATCCTGCATGTGTGAATTTAGGCCTATCAGCCACACAGGGGCCCATTTCCACCTCTAAAGCAGGTGTAATATTGTGCATTGTGATGAGCTATTGGACTGCAAAGGGCCCTTATATTGTTCTTGCACAGGGGTCCTTTTCTGTCTGTGTCCACCTGTGAGCCTTACTGTTTGTTACATGCTTTTTATTGAACTAAAAAAGTGATTGAATAAATCATGGTGACACTGAAATCACAGCAACACATTGCAACTTTGGATGTAATGATTACCTATGCCGTCGTGTTGCGACCTGCGACATGCTGTGACTGCGACACTTCCTTAGGTGTTATATGAACCTCACATCTCATTAATGATTAAAAATGTACTTTAAAGGTATTACAGTATATGTATTCTTCTTAGAATCCTCCATGTGATTTTTTGCCATCTATCCAATGCCCTCTATAGATAAATATACCAATGCACATCATAGTTTTGTGTGTGGAACTTGAAGGTCTTCATTGCCGCCTACACCTAAAGAACATCTCTAGAATCCGCCCTTTTCTCACCATGGAAACAACAAAAACCCTCACTGTAGCATTGATCCACTCCCGCCTGGACTACTGCAACGCTCTATTACTTGGCCTCCCCATTACTCGACTATCCCCTCTCCAGTCCATACTTAATGCAGCAGCCAGGGTCATCCATCTGGCTAAATCGGTACTCGGACGCGTCTGCTCTTCGCCAGTCCTTACACTGGCTGCCCATTCATTATAGGATCCAATTCAAAGTACTTGTTCTCACCCACAAAGCTCTCCACACTGCAGCACCCCCCTACATCTCCTCCCTCATTTCTATCTATTGGCCTAACCGACTGCTGCGCTCTGCAAACGACTTTCGACTAACCTCTGCACTAATCCGTACCTCCCACTCCCGACTCCAAGACTTCTCCCCCGCTGCGCCAATCCTCTGGAATGCTCTACCCCAAGAAATTAGGACTATCCACAATTTGCATGGTTTCAGGCGCTCCCTCAAAACACATCTGTTCAGAGCGGCCTATCACATTCACTAATCAAAGTCATTCTAGGTGTAAGTGTGTATGTGTAGCCCATTCACTATCTCCATCCATCCCTCACTCCCTCAAGATGGTTGGACCATCATTGTAAATGCACCATTGTATATACACACCTGTACTTTGTATCTCCCCCACCTCATTGTAGATTGTAAGCTCTCACGAGCAGGGTCGTCTTATCTTGCTTTAATTATTGTATTGTTAACGTTGTTACTTATGACTTGTGTTTTGAAACTGTTAAACTGTAAAGCACTGCGGAATATGATGGCGCTATATAAATAAAGATTATTATTATTGTTGATGAGCACCTGTAGAGGTTTGAGAAAAGTACTGCTCTTGGTTGTGTAGTGAGTGACAGTACTTGGCTTACTCTCATGACGCATGCGCGATGGTCCCTATTTCATTAGTTTGTTTTTACACCACACATGCGCATAAGCGGAGTTGTGATTGGAGTTTGACCCAAAACAGGTAATGCGCAGTTGGCAGCTGTTAGTTTGTCGGTACTTGACATGCACATGACGCGCACCTATCGTAGAGTGCATGCGCATCAGCGACTCTATGATTGGCCAGGTGCTACCATCTTAGAAATTACAGCATCTAACATGCGTACTCGGGTGGTTGGGGGGCCTCTCCCTGGTTTGTACATAACATGAGTGAAGCATCACTGGGAGATGGCAGCTCCAATTTGGTTACTTTCTGCCATTTTTTTTTAAACCCATGAAGGAGAGTGACAGTAATATTCGATCTATCTCCTTTAATGGACATATATGAGGGCTCCATACAATTGGAACAATTTTAGTTTGGCTGTTTCACTCTAATATTTTTTTACTATCAATGAGTGCATATTTAAGAGTGCTGTATATGAGATGGAAGCATGCTGAGAAATGGAAATCATGACTTTATGAAACCACAATTGATGTTGTACCTCACAAAAGGTTGGGTCCTGATGAACCATGAACAGGAATGGGTCATGGTGAAATGGTAGCTTTGTGGGGTTTCTATCCTCCTTGACAAACTGGGTCCTACTACATTTAATTGTGCATAATACCTACATGTTACTTGCACTATTAGCACCTTATTATAGGCACTGACACTTTATGGTTTTTATGAATATTTAACCTACTAGATGGAGGCCGGATGCTATCGCATCGGGAGGGTGGTAATGTCATGATGGGGCAGGCTTTGCAGCGTTGAGAATCTCTCCCCCCATGTGCTCACCCACCTATCCACTCTCTCTTTCCCCATGTGCTGACTTCTCCTGTCTGTACTCTCTTCTTTGACCTGTCTACCCCATGTGCTATCCCCCTTGTCTGCTGTCTGGTGGTACCGCGCAAGATGCTGCGTACAGCGTATACAGTGTGTGTGTGTGGTATGTACAGTGTATACTGTGTGTGTATGTATGGCGTATACAGTGTGTGTGTGGTACGTACAGTGTATACTGTGTGTGTGTATGGCGTATACAGTGTGTGTGTGTGGTGCGTTCAGCATATACAGTGTGTGTGTGGTGCATGCGGCATATATAGTGTGTGTGAGTGTGTGGTGCATACGGCGTATACAGTGTGTGTGTGTGTGGTGCGTATGGCATATACAGTGTGTTTGTCTATGTGTGTGTGGTGCGTATGGCGTATACAGTGTGTGGGACATACAGCATATACAGTGTGTGTGTGGTGCGTACAGCATATACAGTGTGTGTTTGTGTGGTGCGTATGGCGTATACAGTGTGTATGTGGTGCGTACGGCGTATACAGTGTGTGTGGTGCATACAGCATATACAGTGTGTGTGTGTGGTGCATGCGGCATATACAGTGTGTGTGTGTGTGTGGTGCGTACGGCATATATAGTGTGTGTTTGTCTATGTGTGTGTGGTGCGTATGGCGTATACAGTGTGTGGTGCGTACGGCATATACAGTGTGTGTGGTGCGTACAGCGTATAAAGTGTGTGTGGTGTGTACAGCGTATACAATGTGTGTGTGGTGCGTACAGCATATACAGTGTGTGTGTGTGGTGCTTGCGGCATATACAGTGTGTGTGAGTGTGTGGTGCGTACGGCATATACAGTGTGTGTGTGGTGCGTACAGCGTATACAGTGTGTGTGTGGTGCGTACGGCATATATAGTGTGTGTTTGTCTATGTGTGTGTGTGGTGCGTATGGCGTATACAGTGTGTGGTGCGTACGGCATATACAGTGTGTCTGTGGTGCGTACAGCGTATACAGTGTGTGTGTGGTGCGTACAGCGTATACAATGTGTGTGTGGTGCGTACAGCGTATACAGTGTGTGTGTTTGGTGCATGCGGCATATACAGTGTGCGTGAGTGTGTGGTGCGTACGGCATATACAGTGTGTGTTTGTCTATGTGTGTGTGTGGTGCGTACAGTGTATACAATGTGTGTGTGGTGCGTACAGCGTATACAGTGTGTGTGTGGTGCGTACAGCGTATACAGTGTGTGTGGTGCGTACAGCGTATACAGTGTGTGTGTGGTGCGTACAGCGTATACAGTGTGTGTGTGGTGCATGCGGCATATACAGTGTGTGTGAGTGTGTGGTGCGTACGGCATATTCAGTGTGTGTTAGTCTGTGTGTGTGTGTGGTGCATACGGCGTATACAGTGTGTGTGGGTGTGTGTGTGTTGCATACGGCATATACTGTGTGTGTGTGTGGTGCGACGGTGTTCCACTGGTGGTACTGCACAAGAGGCTGGTACCACCAGCAGTTTCCATAATGAGACACCCATCACTTGGGTGTCCCAATATGGCGGTTGGTGAACTTCCGCCGCTTGGAATTCTGAGATCCGAACACATCTGGACGGACCAGGATGTGAAGACATTACAAGGTAAGTATATATTAGATACCTCTGCTATTGTTGGGTAACTCCATGATGTACTGTAGCTTATATTAGTAGGCTATGCACTTTGTTCTGGATATCTCGGCTAGTTTTTACTATTTGCCAGAATTTTGTTTGGTTTGATATCTTTGCCTCTTGTGTTGGCCTGCAGTGCCTAGGATTACCTAGGACTTACCAGGATGAGATGACAGTGAGCGGGGACGCCATAACTTGCATGCCTGATTTAGGGTACCAAACTCCACGGCTAGGAAAAGTAACTAATGAGGGAAATTTATTAGGGAAATTATTGAGGTTCCCTCCCCACCTATCCATAAACCCTGTTTGGCTATGTGGCCTTGGATATCCATATATATTTTTGTTCATTAATTAATGCCACTTGTTTTGTCTATGATCCGGAACATATATGGTAGTTCCTTTTAAATAAGGTATTAATAAAGTATATATTTTTTATTGGATGAGCTTTTGTGTTTTGTTAGACCCACTTAATACTCTCCACTACATCCCTGATAGTGTTAGTTTATTTGCGACACCGGGTCGCATGTTTCCAAAGGTGTTTAGATTTTGTATTGTAGGTTGCGAGTGACACGTAACACGCTTCCATGGACTTCAATGCAAGTCAATCGCAACATACTTCTTGCATGCGCCTTCACTTTTACCAGATTATGAGCTTTATGGCTACACTATGTCATATATGGTCTAAAGCCACAAGCAACCAGGCAGCCAATATATCTCAGATAAGTGGAAAAGGAAATCTTTTGACTCGATTTTCCTCTGTGTTGTCATCATCCCACAATGAAGACCTGAAAGAGAACGAATAATAAATTTCCTTTATCAAGGTCCACTAACAGAATGGGATGTTCAGTCTATACGCTGACTTTGTCTCAATGAGCGATATGTGTTACAAAGGTACAAAGGTAGCATTAGCAACCACCAAAGCTTCTCTTGGGTTTTTACAAAGGGTGGAGGTCAGTGATTAAGACAACTTACGGTACATCTTTCAATGAGCTGACCTTTGACAATCTCTCCAAGACCTAAGGAAGTGACTGTCTTCCTTTGGTGTATCTACCAAGTTGTAAGCTATTTCTGGTAGTAGGCCAAGTGAGTAGCTTACGGTAAAGAGGTCACATCAAGGACTTAGTAATATTCTATGATCATGATGATCATGGAAAATCCAGAGATATGGCTGGTAGCCTCTCGGTAACAGCAAAAGCTATTAAGGGAATTAAGTGATCAGAATCTGTGAGATAAACATCAGGAACTCAATGAACTCAGCTGTACTGTGGATGTTCAGGGTTATCTGTGGGTGTGGAAAGAAGACGACTCATCTGTGTAAATGGAACATGATGGCTTACCGAGAATATTCCTCTCCGTATTACGTTTACTCATTCACAGGGATGGATGCTCATAGTTTATCAAATTGAAATAAATAGCTTTTGTGGTGTTAAGATCCTTGTGAATGAGAGATATAACCACGTATTAGAGGTTCCTATAGTAGAATGACGCTTATGATGTCTCTTCTTATGTGCACAGCCAAGACATGTCATTATTGGTTAGACTTATTAGTCGTAATAGATTTCAATTGGCATACCTGTTGGCATGAGCTGGTGTGACAGCCAAGAGGTCACGGGTCATTTCAGTCTGGTCACACATTAAAGTTCTCCAAAGTTACAGATTTTAGAGAGTAAGGCCAACCATGAAATGTGTATTTTATTCTCCCGACTTTTCTCCTTAAGAAGATGTCAGAGAATGTTGAACGGCCATTTTGAATTTAACCGCCCAGTCTTCTTGTTCTTCCACCTCTGGTGGTAGCTTTCTCTCTAATAAAAACATATGCATGCTCAGCCAATTGAAGAATGCACGTGCATGGGGGAGTTTGGAGAGAAATAGTAACGGTCAACCAAACTCTCAGCTATATAAGGTGTGTGGACACCTCAAGGACCAAGCGATTTTTTTTTTTTTTTTTTAAAGCTTATATTTTTGCCTCCGTTTCTTCCATGAACCTTTCTTATTTTTACACCCACATACGTATGAGGGCTTGTTTTTTGTGTGACAAGTTGTACTTTTGTATGACACCATTATTTTTACCATATAATGTACTGGACAATTGTGAAAATGCCTAAGTGAGATGAAATTGTGAAAATAACCCATTCCGCAATTTTTGGGTTAAACAACTTGGAAAAAATCCCTGATCTCCCCTGATTATCTTGCTCTTTTCCATTTCCGTTTTGCTCCACATTGCTCCATTGCAGAAATATTTACATTTGTTTCTTCTGGAGCGCAGTATTTGAAATCTCTGCTTGCAGTTCAATTTCAATCTCTCAAACCCAGAGGCTGCCAATCACAGTTCAGTAGCGTCTGAGACAATAAGACTGCTAGATCAGCTGCTGAACTGTGAATGGAAGTTTTTGGGAGGAAGGGGTGAAAGTGAATGCCTCCAGAGAAGACTCAGAAAGAGACGCTCAGTTGGCCTGCATGTAGAGATTTCACATAGTGAACTCCAGGAGAAACAAATGTGAATATCTCTGCAGTGGGGTGACAAAGTAAAAAACGGAAAAGAGATTCAGAATCAGGGGATTTCAGGGATTTTACTACATATTTAACTCAATTTTTTTTTTTAGCAAGTGACAGGTCATCTTTTAGTTATAAAGGCTTGAAACTGATATGATCCTTGAAGATGAAAATGGATTGCTCAACATTTTTTGTATTTTATAGTCAAGAACATATTCACATTGATCAAGGGGTTATGAAAAGGTAGAAATGTATCCTCATGCTTCAGTACCTGCATTGATGATGTGCCTGGGGTCAGGGAGAGGTTTCCAGCGTTTGCAAATGCTATACTTTTTGGGAATGTAATTATCAATACATAGAAATTCTTACTTAAAATGCTTGTTTTCATAGTCTTTTAATTAACTGACCAATGGTTAATTTGTTACGAGAGATGAATTAATCCATTTATAGCACTCAAATTCACTATAAATTTCCTAAAAATTTTGGATTCTGGCGATTTTTCACATATCCAGCAAAGTAACAGTCTGCTGCAGTATAGATGCTTCGGAGGGCTAGGAGGGGGTTAAGATAAAAAAAACCTCATTATACTCACCTGTTGCATGCCCTCATCTGACTCTTTATGCCACCTACGCCTCTACAGGTCCCAAGTTTCCCGCAAATGTCTTTACTTCTTCCAGCACTAAGGCTCAAGCTGCTATCACATAGGGGAAGCGAAGACCTAGGCAGGGGGGTGTATGGAGTCAGAGGAGGGCGTAGGTCGGGTGAGTATGATGACCCTGATTCATCATTTGCAGTTTTTGTAAGACCCTTTTTTGTCTTGTGGTATCAGTTCCCTTTTTGACGCAAAGTTCTTCACAATCATGCAAGCGATTTATGGGTTTGGTGCAAGGTAAATAAAAAAAAAAGGGCTTTTTCCTGTTTTAAACTGCTCTGTGTGCTTTGGTGCCAAAAGTCATAACTTTGCAAGAAACGTTACAAAAATACGGCAAATTGTACCATACTCTAAAATGCACCAGGCACAAAGAGAATAATTAATGAGGTGCAAACAAAAAAGGCACAAAACTAGACACAAAACAGGCGTAAAGGCAATGATGTATCGGGGCCAGTGTGTTTTATTATTGTTTAACTCCTTCCTACCTCCCGTTTATTATGCCATGGGATCGGGAGAGGCGTCTGAGCATGCTAAAACATCAAATGGGTCATTTTCTAATTGGACTGATTATTATACTCTACAGGTTGGTTCTTAGTCAACTAGCTAATCGGTTAATAAATGGGTTGATTGGCTTCCTGGTTAATTTTTTGGATTGATGGTTAATGGATCAGTTTGTTGGCTGCATGATGAATGGGTAAGTTACCGCATGTGCACATTTATACCAGGCGTTAGGACTTTATAGGAACAGTGAAATCAAAAGTTAACCAAGATAATTGTAGCACTAATTATCTCTAATATTGAAAAGCTTTTAGTGAGCAAACAAATCACACAGGATAGATATCTGCCGTTCAACAGTTTAATGAAAAGTCTTAATCCAAGGAGGAACGCTGAATAATTTATGTCTGATAGGCATAAGGTTTGCCTTTATAATGGAATACTTTAAAGAATGCGCAGGAACGTTTTAATATTTATGGAATATCCTTTGTGTGATGGATTTTTCTTGCATGAAGAGACACAATCCAGTTTACACGGAATCAGCTGAAGACAATCCTGTGTGATATTTGGAGGAATTGTGCTTTTTTTCCAGTTTATTAAAAATTTACGAGAGGCATCTGTTGCTTCAAAAGATTAAGGGAAAAGAAGCAATTTTCATTTCTAAAAGCTTTTAACAATTTAAAGTTTAGAACTCGGTTTGGTATCTTATAGAGGACCTATCACCTCCTGGAAAATTTAGATTAAAGCACCACTCCAGCGTTTTTTCGTATTTCAGCGCTTGAGTGGTGCTGCTGATATGTTCCTTGAATCTAGTATTATACTTATCAACAGCTGTTTTCATCTTATATCGGCGATGCTCCTGTCCTGCGCAGCCATCTTGCGAACACAACTTCTGACTGATACGAAGTCAGAGGTAGCGGTCACAATCCCTTAATGCAGGTGTATGAGGACCTTGTTCTGGCTCTCATAGACTTCCATTGAGTTCTGATTTCCAACTCGCCCAGCAAACACTGGAGCCATCCGGCAGGTCACAGCTTGCAAAAGACCGACCGGATGGGCGGCGATAACAGATGAAGATGGCGGCTGGTAAGTATATAATTAGAGGAAGGGAACTTGGATTAGTGACACCACTTTGGCATTATAATAAAACAAAATGCTGAAGTGGAGCTTTAAGTAAATGGAAGCCAAAATTTTAAAACTTAAATTAATATATTTAGGCAAACTGAAATACAAATTAATGTTGCAATACATCTGGCTGTTTAGCTAAGGGAAAAATTAAGTCTGCTGAAATTGGGCTCTACTCTGTCTCATTTTTTGACAGCTCTGTGAGGCTTCCTTCTATTGAACTGGGATATACAATTCAGCCTGTGAGTGTGCAGCTCGTAAACACAGGATACATGTGTACTGCGTCTTAGTGGTGTCTCTTTTACTTTATTGCTAAATGTCATTCTAAAGACTCAATGTAAGATGGATTATTGTGTATAATGCATAACTCCCAACTTTTGAAGATGGGAAAGAGGGAGAAAGGCTGCGCGCGCTCAGCGGCAAATTTTAGGCCACGCCCAACCACAACCATTTCACAACTAGGCACACCCATGTCCACACCCTAACCACACCCATTTAGCACTGCTGATCACACTGACTGGTACTGAGGGCACAGTGGCTGATACTGTGGGCACACTGGTACTGAGTAAAAGAAAGAAATAACAAAGAGAGAAAAAAGAAAACAGAGAGAGAGAAAGAAAGGAGAGAAAGAAAGAACAGAGAGAAAGAAAGAAAGAGGGGACAGAAACAGAACAGAGAGAGAGAAAAGAAAGAGGGTAAAGAAAGAAAGAGAGAGAAAAAAGAAAACAGAGAGAAAGAAAGGAGAGAGAGAAAGAACAGAGAGAAAGAAAGAGGGGAAATCAAGAAAGATTACACAGAGAGAAAGAAAGAAACAAAGAAAGAAAGGGGAAAGAAAGAACAGAGAGAGATGAAAGAGGGGACAGAAAAAAAGAACAGAGAGAGAGAAAGAAAAAAAGAAAGGGGAAAGAAAGAACAGAGACAGAGAAAGAAAGAGGGGAAAGAAAGAACAGAGAGGGAGGGAGAAAGAAAGACGGGAAAGAAAGAACAGAGAGAGAAAGAAAGACAGGAAAGAAAGAACAGAGAGAGAAAGCAAGACGGGAAAGAAAGAAAGAAAAAAGAAAGAGGGAAAGAAGAAGAAAAAAGGGAGAGAGAACAGAGAGAGAAAAAAGAAAAGAGAGAAAGAAAGAACAGAGAGTAGAAAGAAAGAGGGAAAGAAAGAACAGAAGAGAGAGAAGAAAGAAAGAGGAAAGAAAGAACAGAGAGAGAAAGAAAGAGAAAGAAAGAAAGAACAGAGAAAGAAAGAAGAAAGAGGAAAGAAAGAACAGAGAGAAAGAAAAAGAAGAGAGAAAGGAAAGAAAGAAAGAACAAAAGCAGAAAGAAAGAACAGAGAGCAAGAAAGAAAAATAACAGAAAGAAAGATGGGAAAAAAAGAACAGAGAGAGAGAGAAAGAAAGAACAGAGAGAAAGAAAGAACAGAGAGAGAGAGAAAGAAACAGAGAGAGAAATAAAGATTCTATAAAGATACTGCAGCCCGCTCCCATTGTAGTACCCACCTGAGCCTCCCGGTGCAGGACATATCATGATCCGCTCACATGGCCGACATCCCCGATTCCAAGGCGATGCCGCTGTCCCGGAGGACATGGTGATGGATCTGAAGCATTCCCTGAAGAGCCTCCATGGTTCAGTCACAATCTCCTCCCGAAATTACCTAATTTCCGGTCAGCTTCTAGCACATCACTTCCGGTGGAACGTCACGTGCGAGTTTTAAAGTGCTCCTCAAGGCTCCACCGTGTACTCCTGTGTCCGCGGGAAAAGTAAGCTCCCGGCCGGGACAGCGGGGCAACTCTCGGGAGTGTGCCGCTGAATCCGGGACGGTTGGGATGTATGAATGCTCCCCACCATACACCTTGTGCATGCACGGCTCTGCACACCTCATACACACACTGGTTTCGCTTTGTAGGCCTCGTACACACACGGCTCCACTCCGTACACCTCGCGCACATACGGCTCCACTCAGTACACACATGGCTCCACTCTGTACACCTTGTACACACGCAGCCACGCTCTGTACACCTTGCACACACACGACTCCACTCGTAAACCTTGTACACATGCGCTTTGCACCATACACCTCGTACACACGCAGTTCTGCTCCGTACACCTCATACACACGCGGCTCCACTACATACACACAAGTCTCCTCTCGTACACCCTGTACACACACGACTCAAGCACGGAGCCCTGTGTGTACGGAGCTGAGCGGCTCAGCTCCGTACACTTGTACACACTGGGCTCCATTTCGTACACACACAGCACTGCTACATCCACTTTGTACACAAGGCTCCGCTCCATAAACCTTATACACACGCGGCTCAGCTCCGTACACCTCGTACATGCGCGGCTCGGCTCTGTACACCTCGTACAGACTCATGGCTCCGCTCCATACACCTCATACACACACAGCCTTGCTACATCCAACTCGTACACACAAGGCTCCGCTCTGTACACCTCGTACACACTACAGCACTGCTACATCCACCTCGTACACACACGGCTCGGCTCCGTACACTCGGACACGCGCGGCTCGGCTCCGTACACCTCGGACATGCGCGGCTCGCTCCGTACACCTCGGACAGCGGCTCGGCTCCTTACACCTCGTACACGCGTGACTCAGCTTCGTACACCTCGTACAGACACACGGCTCCGCTCCATACACCACATACACACACGGCTCTGCTACATCCAACTCGTACACACAAGGCTCCGCTCCGTACACCTTTGTACACACTACAGCACTGCTACGTCCACCTCGTACACACACGGCTCCGCTCCGTACACCTTGTACACACACGACTCTGCTACATGCAACTCGTGCACACTACAGCACTGCAATGTCCACCTTGTACACACACGGCTCCGCTCCGTACACTTCGTACACACACGGCTCCGCTCCGTACACTTCATACACACACGACTCCGCTCCGTACACCTCTACACACATGGCTCTGCTCCGTACACCTCGCACACACGGCTCCGCTCCGTACACCTCATACACACATAGCACTGCTACGTCCACACTGTAAACCCCTCCTGACCCCACACATGAACTTACCCTCATGCAGCACCATGACAACCAGCACACAGAGTCCTGCACACATACCGAGGAGCCTGACCATGTGACACCTAACTCCTTCCCTCCTGTGACCTCATCACAGGTCCTGTGCACACAGAAGACAGCACAGCGACGTTATTGCTGGATGTGAGCGGCTGTATGGGAGGGTGAGGATGGGGTGCATGAGGGAGGCGTGGCGGCTTACCTCACTGCGGGAAACATAGCGTCACGAGCTGGACAGCAGGTGGGAGGGTCTAAATCGGGACTGTCCCGCTCAATTCGGGACAGTTGGGAGGTATGTAATGACTGTCTCTACAGTATGTGTCATGGCTCAACTCCGGGACACGATCGGATGATCTCTAGCTGTGGGTCGGTTTCCCTCTCTGTTTGTCCACAGCCTGTGTTGTCTCTGTCCAACTGTTGATAATGCTCTTGTCTTTGCTTTGCTGTGTTGCTTCTATACAGGTGTTTTCACTTCCTTGTTTGGTTTGTTCTGCCACATTTTGGGAGGAGTTAATTATACTCTTCTGGCACATGCAGTCTTTGCTATTATATTCCAATTTAGATGGATGTTTGGAGTCCCAGCTCCCCAGTCAAGGATTATCTTGCTGAGGTTTTCTCCATTGCTTCCCCTATGGTTTGTTTGCGCGTTCCGCTTCTCAGCTCTTTTCCATTTTGATACATCCAGGGTTTGGGGGTTTACACATATACTTAAGGTCTTTTTGGGTTCCTTTCTTTTCCTTCCGTCTTTCATGTATGACTGTGTGAACACGTCTTTAGCCCTGTGTCTCACACTGTCTCTTTGTGCACTACATTCTGTTGGCGTGGTTTTGGGTTACGCTCTGTGTATAGTTGAGGGTGCTGTTAAGGACACTCATGGTCATCCAGCATTGTGTCATGCTGTCAGGTCCGCCCGGTCTTACTTACCCGACGTCCCGGCGCTCTCCTGGCTCTCAGCGTCCTCCGGCGTCCCAGTGCGTTCCTGTCGCTCCTTCTCTCATGCAGACCCGGCGCACTCCCTCGGCTGGGCATCTAGTGCGCGTGCATCCTGGGATCGGCAGCGTACATGCACAGACACTGTCCTGAGCCCGGCCACTTGTTCCTTGCACCGGAAGCGCTAGGGGCATGTCCTATATCAGGCTGCCGTACTTCCCAAACGGCGCCCGATTGTCAATTGTGTTTTGTGGATTGACTCTGGCCCCGCTGTCTATTTGATTCTGCTCCCTAGTCCCTCGGGATATTCCTTTGTGCTGATTCCAGTTCCCCACCAGTGCTCCTGCATTTCTGCCGTGACCTTCGTTCGTGTACTCCTGTATACCTGCTGTATCCTCCGTCCCAGTACTCCTGTATACCTGCTGTATCCTCCGTCCGTGTACTCCTGTATACCTGCTGTATACTCCATCCCAGTGCTCCTGTATACCCGCTATAGCCTCTGTCCGTGTGCTCCTGAATACCTGTTGTATTCCTGCCGTTCCCCGTCCGAGTGCTCCTGTATACCAGCCAGACCCTCTGTTTGTGTCCTCCTTGCTCCCGCTGTGATTCCATTGTTCGCCTCTGGGTACCAGCTGCCGTGGCGATAGTCTCCTCTGGGCCTGCCCCTAACGCTCCCTGTATAGGGTGTGGTTCATCTGGTCGGCTCGCCCGTGGTAGGTTCATTGCCAAGGTCCAGTGGGTCCAGTGAATGCCATTGTGTAATTTTAGGGTGCCAACCTCCGTGATCAGGCCAGGACAAATCAGGGTCAGGATAGGGATTTTCCTAGTTCTTATTCAAACCTGTGGTGCAGCAGGGGTCATTTTCCTGTACCTACAGCATGGCTTTGGCCAATTTCAGACATCCATGAAACATGGTCTTATAGGCACATATGAGATTGTTGAGTCCTGGTCAAGAGATCCATTGCTGGTCCGGACATGATGGTCCATATTTGGACCGTGACTCATACACATTTGAATGTTAATTTCTAAGACCTTTCAAATATAATATTTGTATGCATAGACTTAAAAGTTAGACTTTATTTTTCCTGTACTATGAGGTGTGTTTTAGCCTTTTATTTCTTACTAGATAGTGGCCCGATTCTAACGCATCGGGTATTCTAGAATAGTATGTAGTTTATTTATGCATGGCTCCGCTCCCACCCTTGTATGCATGGCTCCGCTCCCACCCTCCCATCCTATATACATGGCCCCGCTCCCACCCTCCCATCCTATATACATAGCTCCGCTCCCACCCTATATACATGGCTCCGCTCCCACCCTCCCATCCTATACACATGGCTCTGCTCCCACCCTCCCATCCTATATACAGTACATGGCTCCGCTCCTACCCTCCCATTCTATATACATGCCTCCGCTCCCACCCTCCCATTCTATATACATGGCTCCGCTCCCACCCTCCCATCCTATATACATGGCTCCGCTCCCACCCTCCCATCCTATATACATGGCTCCACTCCACCCTCCCATCCTATATACATGGCTCCGCTCGCACCCTCCTATCCTATATACATGCCGCTCGCACCCTCCCATCCAATGACACGGCTCCGCTCCCAACCTCCCATCCTATATACACGGCTCCGCTCCCACCCTCCCATCCTATATACATGGCTCCGCTCCCACCCTCCTATCCTGTATACATGGCTCCGCTCCCACCCTCCAATCCTATATACATGGCTCCACTCCATCCTCCCATCCTATATACATGGCTCCACTCCAACCCTCCCATCCTATATACATGGCTCCGCTCCCACCCTCCCATCCTATATACATGGCTCCACTCCCACACTATATACATGGCTCCGCTCCCACCCTTCAATCCTATATACACGGCTCCACTCCACCCTCCAATCCTGTATACATGGCTTCACTCCACCCTCCCATCCTGTATACATGGCTCCGCTCCCACCCTCCCATCCTATATACATGGCTCCGCTCCCACCCTCCCATCCTATATACATGGCTCCACTCCCACCCTATATACATGGCTCCGCTCCCACCCTTCAATCCTATATACAGGCTCCACTCCACCCTCCAATCCTGTATACATGGCTTCACTCCCCCCTCCCATCCTATATACATGGCTCCACTCAAACCCTCCCATCCTATATACATGGCTCCGCTCCCACCTCCCATCCTATATACATGGCTCCACTCCCACCCTATATACATGGCTCCGCTCCCACCCTTCAATCCTATATACACGGCTCCACTCCACCCTCCAATCCTGTATACATGGCTTCACTCCACCCTCCCATCCTATATACATGGCTCCACTCACCCTCCCATCCTATATACATGGCTCCGCTCCCACCCTCCCATCCTATATACATGGCTCCACTCCCACCCTATATACATGGCTCCGCTCCACCCTTCAATCCTATATACACGGCTCCACTCCACCCTCCAATCCTGTATACATGGCTTCACTCCACCCTCCCATCCTGTATACATGGCTCCGCTCCCACCCTCCCATGCTGTATATATGGCTCTGCTCCCACCCTCCCATCCTATATACATGGCTCCGCTCCCACCCTCCCATCCTATATACATGGCTCCGCTCCCACCCTCCCATCCTATATACATGGCTCCGCTCCCACCCTCCCATCCTATATACATGGCTTCGCTCCCACCCTCCCATCCTATATACATGGCTCCGCTCCCATCCTATACACATGGCTCAGTTCCCACCCTCCCATCCTATATACATGGCTCCACTCCACCTTCCCATCCTATATACATGGCTCCACTCCATCCTCCCATCCTATATACATGGCTCCACTCCCACCCTCCTATCCTGTATACATGGCTCTGAGTCGCCCACCAGGGCCATGGGGTACTCGGACCCGAGCTCGTAGATTTCTGTGGGGGATGTCACGGCAGCCACGACTCGGTCCGTGGCCCTGGGCGCTCATCCAAAAAGGGGGATCTATTTACAGGGGATAATGTTCGTGTAGTGATTCGTGACGCCACCTGTAGTAACTGGTCAGGGTGACCAGCGCTGCTGTGCAGGTCCTCTGGAAGGGATGGTGTTGTGCAGCTAGATGGTAAACCTCCTACAGGTGAGGCTGCGTCCTTCCAGGGCAGGTAAATGATGTATATTTTAGGAATGGTGCGGAGGAATGTAGCAGGGAGATGTGCGACGCTGGATTAATCAGGGAGACAGTCCAAGTGCAGTTTCAGGGTTTTTACACACAGTCTGTTGCATGCAGTACAGATGCCCGCTTGGTACTGTGTCCTCCGGGCGAGTGGTCCAGCAACCCCCAGGTAGATTGGTCGCACTTCCCAAGACTCCCTTTCAGTGTGTTCCTTTCCTGGCCTTCTCCCTCTGTGCTTTTCTACTCCTTTCTTCCTAGCACCTCACCATGCAGTCCTTCAGATCAGAAGCTGCGGTCCTGTCGGGAAACAGATTTGTTCTGTACGTCCTTGGCCTATATAGCTTCCTTCCAGGGGATGCTGCTGGTGGTGGTAGCAATGACCCATAAAGTGATCACCGCCGTTGGCTTACTAGCAGGGCCTGAAGCTTTCCCACTAGTCTAGGGGCCGTTCCCTGATGGCCTGGTCCTTCCTTCTTCAGGATGGGGCCACGGGTGGATAAACCACCGTCCGTGCTTTTGGGACCCTTTCTCACGCTCAGAGCTCCTAAGGCTGGCTCTCCTCCGAGAGACTCCCAAGAGAGATCTCGAGAGTCTGCTCGCTTCCACACCTCAGTGTGTTCTGCCCTCTAAGCTTCTCTTCTCTACTGCTGCTGCCTAAGCTCCACCCACCCATATATACACCCTTTGCTAACCAGTCTGAGTCAGACCATCCTCCCGTAGGGTACGTCCGTATGATCAGCTGGCATGGTGTGTTGGATGCAGTGTTAGAGTCTAGGGGTGCTCCCTCCTTACCTGGGAGTGGGGTGTCACACCTCTGAATGAGATGCAACACATCTGTGGTGACTGAAACCTCAGGGGCACCACAGCTCCACTCCACCCTCGCATCCTTGTATGCATGGCTCCGCTCCCACCCTCCCATCCTATATACATGGCTCCGCTCCACCCTCCCATCCTGTATACATGGCTCCACTCCACCCTCCCAACCTTGTATGCATGGCTCCGCTCCCACCCCTCCATCCTATATACACGGCTCCGCTCCCACCCTCCAATCCTATATACATGGCTCCGCTCCTACCCTCCCATACTATATACATGGCTCTGCTCCCACCCTCCATCCTATATACATGGCTCCGCTCCCACCCTCCCATCCTATATACATGGCTCCGCTCCCACCCTCCCATCCTATATACATGGCTTCGCTTCCACCCTCCGCTGGGCTCCCCATCCTCCCCCATCATACTTACCCTCCTCGCTCCGTCGCTGCATCTCTATCCCAGCCGTCAGCTTCTTCCTCTGTGGAGCGGTCACGTGGTACCGCTCATTAAGGTCATGAATATGGATGTCATGCCTATAGGAGTGGTGTCGCGTCCATATTCATGACCTTAATGAGCGGTACTACGTGACAGCACCGCACAGGATAGAAGCAGACGCGCCGGCCGGGACAGGGATGCAGCGACGGAAGGTGAGTATGTACTTGGAAATGACCCGCGGCTACCGTCGGGAGATCAGCGGCTAGCACCGCTGATCTCCCGATGATAGCGGTGGTGTACCAGGTTGAAATCCTGCGCCAATTCGCGGCCAGAAGTGCGTGTCGCTGATTGGTCGCGTCCCGCCGGGCGCGACCAATCAGCGACGCAGGATTTCCGTTACAGACGGAAGTTAAAAGTTAGACAATTACAGTTAGGTCCATAAATATTTGGACAGAGACAACATTTATCTAATTTTGGTTCTAGACATTACCACAATGAATTTGAAACAAAACAAATCAGATGCAGTTGAAGTTCAGACTTTCAGCTTTCATTTGAGGGTATCCACACTAAAATTGGATGAAGGGTTTAGGAGTTTCAGCTCCTTAACATGTGACACCCTGTTTTTAAAGGGACCAAAAGTAATTGGACAAATGACTCCAAGGCTATTTCATGGACAGGTGTGGGCAATCCCTTTGTTATGTCATTCTCAATTAAGCAGATGAAAGGGCCGGAGTTGATTTGAGGTGTGGTGTTTGCATTTGGAAGGTTTTGCTGTGAAGGAAACATGCAGTCACAGGATCTCTCCATGCAGGTGAAACAAGCCATCCTTAAGCTGCAAGAACAGAAAAAAAACCCATCCAAGAAATTGCTACAACATTAGAAGTGGCAAAATCTACAATTTGGTACATCCTGAGAAAGAAAGAAAGCACTGGTGAACTCATCAATCCAAAAAGACCTGGGAGCCCACGGAAGACAACAGTGGTGGATGATCGCCGCATACTTTCTTTGGTGAAGAAGAACCCGTTCACAACATCAACTGAAGTCCAGAACACTCTCAGTGAAGTAGGTGTATCTGTCTCTAAGTCAACAGTAAAGAGAAGACTCCATGAAAGTAAATACAAAGGGTTCACATCTAGATGAAAACCATTCATCAATTCCAAAAATAGACAGGCCAGAGTTAAATTTGCTGAAAAACACCTCCAGAAGCCAGCTCAGTTCTGGAAAAGTATTCTATGGACAGATGAGACAAAGATCAACGTGTACTAGAATGATGGGAAGCCAAAAGTTTGGAGAAGAAAGGGAATGGCACATGATCCAAGGCACACCACATCCTCTGTAAAACATGGTGGAGGCAACGTGATGGCATGGCCATGCATGGCTTTCAATGGCACTGGGTCACTTGTGTTTATTGATGACATAACAACAGACAAGAGTAGCCGGATGAATTCTGAAGTGTACCGGGATATACTTTCAGCCCAGATTCAGCCAAATGCTGCAAACTTGATTTTACGGCGCTTCATAGTACAGATGGATAATGACCCCAAGCATACAGCCAAAGCTACACAGGAGTTCATGAGTGCAAAAAAGTGGAACATTCTTCAATGGCCAAGTCAATCACCAGATCTTAACCCAGTTGAGCATGCATTTCACTTGCTGAAATCCAGACTTAAGAGGGAAAGACCCACAAACAAGCAAGACCTGAAGGCTGCGGCTGTGAAGGCCTGGCAAAGCATTAAAAAGGAGGAAACCCAGCGTTTGGTGATGTCCATGGGTTCCAGACTTAAGGCAGTGATTGCCTCCAAAGGATTCGCCACAAAATATTGAAAATAAAATATTTTGTTTGGGTTATGTTTATTTGTCCAATTACTTTTGACCTCCTAAAATGTGGAGTGTTTGTAAAGAAATGTGTACAATTCCTACATTTTCTAACACATATTTTTGTTCAACCCTTCAAATTAAACGTTACAATCTGCACTTGAATTCTGTTGTAGAGGTTTCATTTCAAATCCAATGTGGTGGCATGCAGAGCCCAACTCGCGAAAATTGTGTCACTGTCCAAATATTTCTGGCCCTGACTGTATATAAAGATTTGCAGTTTATTTGACAATTCATTTTTCTTTTAAGTCACTGTTTTTTTAGGTACCAATCCATAAATTAGAAAGCTATAGTATAGCATAAATGTTAGTTAAAATGTTAGGTTTTTTTTTTACTTCTTGATTACTCTGCATTATATATTTTAGGAGTTTTAAGGGTTACTCCTGGACCACATATTGCATTGACATAAGAAATATCAGAATGCACTGTAGTTTTTCTATCACTCGCAATTCCAAAATAATAATTAAATCCCAGTGACTTTATCATCAACAGTTGGCAAGGGGGAAGCATGAAAAAAAAGGAGCTTCTCTATGGCGACTTCTCTGTTACTATCAGGCTCTCTTCTGTGGATGTGTAATTAAGCAACCGGTAAAACTCACCAGCATATACAAGTAATGATTAGTAGATACAAGAGAAATACATGTATTTTTTGTCTAAAAAGCATTTTTACAGTAATTACTCTAAAAATATTGGACCGTTAACCTTCCACGGTGTCTATTCTTCATTGTACACAGCAGATTGCAGACTGAGTGAACTGTCAAGTCCATCAGTGAGATCATCTGACGACATAGTCTGTAAGCCTTATCTCTCCTTTCTGAAATATATTTGCTGATTTATTACCAAATCGATATTGATTTGGTCATGAAACAGCCTAGAAGGTGCTCACTCAAAAGAGCAGATATAAGAATTACAGAACAGATGTCACGAGGGTGTAATGTCCCCCTGGAAGACTTGGAGGTAGACAGTCACATCGGCTAATGAATTGCAGTCCTCTTTAGAGATGGTGTCATTCATGTCCTAATTTAAATGAATTTCCCTTTCCTTCTGTGCTTAGAGGGTTAAGGACTCTTTCCATGCTGGCTGAGACCATACAGCCTGGTTGTTCTCAGCTGCAATTGCTTACCATTCACTACCTCTTTATGTACAGGCTCTGGGCCTTTAGTCCTGCTGGTCAAAGATTTGTCTTCCTGTGCTGTGTGCTAAAGCTAAGTAGTGAAATTGGAGTTGTAGTGTTCTGTGGTTTGCTGTTGTACCTGAGTGTTTATCTCTTGGTCCCTTTCCCATTTAGTTTATTCTTCCCTGTCCCTATCCTCCTCCCTATTGTTGGGCAGTGCTTTTGTATGATAGAGGTTTTCTGTTATCCCTGTTTTTTCTGTGTGTCTGGTTTACCTTTCATTCTGTCCATGCCTCATGGGTGGGGTAGGGGACAGATTAGAGATTTTAAAAGGAGTCTAGTAAGGTCGGAGACTCGGGCATCTTTACATTTAAGAGCTGTCAGATGAGGCCACTGACTGATTCACTGGTAACTTATTCTGCAGCTGCTATGTTCTGTAATACGTAAAACCTGCTGAAGCCAAGCCGTCTATCATATTTAAACAAACAAAAAAAAAACTGTTACAAAATTTATAATTAGACAAAAATACAATGTATTTATTTAAAAAAGCTTCAAAACGTTTCTAAATCTGTTAAGAGCTCAAGAAAATAACAAAAAAATTCCTAGTTTGCTCTTAGTGTTACATTTTCTTATTTTCTGTAGATGTACTTGATCATAATAAAATATTTACCATGCAGTTAAGTGTAAAGTTGGGTGATGAAGAGTGATAGATTTCCAATGAAAATACATAACCTATGAGAGTGGCTTATAATCTAATTTCTCAATATTTGTATGCAAATTGCCTCTTCAAACAAAGAGGACTTGTACTCTATAGCGCCACCTATTGGAAGTAGCGATCCTACAAGTCACAATCAACCCTTTAACGAGTCTTGTAATATGACTTAGGATAAAAGCCAAATCAGAATCTCCATTTGCAGACACGGT
>JARQOD010000001.1:939702926-939732813 GCA_033576555.1 Oophaga sylvatica
CTGCGGTAATGGTGACGATACCTGCGTCTGGGACGGGGTCGCGGACGATGCGACGTTCAGGGCATACCACCCCTTCATTCCCCAATGCCGCGTAAGGTGACTATAATCTCCGTTCACTAAGTCCCTCCCGGGATGACCTTGCGGCAGGTGAGATTCCACGTCACGCCTGCCGACGAAGACCGCTGGGTAGAGGCCCGGTTCGGGATAAAGCCCCAGCCCTTCGGAGCTGGAACTCGCAACACACCCCCGCCGCCGCGGTTCCCGTAAGGTACCTTTGTCGCGACGGACAGTCCTCCTTGTCGGCAATCAGCTCGGCATTATTGTCGCTGGCGGTTCCTCTGAGCCTCCCGCTCTTCCTCCTGTGGCGCCTTTCGTCTCCTCACGACTCTGCCATTTTGCTCCCACTGGGGGGGTGTAGGCGACGTCATCCAGGCGCGCCATTTCTCCAGTCCACATCTGGTAGTGACGGACAGGACCCCTCCGGTGTCCCTGCCGGGACCGTAATCTGCTCGGCCTCTTGGCCGGGGGGCGTTCCGGATTGGCTGTACCTCCTCAACCTCCTCCGCTTTCCACCGCTCACCGGTGGGGTCGGAACGGTACTTTCGGGGGCAGCCTCCGGTTGCTCCTTCGCCTGGGCAGCAGACTCTTCGGTTTTTGGAATCGTGGGGGTTCGTTGAGGGGAGGGGACGCCGTGTTCGTCATTTGCCACTTCAGCAGGTTACATCGGCGTCTCTCTATCTCCTCCAGTCCAGGTTGAAACTTCTTTAGGCGTGCGTTCTCCTCCTGAAGCTCTAACAACGCCTGTTGCAGGTGCAGGATTGCATAAGTCTCCGATGCTGAGGGCAGCTTGGCGGGGCACGGGGCCTGCCTTCCTCCGCTGCCCCGTCGGCTGCACACGTCCTGCCTCCATCATGTTCCAGAAGAATCTTTTTTTCTCCGGAGACATCCGGTCCTCTTCCGTGGAGGTGGGGTTTGCGTCTCCTCCTCCTCGCAGGGAAGGTGAAGAGGAGGCGGACCCCTTTGCTGTAGGGCAGGACCGCATGTTTTAGTAGCACATTTGAGAGGGCAGGCATTTTCTTCGCGCCACAGGGGGGTATGACGCCCACGAAGGTACGCCCTACCTTCTTCTCCAGCGCCTGAGGCGCGAATTATGGCGACAAAAATGGCGATTTTGGCGCCAAAAGTGCAAACAGTCCTTTTCACAAAAACAAAGTCCTTAGGCACACAGGGCTCGCAATTTCCGAGTTTCGTATCCTGTTCGTTGACGCCAAATTTTTGTGTCGACCCGCCACCACAATTGTGGGTTACCAGGGCAATGGGGTACTCAGAGCCGAGCCCAGGAAGTCTATGGGGATTTGTCACAGGTAGCTGTGGCTCGGTCTGTGGCCCGGGCGGTCTGGCGTATGTTGGGGATGTATTTACAGGGATAGGTTATGTAAGTTCGTGACGCCACCTGTAGTGTTCTGGTAATTAGTACCAGCGCTGCTGTAGATCTCTGAGGGGATGGTGATGCAGCTAGATGTCGGGTCCCCTACAGGTGGACTGGTCCCTCAAAGTCTATGGGAGTTGTTGAGTCGAGTGCAGATAAAAAACCCACATCTCACACGGTCAGCGTCTTTCCATACCTTTACTTGCAGATGATAAGGCAGTCCAGGGAGGCTGATCCAAGGAGAGTGTATCTTAGATCGGCAGCTGGACAAGTTAGGGCCTCCTTTTCTCCAATAAGACGAGTGCAACTAGCATGAAGGTAGTTCCCTCAATTCTCCAGCTAATCTTTAGCTGTACCTTGCCCAGGTCCAGCTTAGTGTTAGGGGCCTTCCTATGAAGGGCTGAATTCTTACGTGGTCCTGCAGAACTCTAAGTCTTCATCCCCTGACCCCAGTTACGACTGACTATAAGGGGCTTGTCTGCCGCGACCTAGGGTCCGGTAGATTCCTGGTTTTCCTGTCACCGTGCCTGAAACAAAGTGACCCTTCGGTCCCCGTACGGTAGCGATGTGCTGGACTCTGCAATCCTGTAGCACTAATTCTATAATCCACTTGCCTTTCGCCTTGTCCACGCTGGTAACATAGCACTCAAAACTAGCCAAGGGTCGGCAGTCACTTCTTTCCTTTTCCTTCCAATGAAAGTTAGCCACAGTGCTCAGTTATCACAGGCAGGAGCACGTCTCTGAACCTGATACCGTCCTTTAGACAGGGATGCTGAAGACTTTCCGTGCTAGTACTTCTCCTTTCCTCAGTGTGTGTTGAAAGGTGATACAGCTCTGACTAGACTAAGGTGTATTCAAACACCTATACCAGACTCCACGATATGAACTGGGATGAAGCAGGCTAGACTCTTTCCTCCCTCCCAAACGTCTCCTCACCAGAAGTCTAGACTCTACTCCCACACGTCCTCACTGCCCAAGACAGGAACTAGACTAATCACTCTTAACACCTACCACTCCCTCAGAGTATACCCACTACCCTAGGGGTGTGTCTAGTGTGTGTCGAGTGAATGGATTTTAGCATTAAACTGCCGTCTCGCCATACACTCTCCAGGGTACTGCGTGTGCCTACCACCAGGGCTACACAATATCACCTTCACAATTTTTACATCCATTGAACTTGTGAGTATTTTGGAGAGTTTCTGCTTGTATTTCTTTGCATGAAAATCAGAATAGCCTCCAGAGCTGCGGTTTTTGATGTGAAACGCCTCCCACCCTCATAGATCTTTTGCTTGATGATACTCCAAAGGTTCTCAATACTGTTGAGGTCAGGGGAAGATGGTGGCCACACCATGGTTTATCTCTTTTTATGCCCATAGCAGCCAATGACTCCAAGGTTTCTTTGCAGCATGAGATGGTGCATTGTCATGCATGAAGATGATTTTGCTCCTGAAGGCACGTTTTTCTGCCTTTTATACCATGGAAGAAAGTGTCAGTCAGAAACCTATATACTTTGCAGAGATCATTTTCACACCTTCAGAACCTTAAGGGCCCACCAGCTGTTTCCCCATGATTCCCGGCCCCAAACATGACTCCATCTACTTGCTGACGTCGAAGCCTTGTTGGACATGATGGCCCATCCACCAACCATCCACTACTCCATCCATCTGGACCATCCAGGGTTTGCTCGACACTCATCAGTAAACAAGAGCTGTTGAAAAATTAGTCTTCATGTATGTATGGGCCCACTGCAACGTTTCTGCTGTGAGCACTGTTTAGGGGTGGCCGAATAGTAGGTTTATGCACCACAGCAGCCTTGAAGGATCCTACACCTTGAGGTTCGAGGGACTCCAGAGGCACCAGCACTTCAAATATCTGTTTGCTGGTTTGTAATGGCTTTTTTAGCAGCTGCTCTCTTAATCCGATGAAGTGCCTGTCAGAAACTTCCTCATTCTGCCTTTATCAGCACGAACACGTCTGTGCTCAGAATCAGCAACAAATCTCTTAACAGTACGATAACGCGCTTAAGTTTTCGGGAAATATTAATGTTTTCATCCCTGACCAAAGCATTGCACTATTTGATGCTTTTCAGCAGCAGAGAGATCCTTTTTCTTTCCCAGTTACTGAAAACTCTTGCCTGCTTAATACTGTGGAACATCAGTTTCCTTTTATTGGACTCACATGGCAAACTAATTATCACAGGTATCTGAGATTGATTTCAGTGATCAAAGAACCCTGAGACACAAAACCATCAATGGGTTACATTTACAAAAAAAAACAAAAAACGCTATGACACTTAAACAGCCCCCATACAGAATATAATGTAGCCATCTCATAGGGTATAATGCAGCCCCCCTCCACCATCATCATTGTCCTCATCACCTCCTCTATCATTGCCTCCTCCCACCACCATTGTCCTTTCCACCACTACCATCATTGTCCTTTACACCACAAACCATCATTGCTTTTCTCCCCCCACCCCATCATTGCCCATTCCAACACCTCCATCATTTGCCTCCCCCACCACCATTATCATCATCATTGCCTCCCCACCTCCATTATCATCATCATTGCCTCCTGCACCAGCATCATTGTCTCTTCCCCATCATCATCATTGCCTCCCCCACCATCATCATCATTGCCTCCTCACCACCATCATCATCATTGCCTCCTCACCACCATCATTGCCTCCTCAATACAATCATTGCCTCCTCATCACCATCATAATCATTGCCTCCCCACCACCATCCTCATTGCCTCCTCACCACCACCATCTCCTCCCCCAACAGCCCCCATACAGAATATAATGTAGCCATCTCATAGGGTATAATGCAGCCCCCCTCCACCTTCAGCATTGTCCTCATCACCACCTCTATCATTGCCTCCTCCCCACCACCATTGTCCTTTCCACCACTACCATCATTGTCCTTTACACTACAACCATCATTGCTTTCTCCCCCACCACCCCATCATTGCCCATTCCAACACCTCCATCATTGCCTCCCCCACCACCATTATCATCATCATTGCCTCCCCACCACCATTATCATCATCATTGCCTCCCGCACCAGCATCATTGACTCTTCCCCATCATCTTTATTGCCTCCCCCCACCATCATCATCATTTTCTCCTCACCACCATCATCATTGCCTCCTCACCACCATCATTGCCTCCTCCATACCATCATTGCCTCCTCACCACCATCATCATAGCCTCCCCACCACCATCCTCATTGCCTCCTCACCACCACCATCGCCTCCCCCACCATCATTATTGCCTCCTAACCACCATCATCATAGCCTCCTCACCATCATCATCATTGCCTCCCCCCACCATCATCATCATCGCCTCCCCACCACCATCATTGCCTCCTCACCACCATCATCACTGCCTCCTCCCACCACCATCATTGCCTCCTCCCCACCACTATCACACATACAGCACCACACACAGACAGCAGCGCACCACTCTTACACACACACACATACACAAAGCACCGCACCACTACACAAATGCAGGCAGGCAGACAGACAGATACACACACACACTCACCTCTCCGCACGTTCCCTGCAGCCGCAGCACATACCGGCAGCTTCCTCTCTGAAACAGCCGCGCTGAATGATGACGTCATCCAGCCACGCTGTCAGACAGGAAGGCAGGGCAAGCGGGCAGGAAGGAGGACAGCGTCGGATCCCTGCAGCTCCGCTCTGGTCCCAATCTGCAGGACATCGCATTTGGGGCTCGCCGCTCTTTAGGGGCCCACCTCCGGGGCCCTGATTCAGCAGCACCAGCGGGGAGTGTTAGCCACAGCTTGTGGCTAACGCTGCCCGCTATTAAAGATAAATGGTATTCACTCCTCTCCATGCCTATGGGGGCGTGGGGAAGCGTGAATATTCATTTCTCTTTAGCAGCGGGGACAGGCTCTTGTCTCCAGCTGCTGTTCCGCTGGCACCGGGAGGGCCCCCCTTGACTCAGGGGCCCCATAGCAGCTGGGTGTGCTGCTATTAGCGACATGCCACTGGCTGAGGGCCCCTGGAGCAGGAGGGGCCCTAGGCAGCTGCTGTCCATTATGCCAGCAGGTGTCAGAGCCTGGGCCCACTGAAGAATCCTCCGTTTCTCCGGAGGGCCAGTCCAACCATTATTCTGCGTGTGGTAAAATTGATAAGCAGTTTTATTCTTTGGGTCAGTACGATTACAGCGATACCTCATCTATATCATTTTTTTTAAAGTTTTGGTGCTTTACACAATGAAAACAATTTTATAGAAAAAATATTTTTGCATCGCTTTATTCTGACAGCCAGAACTTTTTTATGTTTTCGCTGATGGCGGCTCATTTTTTGCGGGACAAGATGACGTTTTCAGTGGTACCATGTTTATTTATATCCGTTTTTTTGATCGCGTGTTATTCCACTTTTTGCTTGGTGTTATGATGATAAAGCATTGTTTTTTGCCTTATTTTTTTAAAGTTTTCACTAAAGGGGTTAACTAATGGGACAGTTTTATATGGCGGGTCATTACGGACGCGAGGATACCAAATGTGTACTTTTATTGTTTAGATTTTTTTTATTAAAATATTTATTTATTGGTAGAATAAATATTGATTGTTTTATTATTTCTTTAAATATTTTTACAATTATTTAAAAAAAAAAATTTAAATTTAATTCTTAGTTTTACACTTTGTCCCACTATGGGACACTCATTTTGTGCAGGCTGATCGCTTCTATAGCATGCAGATCTGCATGCTATAGAAGCTGTCAGCGCTGCAGCTTCTATAACACTGACCTGAGATACTTCCTGGTCATCACTGCGCATGACAGGAAGTCCCTCAGGTCTGAGACCCGGATGTCGTTGTGATGACATCGGGTCTCCATGGCAGCAATCGGAACCTCTGATCCAAAAGCAGAGGGGCTGTCAGCCCCTCTGCAGCCGCCGGAACACTCCGATCATGTTTGATCGCAGTGTGCCGGGAGTTAAAGTGTCCGTGACCGCTCCTGGCACTTAGTGCCAGGTGTCAGCTGTGAGAATCAGCTGACACCCAGCTACGATCGGCCGCGCTCATGGGGGATTGCCTATGACGTACTATTCAGTCCATGGGAATTAAGTACCAGGGCACATGGATGGAATAGTATGACCGATGGCAGAAAGGGGTTAAATGCTGGACCCCAATGTGAAATATGTACAGTACCATGTGCCCTCTTTAATGTAGTTATTACCTCCCGTGACACAGAGAACATGGCTTGATGTGAAGGTGTGACTTCTAAGGGCAGCACGGTGGCTCAGTGGATAGCACTACAGCCTTGCAGCACTGGAGTCCTGGGTTCGAATCCCACCTAGGACAACATCTGCAAGGAGTTTGTATGTTCTCCCCGTGTTTGCGTGGGTTTCCTCCGGGTTCTCCAGTTTCCTCCCACACTCCAAAAACATATAGATAGGGAATCTAGATTGTGAGCCCCTTCGGGACAGCGACGATAATGTGTGCAAACTGTAAAGCGCTGCGGAATATGTTAGCGCTATATAAAAATTATTATTATTATTATCTCTGCCCTATTATAGCTATTCCCCTAATCTAGTAGATTCAACTTCCAGAACAAATTCTGTCATTGCAAAATCTTACATGGCAATATTCACCAGTGAGGGTAACTGTTCTCACCTTACATAAAATTTTGATTCTGAACTTTCTGAGCATAAAATATCATGGTAGAACCAAGACTGTAGATAGAGTTAACTATTATTGTCTCTGAAGTCTAAAAATCCACTAACGATATCCATATAGATCTTCCAACTGAACAAACAGGAGCCTTTTAAAAAGAAGATTGTCCATTGATTTCCAATAAAAAAAGAGGCAATGACCATATGCTGCTCAACAGAATGCCGTTAATACACCTCATAAAGAGATCTATGGACATAGTGTTCTGCACAATGTGAATTGCCAACCAGATTAGCCACCAGAAAGGGGTTGCAGGTTTGTAAGCCATATTGCCTGACAGTACCAGGCCAGTGAAGATAACGTCACCGGACCAATCCCATCCATGTATTACATGATCAGCCATTCTTTTTCATGGCTTCTATGTAATAATATATCTGTCCCTGGTGAGGGAGACTAGTTGATTACTGAAGATTTCTGATTACGGGTTTGGTGGATCACCGTGGTAGACTTGAAATGAAAAACAGATTGTCGAGATGAGACAACTCATTAAAGCGTTATCTCCATCTTCATAGTGGCATACTGATGAATAGTTCATGCACTTTTGCAACTTATTGCTTATTAAAATTGGCAGCTGTTTTTTTTTAGCGAATAACACTTTTTTTTCAGCTCATTGCTTAGGAGACCGACCACTGCAGCGGTCTACATTGGAAACACGGTGCTAAAGCAGGTCAGGATTAGGAAGTATCAGCGAGCTCCAGAGATCCTGGCCAACTTTAAAACAGCGCTGTCAAGCTCCATAGGAAAGAGCTTGTATAAGCACTGCGCATGTTCTGCTGTCTAGCTGCGGTGGTCGGTCTCTAAGGCCGCGAGCTGAAAAAAACAAAAGCGTTAATAGCTCAAGAATGGCTGAAAATTTAAATTAACAGTACATAGCAAAACTGCTTGTATTTACAAGCACTATTCGATACCCATGGGAACAATCCTCTGACTCATTTGTGCATATAGTACCTTTTCTCTGCTGGTCTAGGAACAGTGAACAGTGTTTAACTAATCAGCCATATATGCTTTTATGTTGTGCAGTCCTTTCAATTTTCCTTACCAAAGTACAGTTGCTCTTGATAAAAGAATAGTGTTCTAAGCTACTAATTATTATTATAATGAAAATATTGGATATACTGCATGTAAAAAAGCAAATATCGGTGCTTGGGGACTAAACATATTTACAATCAGCATTACATGGGAAAACGTATTGGGACATCTACACATTACTCCTACAGGAGCTTTTTTTACTATTAAATTGCTTTAATTGGTTAGCATGAAAATAAGAAAGTTTGCCATTGACTTGCTTTTCTTATATGCTGTCATTCTCTTGCAATGACAGCTTTTATCTTTTATAGTGTACAGCTCATTTCCACGGAGCCCGACCTTTAGTGCCTGGCCAAAAAGTCTCAGTAGTTATATTCTAGAAAAGGAGTTAACTCCTAACATACTAGTTAGCTATCTGCAGTGCTAACCACTGAGCCACTGTGCTGCCCACGGTGTTTGCACATTGTTATCTCTATGTGTAAAAGTGATAATAGTTAAGATTCAGAACAAACCCCTAATAGCTGAATGTGTTACAGAAGAACTTATGCTGAGCTTTGCAGTTTCTACTAATACTACTGTATTACTATTAACCAAAGCTTTCACTCAAGGAGGAAAGCCTGCCCTGCCAGAAACCAAGAAGTAAGGAAAATAAGAAGAATGCATTGCTCTGAACTTGAGAATAACCCTTTGAAGTTTACCATCACTGTAAGTAAGGAACCTATGCTGGCCCCTGAAAAAATAACCCCAATTCATTATCCCTCTTTCACCAAATTTTACAGCAGGAACAATGAAGTCAGGCAGATAATGTTCTCCTAACCTTCACCAAACCAGACTTATCCATTAGACATCATATAAAGAAGCATGAGACAGAGGCTGGACAGACATCTGTCTGGCATGATTTAGAGAATCCTGCTTTGAGCAGGGGGTTGGACCAGATGACCCAGGAGGTCCCTTCCAACTCTACCATTCTATGATTCTATGAGTCCAGTGGTGGCTTGCTATACTCCAGAGTTCCCCAACTGCAGTCCTCCAGGGCCACCAACAGGTCATGTTTTCAGGATTTTCTAAGTATGGCACGGGTGATGGAATTATGGCCCGTGCAGGTACTGCAATTATCACCTGTGCAATACTAAGGAAATCCTGACAATGTGACCTATTGGTGGCTCTGGAGGACTGGAGTTGGGGAACACGGCTATACACCATTCTGTACAACACTTGGAATTGTGCTTGGTGATGTAAGGCTTCTATGCAGCTATTCAGCCAGTTTTTGGGCTGATATTAATACCAGAGGAGGTTTCAACTTTGCAGTTATGGAGTCAACTCAGAGTTGGTGACTTATTGTGCCCTCTACTTCTCAGCACTTGGTGACCCCTTTCTGTAACATTACGTGTCTCCACTTCATGGCTTATTTACTGCGTTTCCTAAATTATTTTCAATAATATTACTCACAGCTGATTTTGGAATATTTAGTAGGAAAAATATTTCATGAACTGACTTGTTGACTGGTGCCATGCTGTTACAGGACAGCACTGGTGTCCGTGAGCTCTTTTGAACAAGCCATTCTGTTAACAAATTTTAGTGGGGGCAGACTGCACTGCGAGGGGCTTGGATTAAATATATCTACTGCAATGGGACTGAATAAAAAACTCCATGATTAAGAGTGGTGTTCAATACTTGATCTACAGTACAGACCAAAAGTTTGGACACACCTTCTCATTCAAAGATTTTTCTGTATTTTCATGACTATGAACATTGTACATTCACACTGAAGGCATCAAAACTATGAATTAGCACATGTGGAATTATACATTACACTTTACAAAAAAGTGTGAAACAACTGAAAATATGTCTTATATTCTAGGTTCTTCAAAGTAGCCACCTTTTACTTTGATGACTGCTTTGCACACTCTTGGCATTCTCTTGATGAGCTTCAAGAGGTAGTCACCGGGAATGGTTTTCACTTCACAGGTGTGCCCTGTCAGGTTTAATAAGTGGGATTTCTGGCCTTATAAATGGGGTTGGGACCATCAGTTGTGTTGTGCAGAAGTCTGGTGGATACACAGCTGATAGTCCTACTGAATAGACTGTTAGAATTTGTATTATGGCAAGAAAAAAGCAGCTAAGTAAAGAAAAATGAGTGGCCATCATTACTTTAAGAAATGACGGTCAGTCAGTCCGAAAAATTGGGAAAACTTTGAAAGTGTCCCAAGTTCAGTTGCAAAAACCATCAAGCACTACAAAGAAACTGGCTCACATGAGGACCGCCCCAGGAAAGGAAGACCAAGAGTCACCTCTGCTTCTGAGGATAAGTTTATCCGAGTCATCAGCCTCAGAAATCGCAGATTTACAGCAGCTCAGATTAGAGACCAGGTCAATGCCACACAGAGTTCTAGCAGCAGACACATCTCTACAACAACTGTTAAGAGGAGACTTTGTGCAGCAGGCCTTCAAGGTAAAATAGCTGCTAGGAAACCACTGCTAAGGACAGACAACAAGCAGAAGAGACTTGTTTGGGCTAAAGAACACAAGGAATGGACATTAGACCAGTGGAAATCTGTGCTTTGGTCTGATGAGTCCAAATTTGAGATCTTTCGTTCCAACCACCGTGTCTTTGTGCGACGCAGAAAAGGTGAACGGATGGACTCTACATGCCTGGTTCCCACCGTGAAGCATGGAGGAGGAAGTGTGATGGTGTGGGGGTGCTTTGCTGGTGACACTGTTGGGGATTTATTCAAAATTGAATGCATACTGAACCAGCATGGCTACCACAGCATCTTGCAGCGGCATGCTATTCCATCCGGTTTGCGTTTAGTTGGACCATCATTTATTTTTCAATAGGAAAATGACCCCAAACACACCTCCAGGCTGCGTAAGGGCTATTTGACCAAGAAGGAGAGTGATGGGGTGCTACGCCAGATGACCTGGCCTCCACAGTCACCAGACCTGAACCCAATTGAGATGGTTTGGGGTGAGCTGGACTGAGAGTGAAGGCAAAAGGGCCAACAAGTGCTAAGCATCTCTGGGAACTCCTTCAAGACTGTTGGAAGACCATTTCCGGTGACTACCTCTTGAAGCTCATCAAGAGAATGCCAAGAGTGTGCAAAGTAGTAATCAAAGCAAAAGGTGGCTACTTTGAAAGAACCTAGAATATAAGGCATATTTTCAGTTGTTTCACACTTTTTTGTTAAGTATATAATTCCACATGTGTTAATTCATAGTTTTGATGCCTTAAGTGTGAATGAACAATTTTCAGTCATGAAAATACAGAAAAATCTTGAATGAGAAGGCGTGTCCAAACTTTTGGTCTGTACTGTATATGGTGTATATTTCAGAGGATTGTGCACTTCACAAAGGCAACAATCATCTTGATGCATTAAGCTCACTTACTGCAACATCTTGAGAAAAGACGACGGCCGTTGTCCTTCTGTGTCTCTAAAGAAGATGTTCTAAATGCCAGAATTGATTTTTACAATCTTATCTTCTATACTTGGTGTACAGATGCTGTGAGCTCCTCATAGTGGAGTGCTATTTATATGGATTCATATTCTGCAGAAGAGCATTGGGGTAAAGGACTAATGGAAGTAAGAACTCAAAGCGAAAAATACACCCGACATTATAATTAGGTTTATTTTCACTTGAGCTATGACCTATAAAAAGGTAAAATAAAAAATGTTTTATTAATTGTTTGGTGGAAAGCAGCTGTCATAATGTTTTTTTTCCATACAGACTAGCAAATCCGAATTTTATTTTATCAGGAATGAAAAATTGGCAAGCCTTTAACAATATTCCATTTGTCATTACATTGGCTGACACTTTTCGCACGGATTGGGCAGTATTAGACTGTAGCGGGATACCCCTCCTACTGGTAACACCCAGTTGCCAATTTACTCATAACTTTCTCGTAGGAATAACAGAGGAATGGAACAACACAAAGATCAAAAAAGATGCTACAAAATTAAAGCATGACAAGGGAGTGGACCACTATATGGATTATGTATCAGGACGTACAGTACAGACGAAAGTTTGGACACACCTTCTCATTTAAAGATATTTCTGTATTTTCATGACTATGAAAATTGTAAATTCACACTGAAGGCATCAAAACTATGAATTAACACATGTGGAATTATATACTTAACAAAAAAGTGTGAAACAACTTTAAATATGTCTTATATTCTAGGTTCTTCAAAGTAGCCACCTTTTGCTTTGATGACTGCTTTGCACACTCTTGGCATTCTCTTGATGAGCTTCAAGAGGTAGTCACCAGAAATGGTTTTCACTTCACAGGTGTGCTCTGTCAGGTTTAATAAGTGGGATTTCTGGCCTTATAAATGGGGTTGGGACCATCAGTTGTGTTGTGCAGAAGTCTGCTGGATATACAGCTGATAGTCCTACTGAATAGACTGTTAGAATTTGTATTATGGCAAGAAAAAAAGCAGCTAAGTAAAGAAAAATGAGTGGCCATCATTACTTTAAGAAATGAAGGTCAGTCAGTCTGAAAAATTGGGAAAACTTTGAAAGTGTCCCCAAGTTCAGTTGCAAAAACCATCAAGCGCTACATAGAAACTGGCTCACATGAGGACCGCCCCAGGAAAGGAAGACCAAGAGTCACCTCTGCTTCTGAGGATAAGTTTATTCGAGTCACCAGCCTCAGAAATCGCAGGTTTACAGCAGCTCAGATTAGAGACAAGGTCAATGCCACACAGAGTTCTAGCAGCAGACACATCTCTACAAGAACTATTAAGAGGAGACTTTGTGCAGCAGGCCTTCATGGTAAAATAGCTGCTAGGAAACCACTGCTAAGAACAGGCAACAAGCAGAAGAGACTTGTTTGGGCTAAAGAACACAAGGAATGGACATTAGACCAGTGGAAATCTGTGCTTTGGTCTGATGAGTCCAAATTTGAGATCTTTCGTTCCAACCACCGTGTCTTTGTGCGACGCAGAAAAGGTGAACGGATGGACTCTACATGCCTGGTTCCCACCGTGAAGCATGGAGGAGGAGGTGTGATAGTGTGGGGGTGCTTTGCTGGTGACACTGTTGGGGATTTATTCAAAATTGAATGCATACTGAACCAGCATGGCTACCACAGCATCTTGCAGCGGCATGCTATTCCATCCGGTTTGCGTTTAGTTGGACCATCATTTATTTTTCAACAGGACAATGACCCCAAACACACCTCCAGGCTGTGTAAGGGCTATTTGACCAAGAAGGAGAGTGATGGGGTGCTACGCCAGATGACCTGGCCTCCACAGTCACCAGACCTGAACCCAATCGAGATGGTTTGGGGTGAGCTGGACCACAGAGTGAAGGCAAAAGGGCCAACAAGTGCTAAGCATCTCTGGGAACTCCTTCAAGATTGTTGGAAGACCATATCCGGCGACTACCTCTTGAAGCTCATCAAGAGAATGCCAAGAGTGTGCAAAGCAGTAATCAAAGCAAAAGGTGGCTACTTCGAAGAACCTAGAATATAAGACATATTTTCAGTTGTTTCACACTTTTTTGTTAAGTATATAATTCCACATGTGTTAATTCATAGTTTTGATGCCTTCAGTGTGAATGTACAATTTTCATAGTCATGAAAATACAGAAAAATCTTTAAATGAGTAGGTGTGTCCAAACTTTTGGTCTGTACTGTAGGAGCCTCAAGTTACACTTCTGAGGCGCATAAAGCCCACATATAGCACTTATCTTAGCCAGCTGCGATATACTACACTAGTTGAGTGGCGCAGTGGCGCATCTACTTTAGTACACGGATGGCCACTCTACGAAAAAACTTGGCTTCATTGATTCATTGATGAGTGTAAGTGCTCTTTACTCGAGTTTGCCGAGGGTGCTCGGGTATGCACCAAGTATCGCGAGTGACATGTTTGGGTCCCCACGACTGCATGTTTGGATGCTGTTAGACAACCACAAAGCATGCGGTGATTGCATGACAAACACGGGCAGCGTGGCCGTGGGTACTCGAACATGTCACTCGAGACCCCGCGATACTTGGTGCATACCCAAACACCCTCGGCAAACTTGAGTAACGAGCACTTGCGCTCATCACTATTTATTATCTTGGCGCTATCTACATCTGTATATGTCACAAACAAACCACTAAAATGACAACCCTGGATCGCAATCCATCATTAATCTTCCATTTTTCCAGCAGGATGGATTAAGAAGCTTTTAATCCTGAATTAGTTCGCACCTTAGGTAATTTGTACCATTCATTTAACCTTCATTAAACAGTCCTTTGCTTCCCCTGGCGCTTCTATGTAAGAGCTAATTCCATGAATAATGGTTTCTGTTTTTTATGTGAATGCTGAACAAATTGACAAAGTCAAAATAAACCCAATATAACTGCTCCATGTAAGCGCCATAATAATCAGTAACAGTGGATGGCGCACACATGAAATCCTACCAGTCCCGGCCACTTCATACATTGTTATTGTGCTAACAGTGTAGATGGAAAGGACTGGGGAACAAATAGCGGAGTTCTCAGAACGTGTTATTGTGGAGCCACTCGTCTCACTCTTCCATGAACAGATACAAAATGCATCAGCCGCAGCTCATCTGTGACCAGGCGAATGATAATAATCAGGGCCAAAGTGCGACCAAGTGTTATAGAGACTAGGAGGATTTATTCAGATAGATGTCTATCTACAGTATGTTTTATTCCAGTCTCACATCACATTTCTATGTAGCTGCATCCGGCATCTATTGGACCAATATCTATCAATCAAAAATCTAAGTATCAGTATCTAGTATCAAATTATTTATCAATCGAAGCACATAATCAGTATCCATCTATCTCATTTTTAGCCTCCAAATTTCTCTTATCCATCTTGATCTCAATTTTCAAAAGTATTTGAAGCTTAAAGAGAATCTGACACCATGAAAATGGAGTCTAGACTGAAGGCACCATGTTATAGAGCAGGAGAAGCTGAGCAGACTGATATATAGATAAGGGAGAAAAGATTCAGTATAACTTTTAGTTTTAGTCATTTTATCCTCTGCTCTCTCTGGGATTCTGGGTCCTGTCAGTGATTGACACCTACCTCTATATGCACACTTATGTAAAGAAAGCTGTCAGTCACCGATAGGACCGCCCACTGGACTGAAGATCCCAGAGAGAGCAGAGGATTAAATGGCTAAAACACAAGTTATACTGAATGTCTTCTCACAAGCTACATATCAATCTGCTCAGCTCCCCCTGTTCTATAACACGGTGCCTGAAGATTGGACTGCATTTTCATGGTGACAGGTTACCTTTTAAAAAAAAGATCAAGATATTGGCAGAAACATTGTAACAAGAGTGTATACATCACGCATTCATCTTCTATCATTAGAGTGCAATCTGTCTTTATCTACTGAATCTATCCATCTGCAAACACTGGTCTGAATCTGTTCCAGGATAGATAGATAGATAATAGATAGATAGATAGAATAGATAGATAGATAGTATAGATAGATAGATAGATAGATAGAGAGAAAAAGAGAGAAAAGAGAGAAAAAGAAAGAGAGAAAGAAAGAGAGAAAAAAAAGAAAGAGAAGAAAGAAAAGAAAGAAAAGAAAAGAAAGAAAGAAAGATACACAAATATGGAAGAGAGAGATGTGACAAATTGGATAGTGAGAGATAAGATGGTAGATAGAACGATCAATAGATGATAGATTAGCTACAAAGAACTAGATAGATGGATAAAAATGATGGAAAGAAAGAAAAATTAAAAAAGCAGAGTGATTGAGAGATAGCTAGATAGAACAGACCGACCGACGTGTAAGTGAAAGGGATGATTTTTTTTCCAGATTTTATTTTACCTGCAATTCTATACAAAATCCAATTAATAGCAATAATTAATATCTGAACAAGTTTCTCCAAATGCCAAAACCACAATACAACAAATACACGATATCAGAAGGTGTCAAAAGCCAAAATCTGAACATCGATATGTCTTCACAGCATCTAATATATACAAATATATATATATAATTACATCTGTATAACTATTTGTAGCTTCCATATATCTATATCTATATCCTCACACACACATTTATCACTAGCATGAATTTGTCACATTCCAAATTAACCATTTAGTGACGGCCGCCATGACACATATTGCCAGTTACCGTTTCCTCTGTTGATTGATGTCGATGGGCTTGTTGATGGCATAAGGTGATCCATGGATGTAGGCACTTCGGAACCGGGCCACCTTCTCCAGAGTTAGGTACTCGCAGCGTGATGGTAAGCTCATGGTGTCTAGATGAGTGGTTTAGCAGTATGGGGAAACATTTTTGTGAATGTGTGATATCAATGTGCTGCTTTTCCAGCCGCCGATGTGTCAGAGGCTTCAGAAAGCTGCTTTCATTGAAGAGCATTATTGAGCTGCATGCGCTGCCTGTGTGAGCTCCTCATGGATGCAGCAAATTCTGCTCGTCTTGTTTCTATCCACAGTCGTGCTCCAACCAATTGCTGGTTGTATAGGCTGGGTATAAAGTCCCCAGCTCCACAAAAGCACAGGTCTCTCTCGCCACTTCTGCTCTGACTGATGACAGCTTGATCAATTTTCTTTTTAATCTCTAAAGAGCTATTCCTGACAAAAGTCACCGACAGGAACAGGAGATCGGAAATGCTTACATTTATGCAAGAGACTGGGCAGAAAAAAAACTTCCATATCTCCGTCCATTCATTCACTATGTATTATTGCGTCTGTGTGAGCCAGTACATCATGCCATGTGCTTATTGTATTAATCTGCTGCCATTAGAAATAGACTTTAAATTTTAATACAAAGCTTTATGGGCAGAAGACAGACATTGGGAATGGAGCAGATCATTAATTGCTCCATAAGCAGCATAAATTAAATAGACCATCATTAATAGATTTGCAGTCAGGATGAAACTAATTGGGTAATTTGTGATGACGTTCGCTCAGCTGATTAGTTACTTATCCACTAATTCTGAGTCATAGATGTTTGATTTACAACCCCAAGAACTGGAAGTAAAAAAGGTACATTTGTATCAGCAAGGAGGATGTGCAACCGGGGCAGAATTTGAAGATCATGGGCCCCAATGCCAAATCTCCAGATGGTCCCAAAGTATCATGGGTCTTTAATGGTATTATGGACCTTTCGGGTCTCCTCTGGACTCCAGGGTCCGGCTGTGACTGTAACTCCTGCACCCACTATAGTAACACCTCTGTGTCTAACCAGGGGTATAGTTTTACCAGGGTTCACTGCTTTCGATAGTGACAAAATAACAAAGCCAATAAGTTTTCTGGCTTACAAATTGTTTGTGAGACGTAAGTGCTCTATGATTAATTTGGAGACTGGTTTTGCATAGGGTCTTCAGTAGGGATGAGTGGACCAGTGGAAATTCGGGTCCTGGTACCAAACCCGAACTTTATTGCAAAGTTCGGTTCAGGTACCCGAACTTGAACCAGAACGCGAACCCCATTGAAAACAATGGGGACACGAACTTTTGAGTTGGAAAACTCTCTCTCAACTCTGAACATAGGAATAGACTTCCTACAGACGTCAGCGTTTGGCGTTGGCACCGGACACTAACACTGTCCGCTACGATCCCCAAATTTTTAAGTTCGGATTTGCACATCTCTAGTATTCAGCTTTCCATGTCGCCACCTGACAATATCTATGAAGGTACAAATAAATCCTTTAAAGACAACCTGTCACTTTCCATAAATATGTAAATTTTTAAAACCTAGTGTGAATGTTGCTGCTGTCCTAAATCTGGCGGGTTTTTTTTTTGTTCTGGCCCCTATTGCTCTCAATATGTAGCCCTGTCTTGTTAGTCAAGTGATGTGCAAATCAGAAATAATCCACAGCAGGATCAGTCAGAAAAAATAACCATATCTGATGACGGTTTCCATATTTGATCCTATTAACAGAGTAAAAATAACTATAAAATTAATATTGTAAAAGGTGCTAAATTTGATATCTTACAGAATTCTTAAAATTATGCAATGCAAAGTCCAGAATCTGTGATAAATAGAGCCGTTTTGCACATATTGATAAAGACCCCTCTTGTTAACAGTGGGGCAGTGTATAATAATCTAATAACTGGATGTCAGATTGCAGCCTCTTCCCATGTGGCTTGTAATCTGCCTTTATTTAGGGCAATCCAGTTCTTCACTTAATTTATCTGTCTAATAATCTCTCCAGCAAACTCCTGCCTGCAATCCAACAACCTGCAACTACTTCCCAACTCAGTCCTGTGAATCCTGGTGATATTGCACGCTTAACCCTGTTGGTACTGGTAACTGTGACAGGACTCATTTCAGATAGTACTGGTGATGTTCTTATTCGTCTCTACCATTTCTGTGTGTAATTGCAAGTAACCCAGATGTCCTATTCATCCCTGCTATCCTGTCGTTAACTATTTCTCTGCTATGCATTCATAATTCCATATGTTTCTGCTATTAATCATTTGCTTGCTGCATCTCCCAGATTGTCTATACACATACTTTTCTTGTGCGTAACCACATAGCTGGCTCAGCTTCATCTCGAGTTTCTGCTGTCACGGGTGTGTCGCGGCGAAGATCGTTGCGATTGCACACCCTGACTTCGCACAGCTGAGTTTCTGGTGCTGGGTGTTTTTCGGCACTGAGGGAGTTAATTCTTTCTCTCTCGGTGCTGGACTGACCAGCCTCGCCCAGCTGCGATTGATGTTTTGTTAATTAGCTTCCTTCATATACCTGCTGGTCTGCTGGGGAAGTTGTCGGTGAAAGCATTCATTCAGACCAGCAGAGCGGATCGTTTCTGAGAAGACTTAAGCTAAGAGTGCCTGTTGTGGTTTTTCCTCTCCTCACTTATTGTTTATCTCCTTAACCTTTTGTGTTCCTCTGTAGTGGAAGTTTTGTATGCAAGGCAGTGTTTTCTTTACCCCTTGTCTGTCTCGTTTGTCTTAGACTGTGTGTAAGCTGTGACCTGCCCATTCCCTGTGGTGGTAATCAGGGTCCTTCTCAGGACTAGATTACAGTGGTCAGGGATCTACAGGAGACAGGGTTACGCTGGCGGCCTGGACCTCTGTACCATTAACAGTACCTCCAGGTAGAGGGACTAGTCAGGACCCCAGTTCAGGCTCAGCATAGACCCCGGTCCACCTCTATCCTGAGACAGCGTGACACGTACACAGTATAGACCCACAATACATAGGATATTATGTCAGGTAAGACATTGCTGGCAGATACTATGTATACATGTTGATATTTTCTATTATATGAAATATAGAATGTTGTCACATTAGATATATGTTACTATCATAGAATATATCTGTTATACGTCGTGACATCTGCTCTGCTTATTTATTTTATTATTATCTGCCCACTTGCAAATCCTGCTGTTCTGGCCCTCAGTAATCCAAATGCCGACTGTCAGGGCTGATATATCATCGCCTCCAGCCCATGCTGCTCACATTGACCTATGGTTTAGAGTATCTACTTCACCTTATAATAGTTGGACAGCCATCTCTGGACCCAGGGAGAATGAATACTGTTCAATTCTATAGTTTTTTGCACATATCTGGAAGCCAAAAGCGTAAAAATGGAAAACTACTTGAAGGTAGTTTGTTGGGTCACTGTGGCTTCCTTCAGCACATACCTACAGTAGTCAATCTCCCTAGTGTTTGTACACTCTCCACAAGGAGAAACCTTACCCCCCCAGACCCCAGTCCAGAGCCTCTCATCTAGCCAAATCAGATCTCTCCTACTTTGCACTGACGAGGACCAACAGTCCGAAACACCGTGTCTGCAAATGGAGGTTCTGATTTGGCTTTTATCCTAAGTCATATTACAAGACTCGTTAAAGGGTTGATTGTGACTTGTAGGATCGCTACTTCCAATAGGTGGCGCTATAGAGTACAAGTCCTCTTTGTTTGAAGAGGCAATTTGCATACAAATATTGAGAAATTAGATTATAAGCCACTCTCATAGGTTTATGTATTTTCATTGGAAATCTATCAATCTTCGTCACCCAACTTTACACTTAACTGCATGGTAAATATTTTATTATGATCAAGTATCATCTACAGAAAATAAGAAAATGTAACACTAAAACTACTGCCACACTAAGCTATCCCGCTAGCGATCTCGTTAGCGTTGCATACTAATGAGATCGCTAGCGGGATTGTTTCTATATCGCTAAATGCGGCCACATTTAGCGATATAGTTAACGACGCTATCGCCGTTAGCGATCTTCTTAACGACTTTAGCGGTACAAAAGTACCGCTAAATCGCTAAGAAAAGGTGCCACACTAGCGATATATACTTACCCAGCGGGAGCGCCGACGAGAAAATAGGGTCCGGAACGATTCCAGCGACGAGCGAGATCACAGCAGGAAGCTCGTCACTGGAAGCTGCCGCACACAACAACATCGCTAACGGGATCGCTAAATAGTGACGTTTTTTAGCGATCCCGTTAGCGATATTGTTTAGTGTGGCATACCCTTAAGAGCAAACTAGGGAATTTTTTTGTTATTTTCTTGAGCTCTTAACAGATTTAGAAACGTTTGAAGCTTTTTTTAAATAAATACATGTATTTTTGTCTAATTATAAATTTTGCAACAGTTTTTTTTTGTTTGTTTAAATATGATAGACGGCTTGGCTTCAGCAGGTTTTACGTATTACAGAACATAGCAGGCTGCAGAATAAGTTACCAGTGAATCAGTTAGTGGCCTCATCTGACAGCTCTTAAATGTAAAGATGCCCGAGTCTCCGACCTTACTAGACTCCTGTAAAATCTCTAATCTCTCCCCTCCCCCACCCCATGAGGCATGGGACAGAAATGAAAGGTAAACCAGACACACAGACAAAACAGGGATAACAGAAAACCTCTATCATACAAAAGCACTGACCAACAATAGGGAGGAGGATAGGGACAGGGAAGAATAAACTAAATGGGAAAAAGGGACCAAGAGATAAACACTCAGGTACAACAGCAAACCACAGAACACTACAACTCCAATTTCACTACTTAGCTTTAGCACACAGCACAGGAAGACAAATCTTTGACCAGCAGGGACCTGTACATAAAGAGGTAGTAAATGGTAAGCAATTGCAGCCGAGAACAACCAGGCTGTATGGTCTCAGCAGCATGGAAAGAGTCCTTAACCCTCTCAGCACAGAAGGAAAGGAAATTCATTTAAATTAGGACATGAATGACACCATCTCTAAAGAGGACTGCAATTCATTAGCCGATGTGACTGTCTACCTCCAAGTCTTCCAGGGGGACATTACACCCTCGTGACATCTGTTCTGTAATTCTTATATCTGCTCTTTTGAGTGAGCACCTTCTAGGCTGTTTCATGACCAAATCAATATCGATTTGGTAATAAATCAGCAAATATATTTCAGAAAGGAGAGATAAGGCTTACAGACTATGTCGTCAGATGAGCTCACTGATGGACTTGACAGTTCACTCAGTCTGCAATCTGCTGTGTACAATGAAGAATAGACACCGTGGAAGATTAACGGTCCAATATTTTTAGAGTACTACTGTAAAAATGCTTTTTAGACAAAAAATACATGTATTTCTCTGTATCTACTAATCATTACTTGTATATGCTGGTGAGTTTTACCGGTTGCTTAATTACACATCCACAGAAGAGAAGCCTGATAGTAACAGAGAAGTCGCCATAGAGAAGCTCCTTTTATTTCATGCTTCCCCCTTGCCAACTGTTGATGATAAAGTCACTGGGATTTAATTATTATATTGGAATTGCGAGTGATAGAAAAACTACAGTGCATTCTGGTATTTCTTATGTCAATGCAATATGTGGTCCCAGGAGTAACCCTTAAAACCTCCTAAAATATATAATGCAGAGTATATCAAGAAGTAAAAAAAAAAACTAACATTTTAACTAACATTTATGCTATACTATAGCTTTCTAATTTATGGATTGGTACCTAAAAAAACTGACTTAAAAGAAAAATGAATTGTCAAATAAACTGCAAATCTTTATCTATATAATTGTCTAACTTTTAACTTCCGTCTGTAACGGAAATCCTGCGTCGCTGATTGGTCGCGCCCGGCGGCACGCGACCAATCAGCGACACGCACTTCTGGCCGCGAATTGGCGCAGGATTTCAACCTGGTACGCCACCGCTATCATCGGGAGATCAGCGTGCTAGCCGCTGATCTCCCGACGGTAGCCGCGGGTCATCTCCAAGTACATACTCACCTTCCGTCGCTGCATCCCTGTCCCGGCCGGCGCGTCTGCTTCTATCCTGTGCGGTGCTGTCACGTAGTACCGCTCATTAAGGTCATGAATATGGACGTGACGCGACGCCACTCCTATAGGCATGGCATCCATATTCATGACCTTAATGAGCGGTACCACGTGACCGCTCCACAGAGGAAGAAGCTGACGGCTGGGATAGAGATGCAGCGACGGAGCGAGGAGGGTAAGTATGATGGGGGAGGATGGGGAGCCCAGCGGAGGGTGGAAGCGAAGCCATGTATATAGGATGGGAGGGTGGGAGCGGAGCCATGTATATAGGATGGGAGGGTGGGAGCGGAGCCATGTATATAGGATGGGAGGGTGGGAGCAGAGCCATGTATATAGTATGGGAGGGTAGGAGCGGAGCCATGTATATAGGATTGGAGGGTGGGAGCGGAGCCGTGTATATAGGATGGGAGGGTGGGAGCGGAGCCGTGTATATAGGATGGGAGGGTGGGAGCGGAGCATGCATAAAAGGTTGGGAGGGTGGAGTGGAGCCATGTATACAGGATGGGAGGGTGGCGCGGAGCCATGTATATAGGATGGGAGGGTGGGAGGGGAGCCATGCATACAAGGATGCGAGGGTGGAGTGGAGCTGTGGTGCCCCTGAGGGTTCAGTCGCCACAGATGTGTTGCATCTCATTCAGAGGTGTGACACCCCACTCCCAGGTAAGGAGGGAGCACCCCTAGACTCTAACACTGCATCCAACACACCATGCCAGCTGATCATACGGACGTACCCTACGGGAGGATGGTCTGACTCAGACTGGTTAGCATAGGGTGTATATATGGGTGGGTGGAGCTTAGGCAGCAGCAGTAGAAGAGAAGCTTAGAGGCAGAACACACTGAGGTGTGGAAGCGAGCAGACTCTCGAGAACTCTCTTGGGAGTCTCTCGGAGGAGAGCCAGCCTTAGGAGCGTCTGAGCGTGAGAAAGGGTCTCAAAAGCACGGACAGTGTTTATCCACCCGTGGCCCATCCTGAAGAAGGAAGGACCAGGCCATCAGGGAACGGCCCCTAGACTAGTGGGAAAGCTTCAGGCCCTGCTAGTAAGCCGACGGCGGTGATCACTTTATGGTCATTGCTACCACCACCAGTAGCATCCCCTGGAAGGAAGCTATATAGGCCAAGGACGTACAGAACAAATCTGTTTCCCGACAGGACGCAGCTTCTGATCTGAAGGACTGCATGGTGAGGTGCTAGGAAAAAGGAGTAGAAAAGCACAGAGGGAGAAGGCCAGGAAGGAACACACTGAAAGGGAGTCTTGGGAAGTGCGACCAATCTACCTGGGGGTTGCTGGACCACTCGCCCGGAGGACACAGTGCCAAGCGGGCATCTGTACTGCATGCAACAGACTGTGTGTAAAAACCCTGAAACTGCACTTGGATTGTCTCCCTGATTAATCCAGCGTCACACATCTCCCTGCTACATTCCTCCGCACCATTCCTAAAATATACATCATTTACCTGCCCTGGAAGGACGCAGCCTCACCTGTAGGAGGTTTACCATCTAGCTGCACAACACCATCCCTTCCAGAGGACCTGCACAGCAGCGCTGGTCACCCTGACCAGTTACTACAGGTGGCGTCACGAATCACTATACGAACATTATCCCCTGTAAATAGATCTCCCTTTTTGGATGAGCGCCCAGGGCCACGGACCGAGTTGTGGCTGCCGTGACATCCCCCACAGAAATCTACGAGCTCGGGTCCGAGTACCCCATGGTCCTGGTGGGCGACTCAGAGCCATGTTACAGGATAGGAGGGTGGGAGTGGAGCCATGTATATAGGATGGGAGGATGGAGTGGAGCCATGTATATAGGATGGGAAGGTGGAGTGGAGCCATGTATATAGGATGGGAGGGTGGGAACTGAGCCATGTGTTATAGGATGGGAGCGGAGCCATGTATATAGGATGGGAGGGTGGGAGCGAAGCCATGTATATAGGATGGGAGGGTGGGAGCGGAGCCATGTATATAGGATGGGGGGTGGGAGCGGAGCCATGTATATAGGATGGGAGGGTGGGAGCGGAGCCATGTATATAGGATGGGAGGGTGGGAGCAGAGCCATGTATACAGCATGGGAGGGTGGGAGCGGAGCCATGTATTCAGGATGGGAGGGTGGAGTGAAGCCATGTATACAGGATTGGAGGGTGGAGTGTAGCCGTGTATATAGGATTGGAGGGTGGGAGCGGAGCCATGTATATAGGGTGGGAGTGGAGCCATGTATATAGGATGGGAGGGTGGGAGCGGAGCCATGTATATAGGATGGGGGTGGAGTGGAGCCATGTATATAGGATGGGAGGATGGAGTGGAGCCATGTATATAGGATTGGAGGGTGGGAGCGGAGCCATGTATACAGGATAGGAGGGTGGGAGCGGAGCCATGTATATAGGATGGGAGGGGTGGGAGCGGAGCCGTGTATATAGGATGGGAGGTTGGGAGCGGAGCCGTGTACATTGGAGGTGGGAGGGTGCGAGCGGAGCCATGTATATAGGATAGGAAGGTGCGAGCGGAGCCATGTATATAGGATGGGAGGGTGGGAGCGGAGCCATGTATATAGGATGGGAGGGTGGGAGCGGAGCCATGTATATAGAATGGGAGGGTGGGAGCGGAGGCATGTATATAGAATGGGAGGGTGGGAGCGGAGCCATGTACTGTATATAGGATGGGAGGGTGGGAGCAGAGCCATGTGTATAGGATGGGAGGGTGGGAGCGGAGCCATGTATATAGGGTGGGATCGGAGCCATGTATATAGGATGGGAGGGTGGGAGCGGGGCCATGTATATAGATGGGAGGGTGGGAGCGGAGCCCATGCATACAAGGGTGGGAGCGGAGCCATGCATAAATAAACTACATACTATTCTAGAATACCGATGCGTTAGAATCGGGCCACTATCTGTAAGAAATAAAAGGCTAAAACACACCTCATAGTACAGGAAAAATAAAGTCTAACTTTTAAGTCTATGCATACAAATATTATATTTGAAAGGTCTTAGAAATTAACATTCAAATGTGTATGAGTCACGGTCCAAATATGGACCATCATGTCCGGACCAGCAATGGATCTCTTGACCAGGACTCAACAATCTCATATGTGCCTATAAGACCATGTTTCATGGATGTCTGAAATTGGCCAAAGCCATGCTGTAGGTACAGGAAAATGACCCTGCTGCACCACAGGTTCGAATAAGAACTAGGAAAAATCCCTATCCTGACCCTGATTTGTCCTGGCCTGATCACGGAGGTTGGCACCCTAAAATTACACAATGGCATTCACTGGACCCACTGGACCTTGGCATGAACCTACCACGGGCGAGCCGACCAGATGAACCACACCCTATACAGGGAGCGTTAGGGGCAGGCCCAGAGGAGACTATCGCCACGGCAGCTGGTACCCAGAGGCGAACAATGGAATCACAGCGGGAGGCAAGGAGGACACAAACGGAGGGTTGGCTGGTATACAGGAGCACTCGGACGGGGAACGGCAGGAATACAAACAGCTATTCAGGAGCACACGGACAGAGGCTATAGCGGGTATAGAGGAGCACTGGGATGGAGTATACAGCAGGTATACAGGAGTACATGGACGGAGGATACAGCAGGTATACAGGAGTACTGGGACGGAGGATACAGCAGGTATACAGGAGTACACGAACGAAGGTCACAGCAGAAATGCAGGAGCACTGGTGGAGAACTGGAATCAGCACAAAGGAATATCCCGAGGGACTAGGAGCAGAATCAAATAGACAGCGGGGCCAGAGTCAATCCACAAAACACAATTGACAATCGGGCGCCGTTTGGGAAGTACGGCAGCCTGATATAGGACATGCCCCTAGCGCTTCGGTGAAGGAAACAAGTGGCCGGGCTCAGGACAGTGTCTGTGCATGTACGCTGGCCGATCCCAGGACGCACGCGCACTAGAGCCCAGCCGAGGGAGTGCGCCGGGTCTGCATGAGAGAAGGAGCGACGGAACGCACTGGGACGCCGGAGGACGCTGAGAGCCAGGAGAGCGCCGGGACGTCGGGTAAGTAAGACCGGACGGACCTGACAGCGTGACACAATGCTGGATGACCATGAGTGTCCTTAACAGCACCCTCAACTATACACAGAGCGTAACCCAAAACCACGCCAACAGAATGTAGTGCACAAAAGAACAGTGTGAGACACAGGGCTAAAGACGTGTTCACACAGTCATACATGAAAGACAGAAGGAAAAGAAAGGAACCCAAAAAGACCTTTGGATTGTGAAACCCCCAAACCCTGGTGTTCAAAATGGGAAAAGACTGAAAGCGGAACGCCAAACAAAACCGTAGGGGAAGCAATGAGAAAACTCACAAATAATCCTTGATGGGGAGCTGGGACTCCAAAATCCACTAAATTGGAATTTAATAGCAAAGATCTGGCCAGAAGAGTATAATAAACCCTCCTCCCAAGAGTGGCAGAAAAAAAACCAAACAAGGAATAAAAAACACCTGTTGAAGAACACAGCAAAGCAAAGACAAACATTATAACATTGGACAGAGAAAAACACAGGCTGTGGCAAACAGAGAGGAAAACCGACCCACAGCAGGACTCCGATCTTTGCCAGAGTTGGGCCATGACAATCTTAAGACAGTCATTCATACCTCCCAACTGTCCCGAATTGAGCGGACTCCCGATAGACCCCCCACCCGCTGTCCAGCCGTGACGCTATTTTTCCCGCAGTGAGGTAAGCCGCCAGCCTCCCTCATGCACCCCTCCTCACCCTCCCATACAGCCGCTCACATCCGCAAAACGCCTGTGCTGTCTTCTGGTGCACGGACCTGATGAGGTCACATGAGGGAAGGAGTTAGGTGTCAATGGTAGGCTCCCGGTTTGTGTGCAGGACTCTGTGTGTGGTTCATGGTGCTGCTGGGGTAAGTTCATGTGTGGGGTCAGGAGGGGTTTAAGTGTGGACGTAGCAGTGCTATGGTGTATGAGGTGTACGGGCGGAGCCGGTGTGCGAGGTGTACGGGCAGGCCATGTGCGTAGGAGGGTTACGGAGCGGAGTGTGGGTATGAAGTGTACGGAGCGGAGCCGTGTGTTACGAAGTGTACGGAGGCGGGCCGTGTGTTGTTACAAGGTGGACATTGCAGTGCTTTTAGTGTGCCGAGTTGCATGTAGCGGGTTTCGTGGTGTACGGTGTACGGAGCGGAGCGTGTGTGTGGGTGGACGTAGCAGGCGTAGTGGTACAAGGTGTACGGAGCGGAGCCTTGTGTGTACGGGGATGTAGCGAGCCTGTGTGTATGTGGTGTTGGAGCGGACCGTGTGTCTGTACGGGTTGTCGAAAGCTGGTCACGCTGTACGAGGTGTAAGGAGCCGAGCCACGATGTCCAGGTGTACGGAGCCGAGCCGCGATGCCGGGTGTACGGAGCGAGCGCGCTGTCCGAGATTACGGAGCCGAGCCGGTGTGTAGAGGTGGATGTACATGCTGTAGTGTACGAGGTCAGAGCGGGCCTTGTGTGACGGTTGGAGAGCAAGGCCGTGTGTGTATGAGGTGTATGGAGCGGGCCTGATTCGTCGGGGTACGAGCCGAGCCGCGCATGTACGAGGGTTCGGAGCTGAGCCGCGTGTGTTAAGGTTTAGGAGCGGAGCCTTTGTACAAAGTGGATGTACCAGTCTGGTGTTACGAAAGGAGCCCGTGTTACAAATGACAGCTACCGCTACTTCCGACAACGGGTCGTGCTTGGTGTGTGTGTACAGGGTTGTACAAGAGGGACTTTGGTATTTGGAGCCGGTGTGTATGAGGTGTACGGAGAAACTGCGTGGTACGAGGTTGTTGGTGCAAAGCCGAGTGCAAGTTTTACGAGTGGAGCGTGCGTGGAAGGTGTACAAGGGGCCTGCTTGTAAAGGTGTACAGGTGGGGGCCATGTGGTACTGAGTGGGCCGTTTGGGCGGGTGTACGGAGTGGGCCTTGGTGTAGAGGCCTACAAAGCGAAACCGTTTTTATGAGGGTGCGAGCGGCTGCCAAGGTGTATTGGGGGCATTCATAATCCAACCGTCCGGATTCAGCGGGACACCCCGAGAGTCGCCCCGCTGTCCCGGCCGGGAGTTACTTTTCCCCGGACACAGGAGTACACGTGGACCTTGAGGAGCACTTTAAAACCGCACGTGCGTTCCACCGGAAGTGATGTGCTAGAAGCTGACCGGAAATTGGTATTTGGGGGGGAGATTGTGACTGAACCCTGGGGCTCTCAGGGAATGCTTCAGATCCCACCATGTCCCTCCGTGGAACAGCGGCATCGCCTTGGAATCGGGGAGTCGGCCTGTGAGGGACATGATTGTCCTGCACCGGGAGGCTAGGTGGGTACTACAAGGGAGCTTGGGCTGCAGTATTTTATGAATCTTAATTTCTTTTCCCCTGTTTCTTTCTCCTCCTCTGTTTCTCTTTCTCTTGTTCTTTCTTTCTCTCTCTCCTGTTCTTTTTTTCCCATCTTTCTTTCTGTTATTTTTCTTTTTGCTCTCTGTTCTTTTCTTTCTTTCTCTTAATCTTTTTTCTCTGTTTCCTTTTTCTCTCTGTTCCTTTATTTCTTTCTCTCTTTTTTCTTTCCCTTTTCTTCCTTTTCTCTGTTCTCTTTCTTTTTTTTTTTCTTTCTTCTTTTTCTTTCTTTCCCAATTTTTTTTCTATCTCTCCTCTTTGTTCTTTCTTTCCCCTTCTTTTTTCTCTCCCTCTCTGTTCTTTCTTTCTTTACCTCTTTCTTTTTTCTTCTTGTTCTTTCTTTCTTTCCGTCTTGCTTTTCTCCTGTTTTTCTTTCTTTCCCGTTTGTTTCTCTCTCTTTTCTTTTTTCCCGTCTTTCTTTTCTCCGTTCTTTTTTCCCGTTTTCTTTTTTCCCTCCCCTCTGTTCTTTCTTTCCCCCTTTTCTTTTCTGTCCTGTTCTTTCTTTCCCCTTTCTTTTTTCTTTCTCTTTTGTTCTTTTTTTTCTGTCCCCTCTTTCTTCTCTCTTGTTCTTTCTTTCCCCTTTCTTTCTTGTTTCTTTCTTTCTCTCTGGTAATCTTTCTTGATTTCCCCCCTTTCTTTCTCTCGTTCTTTCTTTCTCCTTTCTTTCTCTCTGTTTTCTTTTTTCTCTTTTGTTCTTTCTTTACCTTTTCTTTTCTCTCTCCTCTCTTTCGTTTTGTCCCCCCCTTTCTTTTTTCTCTCTGTTCTTTTTTTCTCTCCTTTCTTTCTTCTCTCGGTTTTCTTTTTTCTCCTTTGTTCTTCTTTTTTTATCAGTACCAATGTGCCCCAGTATCAGCCACTGTGCCCTCAGTACCAGTCAGTGTGATCAGCGTGCAAATGGGTGTGGTGGGTGTGGCATGGGTGTGCCTAGTTGTAAATGGCGTGGTTGGGGGTGGCCTAAAATTTGCGTGAGCACGCGGCACCTTTCTCCCTCTTTCCTTTCAAAAGTTGGGAGGGTAGCATTATACACAATAACCATCTTACATTGGTCTTTAGAATGACATTTAGCAAATAAAGTAAAGAGAACCACTAAACCGCATACACATGTATCCGTTTTT
>JARQOD010000001.1:939732913-939764421 GCA_033576555.1 Oophaga sylvatica
CCGCCTCGACTACTGCAACCTCCTACTCTCTGGCCTTCCCTCTAGCACTCTGGCACCACTCCAATACATCCTGCACTCTGCTGCACGACTAATACACTTGTCTCCCCGCTATTCCCCAGCCTCTCCTCTCTGCCAAGCCCTTCATTGGCTTCCTATCGTTCAGAGGCTCCAGTTCAAAACCCTAACCATGACCTACAAAGCCATCCACAATCTGTCTCCTCCATACATCTGTGACATGGTCTCCCGGTACATACCCACACGCAACCTTCGATCCTCTCAAGATCTCCTCCTCTACTCCCCTCTTATCTCTTCTTCCCACAACTGCATACAAAGCTTCTCCCGAGCCTCTCCCATACTCTGGAACTCTCTACCCCAACACATCAGACTCGCGCCTACCATGGAAACCTTCAAAAAGAACCTGAAGACCCACCTCTTCCGACAAGCCTACAACCTGCAGTGATCATCAGTCTACTGAACCACCGCACGATCAGCTCTTCCCTCTCCTAGTGTATCCTCACCCATCCCTGTAGATTGTGAGCCCTCGCGGGCAGGGTCCTCTCTCCTTCTGTACTTGTGTGTGCCTTGTATTGCTCATGTTTACTGTACTTGTCTATATTTGCCCCTCTTCACATGTAAAGCGCCATGGAATAAATGGCGCTATAAAAATCTATAATAATAATAATAATAATAATTAGCGGAACAGAGGGCACGGGTAGGGTGATAGAGATGAGGGAGGAGACTTACAGTGGTGTAGAACTGTGGAGAGCTTTGTGGGTGAGAGTGATAAATTTTTGTTGGTCTGTGTAACAGATATGCAACCAGTGCAATGGCTGGCACGTGGTAGAGGCATATATGTAGCAGTTGAAGAGGAATATGATCCTGGCTGCTGCATTCAGGATGATTTGGAGAGGGGAGAGTTTAGTAAGAGGGAGACCGATTAGTAGAGTTGGAGTAGTCCAGGCGACAATGAATAAAAGCAAAAAGGGTTTTTGCAGTGTCAAAGGTAAGTAAAGGTAGAATTCCAGAGATGTTATTGAGGTGTAGGTGACATGAGCGAGCGAGTGATTGGATGTGAGGAGTGAAGGAAAGATCTGAGTCAAATAAAACCCCAAGACAGTGGGCATGCTGCAGCAAAAATTGTAATTTATTTTTACTATGTTTTTTTAATGTGTCCGTAAAAAAAAAAAAATTGACTATCCTGTGTTCAGAGTACTAGAAGTCACACAAACAAGAAATAAACACTAGGAGCTGTGTGACTGCATGTGATGCTAGCGTAAGCGGGATTTACACACGTGGTCAAAATTGTTAGTACCACTCGTTTAATGAAAAAAAAAAACACAATGGTGACAGAAGTAACTTGAATCTGACAAAGTAGTAATAAATCAAATATCTATGAAAAACGAAAAAATGAAAGCCTTCTTTTTTTCCATTTGAACCAAGACCGGTGCAAGATAATTGAGCTACCGAACAATAATTTGGATCTGGCCAGTGGTGTAGAAAGCTAGACATTGACCTAAGCCAAGCCACAACAAAGTAGAAGTCAGCGAAGTTCATTTTGGTGAAAGTCGAACTAATAGTTGCTTGCTCTGTTCACTGTGATCTTGTGTCCTAAGGCTTTATGCTTGGAGAAAGGCCAGTTATGGCCGAAACGTTGCCCGCTTTGTCTTCCTTTTAAGATTTTAGCTAATCTGGAATAAAGATCAAGTTTTTATCAAGAACCTACTACCTTGGTGCCTCGGCTTCTCTGAATTTCTACATTTTATTTTTTGGTTAGAAACACTGGAAACTGTTTCACAACTACTTTCATAACAAGCTTTCAGACAATAAATAAAAAATAAACCTAAGAAACCAAACTACAAAAATGCCCAATGGTAAAGTGTATAGATAATAAACTAACCAAAATAGACGCAAAGGAAGGGGGACAGCACAAATATACAGTACAGAAATCTATATATTAAATGGTATGATAATATGACATAAAGAATGAAAAATAGTATAAAGAGGACTAGAAAAAAAGATGTGGACAGAATGGTAAAAAAATCATCCCCTAATTTAGAGATACTCCCAATATAATATTGAGGTAAAAATAGTCTGATAAAGTTGTTTGTGCCTTTACATTGCAGATAATGCTTTGTGAAATCGGTTATAACTACTGTATGTTAATTGTTTCTTTGCTCTTTTGTTTTATAGGTAAGTGATGGGCACGGCAGTGTTCTTCTTCATAGCTGTATAAGGTAGGATGTATAACTTCTGCTTTTGGCCTTGACCTGTAATGAATAAAGAAAGGGGATATTAAGAAGGTAAAGTCCTATGTTTGTCATGCTGATTGGATTGCAATCTAATGTTTTCAACATCTTTCATATTAACCAATTAGCAGCTGGATTGCTAGTTCTCAACCGTGTCCTCTGCTTCTATGTAAAATCTTTAATGTCCAAACAAGACAAAAGTATTGTAGGATTGATACCTATTTTGGCTAACCAGAAAAATTATACTTCCAAGATGTCCGAGCACAGAAGCTCCTTCATCAGTCAAGAGCACAATAGTCCAGAGATGCTACAACAGGATACTTGTGCACAGGGTGGATGGGGCGATACCTCCTAAAGATAAGCCAAGGGTATAAGATGAATTACAAATGGAGAGACGATGGCTTAGAGATCTGGAGTCAGTCTGGTGGAGGTGTGAACTGTGTCCATGAAGTGAGCCATAAAGCTAGGTGTTTGAGTCCTTTTGTCAAAGACTTGAACATCCTTATCAGCTTCATTTCACGTATTTTTTCATGATCTTTCAGTATTAAAGGGAACCTGTCAGATCCTATGTCATAATTAACCTGCAAATGAAATGTTAATCTGAAGGTTATGAGTGATATGAAGTTGAACGGTAAAGTATTGAAAATGTGGCACCAGGGAGGAAAAATAACATTATTACTCAAGGGTGCCGCCGACTTTTAGTCATGCAGGCGTGCCCGGAGTAATTAGTCACCACTCACAGCACTGAGAGCAGCAACTGTAAGCACTCCCCAGCACTGACTGACAGCTGGTGTGTAGCCCTGGTGTTAGGCACACGCAGTACCCTGGAGAATGTGTGGAGAGATAGCAGTTCAATGCTCAATACCCATTCACTCAACATACACTAGACACACCCTTAGGGTAGTGTAGTCACTTGTGAGGGAGTGGTCAGTGTATATTCGTTGAGTGATTGAGTAGTCAGTTTCCTGTCTTCGGACAGAGCAGACGTGTGGAGTCTAGCTGGGACTTGGAGGGAGGAAGCAGTCCAGCCTGGTTCTATCAGCAGTTCAGCAAGTGGAGGCCAGTAAGGGCGAGATATAGATCACCTCAGCCTGGTCAGAGCTGTACCTCACTTAAAGACATTGATAAAGAAAGAAGAGCTTAGTACAGAAATACTTCAGTCTCCTGTCCCAAGGACAGTGAAAGGTTCAGAGACGTGCTCCTGCCTAGTGGATTACTGAGAGTCTGTCAACTAACTCTGAAGGAAGAGAAGAAGGGAGTGATTATATGACTTTTTGCAAGTGTGAGTGTTTATGCTACAAGCGCGGACAAGGCGAAAGGCACAGTGGAAAGGAATATTTGAAAAGTGCTTTTGGATTGAAGAAGTCCTGCACATTGTTACCGGTCACTGGGGACCGAAGGATCACTAAAGCTTCACGCTTAGTGGTAAGAAAACCAGAGGCTTATCGGACCTTAGGTCGCGGCAAGCAGCCCCTAAATAGTCGGTACGTAACTGGGGTCAGGGGGAGTGAAGACTTTGAGCCTGATCAGCAAGATAGGAATTCAGCTCTCTCACAGGAAGGCTCCGACCACAAAACTGACTGGGCAGTACAGCTATGGAATAGCTGGAGTTATAGAGGGAACTACGCTTCATGCTGGTTGTACTCATCGTTGTGAAAGTAAAGGAGGCCTCTAACTTGTCCAGCTGCTATCTCGAAATACATTCTCCTTGGATCAGCCTCCCTGGGACCTGCCTTACCATCTTACAAGTAAAGGTATGGAAAGACGCTGACGGTGTGAGACTGAGTTATTTAATTGCATGCCTGCACAATCCCTATATAACTACCGACCTGAGGGAAAAGTCCTACCTGTAGGGGACCCGACATCTAGCTGCCTCACCATCCCCTCAGAGATCTACAGCAGCGCTGGTACAAATTACCAGAAGACTACAGGTGGCGTCACGAACTGTAAATATATCTATCCCCTGTAAATATTCCCCCAACATACGCCAGACCGCTAGGGCCACAGACCGAGCCACCGCTACCTGTGACAATCCCCATAGACTTCCATGGGCTCGGCTCTGAGTACCCCATTGCCCTGGTAACCCACAATTGTGGTGGCGGGTCGACACAAAACTTTGGCGTCACGAACAGGATGCGAAACTCGCAAAATTGCGAGCCCTGTGTGCCTATGGAATTGTTTTTGTGAAAAAGGACTGTTTGCACTTTTGGCGCCAAAAATCGCCATCTTTGTCGCCATATTCGCGCCCTCAGGCGCTGGAGAAGAAGGTGGGCGTGCCTTCGTGGGCGTGTACCCCCTGTGGCGCGAAGAAAATGCCTGCCCTCTCAAAGTGCTATTACAATATGCGATCCTGCCCTACAGCAAAGGAGGTCCGCCTCCTCTTCACCTTCCCTGCAAAGAGGAGGAGACGCAAACCCCGCCTCCACGGAAGAGACCGGACGTCTCTGGAGGAAGAAGAGAGAATCTTCTGGAACATCATGGAAGCAGGACGTGTGCAGCCGAGCAGGGAAGCGGAGGAAGGCAGGCCCCGTGCCCCAGCCAAGCTGCCACCAGCACCGGAGTCATCCGTGGTCCTGCACCTGCAGCAAGCATTGCTGGAAGTTAAAGAGGAAAATGCACGACTAAGAAAGATGATTTTGCCACAACCTGGATTTGAAGAGATCGAGAGACGCCGGCGTACCCTGGAGCAGCGGCGGTTGTGGGACGCGGTGATCTCTCCCTTCGATGATCCCCTACGTCTGGAGTTACCAAAACTTCTGCTGCCCAAGGCAAAGGAGCAACCGGAGGCTGCCCCCGAAAGTACCAATCCTGATCCCACCGGTGAAGCGGTGGAGGCGAAGGAGGTTGAGGAGGTACCGCCAGTTCCGGAACGCCCGCCCGGCCAGGAGGCCGCAGCAGATGATCGATCCCCGGTAGGGACACCGGAGGGGTCCTGTCCGTCATTACCAGACGTGGACTGGGACGAGATGGCGCGCCTGGATGACGTCGCCTACACCGCCCAGTGGGAATGTGAGTGGCAGCGTCGTGAGGAGAAGCAGAAACGCCAGCAGGAGGAAGAGTTGGAAGCTCAGCGGAATCGACAGCGGCAACATGCAGAGCTGATCGCGGACAAGGAGAGTGTCCGGAGAGAGAAAGGTACCCTGAGGGAACCGCGGCGGCACGGGTGTGTGACAGAGTTCCAGCTCCGGAAGGGCTGGGGCTTCATAAGAGAACCGGGCCTCTACCCAGGGGTCTTTGTTAGTAGACGTGATGTAGAATCCCACCTACTGCAAGGTCATCCCGGGAGGGACTTAATAAATGGAGACATTGTCACGTATACACGGCACTGGGGTATGAAGGGATGGTATGCCCTTAACGTCACCATCGTCCGTGACCCCGTCCCCGACGCAGGTAACGTCACCACTACCGCAGCGTCCCCGTCTCCAGCTCAGGCAGTATCCGGCCGTGCCCCAGCATCGCCCCCTGCAGGTACTTCGCAAGTGGAAGCGACACCTGTATACCGTTATCCTTCTACATCGCAACATGCGACCCAGTTTCCATCGCAATCCATGACACGATCAATATCGTTAACTGTGACTCAGATTGAAACGCAATCGGTGTCTCGCAAGGAGAATGTACCCGTTGCGCCCCTAGAGGTTCGCACAAGAACTGTGGCAACTCAAACCCCAATAGCAGGTCACGACTTGTTAGTTCTGGGATCTAGGGATCACCGCATTGTTCCAGCCCCCGGGGTGGAAAATGTATTTGAAATAGTTAAACAGTAAAAAAAAAAAAAAAGAACCGGTAAGATCCAGACAGGGGTCTACCATATGTACTGTTGTAAAAAGTTTAAGAATGTTTGCCAATTTTTGCACAAGTTAAATGAGTATATAATATATTTATATATTGCCAACAGTAGAATGCCCGGCTGGGTAAACAGATAAAAAGTTTTGCACTTTATTATTATAATGTGATATGATATGTGTCGTTTGCTAACAATGGACTCAGAGGCTGAGGACTGTGCCAGCCCAGAACTCATTTGTATATAGTTGCGCTTCGGTGCCTAATATTGGTTTTACATAAAACCAGCACAACTACCTCTGAACAGAAAACCCGTGTGGTGTGGCACTGAGTGAGGTCTGCATTCGGATGTCCTGCAGCCCACCCAGGACCCACGTTGAAGGTTTGGTGCGGGTCCTTCACAAGAATACTGTGTATTTATTGAATGTTTTGATGCCTTAATACTTTTGTATTTTTCTATATTCAATGTGTTGTTTGCAACGTTCAAGACATCCTTACCTCCCGGATGGGACGAATTAATGTTTAATGTTGATGTTTTCATGCATAAACAAAACTGTCTCTTTGTATTTTACAGCCCGGGAGTGCTGTCTTTTACCATGGGGGAATGTGTAGCCCTGGTGTTAGGCACACGCAGTACCCTGGAGAATGTGTGGAGAGATAGCAGTTCAATGCTCAATACCCATTCACTCAACATACACTAGACACACCCTTAGGGTAGTGTAGTCACTTGTGAGGGAGTGGTCAGTGTATATTCGTTGAGTGATTGAGTAGTCAGTTTCCTGTCTTCGGACAGAGCAGACGTGTGGAGTCTAGCTGGGACTTGGAGGGAGGAAGCAGTCCAGCCTGGTTCTATCAGCAGTTCAGCAAGTGGAGGCCAGTAAGGGCGAGATATAGATCACCTCAGCCTGGTCAGAGCTGTACCTCACTTAAAGACATTGATAAAGAAAGAAGAACTTAGTACAGAAATACTTCAGTCTCCTGTCCCAAGGACAGTGAAAGGTTCAGAGACGTGCTCCTGCCTAGTGGATTACTGAGAGTCTGTCAACTAACTCTGAAGGAAGAGAAGAAGGGAGTGATTATATGACTTTTTGCAAGTGTGAGTGTTTATGCTACAAGCGCGGACAAGGCGAAAGGCACAGTGGAAAGGAATATTTGAAAAGTGCTTTTGGATTGAAGAAGTCCTGCACATTGTTACCGGTCACTGGGGACCGAAGGATCACTAAAGCTTCACGCTTAGTGGTAAGAAAACCAGAGGCTTATCGGACCTTAGGTCGCGGCAAGCAGCCCCTAAATAGTCGGTACGTAACTGGGGTCAGGGGGAGTGAAGACTTTGAGCCTGATCAGCAAGATAGGAATTCAGCTCTCTCACAGGAAGGCTCCGACCACAAACTGACTGGGCAGTACAGCTATGGAATAGCTGGAGTTATAGAGGGAACTACGCTTCATGCTGGTTGTACTCATCGTTGTGAAAGTAAAGGAGGCCTCTAACTTGTCCAGCTGCTATCTCGAAATACATTCTCCTTGGATCAGCCTCCCTGGGACCTGCCTTACCATCTTACAAGTAAAGGTATGGAAAGACGCTGACAGTGTGAGACTGAGTTATTTAATTGCATGCCTGCACAATCCCTATATAACTACCGACCTGAGGGAAAAGTCCTACCTGTAGGGGACCCGACATCTAGCTGCCTCACCATCCCCTCAGAGATCTACAGCAGCGCTGGTACAAATTACCAGAAGACTACAGGTGGCGTCACGAACTGTAAATATATCTATCCCCTGTAAATATTCCCCCAACATACGCCAGACCGCTAGGGCCACAGACCGAGCCACCGCTACCTGTGACAATCCCCATAGACTTCCATGGGCTCGGCTCTGAGTACCCATTGCCCTGGTAACCCACAATTGTGGTGGCGGGTCGACACACTGGCACTATACTGATGTCCTGTCGGCTGTCAGTCAGTGCCAGGACATATTTACAGCCGCTACTCTCAGCGCTGTGAACGGTGACTGTAATTTCTGTGGGAACGCATGCATGACTGAAAGCTGGTGGCACCCAGTAGTTGTAACTTTTTTTTCTCGCGGGTGCTGCAGTTTCAGTACAGCGGCCAGGCATCTTCATAACCTACAGATTGACCCTGAATCTGCAGGTTAATGGTGTTATTGGACCTGACCAGTTCCATTTAAGACTTTTTTATCTGTTGTACTGTGTCCCACTCCAGAGAAATGTTTTCCGACACCTGTGTCCAGCTCATACCTTATAGTATGTCTGTGTAGACTCATCATCGTTTGTAGTTTTTTTGTTTTCTTTTAGTTTCCCTAATGTAGGTTCCTTTAGGGCACCTTGTACACTGCATCATGTACACCATATTGTACAGACATCTTGGATTCTATAGTCCTGCTTGGTGCTGGGTATGTGGACTGTATTTGCTGATAATATGGGGGTACAGGTCCTGCATTTTTTCCTTTTATAGGAAAATGTACCTTTCTCTGGTGATGAGAAGACACTTAAAGAGATTCCTTAAGATTGGTGTCTGTAGGAGAAAAGTGGTAGTTCCGAGAATATTTATTTCAGTCTGTGGTCCCTGTGGAATATTATGTGAAGTTCAACACCAATCCAGTTTTCCTTAGGATGCTCATGTGGGGGTTGTATGTGACCACAACAGGCACACTTTCTCTGATCTTCCATCTTTTTCTAATCCAGGAGGCTGCTTCTTCAGATCTTTGTGGCTCAGTAGATCTGCTCATCCCTTACCAGTGGATGGTGTTCTTTTAGGAACGTATTCCTCAATGATTGCAGGTGTAGGTTTATATCTTCATTGAACAGATCTGAATGAATCTCAGAGATTGACTGTAACTGATGGATTTTTTTGTGTGTCATGGATGGAAGCTGTTGCATTTAAAAAATGCCAGACGTTCTGTGGGTTTATGATAAATTTATGTTTGTATGGTATTGTCTGATTTATATGATTGTGTCCAGAAATGTATTTGAGGATGAACTTGATGGTTGGGTGGATCTTGACTTGTTATAGTTATTGAGGAAAGTATGCAGATCATCTTATGCTATGCTTTTATATACGGTAATAATTACTAATAAGCGCGGTAATTTGATAAATTGATGATTAGATGCTGCCCTTATGTGTTTATAGTGAATAAAGTGTATTGTGTCAATTAATGCACATGTAGAGGGTGGGGTTAAATAGATTAGCTGGACTGCTGTGCACGTGAGACCTAGTTAGACAGTCATAATCTCCTGCTAATAATACACTCATTGTATTAGCGACTCATCCCTGGAGTAAGGCTCTTCTCTCCTACATTATGCTGCTCTCACATTACATAACAAAAACTTGATAGAAAGCCAACAACCTTGAGGCCAGTCATGTGGCTATTGCAGGGCCCTTTTCAGGTCGGTCTTGTTCTTATTTTTTGTTTAGCAAGCACTGGGATGTGGTCTGTACAAGTTCTTTACTGAAATGGAAATACTTAACTTGTTTTCACAGTACAACCCCTTTATCACCTAGGGTCCAATTTTTGAGACACACACCAATCAATCGTTTGGGTTGGGTGGGAAGGAGCCAGAGAGAACTATCCAGCTGGCTCCTTTCCTTGTGCTTTTCTCGGTACAACATAGTTTTTGTGATGAGGGAACCGTTCTGGATTTTTTGCTACCCCTGGTACAGGCAGCAAGAAACTGTCGAATTAAAAGATTACACAAGGAGTAGGAACTTCTGAGCTTGTCCCATTTGATATGGCCACTTCTAATTTGCAGGACAAAAAAATTGCAAGTTAATTTGAATGAAATGAGACCAATTAACACAGTATAGATGCGAGTCACAGCATGGTCCAAGCTCCTCAGTGGTGTCCTCCGCCCCAATTAAATCCGTTAGTGCATTTCAAAGAATGGACAGAGTGACAGCCACACTGGCCTATATGTTCGTCATTTGTCTGCTTGTATTATATGACCACTGGAAAAGACAATTTCAGATGTCCATATATCACAACTCCAGGAATGGCTGATATCTGAAGATGTTGAGTTTGAGTCAGGAGACCCAAAGTTGGTCCTTAAGTTGTGATCCGTACTTCATTCATGATTGACGGACAAAGGAATTTGGCACAATATATCCCCAGAAGGGGGTCCTCCTAGTGGTATGTTTAGATAAACCTATTTTTAGTGTATGTGGGCTGTCCATGTGAGGTATGGAGAGCACACGGACCTTGTGTTAGTACACTTGGGTCTTGAATCTAAGACCTGGGCCAGTGTGACCGATTCATGGACCTTACTAGTTCAAGGGCATAGCTCCTGCATCTGTCTACAAGCCGGATGGTGACAAGTCGCTCCACAGGGAGCCGTCACTGTCGCAATTTGAGGACATAACTGGCCCACTTTATACAATGGCTGTCTGTACTCAGTCTAACAGAAATATACAAATCTGTCGACAAAAGAAATAACCATCATGCCGCAGCATTACTGCTACTGTTTAATGACTCCATTCTTCGCTACGCAGAGTGTCTGCCGCTAAAATAGTATATATTGCAGTTACTAATGTAAAATGTATAAATGTCCTCATACCTAGCACATACGGCTTCCAGCTTAGACCCAGCAACAGGGTAGTGGGGGCTTGGGTTGTTGCCAGGCAGACATGACCACCTGCTTATTTGTCAGCCTTGCTTTGAGCAATACCTTATTTTCAGAGCGTTTTGTAAAGCAGAAACTGGTCTGACATCTAGTGGCCAAACTAGGCTGCTAAAAATGTTTCTTTCTAGAAGATAAAACTTGTCCTGGTCTTAAAGGTGTTGTCCAATCCCAGACAACCCCTTCTTAATAGCACCAGCCTTGCAGAGCAAAATAAAATGGCTGCATGCTTTCCCCCACGAGTGGCACCATTCCTTCGATTTCATCATTGTCTCTCTGTTTCACGCGGCCGCTGCAGCCAATCAGTGGCAGCCATATTTCAGTGGAGTTAGCGGAATAAGCAGCTGCCAGATATCTTGTGTAGCAGCCTATCTTTAGCGAAAATTAAAAATTCGGCCGTCGTATTTCAACATGCCTGATCCTTGCCCCTCAGAAAAATCCCCCCTCACACTTGCGACATGATCTTTTGGATGGGAGTCAAAAGGGTCTCCAGTCATTAGACGGCCTGAAATCCGCAGTGCACAATCAGTTTCAGTTTAATATGTATGGGCCTAAAGAGTGAACACATCGCTGTACAGCTTGATAAGCTGCTGGTCACAAAGGGGCTCACTAAGGCCTCTTTCATACATCCGTCTTTTTGTGTCAGGCATGATCCGTCCTATGCCTGAAGGGACGGATCCGGCGCTGAAACAAAAAAACTGATGCAACGGATCCGGATTTTTGCTGGATCCGACCTGAACTTTTGGGTTTCTGATGCCCGGAGACACTGGAAAATGTAGTAGTAGTAGTAGTATCTGTGTTGTATGCTGCACTATATATTAATGGTATGAACTGCATTCAGTGGAAGCAAACAGCTGAATGATAGAATTCCCACCTCTGCTATCTGTGTTGTATGCTGCACTATATATTAATGGTATGAACTGCATTCAGTGGAAGCAAACAGCTGAATGATAGAATCCCCACCTCTGCTATCTGTGTTGTATGCTGCACTATATATTAATGGTATGAACTGCATTCAGTGGAAGCAAACAGCTGAATGATAGAATCCCCACCTCTGCTATCTGTGTTGTATGCTGCACTATATATTAATGGTGTGCACTCCATACTTCTGCTTGCTGCCAAGCACTGCTTTACCATCTTGCAACATAGTTTAATGTGCCTGGTAATAATGCTTTGGAATAATTCATTTTTGCACTGTGTTTAAAATACTTACTGCTTCATATCCTGTGACTTGGGCCTCTCTAGATCCTATCAGGTGGAAGGTGGTAAAGCATATAGATGTTGCCAGGTTGCCTTTGATGATCTAACCACCCCCTGGTGTGCTGGCCCCAGCTGGCAAATTATCCCAAAACAGCTCCCACAATCCCACTTTCCTTACCCTGTAGTGTGGGCTATATATTTAGGAGTAGTCTAAGGGGCGCACGCAGTAAGGGGGCGCACGCATCACAGAAAGCAAAGCATCACGAAAGACAAGCATCGAGTAAACGGCAGTTATCCATGGCAGTTAATCAGGGCAGGAATCAGGTAGCCCACACTTTACTTTCTTTTAAATTATGTTCTTTATCTCTATCCTCCTGTGTTCCCTTGCCATCCACATTCACTGTCCCATCCCCCCTCCATCACGACTCATATACATCAGCCCCTCCATACTTCCCTCTCCCATGTACAGTTCCCATGCACTCCTCACCTTCCTGAGAAACCTCAGCCCATCTTGCCCAAACATATCACAGAAAAAAACTACTTACAACTCCAACAAGTACCTGCTCTTTATCTTCCTACTCCTACTGATTTCAGGGGACATCTCCCCCAACCCTGGTCCATCCCCCAACCTCAATCCCTACCCTACCTCATGTCGAAACCATAATAATCTTGTTAATATTACTTGCACTCCCTCATCTCCTTCTTTCAATTGTGCCCTCTGGAATCCACGGTCTGCATGCAACAAACTATCTTTCCTGCACAACTACTTTCTGAACAACTCTCTTCATCTGTTGGCCCTCACTGAAACCTGGATTCAGGATTCTGACACGGTCTCCCCTGCTGCTATTTCCTATGGTGGCTTACAGTTCTCCCATTCCCCGAGACCCACAAACAGACATGGTGGTGGAGTTGGCATACTCCTGTCCCCACAATGCACTTTCCAGGTCATCCCCCCAATTCCATCACTCTCATTCCCTTCTTTTGAGGTCCACACCATCAGGCTCTTCCATCCCCTCTCCCTCAGAGTAGCGGTCATATATCGGCCCCCAGGCTCGCCCACCCAGTTCCTTGACCACTTCTCAGCCTGGCTGCCGCACTTCATGTCCTCAGAACTACCAACCCTTATCCTTGGAGACTTCAACATCCCCATTAACAGTCCTACTTCCACATCTGCATCTCAGCTTCTATCACTAACCACTTCTCTAGGCCTCTCACAGCTTTCAACCTCTGAGACACACAAGGATGGCAACACCCTTGACCTGGTCTTTGTCCGCCTCTGTTCAATCTCCCACCTAAATAACTCACCGCTTCCACTCTCTGACCACAACATTCTCTCTTTCACGCTCACAAATCCTCCACCACCCCAGTGAACTCCTACCTACCTAACATTCAGAAATCTACAAGCCATTAACCCTCAGACACTCTCAGACTCCCTACACTCTTCGCTGTCCCAATCTCCTCTTTTTCTTGTCCTGATCTGGCTGTTCTTCACTACAATGACACTCTTAGAAGCACCCTTGACCAAGTAGCACCGCTTACCCTCAGAACTTCCAAACACACAGTAAAACAGCCCTGGCTCACATCGCAAACTCACCTTCTCCAGCGATGCTCTAGGAGTGCTGAACGCCTATGGAGAAAAACCCGCACACCAGAAGACTTCATCCACTTTAAATTCATGTTAAGAACTTATAATGCAGCCCTTCACCTCGCCAAACAGACCTACTTCACCACCCTGATCTCCTCACTAGCCAACAACCCCAAGAAACTTTTTGACACTTTTCACTCCCTCCTCAGGCCAAAAGCACAAGCCCCTATCACTGACATTTGTGCTAACGACCTGGCCTCCCACTTTATAGAAAAAATAGATACTATCCGTCAGGAAATCTGCTCTCAACCACCAAGTGCTGTGACTCCCATCCCTCCCTGCATTTCCCCTGGCTCAATTTCCACATTTGATCCCATCACAGAAGAAGAAGTCTCCAGACTCCTCTCTTCCTCTCGTCCGACTACATGCACTACCGACCCCATTCCCTCACATCTCCTACAGTCTCTCTCTCCTGTTGTCACAACTCACCTAACTACAATCTTCAATCTCTCACTCTCCTCTGGCATTTTCCCATCCTCCTTCAAACACTCCATCATTACTCCACTACTAAAGAAACCCGCTCTCGACCCTTCCTGCACAAACAACTACAGACCGGTCTCCAATCTCCCCTTCATCTCTAAACTTTTGGAGCGCCTAGTCTACTCCCGCCTCACCCGTTACCTCTCCACTCACTCCCTCCTAGACCCTTCACAGTCCGGCTTCCGACCCCTACATTCGACTGAAACTGCACTCATCAAAGTGACCAATGACCTTCTGACAGCAAAACGTAATGGCGACCACTCTCTGCTCATTCTACTCGACCTTTCTGCAGCTTTCGACACTGTTGACCACTGTCTCCTACTGTCTAGGCTCCAGTCACTAGGTATTAAGGACACTGTTCTCTCCTGGTTCTCCTCCTATCTTTCTGACCGCTCCTTCAGTGTTTCGTTCTCTGGCTCCACTTCATCTCCTCTTCCTCTCACTGTCGGTGTACCCCAGGGCTCAGTCCTCGGCCCCCTTCTCTTCTCTCTCTACACCGCCCCAATTGGACAGACCATCAGCAGATTTGGCTTTCAGTACCATCTTTATGCTGATGACACACAATTATACACGTCATCCCCCGACCTTACCCCCGCTGTACTACAGAACGCCACCGACTGTCTGTCCGCAGTCTCCAACATCATGTCTGCTCTCTATCTGAAACTTAACCTCTCCAAAACTGAACTTCTTCTGCTCCCGCCGTCTACTAACCTCCCTAAATCTGACATTTCCTCTCTGTGGGCGGCACCATAATAACACCCCGGCAGCAGGCTCGCTGTCTGGGTGTTATGTTTGACACCAATCTCTCCTTCACCTCCCATATACAATCTCTTGCCCGCTCTTGCCACCTACACCTAAAGAACATCTCTAGAATCCGCCCTTTTCTCACCATGGAAACAACAAAAACCCTCACTGTAGCATTGATCCACTCCCGCCTGGACTACTGCAACGCTCTATTACTTGGCCTCCCCATTACTCGACTATCCCCTCTCCAGTCCATCCTTAATGCAGCAGCCAGGGTCATCCATCTGGCTAATCGGTACTCGGACGCGTCCGTTCTTCGCCAGTCCTTACACTGGCTGCCCATTCATTATAGGATCCAATTGAAAGTACTTGTTCTCACCCACAAAGCTCTCCACACTGCAGCACCCCCCTACATCTCCTCCCTCATTTCTATCTATCGGCCTAACCGACTGCTGCGCTCTGCAAACGACTTTCGACTAACCTCTGCACTAATCCGTACCTCCCACTCCCGACTCCAAGACTTCTCCCGCGCTGCGCCAATCCTCTGGAATGCTCTACCCCAAGAAATTAGGACTATCCACAATTTGCATGGTTTCAGGCGCTCCCTCAAAACACATCTGTTCAGAGCGGCCTATCACATTCACTAATCAAAGTCATTCTCTGTGTAAGTGTGTGTGTGTGTAGCCCATTCACTATCTCCATCCATCCCTCACTCCCTCAAGATGGCTGGACCATCATTGTAAATGCACCATTATATATACACAACTGTACTTTGTATCTCCCCCACCTCATTGTAGATTGTAAGCTCTCACGAGCAGGGCCGTCTTATTTTGCTTTAATTACTGTATTGTTAACGTTGTTACTTATGACTTGTGTTCTGAAACTGTTAAACTGTAAAGCACTGCGGAATATGATGGCGCTATATAAATAAAGATTATTATTATTATTATTAGTAGTAGTAGTAGTAGGCGACCTAGATTTCCAGAATCCGGATCAGACTTTTGCCGGATTGCACAAAAGTCTGATCCGGTTCCATTGTATTATATTGTTTGCGGCTGCCTGATGCGCCGCTTCAGGCACATCAGGCAGCTCCAGCAAAAAAAAAAAACGTTACATGCTGCGTTGTGTCCGGCCGCCGGAATGTACATTTCCGCCGGATCCGGACAAAAACGGATACAACGTACTGACATCAGGCGCCATGCGGCGCTAATGAAAGTCAATGCAAAAAAAACCGCATCCGGCATTACATTTCGCCGGATGCGGTTGGACAAAAAAAAAAATGCCGGAGGGCGCCGTCAGGCGCACACCGGATGTGTGAAAGAGGCCTAATTGGGATAAGTGATAAGTTTCAGCTTTGGTAAAAACCCCTTTAGGGTCCAAAAACCATAAGTTAAGATTGAACCTGCATATCTGTAGTATGGTGCAAACGTTTTAGGCAGGAAAAGACGCTGCAGAGTAAGAATGCTTTCAAAAATACAAGTGATAATAATTTATTTCAATCAATTCACAAAATTCCAAGAGAATGAATAAAAAAAACGAGAAACGTAAATGAAATCCATATTTAGAGTAATCGTCTTTGCCTTCAAAATGGCATCAAAACATCAAGATACACTTGCAAACAGGAACCCAGCAAGGAGGCTATACCAAACATCTTGGAGAACTAACCACTGATCTTCTGTGGATGTCGCTTGTCCAAATCCTTCTGTCTCTTCATATAACCCCAGACAGACTGGATGATGCTGAGATCAGGGCTCTGTGGGGCCATATCTTCACTTCCACGGCTCCTTGCTCTTCTTTACGCTGTAGATAGTTCTTAATGACATTGGCTGTGTGTTTGGAGTCGTTGTTCTGCAGCAGAATAAAATTGGAGCCTAACAAACGCCTCCCCGATGCCATTACATGATGGATAAGTATCTGCCTGTATTTCTCAGCATTGAGGACACCAAGAAATGGGCAAGGCTGAGGTCTGTAGAGGCTGTGGGCATCCAAGGAAATTTAGTGCAGCAGATGAAAGATTAATGATGTCCTCAGTGCTGAGAAATACAGACAGATGCTTATCTGTCATGAAATTCCATCAGGGAGGGGTCTCATTAGCTCTAAATTTATTGTGAAAAAGGACAAAGACCCCAAACACACAGCCAATGTCACTAAGAACTATCTTGAGTCTAAAGAAGAACAAGGAGTCCTGGAAGTGATGATTTGGCCCCACAGTTCCCGGATCTCGGCATCATCGAGTCTGTCTGAGATCATTTGAAGAAACAAAAGGATTTGCACAAGTGACATCCACAGGAGATCAGTGGTTAGTTCTCCAACATGTTTGGAACAACCTTCCTGCTGAGTTCCTTTTGTACAAGAACCTAGAAGAATTGGTGCTGTTTTGAAGGCAAAAGGCTGTTACACCAAATATTGATTTGATTTACATTTTTCTTTTGTCATTTTATTAATTGATAATATAAACTATCTAAAATTCTATTTTAGAAAACCTTCTTACTTTGCAGCATTTTTCCTCATCTGCCTAAAACTTTTGCAGAATACTGCATGATCCCACAGACCTGCAAGTTTAGTCTGCACTTTGTGTCTTAGGGTGGTTGTAATGAATTGTGTCTTTTCATGTGTATGTTTCTATAAATGAAAGTATTTTGTGTACATGTACGCTCCGCTCCTCCGCCGCACGGTTATTTATTGATATGACTTTTACTCTTCTTATTTTAACCTACTATAGGAGGTAACTAGCTTGGCCCGTGCAAAATTTTTGCATATTGGTTGTGGGGGGCGCAGGGAAATTCAGAAAAAGTAAGCTGGTCAAATGTAAATGTGTTTCATGAGATGATGAACACAGACAGGTATTTAAATATGTAGATTGGTAATACAATAAATTGGTTTGATTAAGTAGAGGCCAAAAAATGTCTTCCGGTTGAGGTGCCACCTGCAGGTCATTGTTTCTTTCTGCAGGTTTATGAAAATAAATGTTTAAACTGCATTTAGTGATAAAATTGTGAATGTGTGGTTTGTTTGGCTCTTTTCTTGCTGAAGGGGGCAAGTTTACCTTTCAAATGTTGTATCATTTGTGTGTGTGGGGCGAAGTAATCACCGAAAAAGCAGCGCATGTTTACAAATGTGTTTGCATATGTGACTCACCTGCAGTGAAGTGTGCAATCCTCCAATGTGCCTGAAATAGGCTGGGCAAGCACTTGAGCAAGCTGGAAAGACCCCAAGACAAATGTTTGGATTTGTTTGTGATACCTGTAAGCAGCTTTGTGGTAGTGTGCTTTGGGGTACTGTGGTGCTACCTGCAGGTCATTTTTCCTTACTGCAGGTTTATGAAAACTAATGTTTAAACTGTATTTCGTGATAAAATCATGGATGTGTGGTTTGTTTGGCTCCTTTCTTGCTGAAGGGGGCAAGTTTACCTTTAAAATGGTGTATCATTTGGGTGTGTGGGTGCAGTATGAACGAGATACAAAGTAAACAACTGAAAAACAGTATTTAGAAATAATAGAATAGATTACAGATTTCTATTATTGTGTATTTGTCTCCACCTAGTGGTAAGATAACTGAAGTGCTACAATGGCTTTCTGTTATTACAAAGAGATAGATGGAAAATGCTAATTGCCTGTACACTGCTCCAGGAGTTTTTTTGCATTTGACAAGTGTTTTGAGCAAACACTAATTGTCTTGAGACTTAGACCTCTACTGATCTGCAGGGCATGATATTACATGTTACAAAGTCAAAGTGTGTATAGGTACTCTTCAATATAAGTGACATGACAGTGCCTGTATAAGGCACTGTGGAGGGCATCAGCGGCAATCACTCTCAGGTTCTTGTCGCTTCTAAAGGGGCTGCATACTGCAAGCACTTTGGTGGGCTTCTCTGAAAGGACTCTTGGAGGTATTGTCGGTAGGCAGTCGGGAAGTCATTTGTGGGAGACTCTCATAGAGATATCTATGGTGGACATTTGGAGGGGCTTTGTGTAAGAACTCTAGGAAAAATCGATAGTAGGCACTAGAGATGAGCAAATTTGTTCTGATTTTGTCCCAGAATCTGATTTTGACATATTCGAGCCATGCCGAATGTTTGTCTTATGATCGGTTCCGAACATATTCGGTAATTTTTGCTCCCATTGACTCTAATGACGTTCAGCTGTATTCGACGAATATTGCAAAAACAATATTCGAGAACCGAATCCGAAAAAAATTCGATCATCTCTAGTAGGCACTCTGGGAGAAATTGTTGGTAGGCACTCTGGGGGGCTTCTGTGTACTAAGCACTCTGGGAGATATTGGGCGAAGCCCTTGGCCCACGTGACCTAGTAACCATGAAGAGTCTTCCTTTGCCAGGTTGCAGGTCATATCTTACAGATGTCACAGCTGTAACTGACTGGAACCAGCTGCTGCAGTAAACAGCGACCATGGCATCTTGGTGATTACCTAGAATGACAACTTGACTTTTTATTTTTTTCTGGACAGTTTATAAAAAAATCACGGACAGACAATATTTTTTATGGACAATTTGTAAAAACCATAGTAAATCATTAGGATTATGAGTGATCCATGTCTACAGCTCATATATCATGAAGTGACTGATCCAGTGTGACACGACCCAACGGTTGGTCGGTCACCAAATGGCACAACCTACAAGGGAACACCAGGGACACAATAACAGCAGTAGGCCCTGTCGATAGAGAACGGGGAAATGGACACCTCCTGCACTCACCTAAGGATGTGCCCTGATCTCCCTATCGTCCCTATACAGGTTCTTTCACCCCATCGCCGAGCAGGATACCTAAATCCTCACTTGCCCTGCTCTAATTCCTGGGTAGCGAGCTGGCAGGTGAGAGCACTAGTCACACCACTGCACTAATAAAACACAAAGGAAAGGAAAGATGAGCCACCCGCCAGGGCCTTGGGGTACTCGGTACCGAGCCCGTTGATTTCTATGGGGGATGTCACGGTAGCTGCAGCTCGGTCCTTGTCCCTGGGCGCTCACTGATAAAGGGGATATTTACAGGGGAGTAGATGTTTATATGAACGTTCGTGACGCCACCTGTGGTACCTGGTCAGGGTGACCAGCGCTGCGGTGCAGATCCACTGAAGGGTTGGTGTTGTGCAGCTATAGGTGTTAAGCCTCCACAGGTGAGGCTGAGTACTTCAGGGCAGATAGATGTGTAAGGATGCAGGACAGAGGGGATCCCGGCAGTAGAGGTAATAAGGTAGACACACACATAAGTCACTTTGGTACCTTTACTGAAGATGTTGCAGGCACTCCCCGGAGCACTGTAGGGTGAAGGGTGCACATCCAGATTCCTCAACTGAGTAGGTGTGTGGCCTCCTGTTCCTTGCCTTTTTGTGATAAAGTCCTGGCCTGCGTGTAGCTGGGCCTAACTTGGTCTCCGTCCTGCACCTGGCTGACCTTGTGATTGGACCTTCTCTCTGAAAGGACAGGGTCTCTTATGGCGGATCCTGCCAGACTCCGTCCTCCTGATCCTGCTACGTATCAGCTCTGTGGTACTCCTGGGACTTGTAGTCCTCCAGGAACTCCGGTGTTCTCCTAATGGGTCGTGGAGATCCCTATAAGCTCGGACCCCGGTGTCCGGTCAATACTTCCTGAGGTAAGCTGTAGAGGCTCTTCTACCTCCGTTGCTGCTCTCTCCACTTGCTCTCGGCCTACTCTGGCCCTAATACGATTACACACACTGGCAGTTGGTGGGCTGCCTTTTCGCCGCTCTCAGAGCGTCGGCACGCTCTCTCACTGAGCTGCACTCACTCCTCTCAGCTCTGACTAGACTGGAGTGGATTTTACTCCACTTTACTAGCCTCCACTCTACTGAACTGCAGACTGCAGACTTCAGTCTGGCTGAACTCAGCTACTAAGCTGACTGAACTGAACTCCAGTCTCTCAAATCTCAACTGAACTTCACTTTCCTGTCTTCACCCTCCTTTTATATGTCTATACAGCTCCCTCTGGTGGTCTTAGGGATGGGTGAAGGTGTGTGCATGTATATAGTGACCTCTAGTGGTGAATTCCTTCTGCGCACCCTTCTGGGAGATATGAATCCAGTCGCAGCTGGGCTCCACAAAGACAGACACCACAGGGAATGGGGAACAAAAAATACAACACTAAGCTTTCTTCGGAAATGCACCGCACAGCAGAACAAGGCACCAGATCACAGTATTCAGCTGAAGCACCACTGCACCAGAAAGCTCCTGTCTCCAGCTCGGTTGGTCTCCACAAGGACCTGTGTAACCAACAGTCAGCTGATGCATCAGGTGACCTTTTAAGAATGGTGGAGTGGTCACCACCCACATCAATTGACCCCAGCAGCAATGTAGTTCCACCTGCAGGCCAGCAGGGGAAAAAACTGAAATTAACCCCCGATGGCCTGAAAGAAAAAAGTTTTAATGTGAGAAGCCAGATCTGCCACGGATCCAAAAATGGATCGTTCATGATACCATAATTCTGATATGAAGACATCAGCCGCATTCACAGTGTGGAGCCCAGCTGTGACTGGATCCATATTTTCCAGAAGGATGCACTAAAGGAAGATCCCACTAGAGGTCATGACTAGAGTTGAGCGATACTTTCCGATATCCTAAAGTATCGGAATCGGAATGGTATCGCCGATATCACTAAAAAATCGGCGATACCCGATACCGATACCGGAAGTCCCATGTAAGTCTATGGGAACAAAATATCGCAACTAAAAAAAACCCCATTCTTTCCTTGTAAACACTAAATATACACACATAGAATACATATATATATATACATGTCATTGTGACATATATATATACATATATGTATAGTTTATACACTTCTACATAGTAAAATATCCTTTGATTCAATTGCCGGGTAAAGCCGGCTTCAGTGAAAAGACAGAAGCACCCGACATGAAATGACACTTGGTGTACATAGGGTTAACCATGTCTTTTCATGTCGTTTGCTATCTAATTTGCACAAACAATTAAATCAGACTATGTGTGCAAAATTTCACACCTGTAGGGGTTAATTAAAGGTGTAAATTCGTTGTAAAAAAAACGGACTTTTTTTGCTACGAATTTACACCTTTAATTAACCCCTACAGGTGTGAAATTTTGCACACATAGTCTGATTTAATTGTTTGTGCAAATTAGATAGCAAAGGACATGAAAAGACATCCAAAAAAAGGCTGCACTCTATCATACTAAAGCATGACAACATAGAATATATGAAATTTTGAATAGCAATATGGCTTTGGAATATAAGGAAAAATTTGAGACGCTTAGTATAAACATTTGGCCAAACATTTTAAAGCTCAACAACCATCGTCAAGGTGGTCTCAATTCTGTTGAGTCCCTAACCTAATGTGAACATACCTCTATTAGGCTGATATCTGAACTTCTGGGCGAATATGCACCTCTGTCAGCAATGCCTACATTTATGGGTCAAGTAGGGAGCTGGTGTAATTAAAATCACCACCTGGTGGGAGCGGAGTGCTCGGTCAGTAAGCTAACATTCAAAAGACAAAAAACCTGACTAGCACATCCAGACTAATGTGAACTAGGTGCAAACCAAAGGGAGCTACCCTCATGTAAAACATCCAAAAAAAGGCTGCACTCTATCATACTAAAGCATGACAACATAGAATATATGAAATTTTGAATAGCAATATGGCTTTGGAATATAAGGAAAAATTTGAGACGCTTAGTATAAACATTTGGCCAAACATTTTAAAGCTCAACAACCATCGTCAAGGTGGTCTCAATTCTGTTGAGTCCCTAACCTAATGTGAACATACCTCTATTAGGCTGATATCTGAACTTCTGGGCGAATATGCACCTCTGTCAGCAATGCCTACATTTATGGGTCAAGTAGGGAGCTGGTGTAATTAAAATCACCACCTGGTGGGAGCGGAGTGCTCGGTCAGTAAGCTAACATTCAAAAGACAAAAAACCTGACTAGCACATCCAGACTAATGTGAACTAGATGCAAACCAAAGGGAGCTACCCTCATGTAAAACATCCAAAAAGGCTGCACTCTATCATACTAAAGCATGACAACATAGAATATATGAAATTTTGAATAGCAATATGGCTTTGGAATATAAGGAAAAATTTGAGACGCTTAGTATAAACATTTGGCCAAACATTTTAAAGCTCAACAACCATCGTCAAGGTGGTCTCAATTCTGTTGAGTCCCTAACCTAATGTGAACATACCTCTATTAGGCTGATATCTGAACTTGACATGGTTAACCCTATGTACACCAAGTGTCATTTCATGTCGGGTTCTGCATTTTCACAAAAGCCGGCAATTGAATTAGCGGCTATTATACTATGTAGAAGTGTATGAACTACAAATATAAATATATATATATATGTGTCACAAATTCAATGACATGTATATATATATATATGAGGTGTAAAATTGCTGAAAAAAAATGCGTGGGCTCCCGCCCTATTTTCGCAACCAGACAAAGCCAGTGAGTGGGGGCAGATAATAATAGCCCAGAGAGGGACCATTATTTTTGGCCCCCCCCGGCTACTTAACATCTGCCCCCAGACACCCCAGAAAGGGCAAATCTCTAATTAGATTTGCCCTTTCTGGCACTTTGCCCGTCTATTCCCATTGCCCTGTAGCGGTGGCGAATGGGTTAATAAGGGGTTAAAATGACCTTGCAATTGAAAGGTCACTTTAAGCCAGGTTAATAATTGAGAGCTGTCAATTAGACAACTATCAATTATTAATCCTATTGTATGAAAGAAAAATCAAACACACACACTTTAATAAAAAAGAAGTTTAATGAAATAATCACACAGTTTTTGACCATATTTTATTTACCTGCTAAAACCATTTCCTGTAATAAAAATAAAATAAAAAAGCAAAATTATTCTTACCTATCCCATGCACAGTCAGGTCCCACGGTGAAATCCTTCAGAAAGGGTTAATGTTTACTGCAGGGACCGCAGCTAATGCTGCAGCCTCACAGTAAACCCCAAATGAATGAGTTCCTCTCCTGCCTGACAGGAGAGTAAAGGCTGGGTGTCACATAACGATACACCAGCGATCCCGACAACGATATGCACTTGTCAGGATCGCTGGTGTATCGCTACATGATCGCTGCTGAGCTGCCAAACAGGCAGCTCAGGCAGCGATCTGGGACAGCGACACTGCGGGTAACATCGCTTAAGGGCCCGTCTCACATAGCGATATCGCTACCGAGATCGCTGCTGAGTCACTAGTTTTGTGACGCAGCAGCGAGCTCACCAGCGATATCGCTGTGTGTGACATTCAGCGACGATCAGCCCCCCTGCCGGGTATCGCTGATCGTCGCAGAAATGTCAGGACCTTTTTTTGATCGCTGGTTTCCCTCTGACAGGCACGCATCGCTGCGTGTGACAGGCGGGAGACCAGCGATCCGCTGGTAACCAAGGTACACAGCGGGTTTCCAGGCACCGCGCAGCGCTTGGAAACCCGCTGTGTACCTTGGATACCAGCTCCCTGCATCAGGGCGCTGGTATCCAAGGTACACAGCGGGTTTCTAGGCACAGCCCCGCGCCTGGAAACCCGCTGTGTACCTTGGTTACCAGCGGATCGCTGGTCTCCCGCCTGTCACACGCAGCGATGTGTGCCTGTCAGCGGGAAACCAGCGATCAAAAAAAGGTCCTGACATTTCAGCGACGATCAGCGATACCCGGCAGGGGGGCTGATCGTCGCTGAATGTCACACACAGCGATATCGCTGGTGAGCTCGCTGCTGCGTCACAAAACTAGTGACTCAGCAGCGATCTCGGTAGCGATATCGCTATGTGAGACGGGCCCTTAAGTGGAAAGCTTAATTGATTGCTTTCCACTTTCACTTCAGGTCAGCCAGGGACACAATCAGTGACGTCAGAGGGAACTGATTAACAAAAATAGGGGTTCCCTTCGAAAAAAAAATGGCGTGGGGTCCCCCCTATTTTTGTTAACCAGCCAGATGAAGCAGACCGCTGAGGCCTGGATTTTCAGGCTGTTAAGGAGCCAAGATCCATGGACCTTGCCAGCCTGATAATACTAGGCCACAGCAGTCTGCATATCTTGGCTGATTAACAAAAATAGGGGATCCCCTCGAAAAAAATTGGCGTGGGGTCCCCCCTATTTTTGTTAACCAGCCAGATGAAGCAGACCGCTGAGGCCTGGATTTTCAGGCTGTTAAGGAGCCAAGATCCATGGACCTTGCCAGCCTGATAATACCAGGCCACAGCAGTCTGCATATCTTGGCTGATTAACAAAAATAGGGGATCCCTCGAAAAAAATTGGCGTGGGGTCCCCCCTATTTTTGTTAACCAGCCAGATGAAGCAGACCGCTGAGGCCTGGATTTTCAGGCTGTTAAGGAGCCAAGATCCATGGACCTTGCCAGCCTGATAATACCAGGCCACAGCAGTCTGCATATCTTGGCTGATTAACAAAAATAGGGGATCCCCTCGAAAAAAATTGGCGTGGGGTCCCCCCTATTTTTGTTAACCAGCCAGATGAAGCAGACCCCTGAGGCCTGGTTTTTCAGGCTGGTAAGGATCCAATATCCATGGACCTTGCAAGCCTGATAATACCAGGCCACAGCAGTCTGCTTAGCTTGGCTGGTTAACAAAAATAGGGGATCCCCTCGAAAAAAAAACGGCGTGGGGATCCCCCCTATTTTTGTTAACCAGCCAAGTAAAATGCAGACTGCTGCGGCCTGGTACTAAAAGACTGTCAAGGCCCATGGATTTTGGCCCTCAACAGCCTGATAATACCAGGCTACAGCAGCCCCACATTTGGCGCATCAAAAGATGTGCCAATTGTGGCACTTTACCCGGCTCTTCCCACTTGCCCTGTAGCGGTGGCAAGCGGGGTAATAAGGGGTTATTGTCACCGTTGATTGCACGGTGACAATAAGCCCGGTTAATAATGGAGAGGTGTCAATAAGACACCGATCCATTATTAATCCCAAAGTTATTAAATGTATAAAAAAAAGACAAAGCAAGAAAAAAGTATTTTAATGAAATAAAAGAGACAACACAGTTTTCATTTCTTTTATTACACTCTCATTCCTGCGACGCCATCGATCTCCTGTAAAAAAAGAAAAAAAACAAACCAACAGTATACCACCTGTCCGACGCAGTCCAGAACGACAGTCCCACGACGATCCAGCTGTGCTACATCGCAATGACAGGCAGAGCCTGTCATCGCGACGCAGCACAGCTGATTACCTGCTTCCCGGCGGTGACGTCATCGGACTGACTGCTTTACGGCCGGGATTACCCAGCAGTCACTGCAGTTATCGCGAGAAACTGCATGTGACCGCCGGGGAAAGAAGATGGCGGCCATGAAGCAGTCCGGGATGTGACCGCCGGAGATCTTCTGCCAGGTAAGTGCCGCTGACTCCTGACAGACCCGACCGACGGACACTGACAGTGACAGTGACAATCCCGATTCCGGTATCCGATAAGACGAAAATATCGGAACTCGGAATCGGAATTCCGATACAGCTAATATCGGCCGATACCCGATATTTGCAGTATCGGAATGCTCAACACTAGTCATGACACACACACACATTTGAGTTTACCTAGAAGACCATTAGAGGGAGCTGTGTTAGGCATATAAAAACAAATTTAGTTTCAGTTTGCCTCAGATCTCAGATGAGATGAGATTAGATAAGATCTCAGATCTCCTCAGGACACGAGAGGAGAGGAGTTTAGCTCAGTGAAGTGAGAGCTCGTCCTGCAGAGAGCTAGTTCAGAGCTCACACTAAAGAGTGATTAGTGAAGTGCAGAGCTCCACTCTATGCAGAGCTGTTCAGTCAGTTCAACTTGAGCTTAAGTGGAGGCTAGTACGAGTGAAAGGGAAATCACTCTAGCCTAGTCAGAGCAGATTCTGAAGCGTAACTCACAAGGAAGCGTGCCGACTAGTGTTGAGCATTCCGATACCGCAAGTATCGGGTATCGGCCGATATTCGCGTTATCGGAATTCCGATACTTAATTCCGATACTTTTTCAATATCGTATACCGGAATCGGAAGTTCCCATAATTCTTTGAGAGGCAATGTGATGTTAGTCAGCCAATGATGAATCTTATGAAGTGTGGGCACATCCTGTAATGCTGCGGTCATCTTAACTAATGGCATGGCTGTGATTGGCTGCTGAAATGATGTCAGAATGCACTATAAAAGGCGCCGCAGCCATTTTAGCGTCACTGTGCTGTGAACTCAGTTAGGGACAGAACGCTACTCTGCTCACTCTGAGGGACAGTTAGATATTGCGATTTTGTGTACTACTGTGCTTGAGGCAGGCTAGTTTACCAACAGGTCCTGCCCACATCCTTCTTCCTAGTGAGGATTCAACATCATCAGCCGGCGTTCCTGATCTGGCCACGGAGGCCAGAGATCACCGGCTTTCATCAACGGATGTAAGTTTCGTCTGTGGGCCATAGGAGGCTGAAGTCGGACTTTCTACTGCAAGTGACCCATCGGGGTTGTCAGCAGGCCAGAGGAGGCTGAAATTTGACTTTCTATTGCAAGTGACCCATCGGGGTTGTCAGGTAAAACCTGTGCAAACAGGACTATTTTCTCCACAGTGCACCACTAATACTCATTCATCTGAGCTGTCACCGGCGGGACAGTGTCAATTTCTTCTGACCTTTCTGCATAAAAGGTTTTTTAGGATTTCTGCAGCGTTTTTCTGCTCCATCGTTAAAAGAGGACCTCTTTTACTTTTTCAGGGTTTGTCCATATTAATACCCATATGAATAAATACCTTATGCGTATTATGACTATTTAGTCCTTTGGTTTGGGGTTTACTACATAATAGACTACAGGCTTTTCTCATCACCTTTTTCTCACGGGTCTTAGTGCAATATTTATTTATTACTGTATTATTACATCTGCATCTCAAACTGTTCTACAGAGTGCGTCTGAATTTATGTATTGTTTTCCATTTGACACATGCATATTCCTATTTTTCTACAGATCCTTTTGTGTCTTGTAGTTTTTATGTGCGCAAACTATTTTTATTTTCAATTATAGAGGGCCATGTTATTGACTTTGCATTGACGTGTAAAAGATTTATGTTGTGCCACTGGCTATATGTATTCTAAAGGTGTACCCAGTCTCAACAGATCATTAGTCTGATTGTTCTTTGATTCTCCTAAATGTGAATTTGTCTGATTTGGTGTCAAACTTGACTTTGTCCCTATTTTTGTTTTACCATGTGACCCAATGATTATACAAATCTATATAGGGTTTGGCATCATCAAAAGTAACAGAATATTAGCATGCATGCATATTTAGGATATAAAAGAGAAGTATCTTGTTGTGCCAGAGTGTTCCTAACTCCTGAATGGATATAAAACAATATGGTCTACGGATCAGGTAAAATCGAGGGTCCGCATGTCTATATTTTATACAATTTGAGTGGGCAAGGGTGGGATTTAGAGATTAGCCCATTCATGAAAGTTTTGGAAGCTGAGAACCTTCAGGAGTTGTTAACCATGCTTTGAGGTCGATTGAATGCCATGTCACTCAGGCAGGCAATCACTGCTGTCAAGCGCAATGGAAAGCAACACACGGTTGGTCCTGTGGCCAGCAGCACAGGAGGGGTAAGGGTAAAACATGAATATATTAGATTATGTTTTACTATTTGGAGCAAGTTTGAAGTTTTCTTTAAGGATTGGAAAACCACCTTCAGTTAGGAATCGGATCAATCAAACAGGGCACAATATGGAATAATGTGCGTTGTTATACACAGTAACTTACAAACGTGGTTCTCTCTGGCATCTATGTACATGGGCAAGTATTACTCTAATTTGGGTCTAATGTGTAGTTTATTGGGTGCAATATAGGCTCATTGTAGGACTGCAAACACACAATTTGGTTCTTTGCAGGTAGAATATGGTACTTTATGCAAAGTATATGGCTGTGTGCAGGCACAGAATCGCACTGTCCTATGAAAACAAACTATGGGACTATTGTGGCATGGTATGGCGGTCTCTGGCCACTGTTTAGCATAATATAGTACTATATGGACATTGGACAACAACAACTTTTTAATGTGTTGGTATTGTTGTGGTTACAATTAAAGAAATATTCTCAATTTGTCTCTGGAGCAGGTCAGAGCTATGTTGCTCTTTACTTCTTTGTTTCTGATAGGATAGGCTGAGTTATAGTATTAGTAGAACTATAAAGTTCTGCTGTAACACATTCAGCTATTAGTGATTTGTTTTATAATGTACACTGCTATCACTGTATTTACGGTACATATAGAGATAATGGCACTTGAACAAGCACATAGCTCAGGATAGTCAGAGCTGTGATTAGGAGAACTGCTCTTGGAGAAGCTAGTGCTATAGATTGGTGATTTTGCAAGTAGAGATGGGCGAACCCGAACAGTAAAGTTCGGCATCCAGACCGAACACCTATGACCTATGACCCGACATGAAATGACACTTGGTGTACATAGGGTTAACCATGTCTTTTCATGTCCTTTGCTATCTAATTTGCACAAACAATTAAATCAGACTATGTGTGCAAAATTTCACACCTGTAGGGGTTAATTAAAGGTGTAAATTCGTAGCAAAAAAGTCCGTTTTTTTTACAACGAATTTACAATTAGTGTCCGTCCAGTGCCTGTGAGAACCAGAAGATAGTTTATGAAATCAAGGCTTGAGGCTTCTGCACAATAATCTTAATTGTAAGGAGCTTATGTACCTGACCTCTTTGAGACCGTCTGTGTTGGCAGGTTTATATAAAGTAATGATTGAAAGAGAGAATACAAAGTATACAGAAATGTGACCTGGAGGAAGCGTGTATTCCTGCTTCTTCTCACCTTGACATGTTGTTCTCTGTGTCATGACCCATTGTGTACAGGATTTTACACAAGATGTCATGTCATCTAAAACTTACAGTCGTCAAACTCATTTATACTGCACCATAAAAGATCTATTTCACCATGATCACAGATCGGCGTGTGCTGCTGTATGGATTCACCACAGAATGCTGTATACTGTATACAGGACTGTAGACTTACATTAGCCATTACTGAAACGAAAACAGCCTTCTGATCCTATCAATGGCCCACTGGGATCCATTATGAAGGTAACTTATAAATATCACTGTTTTTGGGAATCATGAGCTTATCCCAGCGTTGAGCATTCTGCCCATGATCTACCTTACCTGTCAGTCCCCAGATAAGGTGAGAATTTCTTCCTTTGCTATGAAGAGGGAAAAATATGCTGCAAATCCAAAGCAACAAATTTGCAATAGAGGATGTAGAAGAGAAACCAAAGGATATGGTATGGTGAAACACCCAACAGTGATAAAAGGTAGGGAAAAATACCGACAAACAAGAAATGTGCACGAAGGAAATTTTATTAATGTACATAACATTACATATAACACAGAAACATTATAAAAAAAAATTTTTTAATGTTCATAAAAATAAAGAATAATAAATTACGAGAGACCCACAGTATGTAGATGCTGGCAAGGAAATTAATATAATTATATTAATTTCCTTGCCAGCATCTACATACTGTGGGTCTCTCGTAATTTATTATTCTTTATTTTATTTTTATGAACATTAAAAAAAATGTTTTTATAATGTTTCTGTGTTATATGTAATGTTATGTACATTAATAAAATTTCCTTCGTGCACATTTCTTGTTTGTCGGTATTTTTCACTACCTTTTATCACTGTTGGGTGTTTCACCATACCATATCCTTTGGTTTCTCTTTAATGTCCGGATGGTCTGCCATCCATATGTTAGGAATTCTGGTGTATATATAATAATATAATACAAAATTTTAATATTATTTTTTATATGTTGATTATAGATTATTAATCCCCATTATTCCTATTGTATCTGTAATAGAGGATGTAGGCCTCATTCAGACTTTAATTTGTCACAAACAAATTCTGTCTTTATGTTTCACAGTCAGGACATATACCCTTTACAATCTGTGTGGATGTCAGAGCTAAAAAAGAGAGATATCAGTTTTTAGTTCAAGTCCCAGATCAAAATCACCCATACACGCCTGTGGCTCCATGTCACTCATGCCTGTGGCTCCATGTCACTCATGTCTGTGGGTCCATGTCATTCATGTCTGTGGGTCCATGTCACTCATGTCTGTGGGTCCATGTCACTCATGTCTGCGTCCATGTCAATCATGTCTGCGTCCATGTCAATCATGTCTGTGGGTCCATGTCAATCATGTCTGCGTCCATGTCAATCATGTCTGTGGGTCCATGTCACTCATGTCTGTGGGTCCATGTCAATCATGTCTGCGTCCATGTCAATCATGTCTGTGGGTCCATGTCAATCGTGCCGGTGGGTCCATGTCAATCATGTCTATGTGTCCATGTCAGTCATGTCTGTGGGTCCATGTCAGTCATGTCTGTGGGTCCATGTCAGTCATGTCTGTGGGTCCATGTCAGTCATGCTTGTGGGTCCATGTCAGTCATGTCTGTGGGTCCATTTCAGTCATGTCTGTGGGTCCATGTCAGTCATGCTTGTGGGTCCATGTCAGTCATGTCTGTGGGTCCATCTCAATCATGCCTGTGGGTCCATGTCAATCATGTCTGCGTCCATGTCAATCATGTCTGTGGGTCCATGTCAATTGTGCCGGTGGGTCCATGTCAATCATGTCTATGTGTCCATGTCAGTCATGTCTGTGGGTCCATGTCAGTCATGTCTGTGGGTCCATGTCAGTCATGCTTGTGGGTCCATGTCAGTCATGTCTATGTGTCCATGTCAGTCATGTCTGTGGGTCCATGTCACTCATGTCTGTGGGTCC
>JARQOD010000001.1:939764521-939785025 GCA_033576555.1 Oophaga sylvatica
TAATTTCATATCTTTGGTGCTGTGATCAGGCATACAAAAATGTTTTAGTAGAAGAATAACGGGGATGCTCACTGATTAATGCGGGTGCTCAGGAGAACAAGACATATATTACAAAAATATTCCGGCACTCCAAACGTTTGTCAGATGCAAAAAATAATAAGTCTTTATTGAAGACAATGGTAGCTCATTTATGAAAATGTATATCCAAGAAAAAGTAATGCATACAAGTATATTACAGGTACATCAATTCAACGTTTCGGCATTTCACGCCTTTCTCAAGGGTACCTATTACTTAAGTAGCATAATAAAGTAAAGAGGAAGAGATTCAGCAACTTCCACTGCGGCGGTGAGCCGCAGTGGAAGTTGCTGGATGTCTTCCTCTTTACTTTATTATGCTACTTAAGTAAAAGGTACCTCTTGAGAAAGGCGTGAAATGCCGAAACGTTGAATTGATGTACCTGTAATATACTTGTATGCATTACTTTTTCTTGGATATACATTTTCATAAATGAGCTACCATTGTCTTCAATAAAGACTTATTATTTTTTGCATCTGACAAACGTTTGGAGTGCCGGAATATTTTTGTAATAATACAAAAATGTTTTGCCACAGGTAGATCCATTCTTTTTTTTCTTATTGTGTGGCGATGAGAATTCATCCTTGTTCTCAGTTTTTGCCCGGTCTCCCCCACATACAAACCCCCAGTTGGACATTAATCCTATTGGTCTAACTAATTCCCTATTCTATTCTATTCTATTCTGCTCCCCCTACTGCTCTAAGTCCTTCACTGTCCCTATACATTTACAACACATAAATATAGGTACAATGGAATACACATTATAATAACATTACAAGACATATGGGATATACTCACTTAACCAGGAACGTGAGCAAGGAGTGCGGGGCATAAACGGGCCTCCGCGCACCCCTAACATGTACATGGTAAATGATGCAACCATGCGGAAACGTTATCGCTCCAGTTGAGTCATACAGAAAGCGATGGGCGCAGAGTAAAGGAACCCTTCCTGCCGTCGATGAGCGTTGCCGATGGTGGAGCAAAAAATATTATAATATGGTCACTGGGCGGTAATTCAAATTTCCCTCATTATAATTATTGTATGAGCACACAGATGCCATGCATGTATCATTTGTGTGTTATCCGAGTTCTGTCCATTTTTCGCTAAGCAGTTTATAAACGAAGCCTTGAAAAAACTATATTTATTTTTCATATATATAAAATAAAAAACAGATGATGATGGAGTGTAAATGAAACGTGCACAGAAAATGGATCCAACACACCTGTTTGGAAGAAATTTACTTTCTCGTGTATGAGGAAAAAAACAGATGTCTGCATGAGGCCTGAAATGATTTTACAGGCGTGGTGTGGCTGCTGCCAAAAGTCTGGTGCAACAGTTATAGTTCACACGAATGTATAAATCTGACAAAAAAATGAATTGCATGCAGACCAGTGTTACTCAATGAGGCAGTGCAGAGCTTTGTTTATTTCTTTTTTCTTTTCTTAGCTGTATTCGGCATGAGAAAAAATTTTCAGCATGTTGAGATATCACTCTGAAATCGGAGAATGCGAGAAAAAAAATCAGATGCCATACGGGCCATCATTCTAACATCCCAGGGGTGAACATCGACAGCTTGGGGCCCTGTGCAAGAAATGTGTCAGGGGCCCCCCTCCTTTAATGGCGACACAGATATATATATTATATATAATAATATAATATATAGATATATAATATAGTATATATATTACATAGTCTCCTTTATTATGTATATTTGTCGTCCCTTATTATGCAGTGCACTCTCTTGTTATATACAGCACCATCCTTAACGTATCAGATTATATAGAGCCCTATCTTTATTACATACTGCCCTGTCTTGTTAGCTGTATAAAGCTTCTTTCTAATAGAGGAGCTGATGGACTGGTCATCTAGTCACTGGCTGCTCCATCAGCAGTCATTTTATATCTAACAAGAGAAGGGGCTATGTAATAAAAGAGGGTACTGTGAATAACAAAAATAAGAAGAATACACTATGTAAGGGACAGTGCTGTACATAACAGCAGAGGAAGCTATATAATAAGGGACGGCACCATGTATAACTAGAGAGGATGGTATGAAATAAGGGACAGTGTTATACATAATAAAAGAGGAAACTATGTAACAAAAGATGGTGTTATACATAAGAAGTCAGTACACTTTATACTAAGGGACTGTGCTATACATAATAAGTGAGTACACTACAGTATATACTAAAGGACTGTGCTATATATAAGTGAGTACACTATACACTAAGGAACTAAGCGATACATAATAATGCTACATCCTTGAATCCGTTTTCAGTGTCCGTGTGCTGCCCACTTTTACAGATGCATTGAGCATGTCCTATTCTGATCCTCAAAATTGGATCAGAACAGAACATTCTCTGACCTTCACGGATCTCATTCTCAGATTTATGATTTTCATGTATGTGTGAATGGATCTGTAAAACTCTATGTGTCCTTGTGCCATCTGATAAAAAACCTGGAAGTACACGGACGTTTCACACAAATGTGAGAATGTAGAATAAGGGATTTTACAAAAAGACACTCCACGTCACACAGTGCAGATACAGAATAATATCCACATCCAGGCACTTACAGCCGACGTCTATTCTGATTAGAGCTGCTTTCTCCTGTTTGTTCTCCATCTGGTCAGACCTTCATGTCGACATCTCCCAGCCATGACTCACCTTGTCACGATGATCTTCGCAGGCTTGAAAATAACAAGGTCACATACATTGTATACATGCATGTGTCTCCCCACCCGAATACAGATATGTACCCCACCATTTATATACTATTACCCATACACCACTAAAAATATAAAGTGATAAGCAGCACTGTGCCGCCCCATTAACTCTAATCAATGACTCCCAATAATATAAATTATTCAGTCTGTGACTCTCCCCAATTAACTGTAAGGCTATGTGCACATGGAAAATGAGCAAGGTTTTACAGTACAAGTGAAGTTAATGAGATCTCTGAAGTCTCGTGCACAATTTGCTTATTTTTTCCTTGCAGATTTGCAGCAGATTAAAATCTGCATAATGTAAATTCTTTCACTCTTACTAATGGGGGGAAAATACGTAACAAAAGCATGGCAAAAATGTGGGAAAAAAATAAATATATTTTACGTAACTTTCTTACTGCCAACACATTAGGACATGCAGCAGAATTTTCTCCTGCAGATCCTGAACGCATGCATATAGCTTTAGTTCCTGTCCTGTGTCCCCATCTTTCACTATAAGTCCTTGATAGCATCATAATGAGTTTTGGGGTGTGAGAAAACTCTATCAGGTTACTGAGCATCTTCCGCCACCTCCCAATTAATTACAAGTCCCTGACAGCGTCTTTCTCCCATCTTTTAGTTTATTATAAAGTGTCTTATCACCTCCTCTCCCAATCTCCAATAAATTTTAGGTCCTTGATAGTATCACAATGTATTGTGAGATGAGGAAGACGCTATCAGAGGCTTAGCATCCTCCTCCAGCACCCAATTCATTTTACATCCATATCTATGGTCTTACTCCACCTTCCCCTGTTCATAAGTCCATTATAAGTCCCCCTTCCTCCCATCCCAAACCCACATCCCTCATTGCCCTCTCCACCACCTCCATCATTGCCCTCTCCACCACCCCAATCATTGCCCTCTCCACCACCTTCATCATTGCCTTCTCCCCCACCACCTCCATCATTGCCCTTTCCACCACCTCTATCAATTGCTTTCTCCCCCACCACCTCCATCATTGCCCTTTCCACCACCTCTATCAATTGCTTTCTCCCTCACCACCCCATCATTGCCCATTCCACCACCTCTGTCATTGCTTTCTCCCCATCACCCCCATTATTGCCCTTCCCACCACCTCCATCATTGCCTTCTCCCCCACCACCTACATCATTGCCTTTTCCCACCACCTCCATCATTGCCCTCTCCACCACCTCTATCATTCCTTTCTCCCCTACCTCTCTCATCATTGCCCTTTCCACCACCTCCATCATTGCCCATTCCACCACCTCTGTCTTTGCTTTCTCCCAGTCACCCCATCATTGCCCTTTCCACCACCTCCATCATTGCCTTCTCCCCACTACCTCCATCATTGCCCTCTCCACCACCTCTATCATTGCTTTCTCCCCATCACCCCATCATTGCCCATCCCACCACCTCCATCCTTGCCCTTTCCACCACCACCATCATTGTCCTTTCCACCACCTCCATCATTGCTTTCTCTCTCACCACCACCATCATTGTCTTCGCCACCACCTACACACACCACTCACCTCTCCGCACTTTCACACACACCACTCACCTTCTGCACATTTACACACCTCGCTGCACGTTCTCCCACAGCCACACACACACATAACACCACTCACCTCTCCACATGTTCCCGGCAGCCGCAGCACGTCCCGCAGCATCTTCGGCGCCGGCAGCTTTCTCTCTGGCACAGCTGCGCACTGAATGCTGACATTATCCAGATGCGCTGCTGTGTCAGAGACAGGAACCTTGGGCAGGAAGCAGAATGGATCCCTGCAGCTCCGCTCCACTGCTATTTTCTCCTGTAGGCAGCAAAGCTGCAGTGATCACTCCCCGCCCGCCGCACATGGGGGCAATCTGGCCAGGGGGCCCCCCAGAACTTCGGGGCCGAATAAACAGGCCAGATTGCCCTCAGTGTTAGCCGCCATGGAGCGTGACAATATTGTATCTTACAGTTATCAGGTTCTTTAGAAGGATGTAGATCTGTGGATTTATTCTGACGGAATATAGGCTGAACTGGATGGACAAATGTCTTTTTTCAGCATTGCTAACTTTATGTTACTAATTGGTTCTGTAAAAGATTAATAGATGCTGAGTAAAAAAAAAAAGGACAGCACACTGATGACAAGTGAGAAAAAAATTGTACCAATTTTCTGGTTGAGAAAGGGACCAATTTTTTCTCTTTTATACGCTCGTGTGACTTCAGCCTAGATCTGACCCACAGATCTGCATTTTTCCTGTCTTTTTTTTTGCAAAAAAACACCTGTAGCTAGATGTTAGCTGTCTTTTTTTATGCCTTTTTTTTTTTTGCAAACCCCGCACACTCTAGGTTTACCAATTTTTATGTTTTCTCATTGTTCTGTTTTTTTTTTTTAAACTACTAAAGTCTTTTAAAAAGGCATTCTGATAAAAAAATATCTGTATGAAAAAAGCTTAAAGGGTTAGATCAAGGATGGAAAAAACAAGTGGTTTTTTTTTTTTCACCCTCAAACAAGTCTCAATAAGAAAACTGCTAATCCGGCATGTTTACATGCAGGCGCTGAACTCCCTCTCGTTGACCCAGTGCCCTCTGATGGTGAATGCAGCACGTCCGGTCATATTAAGACGCTGTCACACGTGAGCCGTGTTTTCACCGAGTGCTATTCTGGTAATCAGACTTAGCCGGACAGAGATTCCCACTTCAATAAAGCAGCATCTGCTTTCCATAACCCTGTCGCTATTAGGGCAGGTGTCGCTCAGCAGGAAATCCTGGTTATCCCTCTGTGTTCGCAGCCCGCTGTCCCTTTATCCTGGCACATATGTGCTAGCAGAATCCCCCAAAATATCAGGAGGGCTCTATGGTCTTTGCACAAACCCCCTGTATGCCGGCCTGGTTATTTATTTTTGTCACGATCTGGATCATATTTTCCACACGGGATTAACATTGCCCTTTTCATGGCCTTCCTGTGGGATTCATCCGGAGCCCCCGGCCTTCGCTTGTCACCCAGAACAAAGATGAGGATGAGATTTCTGAAATCCTACAGGTAACTATAACGTCATCCTGTCTCACGTCTTATATTACCGAGTGTCTCGAGTTAGTGACTAGCCCCAGTTACATTATATATGTCTTTTGGCTATTTTCACCATAAGAGTTTTTTATTTTATTGTTGTCTCAAATTACATTTATCATGAAGGTAAAAAAAAAAGTAGACATATGTAAAAGTGTGTGGTAATCCACATTCGCTTCCTCTGTCTGTACCAGTTGGATTAGCATTTAGTGATATGACAGGCTTAAACCTGCACATATAATCTGTCTGCAATGTAAAAAAAAATCTCTGCAAGCCGAGAATATCTGATCTTCTAACAGAATGCTGTATACGACATTGTGCAAAAATCTGGGCTTGTAATCTACTGTTTCATGCTTGGTATTAAAGGGTTATTCCCATCTTCTTAATTGAGAATTATGGGCAAGTGCTTGTAAATACAAGGAAGTTTGCAATTTACTGCTTATTAAAATTTGCAGCTGTTCTTGAGACATTAAGGGTGAGTTTCCACGGTCAGGAAACGCTGCGTGTTTGGCGCTGTGCGCTGGCGCAGCGCCAAACACGCAGCGTCCAGATGTTACAGCATAGTGGAGGGGATTTCAAGAAATCCCGTCTCCACTATGCGTAACAATACGCAGGTGGCAAACCTGCGTAAACGGACATGCGGCGCGTCTTTTCAGACCGCAGCATGTCCTCGCGTATTGCGGCGACGGTGCGTCGCCGCAACATAATTAACACAGGGCTATGTAGCCCTGCGCTCTTTCCGGAGGTGTTCCGGAGGTGTCCTGAACACCTCCGGAAAGATCGCGCGTCATAAAGGGGGCGGGGCTTAGACGGAGCGGAATTTCCGCTCCGTCAAAAGCGCTATGGTTCCGGACCGTGGAACCATAGCCTTACACTTTTTCTTCTCTTGAATGCTCGTTGCCTTGGAAACCGACCACCGACGCTGGAGTTCAGAACATTCGCAGTGCTTACAAGTTCTTTTCTGTTTTGGGGCTGGCCAGGATCACTGTTACCTTCTAATCCCGCCCAGCCTTAGCAGCCTGCTTCCAGGCTAGACAACAGCGGTGGTCGGTCTCCTAGGCAATGAGCTGTAAACAAATGAAAAGTGTCAGTCACTCACTAACGCCTGTGAAGGTAATAACCAGTACATTTTACTTTTACAAGCACTTTGCAACAATGCTCATCCATGAGTAAGGGAATAACACTTTAATGAACCACTACAGTGGGGCTTTCTTTCTTTCTATTTCAGTGGCAAAGTGGTTCCCTTCCACTAGTATTATACTTACCAGTCTCCATCTTCAGCTCTTTCCAATCCCGCGCCGCCATATTGTGACTGCAACTTCTGACTGACTTCCCTGCTTGAGAAGGGTTCTGTAGTAGGACCGAAACGTCACCACATGGGACTATATTATTTATCTATCTGTCTATCTTCATCTTATAGAATATAAAATATTATGTTAAAAACACATTGCATATTGACACTAGACGAGAAAAAATTGCACACTCGCATTGCACTTGCGTGACATATGGAATGACATATGGGGTGAAATGCGCAAAACACTCATCAAACTTTTCATGATGAACATTGGAGCATTTTTTTATGCACAGATGTGAGCGAACCCTATGACACTTTGATACCATGTAAAGTAGTCAGTGTACAACTTGTATAACAGTATAAATTTGGTGTGCCCTTTAAATAAATCAACACACAGCTATTAATGTCTAAACAGCTGGCAACAAAAGTGAGTATATGGGTGTGGGTAGTCACCTTCTCTCATATGTCAAGGTTGATACTGTTATGACTCTGTTGTGGGGTGTCCCGGGAACAGGGGTTCCTTCCCTGTTCCTAATGCTAGTGGGTGTCCTAGCTTTCTCTGTTCCCCAGAATACTTCTGATGGTGAAGATGCCAGGGCCACATACCTTGCCTTAGCTCCTGAATCCGCCCTCAGTCTGTAATCTTCCCCCACCAAGGGAAGAGGGGAGTAGTAGTGTACTGTAATATACCAACCAGACTGACAAGGTAATATGAATAGAGATAACGAAAAATACCAATCATACAAATAAACTCACACAAAGAACAGAGGAATTAATCTGGGGAGTGAAGGATGGGGTTGAGCCAAAGTAGGAGAAGAAGGGGAATTGTCACACAGTCAAAACCTAACAGTCACAGATAAATCCACAAAACGCTTTCTCAAATAGCAACCACCAACAACCTCCAGCCATGCCGCAAAAGGTATTCTCTGACAATGAGTGCTAGCCAGGGCCTAGTTTATATAGGAGATGGGAGTGGTAACACTGAACAGTGGAGAGCCTTAATGCAGGAAAGCTTCCAGGAGCTCTCAACTGAGTAGATTAACCCCAGCACTGCTAAAAGAAACCTGCATCGTTTAATATGAAGATAAAGTGCTTCTAATCAGTGCAGGAGTAGGAAAACTCGGACGCTGCGGTCTTCTGGCTCCTCTCTGTTGTGGAAAACCAGTGACAGATACAAATGCAATAATGCTTTTTGTAGTTGTCCATACCATATATATACAGTACAGACCAAAAGTTTGGACACACCCTCTCATTTAAAGATTTTTCTGTATTTTCATGACTATTAAGATTGTACATTCACACTGAAGGCATCAAAACTATGAATTAACACATGTGGAATTATATACTTAACAAAAAAGTGTGTAACAATTGAAATTATGTCTTATATTCTAGGTTCTTCAAAGTAGCCACCTTTTGCTTTGATGACTGCTTTGCACACTCTTGGCATTCTCTTGATGAGCTTCAAGAAGTAGTTACCGGAAATGGTCTTCCAACAATCTTGAAGGAGTTCCCAGAGATGCTTAGCACTTGGTGGCCCTTTTGCCTTCACTGTGCGGTCCAGCTCACCCCAAACCATCTCGATTGGGTTCAGGTCTGGTGACTGTGGAGGCCAGGTCATCTGTCGTAGCACCCCATCACTCTCCTTCTTGGTCAAATAGCCCTTACACAGCCTGGAGGTGTGTTTGGGGTCATTGTCCTGTTGAAAAATAAATAATGGTTCAACTAAACGCCAACCGGATGGAATAGCATGCCGCTGCAAGATGCTGTTGTAGCCATGCTGGATCAGTATGCATTCAATTTTGAATAAATCCCCAACAGTGTCACCAGCAAAGCACGCCCACACCATCACACCTTCTCCTCCATGCTTTACGGTGGAACCAGGCATGTAGAGTCCATCCGTTCACCTTTTCTGCGTCGCATAAAGACACGGTGGTTGGAACCAAAGATCTCAAATTTGGACTCATCAGACCAAAGCACAGATTTCCACTCGTCTAATGTCCATTCCTTGTGTTCTTTAGCCCAAACAAGTCTCTTCTGCTTGTTGCCTGTCCTTAGCAGTGGTTTCCTAGCAGCTAATTTACCATGAAGGCCTGCTGCACAAAGTCTCCTCTTAACAGTTGTTGTAGAGATGTGTCTGCTGCTAGAACTCTGTGTGGCATTGACCTGGTCTCTAATCTGAGCTGCTGTAAACCTGCGATTTCTGAGGCTGGTGACTTGGATAAACTTATCCTCAGAAGCAGAGGTGACTCTTGGTCTTCCTTTCCTGGGGCGGTCCTCATGTGAGCCAGTTTCTTTGTAGCGCTTGATGGTTTTAGCAACTGCACTTGGGGACACTTTGAAAGTTTTCCCAATTTTTCGGACTGACTGGCCTTCATTTCTTAAAGTAATGATGGCCACTCGTTTTTCTTTACTTAGCTGCTGTTTTCTTGCCATAATACAAATTCTAACAGTCTATTCAGTAGGACTATCAGCTGTGTATCCACCAGACTTCTGCACAACACAACTGATGGTCCCAACCCCATTTATAAGGCCAAAAATCCCACTTATTAAACCTGACAGGGCACACCTGAGAAGTGAAAACGATTTTCGGTGACTACCTCTTGAAGCTCATCAAGAGAATGCCAAGAGTGTGCAAAGCAGTCATCAAAGCAAAAGGTGACATATTTTCAGTTGTTTCACACTTTTTTGTTAAGTATATAATTCCACATGTGTTAATTCATAGTTTTGATGCCTTCAGTGTGAATGTACAATTTTCATAGTCATGAAAATACAGAAAAATCTTTAAACGAGAAGGTGTGTCCAAACTTTTGGTCTGTACTGTATATATGGCATGATAAATAACTCCTATTGTGGTTAATAACCCAAATACAAGACTGTATATATTATATTAGAGATATTCTTGTTCAGCCACTTGTTACCACCTCTTTTCACCAGTGATGACATTTTTGAACCTCACCAGGTTTTAATTCATTTAAGTCTGGACTCGTTTTCCCCTGTTTTGTAATTGTATAATGGAGTGGCCTGTCTAAGATACATGCATATCTGGTACTATGTAGCAATGTATTATTTGTGGAACTTGTCTGAAAATACAGTGATCATTTAATCTTTATTAGAAAAAGTCCAGTACTTCAGATGAGGCAAAATCAAGCAAAACTGTTAGAAAACTGAAAGGGAGAAATAATCGAAATTCCTGACTTCATACATAGCTTTTCAGTAGTGGTAAACCGATTATTTCTCATCAGAACAAAGCTAAAATGAAAATGATAACGTTTTCATTTCAGAGGAAGAATCGCAAATCCCAATCTATTGAGCTGTTCACAATGTGACATGAAGTGTTCAGCCACAGTTTATTTTAAGGCCTGTTGTTGTGACATAAATAACCTGTTTACTTGGAGTCTCATGACTGATTGCCCCGACCCCTATAAATAGTTAGAAAAGTATGTGCCGCTAACACAGCGGAGGACGACAGCGAGACCACTGCGGTACATCGCATCCACTAGTGCAAAATTCAGAGGACCTTTATGAGCCGCAGATAAGATCCCTGACATTCTGCACAGTGCGCGATTAGGCTTTATCACTGATGTCACTAACGTCATTCAAACACTTGTTCATCTGCGCTGGGACACTTTGTAGCAATAGAAATGTTAGGGGTTTTTTTTATAATCTGGTGAAATTGGCCTCTAATTAATGAAAGGTTGGGACTGGTTTTTGGATATATGGACAATACGCTTGTTACTTAACAATATACAAATATAAGACAATTGATGACATGAACATATAAATAAATAAAAATGTATATTGATTTTATAAAAGTAAAATTTTTACCCCAGTCCTGGTCTACTCCTCCTAAGTGGGCAAAGCTGAGGTGGGATAGGTCATAGTGAAGCTCTTCCAACAAATTCATCATAATTTACTCTACAAAATTGGCGTAAATTAAGGCAGAAATGTACGCCAGCCCTTAACTGGAGTAATATTTTTGGCAAAGGCGCAGCGTTGTAAGATCTGCCAAGCTAACTAAGAAGCGCATGCCTCTTTTTCAGGTTGGCACATCGTACTCCTTTAGAATGGCATACAAACCACCAGGCTTAATGAATCGGGGCCCTAGTTCTCACTGATCGCTATGATGTGAACATGGTGTTGGACATGGTGATTAAATATTCACCCATGTAATAGAACTTGAGTTTAACAGTTGTCAACTCTCCCAGAGGCAGTGACTAATTTCACACATGGGGGGCTGTTTTCCCAGTAGCTGGGCTTTTGATGGATGCCCCAGTCACAGTAGAAAACTGCATATTAAGAGAAATGTTCTGTCTATAATGTCACCAAGTGATCTATTATGACCTGATTTAAAAACCAAAAATGGAAATTTTAACAAGAAAAAAAGTGCCCACAATTAAAAAAACAAACACACAATTATTTAGTAGAAAATACATTTTATTGCTTATACATTAAGTAAAAACAAAAAATCTACATATATTAGATATCCATACAAATCAAAAAGTGTAGAAGACAACCCCTCTACATGTGCCTAATTAGTGGTTTAAAGGGAGGTCTCTTACTCAGGACCCATCTTTACAAGCTCTGTTCTCGTGAGCTTGGCCATTTCTGTATTTGAGACGCATTTCAATCCTTTAGTGTATGCCCCCCTGACTGGTGTGCCCCATTTGGAAAGGATTAAAATCTTGTGTCCCATGTTTTCCTGTTTTTTTCCTTAACTCCTCCCTTCCTGTTTGTCACAATGGCACCCCCTCTTTTTCCTGCTCCCTTTTTGCCCTCTTTTGCCTCTTCCTGCCTCTCTCCTCACTGCAGTGGGACCCGGAGGCAGCGTTGTATATATGTAGACAGTGCACCCATACTCATATTATCTGCAGCAAAGTGTATATAGAGGTTACAACTAAGCTCAGACTGGCCCACAGGAGTACAGCCCCCAAACAGGAATGGGCTATCCTCTCCACCTATATGAGAAGTAGTTGGCAAAATACATTTGTTTCACTATTCAGACAAGTGCATCATCTCAGCATTCATTCAACAAACTACTTAGTTTATTATTATATAGAAAAATAGGCACATTTGTGAATTAGGATAATCCGATATTTGCATGTAACTAAACTGTGGACCACCAGAATCAATGTTATTGGTGGTCCCTTGGCACCCCTGTCCGGCACTGGTTACAACCACTTTCCAAGACTTAACCTAAAACTTTTTCATCAGTGAAGCAGTTAATTTAAGAGTACCAGCTAAGTTTGTTTTATTTAGATTTTGTTTTCTTCTCTTCTGGGACGGATGAGAAATGTTTTTAAGCCTTGTAAATACTTTTCGGAATGTGTATTATGTCTAGGAGGTAGAATTCAGAAGTCTCACATCAACCAGCCTGGGAACTGCGACTGCTAGACATCATCGTTCCTTGTGGGAGACCTCTGCTGCTATTGACAAAAGTCCTTGTCAGGGAATATGAAGTGACTGTCTATTTTATCATTACTCTGGAAGAATAGTATGCAGAATATCGGAGAAAGGCACAAATATCTATTGCAGCCATTCAAAATCCTAAGGAGAGCAATCCTTAAATGTTCTGTGCCCCATCTGCACACTATGGACCTTTGGAAATGGAGGTCCACAGCCATGGCCCTTGGCGAAACATTATTCGGTGATGGTTTTTGGTACAACGATAAGAAATATCAGATAGGGTGAACAACTGGATAGGATAGATTAAATGGTACAGCTACAATATCTTATAAGATTACCGGTGGCACAATAGCTTTTCACTGACAACATTAGAAATCGTAGTTGTCAACAGTCCCAAATTTGCTGGAATGTTCAGGGTTTTTTCAGACAATGTAAGTATATTCAAGGATATTCGAGGCATTTTTGCGATGGACTGGAGGCCAAAATTAAACATCCCTATTCTACCAAAAGCATAGTACTCAAATAACATGCAGCGAACGAACAAGATGGTCTTATAAATAGTAATCATCCTGGGAAAGGCCTCAGAGTATTTTGTTTGGACCAGTCACATCCGCTAATTGCAGACAGGACTAGGTCCATGTGCAGTATTGTGCTCTCATCTGCATTGTGGACAAGTGCAGGAGCTCCCTGCCTTTAAAACTAGTACTGTATCGAACACAAAATGGAAAACAACAGTGCATGCTGCGATTTATGGATCCTCATATTTAGACCAATGGGTGGGCAAATTAATTTTCCCGAGGGGCCACATAAGAGACCGTGACTGTTGTAGAGGGCCAAAAGGCTGAAATTAATTCTGCTCAATATTAATATTAACATACTAATTTTAATTTATTATTTATATTAACCCCTTAACAACCAATAACGGATCTATCCGTCATTGGACGCCGCCACCTGTTTGGTGCGGGCTTTGGCGATGAGCCTGCACATTTTCCGGCACATGACAGTTGATCTGATCAGCTGACATGTGTCGCTAACAGCCGCGGGAGGAATCGCAATCGTCCCGTGACTGTTAACCCGTTAAATGCCGCTGTCAAACGCGGACAGCGGCATTTAACATGCATTTCCGGCAATCGCGCCGGAAATCCGCCCATCGGTGATCCACGTCACATGATCGCAGGTTTCCTGGAGACCTCTATGGTTGTCACTGCCGGATTTCTATGAGCAACACCTGGTGGTCTGCACTCATAGCAAGTAAGGTATTCTGCTACATACAGGCGATCTGATCATCGCCTGCATGTAGCAGAGCCGATCGGGTAGGCAGCTTCTAGTCTCCCATGGAGACTATTGAAACATGTCAAAAGTGAAAAAAATGTTTTGAAAAATATAAAAATTATAAAAGTTCAAATCACCCCCCTTACGCCCCATTCAAAATAAAACAATAAAAAAAATCAAACATACACATATTTAGTATCACAGAGTTCAGAATCGTCCGATATATCAATAAAAAAAGGATTAACCTGAACGCCAGAATTATGTTTTTTTGGTCGCCGCGACATTGCATTAAAAAGCAATTAAAAAGCAAGAACGGGTAATCAAAAGATCGAATCTGCACCAAAATGGTATAATTAAAAACAAGCAAAAAATAAGCCCTCACCCATCCCGAGATCACGAAAAATGGAGATGCTACGGGTATCTTTTCTGATTTCCTGGCGCAATTTTTTTTTTTTTTAACCAAGTTTGGAATTTTATTATTTCACCGCTTAGATAAAAAAGAACCTAGACATGTTTGGTGTCTATGAACTTGTAATGACCTGGAGAATCATAATGGCAGGTCAGTTTTAGCATTTGGTGAACCTAGTAAAAAAGCAAAACAAAAAACAACTGTGGGATTGCACTTTTTTTTGCAATTTCAGCGCACTTTGACTTTTTTCTCCCATTTTCCAGTACACTATATGTTAAAACCAATGGTGTCGTTCAAAAGTACAACTTGTCCCGCAAAAAACAAACCTTCATATTGCCACATTGATGGAAAAATAAAAAAGCTATGGCTCTGGGAAGAAGGGGAGCAAAAAACGAAAACGCAAAACCAATAATACCTCCGGCCATGAAGGGGTTAATATTAATTGTATCACCTAATATTGAGCAAAATTAAGTATGCTGACATCTCCCTATATGCTGTATGAGCCAACATACAGACTCCTACATTCACTATGAGGCCCAGCATAGTCCCATGTATACAGTGTGAGCCCCCACATAGCCCCTCTATATACCGTGTGAGCCACCACATAGCCCCTCTATATACATTATGAGCCCCACATAACCCCTACATACAGTATAAGCCCCCACACAGCCTCCTATATCTATATACAGTATAAGCCCCCACATAGTCCCCTTGTATACAGTGAGCCCCCATAGGTTCTTAAATACACTATGATCCCCCACATAGCCTCTTTAATGCAGTATGAGCTCCCACATAGCCTGCAATATACAGTATGAGCTCCCACATAGCCCCCTACATGCAGTAATACAGTATGAGCCTCACATATCCTCCTATGTACTGTTAGTCCCCTTTTAGCCTCCTATATACAGTATGAGCCCCCCACCTAGTCTCCTGTATATGCTATGAGCCTCCACATAGCCCCCTGTATATACGCCAACATCCCACAAATGCTTCCGTTCTCCCGACTCTCCGCACAGCAGATGTGATGAAGTGATGTAATCACGACTGGTGTCTCACACGCTGATTGGTGGAAAGAGGAGCCAGTTGCTCCTTCTCAACCAAGATATTCACTGCTGTCTGCATCGCGAGGATGCGGATAACGGTGACAGCGGGTGGCAGACGGGTGAGGGCACAGTGCGGCTCGTGAGCCACTGTTTCAGTCCTTTGGCTGTCTTGGGCCACAGTTTACCTAGCTCTGTATTGCACTGGTCATGTGCACTGGAGCATTGACTAACATTGGTAAGTGTGCTGTCCGTGTACAGTCTGTTGCACAAACAGCACATTGACCAAAAGTACAGTAGTCAGAACGTAGCCTTATTTTAAGATGTTTCTGTTTTCAGTCAGTAAAGCTGTAATGGGTATTCCCATCTATGGGTCAGGATATACCGTAAATATCTGATAGGAGCAGGTCTGAAAGGGGGGTCTTCTGCTTGACGTAAGACATTTATCTCAAGAAAATCTCCATTTCTCTGCTATTAGATGAGGTAACTGTGAATGCACGGTGCTCCCCATTAATTTATTTAGCCAAGCCAAGAAAGCATGCAACCACCTCTTCATTCACAGACACCACTGGATGGGGGTTGTGGATAGAGATGAGCGAATTTGTTCGGATTCAGTTGCGAATACGATCGGTTTCGAATATTGGTTTTGCAATATTCGCCGAACGTCATAGAGCGAATATGTTCGGAACCATTCATAAGACATAAATTCGGCCCGAATATTGTTCAAATATGGCCCGAATATGTCAAAATCAGATTCGGGGCCAAAATACGAACAAATTCGCTCATCTCCAGTTGTGGACCATTGTTCTTATGAAATGGGACTGCCATTCAACAGACATTTATGGCATATCGTATTGAAATGCCATAAATAAGGAAAGTCCACCATGCATTCCAGCATTTTTTTTTTTTATTTTAAATCCGCCAATATCTTTTATTTTATCCATTCCATAAAAATTAGCACAAAAACAAAGATAAATAAGGAGTAGGACAGCACCTATGCATTTTGAACTTGGACTTTCTTACTCATGGTATCACGATGCAAAGGTTTTATTCTATTTTCTCTTTGTCTTTATGTTAACTTTTATTTAAAAAAGTTTGCTGTCAGTAACTAAACTGTTACAAAGACTGAAAACTGTTTTGGTCTAGTCCTATTAATAAATTAGGAAGTGGACATATATCTTTATCCAGATAATATAATTGTGTAGCCCCAATTAATCATTGCGGTTGTCTCCACTTTTGTGGAGTAATTTTCTCTTTTTTTAGTGTGTTTAGTATATGCACAATTTTCTATAAGTTCTGCGCCACTTTTTAAGTTATCTCTTTTTTAAATCTTTTTTTTTCACAACTTTGCTTATCCAGATGTTTCAAACAGATTTATGAAATGAGACTTTTATTAAATGTTGCATGTTTTTGCCTCATCTCACTCCAGTCTTTGCCCAGAGTAAGGTTTTTGAAGGCGTTTTTTAATTTGATGGCTTTTTGCAACATTTTAAAGGATTTATGACTTTTGGTTCCAATAAAGTTGCAAAAAAAATGATTGCAGACAAAAATAAAGAGCATTTTTTTTTGCCCTAAATTCATGAACCATGTGCGCTATTTTGAAGATTTTGCCTCAAAAACATCAGCGTATGCCACAGAAAAATGATAAAGAAAGAAAAAAAAAAAAGACTTTAATATATTGTAAATGATGAATTGGACCCTACTAGTACTGACTTTGGTCCCATACATGATCTATACATGTTCATACACCTGAACACTTGGCTGAGAAATCCACTGTCAGACATCTTTGTCAGCGGCTTATCTAGCCGGATAACAAACAGGCCATTTATCAAATGTGTATTTTGCCTTTTGATGTTGGAGAACAACTGATTAGAATCCACGTGAGTTATGTGCCAATTCAATTTACTTGAGACATCAAATTAGAAATCTACAAAATAAGTTACATTTCTGAAGAGTTTATTTCTGACTTTGATGTGACTGTTAGGACATTATAAAGACCTATAGGAATGTACCTTCATTTATTAACCACCTGCTCCTTCTGGCGTTTGGCATTGTAGACATTGTTCATAATTTTTCCAATTTTTTTTTTAATGATGAAGTGGATAAAACATCTCCCCACTTGCTCCTCCTCTCGCTCCCTATGATCTTTTATTGCTGCCTTCTAGGCTTCCGACACGTCTCATGCTTTCTAGGCTGCACGTGTCTTTGACAACTATGACTATTTCATTCCCTGTAGTAACAGTATTTTATTATTTTTAACCTGTTCCCAACCTTAAAAAGAGTCCAGACAAATTTCGTCCAAATGCAATTCTGTTGGATTTGAGCGAATAGAAAAAAAAAATGTATTTCTGTGAAATCCAAATTTTTGGGCAAATTCTTAGCTAATTCAATTTTTTGTGAGTCTGTTTGCTTTACATCAGTGATCCCCAATAGTGATGAGTGAACATTCTCGGATAAGGTGTTATCGGAGCATGCTTGTGTGCTAACCGAATGTCTTCGGCGTGCGCTAAAAATATGTTCACGTCCCCGCTGTTGCATGTCTCACGGCTCTTCGACACCCACAACACATGCAGGAATTGCCTGTTTGTTAGGCAATTTCTGGATCCAGATTTCCAGAAATTGTAATTTTATATTGTACCTCCTGTAGTTATAGAGCAAATACAATATGCAGAAAGGGGTCATCCAAACCAAGTGTTGGAGCATTAATATACTGTATTGGGAAAAGCAGATGTTTCTAGAGGCACGCGGCAGTACCGTATTCCTATATTAACCACTTGACCCACATGTGGTATTTGTGGTTATGGAGATATCCGTACAAGCGCTCATGCATGTCCAGCCTTTTCAATAATTAGGCGACCCTTAGTGATGTTTCCTATTACTAGAGCCAAATTTAGTACTGAGATTGGGCTTGAGGCAGTAATGGCCGCTTTCCCTGAACTCTTGTATGGAACATATTTTTGGCAATAACTTACAAACGGGAATTTGCCTGAGAAGAAAACCGTGCGCAGGATTAACACCAGGGAACAAACACAGAAATAAAAGTTATCTAACCACTGAGCCACCTTGCTGCCTTATGGTGCAGATATTTTTGAGAAATACCAGCGTAAGCCGTCCTATGGAGCCAGGGCAACTGGCAGATATAAAAGTTGTAAAAAGTGATGGTAACAGTGCAGCACTATTACATACATGTGTGTGGCATGTGTTCTCGTTTCCCATCAGCCGTCTACTTATTTTTTGATACTACATGACGGGGGCATCATATCCTTGGAGTCTGTCAGTCTAGCGTTGGTTCTTTGCCCTTAATGTCTGTTTTTCTTGAAACATAGAATTTTGCTCGACTTTTATATTTCCAGGTCTTAGGAAGGTCGAGTGGCCACTATGCATTGTAGTTAATAAGAGAAAGTCTGTTCCCCCCGCGCAGAACCTACTTCAGATGAGAAATGTGCAGGATAACTAAGTATATCTGAAGTGTTTATTAGCGGTCTGAATAATGACACAACATGGTTATTTACAGCAGTGATAAGCGTGCTATGTGGCACGACGCCTCGTGATATCAGTATTTATCAGTGTTATTACATAGGACCTTGGTGCTGCTATGGAGGGGTCCTACCGTCCGGGGATTGTGTTCACAGTGATAAACTGGACTAAACGCCATAACACATACTGAACACATACTGCAGCTCATCCAGGGAGTTTAGTCCTTTGGACACGTTACCAATTCAGGACAAAGTAGCCAGCAGTGCTGATCGCAGAGCCCTGCCCCTTTGGCTCTCAAGTTAGAGATTTCCATATCTCTGAGTTAAGCTGTCAGACTGAAACTTAATGGAGCTCATCTGCGCTAATCAGCAAATAAACTTGTACAAAAGTCTGTATTCCCTTAAAGGGAATCTGTTTTTGCTACCTCATCTGAGAGCAGCATAAAGTAGCAAAAGACCCTGATGCCTGCGATTATCACTTAGATTACTGGGTGCAGCAGTTGTGATACAATCAGAGTCTTTAGATGTAGCATGTAGCAGTGGTCAGAAAGGTGCCCCTGCCCACATCACAGCTTTCTGTGTACACTGTCTATTGACAGAGAGCTGCTTATCACAAGAGGGGGTGTGGTCAGACTAGGGCTCACATGCTCAGTAGTCCAGGTAGTGATAATCTCCTGGTGATAAAACATTTGTTGTATTGAAAACAACAACACACAGCCTAATAAGTGACACATTCCTGAAATTTGTGTCTCACACCCTACCTCATGCTGTCCTCAGATTACGGGGCAAAAACCTGCTGACATATTCCCTTTAAAAAGGAACTGTACTTTCAACAACTTTGCATAAATCAATAGTACAGGTGTTTATAACAAACATTGTAATATATCTTATCAGGGAAATGGGCCTCCTCACCCATTCTTCTTCTCCTGCTTCCCAAACTCACACCCCATCTACTAGTCAAAGCCCTCATTAACATAGGACATTGGGACGTTGTAAATGCTTTTTTTATACCTTGTTTTCACTCAATAATGTTATATAGGGCTGGTTAGGCAGGAAGTTTGCTCATACATAGGTGACTGCTGCTGGGTTGGAGGGCATGGGGGAGCTGACAGGTTCCCATCCAATAGTCTTCTTTGGAGACTTGAAGCTGCAATCCTCTGATCACTTGTGCAATGCATAGTAGAGCTTCAGCCCTGGTATGTGTAGCAGAAATGCTTATCTGCTATGAACACTGGCCACTAGGTGAAGATCATAGCAAATCGGAAATGATAAGCACGGGGGTATCCTGCAGACCCCTGGTTGTCATTCCAACCATGGTTAGTGACGCTCTTCCAGCGCGTGCATGTTAAATGCCACTGTCAGAGATTTCAGCAGCATTTAACATGTTAACAGCCGATTCCACCCCTGGCTGTTTAGGGGCACATGTCCGTTAATTAAATCAGCTGTCATGTGCCTGAAAAAAATCCTGTATCAAAAAGGGGTGGTGACCTATGAGTATCTGTACGTCATAGATCGTAAAGGGGTTAAATATGTGTAAATGCAGTATATGTGTTTGGACAATGAACATGAAGAAGAAGGACCTCGGTAAAAAATACAATGAAGATGAGAGAGAAAAGAAAACCAAGATGTTGTCACATTAATGTATAAAAATACTTTTTATTCCAAGATTACAGATCAATTTTTTTAGTTGTGGATATGCAATAAAAAAACTGGAGGCGGTGCATATCATGTTAAAAGGTAACATGGGTTGGGTGCA
>JARQOD010000001.1:939785125-939828682 GCA_033576555.1 Oophaga sylvatica
CCTGTAAGGATCTCTTTCTCTTTTGAAACTTCACCCTGTTCTTACCCCAATTGAAAGGGGGTTTTGCTCTTGGGGATTGCCCACTGGGAGGTCCTGTAAAGGGCTCCCTTTTTCGTGAAATCTTTCACGAACCTTCTGTAGTAACCCTTATCCAGGAACTGTCGCATTTTTCCTTTAAAGGTTCTTCGGCTCCGGCCATTTCTGGTTGGCGTACTTTCTCGGGGGCCCGGCGCTACCCCTTTCCGAACTGCGATGTCCCCCCAAGTATTGTACCTTCGTTTGGTAGTGGCATTTTGGGGGTTTCAACTTCCCCCGTCCCGGGACAGGGACTCAAACACTTCTGCCAGTGTTTCAGATGGTCCCATATGTCTTGGAATAACGATGTCGTTAGGATAGCAGCAGGGTTTTCAAAATTGAGATGTCCCAGACAATTTCCATCCTCTCTGAAATGTTCGGGGGCCTGCGACCCCAAAAGGGCTTCGTCGAATCACAGAGCCCCTTTGGGGTGGTGAAAGCCGTTTTCTCACGACCCTCCTCAGCCACAGCCATTCCAGTCCCTATAGATAAAGGGGTAAAAAGTGTTAGCCGTTTTCGGCGCAAAGTTCCCTTTTAACTGGTAAGGGTTTGCACCTTGTGTTTTTTGCGGTTACCTCCTGAAATCCACAACTTTCCTACACCATCTTTCTTTTAACCAAAACTGGGGGGCTCCCCCGGGGCTACAACTATCCTTTTCACCCCGGCTTTCTTCTACATTTAAATTTCTTTAGCCTTCTGATAATGGGGGGGGGGTATAGGCCTGTACCTCCCCGATGGGGGGATGACGCCCGTAGGGATATGTGTTGGACTCCCCCTTTAATTTTCCCCAAAAACAGAGGATTCTTTCTAAACACTTGGGGGGTATCTTGCCCCACCCGTAATACCCCTTGTTCTGGTGGCGGGAGTGGTGTCGTCCCAAAATGGAGTGCTGCCCATTCCCCCACCTGATTGTGGGGGCATTGTCCTGCTATTTACAGGGGTCTAGGACTCGCCGGGGAAAAAATGAATTATTTTCAACAGCTGTAGTTTTGCAAAGGTTGCATAACGGGGGAATTTACCCCCTTTTCCCCCAATTTAGAAGCCGTACCGGGACTTCATTCAACCCCTTCTCATCCTCTAGCAGTCAAAGTGAGGGCTATGTTTTGAAAGGGGGTTTTCTGTTGGTATTCTGTCCTCTCAGACCTAGGCTGCCCTGCACCAAATGATCATTTCACTCATTGGGGGTATCACAATAGGATCCGAGTCAGTGACCCGTACATTACCAATTTCGCCGTCGGTAAGCTTCGCTTGCTGCTGACACACCAGGGCCCGGATCTCTCTTTGGATTACTCCTCTCTGCCTTGGTCGGGCAATCTCAGCGAGCTGTTGGAGTAAGAACACAACTTCTCCCAAACAATTACCGATAATGTTAGTACCCAAAATTATATTTAAACCGTTCTCTTCATTTACAGTCTTTACTACCAGAAGCCCCTGGTCTTTCAACTCCTCTCTGCCCACCTTTACATCTACACATTTTGTTCCGAGTACTTCTACAGGAAGACCATTAGAAGCATACACAGTAAAGTCTAGGCTTGGAGGTTTAAGACTGTCCATTGACCAGTACTTGGTATATAGGGCATCAGGTATTAGGGTCACCTGCGACCCAGTGTCTAACAATGCTGGAACAGCAATACCATCTAGGATAATAGACAGGTAGGGTCGCCCGCCCACATACCTGCGGTTCCAGTCTAGGGGGCCTGACGGGTATTCTCCTGGGTGTTGGCCCTTGGACCCAGGTTCTGCCCGTTTAAAGGACACTGTGTAGACATATGACCTTTCCGGTTGCATCGATAACAGATGATCTCTCGACGAGGAGGGTGTTGATCAGAGGTTGCTCCTGGGGGTGGCGTTGTCCTCCTCCGGGGGGGCGACGTCTTTCTTTCTTCTCCGGTGCATCCACGGGACGTCTTCTGGGCAGTCAGCTAACAAGATCTTCCCTTCCTCCTCTTTCCGCAGCTGCAGGGCACTCATCACAGCGCCAGATTTTTAGTCAGCTGGCGCACCTCTGAGCGCAGACAGTCCAATTCACTAGGAGGTGTCATCTGCGCTTTGGCTTCAGCCACTAACGGGGAACAGGGGTTACTGCCGGTTCCAGAGTGACTTCACCCTGATGATGTTGGGTGGCCACCTCAGGTTTGCCCAGGGGCCGCAGCCCTTTTATTGCCATGTCCTTTAGGGCATCAAAGGTAGCATCCGGATGATCTAAGGACCACCAATTTACAGTTCTGCGTTCCTCTGGGGATCTCAATCCCTGTATAAATTGTTCTTTCAGCATTTTATTCTCGTCGATAGCATTTAAATTGTTAATTTGCTTGAGGGCTCTCAGGGCTCCTTGTAGTCGGCAAGCGTAGTCCCGGATGCTGTCACCTGGCTGTTGTGAACAGTGATAGAAGGCCATCCGGAGATCCGTTTCTGTGCGGTCTTCAAATATGGCATGCAGCTTAAGGAAGATCGCAGGTACCGACTCCTGATCAACGGTATCCCAAGTCTCCACCTCCCTCTCAGCAGCGCCAGTTAGCTGCCCTATTAGCACAGCAGCTTTTTGTCTCTCAGGCATGGAGTACATTTCGAGGATGCTGCATAACTTCCGCTTGAAGCCTGCTAATGTGCCTGGCCCACCGCTGTACTGGGGAAGCCATTTCGCCCCAGGCATATATGGGAGCGTTAGTGGCATGATCGGGACTACCGGACTGGGTGCAGGGCCTGCGCCCCCATCTGGCGCTACAATACCAGACGGTGCGGGATTGGGGACTCCGGCTGGGGCCGCACTGTCAGCCGGTTGTTGTGACATCTTAGCGCCCCCTTGGTTAAACGGAGCCTACCGGTTTCAGACGCTGCTATTTCACAGGCACCGCAGTGGGAACAGGACCTTCGTCGCAGGCGCTCTGATGTCAGAGCGTTCACTTCCTGTTGCAGGACCTGCCGCTGAGTCAGAGCCGGGGGCGTGTCCAAGACTTTGCGCGCTGTTTCAGGTACGCCCACCTTCTTCTCCAGCGCCTTAGGGCGCGAATCTGGCGGCAAATATGGTGGTATTTGGCGCCAAACAACAGCAACAGTCTTTTTCACCAAAACACTCCACAGGCACACAGGGCTCGCAATGCTGCAAGTTTCGGATCCTGTTCGTGACGCCAAATTTTTGTGTCGACCCGCCACCACAATTGTGGGTTACCAGGGCAATGGGGTACTCAGAGCCGAGCCCGTAGAAGTATATGGGGATTGTCACAGGTAGCTGTGGCTCGGTCTGTGGCCCTGGCGGTCTGGCGTATGTTGGGGGGAATATTTACAGGGGATAGATTTATATACAGTTCGTGACGCCACCTGTAGTATTCTGGTAATTTGTACCAGCGCTGCTGTAGATCTCTGAGGGGATGGTGATGCAGCTAGATGTCGGGTCCCCTACAGGTGGGACTCTTCCCTCAGGTCGGTAGTTAGGTAGGGATTGTGCAGGCATGCAATAATAACTCAGTCTCACACGGTCAGCGTCTTTCCATACCTTTACTTGCAAGATGTTCAGGCAGGTCCCAGGGAGGCTGATGGGGTTGGTGGAGGATGAGCTTTGAGGCAACGGCTAAGCAAGTTAGGGGCCTCCTTTACTGTCCAAGAATGATGAGTACAACCAGCCTGCAGCGTAGTTCCCTCAATAACTCCAGCTAATCCATAGCTGTACTGCCCAGTCAGATTTGTGGTGAAGCCTTCCAATTGATGAAACTAGGTTCTTGCTTTTGTCTGCGCTTGACTCAAAGTCCCTATTCCACCTGACTCCGGTTACGTACTGACTATTTGGGGCTGTTTGCCGCGACCTAAAGTCCGGTAAATCTCTGGTTTTCTTACCACTATGCTTGTAGCTAATAGTGATCCTTCGGTCCCCAGTGACCGGTAGCAATGTGCAGGACTTCTCCAAGCCAAAAGCACTTTTTCAATAATCTTTCCACTTTGCCCTTCGATTTGCTCGACTCTTGATAGATATTTCAGTCTGTCTTCCAGTGGGGCACAGCTCTGACTAGGCTGAGGTGAACTAGACCACCTGTACTAGCCTCCACTTTCTGAACTGATAAAGAACCAGGCTGGACACGTCTACTCTGTCCAAGGACAGGAAACTGACTGACTAGAAATCACTCCCTTCCACACCCCTGCTGGGTGTGTCAGAAGTGTACATGATGTCATGAAGAGACCTTAACTGTTACCTCTCCACTCATCCTCCTGGTATTGTGTACCAGGGCTACACACACTCATAGCAAGTAAGGTATTCTGCTACATACAGGCGATCTGATCATCGCCTGCATGTAGCAGAGCCGATCGGGTAGGCAGCTTCTAGTCTCCCATGGAGACTATTGAAACATGTCAAAAGTGAAAAAAATGTTTTGAAAAATATAAAAATTATAAAAGTTCAAATCACCCCCCTTACGCCCCATTCAAAATAAAACAATAAAAAAAATCAAACATACACATATTTAGTATCACAGAGTTCAGAATCGTCCGATATATCAATAAAAAAAGGATTAACCTGAACGCCAGAATTATGTTTTTTTGGTCGCCGCGACATTGCATTAAAAAGCAATTAAAAAGCAAGAACGGGTAATCAAAAGATCGAATCTGCACCAAAATGGTATAATTAAAAACAAGCAAAAAATAAGCCCTCACCCATCCCGAGATCACGAAAAATGGAGATGCTACGGGTATCTTTTCTGATTTTCTGGCGCAATTTTTTTTTTTTTTAACCAAGTTTGGAATTTTATTATTTCAACCGCTTAGATAAAAAAGAACCTAGACATGTTTGGTGTCTATGAACTTGTAATGACCTGGAGAATCATAATGGCAGGTCAGTTTTAGCATTTGGTGAACCTAGTAAAAAAGCAAAACAAAAAACAACTGTGGGATTGCACTTTTTTTTGCAATTTCAGCGCACTTTGACTTTTTTCCCATTTTCCAGTACACTATATGTTAAAACCAATGGTGTCGTTCAAAAGTACAACTTGTCCCGCAAAAAACAAACCTTCATATTGCCACATTGATGGAAAAATAAAAAAGCTATGGCTCTGGGAAGAAGGGGAGCAAAAAACGAAAACGCAAAACCAATAATACCTCCGGCCATGAAGGGGTTAATATTAATTGTATCACCTAATATTGAGCAAAATTAAGTATGCTGACATCTCCCTATATGCTGTATGAGCCAACATACAGACTCCTACATTCACTATGAGGCCCAGCATAGTCCCATGTATACAGTGTGAGCCCCCACATAGCCCCTCTATATACCGTGTGAGCCACCACATAGCCCCTCTATATACATTATGAGCCCCACATAACCCCTACATACAGTATAAGCCCCCACACAGCCTCCTATATCTATATACAGTATAAGCCCCCACATAGTCCCCTTGTATACAGTGAGCCCCCATAGGTTCTTAAATACACTATGATCCCCCACATAGCCTCTTTAATGCAGTATGAGCTCCCACATAGCCTGCAATATACAGTATGAGCTCCCACATAGCCCCCTACATGCAGTAATACAGTATGAGCCTCACATATCCTCCTATGTACTGTTAGTCCCCTTTTAGCCTCCTATATACAGTATGAGCCCCCCACCTAGTCTCCTGTATATGCTATGAGCCTCCACATAGCCCCCTGTATATACGCCAACATCCCACAAATGCTTCCGTTCTCCCGACTCTCCGCACAGCAGATGTGATGAAGTGATGTAATCACGACTGGTGTCTCACACGCTGATTGGTGGAAAGAGGAGCCAGTTGCTCCTTCTCAACCAAGATATTCACTGCTGTCTGTGTGTCGACCCGCCACCACAATTGTGGGTTACCAGGGCAATGGGGTACTCAGAGCCGAGCCCATGGAAGTCTATGGGGTTTGTCACAGGTAGCGGTGGCTCGGTCTGTGGCCCTGGCGGTCTGGCGTATGTTGGGGGAATATATTTACAGGGGATAGATTTATATACAGTTCGTGACGCCACCTGTAGTCTTCTGGTAATTTGTACCAGCGCTGCTGTAGATCTCTGAGGGGATGGTGAGGCAGCTAGATGTCGGGTCCCCTACAGGTGGGACTGGTCCCTCAAAGTCTATGAAGTTAGTGAAGTCGGGTGCAGATAAATAACACAGTCTCACACGGTCAGCGTCTTTCCATACCTTTACTTGTAAGATGTTCAGGCAGGTCCCAGGGAGGCTGATCCAAGGAGAGTGTATCTTGAGACAGCAGCTGGACAAGTTAGGGGCCTCCTTTACTTTCAATACGATGAGTACAACCAGCCTGAAGCGTAGTTCCCTCAATAACTCCAGCTAATCCATAGCTGTACTGCCCAGTCAGTTTTGTGGTAGGGGCCTTCCTGCGAGAGAGCTGAATTCTTATTTTGTCGTGCACTGACTCAAAGTCTTCATCCCCCTGACCCCAGTTACGTACTGACTATATGGGGCTGTTTGCCGCGACCTAAGGTCCGGTAAATCCCTGGTTTTCTTACCACTATGCTTGAAGCTAATAGTGATCCTTCGGTCCCCAGTGACCGGTTGCAATGTGCAGGACTTCTTCAATCCAAACGCACCTTTCCAATAAACTTTCCACTGTGCCTTTCGCCTTGTCCTCGCTGGTAGCATAAACACTCACACTTGCATAAAGTCGGGTAGTCACTTCCTTCATTCACTTCCTTCAAAGTTAGTTACAGATGCTCAGTTATCACTAGGCAGGAGCACGTCTCTGAACCTTTCACTGTCCTGGAGACAGGTGACTGAAGTCTTTCTGCACTAAGCTTCTTCTTTCTTTCAATGTATTCAGGTGAGGTACAGCTCTGACTAGGCTGAGGTGAATTAGACCACCTGTACTAGCCTCCACGTTCTGAACTGATGATGAGCAGGCTGGACGACTTCCTCCCTCCAGCTAAACTCCAGACGTCTGCTCCGTCCGAAGACAGGAAACTGAACTGACTCCTCTAAAATCACTCAACCAATATACACCCTGACCACTCCCTCACAAATAACTACACTACCCTAAGGGTGTGTCTAGTGTATGTTGAGTGAATGGGTATTTAGCATTAAACTGCTGTCTCGCCACACACTCTCCAGGGTACTGCGTGTGCCTAACACCAGGGCTACACATTCCCCATGGTAAAGACAGCACTCCCGGGCTGTAAAATACAAAAGAGACATTTTGTTTATGCATGAAAACATCAAACATGAACATTAATTCGTCCCATCCGGGAGGTGAGGATATCTTGAACGTTGCAAAACAATAACATTATAGAAAAATACAAAAGTATTAAATAGCATTCAATAAATATACAGTATTCTTGTGAAGGACCCGCACCAAACCTTCAACGTGGGTCCTGGGTGGGCTGCAGGACATCCGAATGCAGACCTCACTCAGTGCCACACCACACGGGTTTTTGTATTCAGAGGTAGTTGTGCTGGTTTTATGTAAAACCAAGATAAAGCACCGAAGCGCAACTATATACAAATAAGTTCTGGGCTGGCACAGTCCTCAACCTCAAAGTCCATTGTTAAACGAAGACACAGATATAATATCACATCATAATAATACTTAAAGTGCAAACTTTTTCTGATTACCCAGCCGGGCATTCTACTGGTAGAAATATATATATGCATTATATACATTATACTCTTCAACTTGTGCAAAAATTTGTAAACATACTTGAACTTTCTACAACTTTACTTATGGTAGACCCTATATGGATCTCACCGATTCTTCTTTACTATTTATTCATTTTCACATACATTTTCCACCCCGGGGGCTGGAACAATGCGGTGTTCCCTAGATCCCAGAACTAACAGGTCGTGACCTGCTATTGGGGTTTGAGTCGCCACAGTGCTTGTGCGAACCACTAGGGGCGCAACGGGTACATTCTCCTCACGAGACACCGATTGCGTTTCAATCACAGTTAACGATATGGACCGTGTCATGGATTGCGATTGAGACTGTGTCGCTAGTTGCGATGTAGAAATTGCTTTAATTTGCGATGAGCTTGCAGGGGGCGATGCTGGGGCACGGCCGGATACTGCTTGAGCTGGAGACGGGGACGCTGCGGTAGTGATGACGTTACCTGCGTCGGGGACGGGGTCACGGACGATGGTGACGTTAAGGGCATACCATCCCTTCATTCCCCAGTGCCGTGTGTACGTGACAATGTCTCCATTAACTAAGTCCCTCCCGGATGGCCTTGCGGTAGATGGGATTCTACGTCTCTGCAACTAACAAAGACCCCTGGGTAGAGGCCCGGTTCACGGATGAAGCCCCAGCCCCTCCGGAGCCGGAACCCAGCCACACACCCCTGCCGCCGCGGTTCCCTCAGGGTACCTTTCTCTCTCCGGACACTCTCCTTGTCCGCGATCAGCTCTGCATGTTGCCGCTGCCGGTTCCGCTGAGCTTCCCGCTCTTCCTCCTGCTGGCGTTTCTGCTTCTTCTCACGACGCTGCCACTCATATTCCACTGGGCGGTGTAGGCGACGTCATCCAGGCGCGCCATCTCGTCCCAGTCGACGTCTGGTAACGACGGACAGGACCCCTCCGGTGTCCCTGTCGGGGATCGATCATCTGCTGCGGCCTCCTGGCCGGGCGGGCGTTCCGGAACTGGCGGTACCTCCTCAACCTCCTTCGCCTCCACCGCTTCACCGGTGGGATCAGGATTGGTACTTTCGGGGGCAGCCTCCGGTTGCTCCTTTGCCTTGGGCAGCAGAAGTTTTGGTAACTCCAGACGTAGAGGATCATCGAAGGGAGAGATCACCGCGTCCCACAGCCTCCGCTGCTCCAGGGTACGCCGGCGTCTCTCGATCTCTTCAAATCCAGGTTGTGGCGAAATCATCTTCTTCAGGCGTGCATTTTCTTCTTTTATTTCTAGCAACGCCTGCTGCAGGTGCAGGACCACGGATGACTCCGGTGCTGGTGGCAGCTTGGCTGGGGCACGGGGCCTGCCTTCCTCCGCTCCCCTGCTCGGCTGCACACGTCCTGCTTCCATGATGTTCCAGAAGATTCTTTCTTCTTCCTCCAGAGACATCCGGTCTCTTCCGTGGAGGCGGGGGTTTGCGTCTCCTCCTCCTCGCAGGGAAGGTGAAGAGGAGGCGGACCTCCTTTGCTGTAGGGCAGGATCGCATATTGTAATAGCACTTTGAGAGGACAGGCATTTTCTTCGCGCCACAGGGGGGTACACGCCCACGAAGGTACGCCCACCTTCTTCTCCAGCGCCTGAGGGCGCGAATATGGCGACAAAGATGGCGATTTTGGCGCCAAAAGTGCAAACAGTCCTTTTCACAAAAACAATTCCATAGGCACACAGGGCTCGCAATTTTGCGAGTTTCGCATCCTGTTCGTGACGCCAAAGTTTTGTGTCGACCCGCCACCACAATTGTGGGTTACCAGGGCAATGGGGTACTCAGAGCCGAGCCCATGGAAGTCTATGGGGTTTGTCACAGGTAGCGGTGGCTCGGTCTGTGGCCCTGGCGGTCTGGCGTATGTTGGGGGAATATATTTACAGGGGATAGATTTATATACAGTTCGTGACGCCACCTGTAGTCTTCTGGTAATTTGTACCAGCGCTGCTGTAGATCTCTGAGGGGATGGTGAGGCAGCTAGATGTCGGGTCCCCTACAGGTGGGACTGGTCCCTCAAAGTCTATGAAGTTAGTGAAGTCGGGTGCAGATAAATAACACAGTCTCACACGGTCAGCGTCTTTCCATACCTTTACTTGTAAGATGTTCAGGCAGGTCCCAGGGAGGCTGATCCAAGGAGAGTGTATCTTGAGACAGCAGCTGGACAAGTTAGGGGCCTCCTTTACTTTCAATACGATGAGTACAACCAGCCTGAAGCGTAGTTCCCTCAATAACTCCAGCTAATCCATAGCTGTACTGCCCAGTCAGTTTTGTGGTAGGGGCCTTCCTGCGAGAGAGCTGAATTCTTATTTTGTCGTGCACTGACTCAAAGTCTTCACTCCCCCTGACCCCAGTTACGTACTGACTATATGGGGCTGTTTGCCGCGACCTAAGGTCCGGTAAATCCCTGGTTTTCTTACCACTATGCTTGAAGCTAATAGTGATCCTTCGGTCCCCAGTGACCGGTTGCAATGTGCAGGACTTCTTCAATCCAAACGCACCTTTCCAATAAACTTTCCACTGTGCCTTTCGCCTTGTCCTCGCTGGTAGCATAAACACTCACACTTGCATAAAGTCGGGTAGTCACTTCCTTCATTCACTTCCTTCAAAGTTAGTTACAGATGCTCAGTTATCACTAGGCAGGAGCACGTCTCTGAACCTTTCACTGTCCTGGAGACAGGTGACTGAAGTCTTTCTGCACTAAGCTTCTTCTTTCTTTCAATGTATTCAGGTGAGGTACAGCTCTGACTAGGCTGAGGTGAATTAGACCACCTGTACTAGCCTCCACGTTCTGAACTGATGATGAGCAGGCTGGACGACTTCCTCCCTCCAGCTAAACTCCAGACGTCTGCTCCGTCCGAAGACAGGAAACTGAACTGACTCCTCTAAAATCACTCAACCAATATACACCCTGACCACTCCCTCACAAATAACTACACTACCCTAAGGGTGTGTCTAGTGTATGTTGAGTGAATGGGTATTTAGCATTAAACTGCTGTCTCGCCACACACTCTCCAGGGTACTGCGTGTGCCTAACACCAGGGCTACACATCTGCATCGCGAGGATGCGGATAACGGTGACAGCGGGTGGCAGACGGGTGAGGGCACAGTGCGGCTCGTGAGCCACTGTTTCAGTCCTTTGGCTGTCTTGGGCCACAGTTTACCTAGCTCTGTATTGCACTGGTCATGTGCACTGGAGCATTGACTAACATTGGTAAGTGTGCTGTCCGTGTACAGTCTGTTGCACAAACAGCACATTGACCAAAAGTACAGTAGTCAGAACGTAGCCTTATTTTAAGATGTTTCTGTTTTCAGTCAGTAAAGCTGTAATGGGTATTCCCATCTATGGGTCAGGATATACCGTAAATATCTGATAGGAGCAGGTCTGAAAGGGGGGTCTTCTGCTTGACGTAAGACATTTATCTCAAGAAAATCTCCATTTCTCTGCTATTAGATGAGGTAACTGTGAATGCACGGTGCTCCCCATTAATTTATTTAGCCAAGCCAAGAAAGCATGCAACCACCTCTTCATTCACAGACACCACTGGATGGGGGTTGTGGATAGAGATGAGCGAATTTGTTCGGATTCAGTTGCGAATACGATCGGTTTCGAATATTGGTTTTGCACTATTCGCCGAACGTCATAGAGCGAATATGTTCGGAACCATTCATAAGACATAAATTCGGCCCGAATATTGTTCAAATATGGCCCGAATATGTCAAAATCAGATTCGGGGCCAAAATACGAACAAATTCGCTCATCTCCAGTTGTGGACCATTGTTCTTATGAAATGGGACTGCCATTCAACAGACATTTATGGCATATCGTATTGAAATGCCATAAATAAGGAAAGTCCACCATGCATTCCAGCATTTTTTTTTTTTATTTTAAATCCGCCAATATCTTTTATTTTATCCATTCCATAAAAATTAGCACAAAAACAAAGATAAATAAGGAGTAGGACAGCACCTATGCATTTTGAACTTGGACTTTCTTACTCATGGTATCACGATGCAAAGGTTTTATTCTATTTTCTCTTTGTCTTTATGTTAACTTTTATTTAAAAAAGTTTGCTGTCAGTAACTAAACTGTTACAAAGACTGAAAACTGTTTTGGTCTAGTCCTATTAATAAATTAGGAAGTGGACATATATCTTTATCCAGATAATATAATTGTGTAGCCCCAATTAATCATTGCGGTTGTCTCCACTTTTGTGGAGTAATTTTCTCTTTTTTTAGTGTGTTTAGTATATGCACAATTTTCTATAAGTTCTGCGCCACTTTTTAAGTTATCTCTTTTTTAAATCTTTTTTTTTCACAACTTTGCTTATCCAGATGTTTCAAACAGATTTATGAAATGAGACTTTTATTAAATGTTGCATGTTTTTGCCTCATCTCACTCCAGTCTTTGCCCAGAGTAAGGTTTTTGAAGGCGTTTTTTAATTTGATGGCTTTTTGCAACATTTTAAAGGATTTATGACTTTTGGTTCCAATAAAGTTGCAAAAAAAATGATTGCAGACAAAAATAAAGAGCATTTTTTTTTGCCCTAAATTCATGAACCATGTGCGCCATTTTGAAGATTTTGCCTCAAAAACATCAGCGTATGCCACAGAAAAATGATAAAGAAAGAAAAAAAAAAAAGACTTTAATATATTGTAAATGATGAATTGGACCCTACTAGTACTGACTTTGGTCCCATACATGATCTATACATGTTCATACACCTGAACACTTGGCTGAGAAATCCACTGTCAGACATCTTTGTCAGCGGCTTATCTAGCCGGATAACAAACAGGCCATTTATCAAATGTGTATTTTGCCTTTTGATGTTGGAGAACAACTGATTAGAATCCACTTGAGTTATGTGCCAATTCAATTTACTTGAGACATCAAATTAGAAATCTACAAAATAAGTTACATTTCTGAAGAGTTTATTTCTGACTTTGATGTGACTGTTAGGACATTATAAAGACCTATAGGAATGTACCTTCATTTATTAACCACCTGCTCCTTCCGGCGTTTGGCATTGTAGACATTGTTCATAATTTTTCCAATTTTTTTTTTAATGATGAAGTGGATAAAACATCTCCCCACTTGCTCCTCCTCTCGCTCCCTATGATCTTTTATTGCTGCCTTCTAGGCTTCCGACACGTCTCATGCTTTCTAGGCTGCACGTGTCTTTGACAACTATGACTATTTCATTCCCTGTAGTAACAGTATTTTATTATTTTTAACCTGTTCCCAACCTTAAAAAGAGTCCAGACAAATTTCGTCCAAATGCAATTCTGTTGGATTTGAGCGAATAGAAAAAAAAAATGTATTTCTGTGAAATCCAAATTTTTGGGCAAATTCTTAGCTAATTCAATTTTTTGTGAGTCTGTTTGCTTTACATCAGTGATCCCCAATAGTGATGAGTGAACATTCTCGGATAAGGTGTTATCGGAGCATGCTTGTGTGCTAACCGAATGTCTTCGGCGTGCGCTAAAAATATGTTCACGTCCCCGCTGTTGCATGTCTCACGGCTCTTCGACACCCACAACACATGCAGGAATTGCCTGTTTGTTAGGCAAATTCTGGATCCAGATTTCCAGAAATTGTAATTTTATATTGTACCTCCTGTAGTTATAGAGCAAATACAATATGCAGAAAGGGGTCATCCAAACCAAGTGTTGGAGCATTAATATACTGTATTGGGAAAAGCAGATGTTTCTAGAGGCACGCGGCAGTACCGTATTCCTATATTAACCACTTGACCCACATGTGGTATTTGTGGTTATGGAGATATCCGTACAAGCGCTCATGCATGTCCAGCCTTTTCAATAATTAGGCGACCCTTAGTGATGTTTCCTATTACTAGAGCCAAATTTAGTACTGAGATTGGGCTTGAGGCAGTAATGGCCGCTTTCCCTGAACTCTTGTATGGAACATATTTTTGGCAATAACTTACAAACGGGAATTTGCCTGAGAAGAAAACCGTGCGCAGGATTAACACCAGGGAACAAACACAGAAATAAAAGTTATCTAACCACTGAGCCACCTTGCTGCCTTATGGTGCAGATATTTTTGAGAAATACCAGCGTAAGCCGTCCTATGGAGCCAGGGCAACTGGCAGATATAAAAGTTGTAAAAAGTGATGGTAACAGTGCAGCACTATTACATACATGTGTGTGGCATGTGTTCTCGTTTCCCATCAGCCGTCTACTTATTTTTTGATACTACATGACGGGGGCATCATATCCTTGGAGTCTGTCAGTCTAGCGTTGGTTCTTTGCCCTTAATGTCTGTTTTTCTTGAAACATAGAATTTTGCTCGACTTTTATATTTCCAGGTCTTAGGAAGGTCGAGTGGCCACTATGCATTGTAGTTAATAAGAGAAAGTCTGTTCCCCCCGCGCAGAACCTACTTCAGATGAGAAATGTGCAGGATAACTAAGTATATCTGAAGTGTTTATTAGCGGTCTGAATAATGACACAACATGGTTATTTACAGCAGTGATAAGCGTGCTATGTGGCACGACGCCTCGTGATATCAGTATTTATCAGTGTTATTACATAGGACCTTGGTGCTGCTATGGAGGGGTCCTACCGTCCGGGGATTGTGTTCACAGTGATAAACTGGACTAAACGCCATAACACATACTGAACACATACTGCAGCTCATCCGGGAGTTTAGTCCTTTGGACACGTTACCAATTCAGGACAAAGTAGCCAGCAGTGCTGATCGCAGAGCCCTGCCCCTTTGGCTCTCAAGTTAGAGATTTCCATATCTCTGAGTTAAGCTGTCAGACTGAAACTTAATGGAGCTCATCTGCGCTAATCAGCAAATAAACTTGTACAAAAGTCTGTATTCTCTTAAAGGGAATCTGTTTTTGCTACCTCATCTGAGAGCAGCATAAAGTAGCAAAAGACCCTGATGCCTGCGATTATCACTTAGATTACTGGGTGCAGCAGTTGTGATACAATCAGAGTCTTTAGATGTAGCATGTAGCAGTGGTCAGAAAGGTGCCCCTGCCCACATCACAGCTTTCTGTGTACACTGTCTATTGACAGAGAGCTGCTTATCACAAGAGGGGGTGTGGTCAGACTAGGGCTCACATGCTCAGTAGTCCAGGTAGTGATAATCTCCTGGTGATAAAACATTCGTTGTATTGAAAACAACAGCACACAGCCTAATAAGTGACACATTCCTGAAATTTGTGTCTCACACCCTACCTCATGCTGTCCTCAGATTACGGGGCAAAAACCTGCTGACATATTCCCTTTAAAAAGGAACTGTACTTTCAACAACTTTGCATAAATGAATAGTACAGGTGTTTATAACAAACATTGTAATATATCTTATCAGGGAAATGGGCCTCCTCACCCATTCTTCTTCTCCTGCTTCCCAAACTCACACCCCATCTACTAGTCAAAGCCCTCATTAACATAGGACATTGGGACGTTGTAAATGCTTTTTTTATACCTTGTTTTCACTCAATAATGTTATATAGGGCTGGTTAGGCAGGAAGTTTGCTCATACATAGGTGACTGCTGCTGGGTTGGAGGGCATGGGGGAGCTGACAGGTTCCCATCCAATAGTCTTCTTTGGAGACTTGAAGCTGCAATCCTCTGATCGCTTGTGCAATGCATAGTAGAGCTTCAGCCCTGGTATGTGTAGCAGAAATGCTTATCTGCTATGAACACTGGCCACTAGGTGAAGATCATAGCAAATCGGAAATGATAAGCACGGGGGTATCCTGCAGACCCCTGGTTGTCATTCCAACCATGGTTAGTGACGCTCTTCCAGCGCGTGCATGTTAAATGCCACTGTCAGAGATTTTCAGCAGCATTTAACATGTTAACAGCCGATTCCACCCGTGGCTATTAGGGGCACATGTCCGTTAATTAAATCAGCTGTCATGTGCCTGAAAAGATCCTGTATCAAAAAGGGGGTGGTGACCTATGACGTATCTGTACGTCATAGATCGTAAAGGGGTTAAATATGTGTACATGCAGTATATGTGTTGGACAATGAACATGAAGAAGAGGGACCCTCGGTAAAATATACAATGAAGATGAGAGAGAAAAGAAAACCAAGATGTGGTCACATTAATGTATAAAAATACTTTTTATTCCAAGATATACAGATCAATTTATTAGTTGTGGATATGCAATAAAAAGCTGGAGGCGGTGCATATCATGTTAAAAGGTAACATGGGTTGGGTGCATACCATGGATGCTGCTGTTCACATAAACTCAAGCTACAGGCTCCAGTACAGTGGGGAAAAAATGTATTTAGGTAGCCGCCAATTGTGCAACTTCTCCCACTTAAAACGATCCTGTTATCAGTTTTGGCAGATATAAGATGCGGCCACTGCCTTTTAGGGCTTTTCTACAGCACTCTATAATGCTGTAGATAAGCCCCCTATCCAACCTTGAGGCTAAGTGCACACGTTCAGGAATGTTTGCAGAAAATTCCTGAGCAAAAACAGACTTTTTCAGTGGTAAAAACACATGCGTTTTTCTCGCTAGGTTTTGCGCGTTTTTGACGCTTTTTTGCGCATTTTACCGCGGATTTTGCGCGTTTTTACCGCAAAATTTTCCTGAACATTCTAGCTCAATAATATAGCTGGAAAAACGCTAGTTTTCCGCAAAATTAATGAACATGCTGCTTTTTTTTCCGCGATTCATTTTTTTCACCCAAAAAAACGCACCATGTGCACAAAAATAGCAGAATTCATTCTAAATAATAGGATGCTGAATTCATGCGTTTTTTAAGCATTTTTTTGCTGCGAAAAAAAACGCGAATAATCCTGAACGTGTGCACTTAGCCTGAAGATAAGAAAAATAACTTTTATTATACTCAGCCGGGGGGCCATCCAGTCTGATGGGTGTCACAGGTCCAGGTCCGGCGCCTCCCATCTTCTTGCTTGCTTCATGGCTCCCGGCATTGCGCTCCTGTGCAGGCATACTTCTCTGCCCTATTGAGGGCAGAGCAAAGTTCTGCAGTGCGCAGGCAGCGGGAAAGGTCAGAGAGGCCCAGCGCCTGCGCAATGCAGGAATTTGCTCTTCCCTCAACAGAGCAGACAAGAATGTCTGCACAGGAGCGCGATGCCGGGGAGCCTGTGAAGCAAGCAGGAGGGCGGCATCACAAGAAGATAGGAGGCGCCGGACCTGGACTCGCAACACCCATCAGACTGGACCGCCCCCCGGGTGATTGTAGGAAAAATTATTTTTCTTATCTTTCAGGTTTGGATCGGGGGCTTATCTACAGCATTATAGAATGCTGTAGATAAGCCCTGAAAGGCAGTGGCCGTATCTTATATCTGCCAAAACTGCTGACAGGTTCCCTTTAAAAAGATGAGAGAGGCCTGTAATTGACATCATTGGTAGACCACCACTATGAGCGTCAAAATGAGAAAACAAATCCAGAAAATCATCTTGTCTGATTTGGCAAGATTTATTTTGCAAATTATTGTGGAAAATAAGTGTTTGGTCACCTAAAAACATGCAAGATTTCTGGCTCTCGCAGACATGTAACTTCTTTAAGAGGCTCCTCTGTCCTCCACTCATTACCTGTAGTAATGGCACCTGTTTGAACTTGTTATCAGTATAAAAGACACCTGTCCACAACCTCAAACAGTCACACTCCAAACTCCACTATGGTAAAGACCAAAGAGCTGTTGAAGGACACCAGATACAAAATTGTAGCTCTGCACCAGGCTGGGAAGACTGACTCTGCAATAGGCAAGCAGCTTGGTGTGATGAAATCAACTGTGGGAGTAATAATAAGAAAAAGGAAGACATACAAAATCACTGATAATCTCCCTCAGGCTGGGATCACACATGCGAGGAAATCGTCCGATGCTCACATGTGAAATTCCAGCTCTGGCGCCGGCACTCGGGAGGGGAGTGTGCGGCTGTATGTATTTATATGCTGCCGCGCACTCCACTCCCGAGTGCCGGCGCCAGAGCTGGGATTTCACATGCGAGCATCGGACGATTTCCTCGCATGTGTGATCCCGGCCTCAATCTGAGGCTCCACGCAAGATATCACCCCGTGGGATCAAAATAATCACAAGAACGGTGAGCAAAAATCCCAGAACCACACGGGGGGACCTAGTGAATGACCTGCATGGACATGGGACCACCATAACAAAGGCTACCATCAGTAACGCACTACGCCGCCAGGGACTCAGATCCTGCAGTGCCAGACGTGTCCTCCTGCTTAAGCCAGTACATGTTCGGGCCCGTCTGAAGTTTGCTAGAGAGCATTTGGATTATCCAGAAGAGTATTGGGAGAATGTCATATGGTCTGATGAAACCAAAGTAGAACTGTTTGGTAGAAACAAAACTCGTCGTGTTTGGAGGAGACAGAATGCTGAGTTGCATCCAAAGAACACCATACCTACTGTGAAGCATGGGGGTGGCAACATCATGCTTTGGGGCTGTTTCTCTGCAAAGGGACCAGGAAGACTGATCCGTGTACACGAAAGAATGAATGGGGCCATGTATCGTGAGATTTTGAGTGCAAACCTCCTTCCATCAGCAAGGGCATTGAAGATGAAACAAATGGGTCTTTCAGCATGATAATGATCCCAAGCACACCGCCAGGGCAACAAAGGAGTGGCTTCGTAAGAAGCATATGAAAGCCCTGGAGTGGCCTGGCCAGTCTTCAGATCTCAACCCCATAGAAAACCTTTAGAGGGATTTGAAAATCCATGTTGCCGAGCTATAGGCCCAAAACATCACTGCTCTAGAGGAGATCTGAATGGAGGAATGGGCCAACATACCACCAACAGTATGTGCCAATCATGTGAAGATTTACAAAAAATGTTTGACCTCTGTCATTGCCAACAAAGGATGTATAACAAAATATTGAGACAAACTTTTATTAATGACCAAATACTTATTTTCCACCATAATTTGAAAAATAAATTTTGCCAAATCAGACAAAGTGATTTTCTGGACAAGGTGATTTTCTGGATTTGTTTTCTCATTTTGACCCTCATACTGTAGTTGTGATCTACCTATGATGTCAATTACAGGCCTCTCTCCTCTATTTAAGTGGGAGAATTTGCACAATTGGTGGCTGACTAAATACTTTTTTTTCCCCCACTGTATATGTTCCCTGTTTACCATATCATAGTCTATTACTATAGTCAGAGCGACACTGTGATATCCATATTGATAGATCAGTAATCTGACTAGGATCTATCTATACTACATGAGAATTGTCATAGCATACTTCGAATGATTTGCACTTGCACTTTAATATGCTCAATATATAAGTTATTGTGTTATGTGAAAACTTACACTAGACTAATCACACCTGGCCAACACACAAGGACCTGTATGTTATTTTTGCAATTAATACTGCATTAATTTGTGCATTTTTCAGCATTCTATATGTACAGTCATTTTTTGAGCATTCTAATGTACGGTCATTTTTTGAGCATTCTATATATACGGTCATTTTTGAGCATTTTATATGTAAAGTCATTTTTTGAGCATTCTATATGTAGGGTCATTTTTTGAGCATTCTGTATGTACGGTCATTTTTTGAGCATTCTATATGTGCGGTCATTTTTTGAGCATTCAATATGTACGGTCATTTTTTGAGCATTCTATATGTACAGTCATTTTTTTAACATTCTATATGTAGGGTCATTTTTTGTGCAGTCTATATGTGCGGTCATTTTTTGAGCATTCTATATGTAGGGTCATTTTTTGAGCATTCAATATGTACAGTCATTTTTTGAGCATTCTATATGTACAGTCATTTTTTGAACATTCTATATGTAGGGTCATTTTTTGAGCATTCAATATGTACAGTCATTTTTTGAGCATTCTATATGTACGGTCATTTTTTGAACATTCTATATGTACGGTAATTTTTTGATCATTCTATATGCACGGTCATTTTTTGAGCATTCTATATGTACGGTCATTTTTTGAGCATTTTATATGTAAAGTCATTTTTTGAGCATTCTATATGTAGGGTCATTTTTTGAGCATTCTATATGTACGGTAATTTTTTGAGCATTCTATATGTACGGTCATTTTTTGAGCATTCTATATGTAGGGTCATTTTTTGAGCATTCTATATGTACGGTCATTTTTTGAGCATTCTATATGTACGGTCATTTTTTGAACATTCTATATGTAGGGTCATTTTTTGTGCAGTCTATATGTGCGGTCATTTTTTGAACATTTTATATGCACGGTCATTTTTTGAGCATTCTATATGTACGGTCATTTTTTGAGCATTTTATATGTAAGTCATTTTTTGAGCATGCTATATGTAGGGTCATTTTTTGACATTCTATATGTAGGGTCATTTTTTGAGCATTCTATATGTACGGTAATTTTTTGAGCATTCTATATGTAGGTCGTTTTTTGAGCATTCTATATGTAGGGTCATTTTTGAGCATTCTATATGTAGGTCATTTTTTGAGCATTCTATATGTACGGTCATTTTTTGAGCATTCTATATGTAGGGTCATTTTTTGAGCATTCTATATGTACGGTCATTTTTTGAGCATTCTATATGTAGGTCATTTTTTGAGCATTCTATATGTAGGGTCATTTTTTGAGCATTCTATATGTACGGTCATTTTTTGACATTCTATATGTGGTCATTTTTGAGCATTCTATATGTACGGTCATTTTTGAGCATTCTATATGTACGGTCATTTTTGAACATTCTATATGTACGGTCATTTTTTGAACATTCTATATGTACGTCATTTTTTGAGCATTCTATATGTACGGTCATTTTTTGAGCATTTTATATGTACGGTCATTTTTTGAACATTCTATATGTAGGGTCATTTTTTGAGCATTCTATATGTACGGTCATTTTTTGAGCATTTTATATGTAAAGTCATTTTTTGAGCATTCTATATGTAGGGTCATTTTTTGAACATTCTATATGTACGGTCATTTTTTGAACATTCTATATGTACGGTCATTCTTTGAGCATTTTATATGTACGGTCATTTTTTGAACATTCTATATGTAGGTCATTTTTTGAACATTCTATATGTAGGGTCATTTTTGAGCATTCTATATGTACGGTCATTTTTTGAGCATTTTATATGTAAAGTCATTTTTGAGCATTCTATATGTATGGTCATTTTTTGAACATTCTATATGTACGGTCATTTTTTGAACATTCTATATGTACGGTCATTCTTTGAGCATTTTATATGTACGGTCATTTTTTGAACATTCTATATGTACGGTCATTTTTTGAACATTCTATATGTAGGGTCATTTTTTGAACATTCTATATGTAGGGTCATTTTTTGAGCATTCTATATGTACGGTCATTCTTTGAGCATTCTATATGCACGGTTATTTTTTGATCATTCTATATGTACGGTCATTTTTTGAACATTCTATATGTACAGTCATTTTTTGAGCATTCTATATGTACGGTCATTCTTTGAGCATTCTATAAGTACAGTCAAGCAACTCATCAACTACACATATAGTCATATTACATGACAGCAGCTTCTCCTACCTCCCCCCTTTTTCATTCTTTATACTTTCTATTTTACATTTATCTTTATCTTTTAACATGAAATGCGTGTCTTTCAGCTTTTTGTTGCATATCCACTTCTGATATCTTCGTCTGTGTTGTCTTGCAATAAAATGTATTTTTATGCATTAATGTGACCACATCTTGGTTTTCTTTTCTTTCGTCTTCACTTTTTTTTTTTTTTATGTTATTAGGGTAGGAGCTCATGCTCATGAAGTGGATGCCACTTGGCTAAGAGGCACTAGGGATGCAGCCCGGAACCAGCCATGTTGGGAAAGTCACAGCTTCAGTCAAATGGCTTGTTAGAATTGAAGTGTACATTAAGTTGCATAGCCATTAATATATATATAAAAATTTACCTACTGATCCTGACTATTAGTACAAAAGGGCAGCTGGCAATGACAGGTGCCCTCAGACGGTGCTAGTATGAATAATGTGGTCACCATGATGTACATTCATATTAGAACACTTATTACATCTATTTGAAGGAGTTGTCCAGTCTAAGGCCGGCGTCACACACAACGACAAAAAATCGGTCCGTTTTAGACGGTCGATTGTCGGATCAAAATGCAAACATCACACATCCTTCTGGCATCCGATTTTCCTTCAAAGATGCGATTTAGTCGCATGTGTGTGTACCTTGTAACATCCGATTTTCATCCGACTTGCGAGAATTTCTCGCAGGCTTGCAAAACTGACATATAATGGATCCAAAAGAATAGTATTTCAATCACAAAAAAAAGAATAGATATATACACATAGAACACATATATATTATATATATATTATACATGTCATTGTGACATGTATATATACATATATTTATAGTTCCTAGACTTCTACATACTGTTATAGCCGCTAATTCAATTGCCGGCTTTTGTGAAATCACAGAAGCCGACATGAAATGATACATTGTTTCCACACAGTTAACCATGTCATTTCCTGTATTTTGATATTTGTTTAGAACTTACAATTACATGAGTGTATTTGTGCAAAATTTCAGACATGTAGGGGTTAATTAAAGGTGTAAATTCGTTGAAAAAAAATGCGTGGGCTCCCGCTGTATTTTCTCCACCAGACACACAAAGCAAGCGAGTGGGGGCAGATAATAACAGCCTAGGGAGGGTACATTTTTTGGTGCCCCCCCTGGCTACTAACATCTGCCCCCAGACACCCCAGAAAGGGCAAATCTATAATTAGATTCGCCCTTTCTGGCACTTTGCCCGTCTATTCCCATTGCCCTGTAGCGGTGGCGAATGAGTTAATAATCTCACCTTAATGTCACCTTAGTATTGAAAGGTGACCTTAAGGCAGGTTAATAATTGAGAGCTGTCAATTAGACAACTATCAATTATTAATCCTATTGTATGATAGAAAAATCAAACACACACAGTTTAATAAAAAAGAAGTTTAATGAAATAATCACACAGTTTTTGACAATATTTTATTTTCCTGCTAAAACTATTTCCTGTAATAAAAATAAAATAAAAAAGCAAAATGATTCTTACCAATCCGATGTACAGTCAGGTCCCATGGTGTAATCCATCAGAAAGGGTTAACAGGTTACAGGTCGCAGAGAGCTAATAATGCTGTCTCAGACCTGTATTCCCTGAATGAATCAGTTACTCTCCCAGCGAAAGGAGAGGAATAGATTCATGAATGGAGCTTAATTGATTTATTACTACTTTCACTTCAGTGACCTGACCTAAGGTGAAAGTGGATACAATCAATTAAGCTTCATTCATGAATCACATCCTCTCCTGTCGGCAGGAGATAAGCTAATTCATTCAGGAGCTATCAGATGAGCACGCAGGATTACTTGCGCTGCTTATCTGATTGCTAGTAGTTAACCCTTTGTGAAGGATTACATCGTGGGACGTGACAGATTGCCAGATAGGTAAGAATAATGTTGTTTTATTATTTTATATTTATTTTAGAAGAACAAGGGCTTCGAACGGATTAAGACTTAAATAAAAGATGGTCAAAAATATGTGTTTTTATTTCATTAAAATTATTTATTCTTAAAGTGTGTGTGTGTTTTTTTATTTACTTCAATAGGATTAATAATTGATAGTTGTCTAATTGACAGCTCTCAATTATTAACCTGCCTTAAGGTCACCTTTCAATACTAAGGTGACATTAAGGTGAGATTATTAACCCATTCGCCGCCGCTACAGGGCAATGGGAATAGACGGGCAAAGTGCCAGAAAGGGCGAATCTAATTATAGATTTGCCCTTTCTGGGGTGTCTGGGGGCAGATGTTAGTAGCCAGGGGGGCCAAAAAAAAAGTACCCTCCCTAGGCTGTTATTATCTGCCCCCACTCGCTTGCTTTGTCTGTCTGGTGGAGAAAATACAGCGGGAGCCCACGCATTTTTTGTCAACGAATTTACACCTTTAATTAACCCCTACATGTCTGAAATTTAGCACAAATACACTCATGTAATTGTAAGTTCTAAACAAATATCAAAATACAGGAAATGACATGGTTAACTGTGTGGAAACAATGTATCATTTCATGTCGGCTTCTGTGATTTCACAAAAGCCGGCAATTGAATTTGCGGCTATTACAGTATGTAGAAGTCTAGGAAATATAAATATATATATATATACGTGTCACAATTACATTATATATATATATATATAATATTATAATGTATTCTATGTGTGTATATCTATTCTTTCTATTCTTTATTAAAGCTGTCAGTGTGATTTTACAGTATAGCCGGGGATGAATTGCCGGCTTTTCTAAAGGACACCGATGCGATTTAATCGCAAGTCACACATGGGTCCGTTTGTAATCCGATTTTTCATCGCTCCCATAGACTTGCATTGGCGATAGTCGACCCACAATCGGTGACAATCGCAGCATGCTGCGATTGCACACGGACGTTTAAAACGGACCACAAAAAATCTGATACTGGGAGCTGCTCCATAGATTAACATAGGGCAGACTGCAATACGATTTTTCATCGCATTGCAGTCGTCCGATTCTGTCGCCAGTGTGACGCCGGCCTAAGGCTATAAGTCTGCAGTCACTCCATGTGACCAAGCATGCTGTGAGATTTCCTTGGTGTCAGCACTGAGCACATGACTGCAAGTATGTGATTTGCATTCACACGGACACATTTCGGCTAGACGTATGTTGCCTTACTCAATGTAAGTGTATTAAGCAAAGCTAGAAAAGTCTAGTCAGAATGTGACCTTAACTATGCAAATCATATACTTTCAGTCACGTAATTGCCCGGTGCCGGGATTGGAGAATCCCCATAGCGCGCAGCGCGTGTGATGTGAAGATTCACAAGTCTGCAGTCACAGGGAGTGACTGAGATTGAGCCTTGATTGCAACCTTAGTCGTTGGGAATGGGTTATAGTATTTCTTTGATGGACATTTTGCACTCACTAGGATATACACTCATCAATATCCAACCAACTAAATATATGCTGTGCCACTTTGTCTACTGTCAGCTCTGCTCTCGGGTCTTTGCATGGGTGGCTTCATGGTTGGCTATTGACCATTGACTATACAGTCTTTGTAAAAAGATAAGCAAGGTTCCTTAGTTTAGTGATCGTTGGTCTCTCAGCCATGCCGAGAAGAAAATGGTGTCATCTTCTGATAGTATGCCATCGATGTCTCCACTGAGAAAATTGCTTTGCTGTGATGTCCTCCTCCGTGTTCATGTCTTCTGTTGTTTGTGTTGTTTGTGTTCTGTTATATTTTCCATACGTGGGGAAACATTTAATAGTGTCATATAGTGAAGTGTAAATCTGCTATCAGAAGAATTTCCCTGTCCATAACACGGATCCTTTGTAGCCATAACCTGCTGCTTTCCCAATGCTTCAGTTGCAACAGTACGAATTTCTGGAAATACTCATATAATACAGATATTTCCTTCCTGCCTCCATCACCATGATGAATGACGAGCAGATAATAGTCACACAGACAGCAGTTTCTGTATTTGGTCCTTTATAGTGTAAATGCGACACAGAGCTAAATTTATTATGCCATATCCCTAGAAGAGGAAGGATGTTGTCTATCTGCCTGCTCTATTGAGATACAGTATGTTTTATATGTCTGGCAAAATTTTGTAATATTTTCATGTACTTTTCCTTCTTGTGTAAACTCTGTGAAGCACCAGATATGTTGAAGTATACAGATGCCAGGACAAAAGATTAGGGAACTGGTATCTCTGGCCTGGCATCCAGCTGAAAAGGACATCTGGGAAGAGCAACTCTTAGCCAATCAGTATCATTTGGTTTAATAAAGCTCCTCCCAAATATCCATTTCAGCTGGATGCAAACAATAATATACACCCCCGTACTATTATCACACATTTGCTTAGTTTTATTTTTAGTGATATAAAAAAAACTATTTCAGCCAGATTTTATGCAGTTCATATTTTTTATTGATATTTTTGATGACATCCATTACTAACCTACTGAAAGGTAAAATGTAGTCTAGCATGTCTACAAGAACATTCACATGAACGTATTATCGGTACGTATTTGCCTTGGGGTCTTTCCAGCTTGCTCAAGTGCTTGCCCAGCCTATTTCAGGCACTTTGGAGGATTGCTCACTTACTGCAGGAGAGTCACATATGCAAACACATTTGTTTACATGCACTGCTTTTTCAGTGATTGTTTCGCCCCACACACACAAATGGTGAGTCACATATGCAAACACATTTGTAAACATGCACAGCTTTTTCGCTGATTACTTCGCCCCACACACACACACAAATGATACACCATTTGAAAGGTAAACTTGCTCCCTTCAGCAAGAAAAGAGCCAAACAAACGACACATTCACGATTTTATCACTAAAGACAGTTTAAACATTCATTTTCATAAACCTGCAGAAAGGAACAATGACCTGCAGGTGGCACCTCAACCGGAAGACATGAAGACATTTTTTGGCCTCAACTTATCAAAGCAATTTATTGTATTACCAATCTACATATATAAATATGTTCATGTGTTCATCATCTCATGAAATACATTTACATTTGACAGCTTACTTTTTCTAAAATTGTCTGCGCCTCCGACGACCAATGTGCGAAAATTTAGCACGGGCCAAGCTAGTACTGTTCTATTTTGTCTTATGTTTGGGCACAACAGTACATGTCCACATAAAGAAGCTGCAGTACCACAAGTGGCCATGGGTGCAGCAGAGCACCTATCACCAGCCCTGCTTGTTTTTGTATACAGAAAAACTTGGATTTTGTTGTTTTTTTTTCTTCTAAAATTGCAGTTGTGAATGTAGTTCCCACTGTTTGTTTCTATTCAGGAGGACAGCATAGCAATCCTGAACTGTTTATCTTGTTCGGTGCCTGGAAACACAGATGCCCAACTCCCGAATGTTTTTCCAGCTTAGACCTATCCAGTGTACATGCTGAGACCTCCAGTAATGCAGCCTATTTCTGCTAATCGCAGAATCTGCTCAGAATTAGCGAATATGGAAAAACCACTCCACTCCTGCTGTGTACACACGGCCAGACTTGGCTGCCGGGGCATCTCCTGCTATAAATATTGTGGTGTTTAACATGGAAACTCCAGCTTGAACTATCAGCGTGGGAGGAGAATTGCCTTTTTATATGGATATATTGTTATTAAGGTTACATTATCTAAAGTGGTGGAACTGGTTCCACATACCAGTAGTTTGTTACCTGTTGCACAGAGTTGCCAACTTGAATTTTAATTTTTTTTTGGACGGCTTATCCAAAAAATCACACGTACAATATTAATATAATATACGGACACATTGAAAAACCATAATAGATAATTGTGATTGTAAGTGATATCTTCATATCAGAATTATGGGCTGTAGATATATATCAGCCGCATTCACTGTAAGCTGTAGAATGATAATTACTATCAAAATATCTGTAGACGTTTCTTCAGCTTAAAAAAAAAAACTTGTCCACCTTAACATTTTTTTTACGGACGGTATAAAAAAAGTGTCTTATTTTAGGGACTGTCAAAGGAATTTTTGTACGCACTGATTTATACCCATATATCGTAGATGGTGTTTTATACAAAAGGTCAAGAGGATTTGCAGGACCCTTTTCCGGCATCCACATCGGTACTCCATGTCCACCAGTCCAGGATCCGTTCCCAGCGATCTTCTTCAGCCGACACTGAAATGTTGACATTTTTGGCATATTTCCAGCGCTTCGCAACATGTTGTCTTCACATGAAGTCTAGTCACTATAGGTCTCGCGTGACACCACGACATGCGATGCAACAAATGAACGCCAGAGGCGCTGTGGGTGCCGGCATTTGAGGCAAAGGGAGTTTGCAGCACACTGGTCTAGCAGCCATGGAGTACGGATGCGGATGCTGGATCAGCGTCCTGCAATTCTTTAAGCTCATCCCGAGTGTTTTTGCTTTTATTCTGGGGTGTAGATAGAGATTCAATGGTTACTTTTCCACCACAGTCCTTATGCCGTGTGTACCAATAGCCACTTTCCAAGAAGGACGACATCAGCATTAAAAAAAAAGCTATTGGCAGGTGGGGGCCTTGATACAGATATTGCAGTGGGGCACTTTACACCTCTTTTTTTTCCGTCTCGTTTACCTTCTAATACTGTTTTATTTTGGCCATATTCAGTATATAAATTATTCTCCAGCCTTACAACAAACCAGCCCAGAACGTCCTAAATATTCCTGTAGTAGATATCAGATAAAGTCCTATTTATTGTTCTTGGCCGGAGTTTAGATCTTGATTTGCGAGGAATATTGTATTATTGCGTTCTTCTAACTAATAGAAACTAATAAATGTCCACATTATTCATTATACTTTTTAGCACAGCTGCAAACTGGACAACCCGGCCAGCAGAGAATACAGATGTAGCCAAGTTTACTGTAACATAGAAAGCCCAGCGCTCGTATATCGAGGCACAAAAAACTGTAATCTGAGATTGGTCAATGGCTGGGGCAATGTTAATTATCTTAAAGGGGATGTCCACTGCTCGGACAAGCCCGTCTCAATTGCTATAATTCCCTCTTAGAAGAATAAGAAGAGTCTTTACTCACCTCTGGTGCTGGCGGCGTTCCAGTGTCATTGGCGCCTGATCTCCCGGGGGTCCATTATGCTATATCACCACGTAAACCCTGAAGCCAATCAGTGGCCGTCTGAGAACATGAACAGGTCTCTCTTCTTATGGGTGTCAGTTTCAACCAGAGGAAGTGAGAGTGAAGCGGACGCTAATTGACTGCACCGCTCACATGACATAACAACGTCACACGAGCCCCCAGAGAGTCAATGCTGTAATTGCTGGAATGGTGTCCGCACCGAAGGTAGTACAGTCTACAGTTTTTATTTTTATAATGGGATTGTCCAAGTAGTGGACAGCGCCTTTAAGTGAGATAACCCTATGTGAAAAGTCATCATGAAGATGGTGTATTTTTTTGTCAATTTAAAGGGGTTGTCTGGTCTAAAACCACAAGCCTGCAGTCATTCCATGTGACTCCAGACTTGAGAATCCTTACAATATGCGCACCGCATGCTGTGAGGATTCTTCGGTACCATTACTGGGAGAGGAAGGGGCGTGATTGCAAGTAAGCAATTTGCATGTATGCAGTCCTTGTCGACTAGACTGTATCCGACCTCATTAAGTGCAAGTGTACTGAGCAAGTCTGGACACAGTCTAGTTGGAATGTGACCGGAAGTACACAAATCACTGACTGCCCACTCCGTGCTGACACAGGAGAATCCTCACAGTACACACGATGTGACTGCAGACTTGTAGCCTAAGGCCGGCGTCACACTAGCGAGTTTGATGCGAGTAAGTCACACGACTTTCTCAAATCAACACCTCGCATGGCCGCCCGCTCTCGGACCCGAGTGTGCGGCTGCATGTATTTCTATGGAGCCGCACACTCGGGTCCGAGAGCGGGCGGCCGTGCCGGGTGTTGATGCAGAAAGTCGTGCGACTTACTCGCATCAAACTCGCCAGTATGACGCCGGCCTAAGGCAGGACAACTCCATTAATCTTGGGTGCATCTGTAGGTCTCCAGTGATGAGCTGATCATGCTGGGTCCTGCTCCCTGCACCCCTAGTGTATTATCTATTATTACCAGGGAAAGTAGCCTAGGGATCTTCAAGTTTTCCTGCATCTATTCTAATGGTCAAAAAATGCATAAACGAAGCCCATTGAAATCGATAGACCATCCACCCAATGACAGGACAAGCTGGTTTCCTGAGTAGAGACACTCCTATCTTTGTATCGGCCATGATGGAGTAGGGGACAAGATATGCTCTTCTGTGTCAAACACAAGTTAGAAGTGGAGGTATCAGGACTTTGGAGTAACTGATATCAGAGCAAAGTCAGTGGAATGATACTGAAAGGGAGGAGACACAGATTAGACATTAGAAAAAACGTTTTGACTGTTAGGGTGATCAATGAGGGGAAAAGGCTGCCACGAGAGGTGGTGAGTTCCCTTCAATGGAAGACTTCAAACTGAGGCTGGACAGACATCTGGGATGATTTAGTGGATCCTGCATTTAGCAGGGAGTTGGACCAGATTGCCCAGGAGGTCGCTTCCAACTCTACCATTCTATGATTCTAGGGCACATTTGATAACTCAAGTACATGAGTAACTTTTATATCTTGATATTTTGAAAAAAAAATTGTTTGTTTTTTATGCTGGACATCCTTTTTTTTTTTTTTAAATCAGATAAATTTTTATTTAACCAAATTCAAGGTACAAAACAATGGACATCCTTTTAATTCTTTGAATTTTTATAGTAGTTGGAGAACTCCAAATCCACATTATTGAAATAAATATAACACATTGAATGTTGGCTGCCAATAGAGAGGGCTCTGGATTTTACTGTATGTTGAGGCGTTACTGAGTTCCATGTCTAACAGTCTGCAAGAGTCTCTGGAGCTCCCTCTAGTGGTGGGAACAGGTAGTCAGCATGTTATCTTTCATAGCTACAAGACATGAGTGTAGGGAAATTGGAGCTCTGTATCATAATTTAAGCTATGACAAATATAAGAAAAAAATTAAGAAATTAATCAGAATTTAAAAAAAAAATGACCATGGGATAAGTGAATTGATTGAAAGCCAATCAAATTACCTGAAATCTTCATAAAAAATTGAATCCAGCAGATTACAAATTTTTGTCTTTTTTGAATCTCTCTAATCCAGTGAAAAGGCGGCTGGCCAAAATATTCTGTTCTCACCTCACCTGTTACCCATTGCCTTTTCCTTTGCTTTCTCCTCCTTAATGTCTCCGGCCTTCTTCTCATCAGTCTTGTTAACACTTTGACCCATCCAGCGCTGACCAGAATTCATCATGATGTCACATGAAGCCCAGGCAGCATCTGACGGACTGAAGAGAGGAAGACCTAAGCAGACGAGGGAGCCATTGACAGGCCAGGGTGGGAGCTGCAGTAGCGGGACATGTGAGGAGTGCGCTACTGTAGTAGTATATTTTTTTTATGTATTTTTTTGGCATTTGGGACACATTTATTTTGTATTGAATAAATTTATTGTGAAACAAATTCCAGAGATTAATTTAAGTGAGTGGAAAGGAAACCGTGACAGATTTGCTTAGTTCTTTCCCCAAGTAAAAAAATAAAAAAAGAAAAAAGAAAAAAATGAAAAATAGTTACCCCAACTTTTGAGCAGGTTTTTTCTCCACGTCTGTGATCACATTTTGTTTAGTCTGTAAAGTACATTCCCTTTTATCAAGCATATGTGTCGACCCGCCACCACAATTGTGGATTACCAGGGCAATGGGGTACTCAGAGCCGAGCCCATGGAAGTCTATGGGGATGTCACAGGTAGCGGTGGCTCGGTCTGTGGCCCTGGCGGTCTGGCGTATGTTGGGGGAATATTTACAGGGGATAGATATATTTACAGTTCGTGACGCCACCTGTAGTCTCTGGTAATTTGTACCAGCGCTGCTGTAGATCTCTGAGGGGATGGTGAGGCAGCTAGATGTCGGGTCCCCTACAGGTGGGACTCTTCCCTCAGGTCGATGGTTATGGTGGGGTTGTGCAGGCATGCAATTAAATAACTCAGTCTCACACCGTCAGCGTCTTTCCATACCTTTTACTTGTTAGATGGTAAGGCAGGTCCCAGGGAGGCTGATGGGGTTGATGGAGGATGAGTTTTGAGGCAACGGCTGAGCAAGGCAGGGGCCTCCTTTACTTTCCAATGATGATGAGTCCAACCAGCATAAAGCGTAGTTCACTCCTGAAACTTCAGCTATTTCAAAGCTGTACTGCCCGGTCAGTTTTGTGGTGGAGCCTTCCAGTGATGAAACTAGGTTCTTCTATGCTTGGCCTAGCTCAAAGTTCCTATTCCACCTGACCCCTGTTACGTACTGACACTTCAAGGGCTGCTTTCTGTTACCTAAGGTCCAGTAAGCCTCTGGTTTTTCTACCACTATGCGTGAAGCTATAGTGATGCTTCGGTCTCCAGTGACCGGTGACAATGTGCAGGATACTTCAATCCTAAAGCACTTCTGATTTCCTTCCACTGTGCCTTTCGACTTGCTCAAACTCTCAATCTCAGCACTGACTAGGCTAAGGTGAACTGGCTCACCTATACTAGCCTCCACTACTGTACTGTCTCGCTGAATCGACAGGAATCTTGGTGCTCCAGACAGGCACTCCTTCTCCCTCCCTTTACCTCAGGAGACACTACTAGACTCTCTTGTGCTAAAAACCACACCCCTCTACACCCCTGCTGGGTGTGTCCGAAGTATATGTGATGTCATGTAGAGCCCTTAACCGTTACCTCTCCACTCATCCTCCTGGTATTGTGTACCTTAAATACCAGGGCTACACATTCCCCCATGGTAAACGACAGCACTCCCGGGCTGTGAAATACAAAGAGACAATTTTGTTTATGCATTAAACATTAACATTAACTCGTCCCATCCGGGAGGTAAGGATTTCTTGAACGTTGCAAACAAAACATTAAATATAGAAAAATACAAAATATTAAATAGACATGTTCATATAAATAAACGGCAATATTCTTGTGAAGGACCCGCACCAAACCTTCAACGTGGGTCCTGGGTGGGCTGCAGGACATATGAATGCAGACCTCACTCAGTGCCTCACCACATGGGTTTTATGTTCAGAGGTAAGTCAAGGCTTCGTGTGAAACCATTATAAGGCACCTTAGTGCAACTATTTACAAGATACAGTTTTTGGGCTGGCTCAGTCCTCAGCCTCTGAGTCCATTATAAGACACCATAAGGAAAAGACACATATGTATATATACTTTTTACAATATTCACATTAATTTGTTATAATTACTGCTGGTATCGAATGGGTATCTTCCCTTTTGTGATTCGCTCTGATCTACGTGGAGTAGCTTCAGGTATATTAAGTTGTGATCTGTCTGCACTGTGTAACGGCAAACTATAGAACTGCCTCAATCTTTCTATGGATCTGGCAAGCGTACTGATGGCTGGGCGGTGTGAGTCAGCTTCACCAGGGGATCCCATAGTATGGGGCGCTGCTTCTGATGATCCTTCTTGAGATTCCGTAGGTTGAGGTGTTGCTGGAATGGGTAACTCCTGAACGGACTCAACTGGCACCACGGGCACAACTGGAGGTAGAACTTCCTCTTGTGGCTGATAAAACTGCAACACCGGAACTATTACAGCATCTCCCAGTCGGGGCCAATCCGCAGGAAAATCTCCCAGATCCGTGTGTATGACCTCTTCCTTTCCTTCTTCTTGATTGATGACAGGGTTCTTTTCACAAAGCTTTAAGGGTTCTGGACACAATTTCAAATGGTCTCTGGACACAGTGGTTATTGTTCTTCCTCCGTCCTTACTGATGATACAAACTTTTCTGTTGTCATATTTAGAATCTTGTACAACGTAGGGTTCTTGTTCCCACTGGTTATTCAATTTGTGCATTTTCCTTTTTCTTTTAATACCACTTCTCCAGGCATCAAAGGCTTGGCAGGAGCATTTCTGTTGTAAATATCTTCCTGTTTCTCCCGTGCCTTGTTGAGACTTTCTTCTACACAGATTTGCACTCGTCTGTACTGCTCTTGCCGATTGATGTCCCAGTTTTCAATGGTGTCGTCTGCCTCCGGTTCTACCACTCCAAGTTCTAAATCCATTGGTAGTCTTCCGGGCCTTGCTCTCATAAGATAGGCTGGAGTGCAGTTAGTAGAACTTACAGGTATATGGTTATACAAGTCAACCAAATCAGGTAGTAAGTCCGGCCATCGATTTCTGTCTTCCAACGGTATGGATCTCAACAAGTCAAGGACAATATGGTTCATTTTTTCGCAAAGACCGTTGGTTTGAGGGTGGTATGGCGTTGTTCTAATTTTCTTGCACCCGTACATGTGACAGAATTCCTTGAATAAATCAGCTTCGAAAGCAGGTCCTTGATCGGTTAATACTTGCTCCGGATACCCATGCGGTCTGCAGAAGCTTGCTTGAAAGGTTTTCGCGGCCGTCACTGCGGTCTGATCCTTAACTGGAACAACCACCAGAAATCTGGAGTAATGGTCCACCATGGTCAGGGCGTATGAGTATCCAGATCTACTTGGCGACAGTTTGACGTGGTCCAGGGCCACAATCTCCAGGGGGCGAGTCGTCCGGATAGGTTGCAGGGGTGCCTTCTGACTACCGTAGTCCTTCCTTCTGAGACCACAGGGTCCACAGTTCCGACACCACCTCTCAATGGAGCTGCGCATCCCTACCCAGTAGAACCGGCATCTCAACAGGGTCTCCAGCTTTCTCCAGCCAAAGTGTCCTGCTTGATCGTGGTACGCTTCCAACACCATTGGGACGTCCGCCTTGGGGACCACTATCTGCCAGACCATCTCGTGGGTCCTGGGGTTGACGTATCTCCTGCACAACTTCTCACGGTATAGGAACAACCTGCTTTTCTCGTTCCACAGGAGCTTTGCTGACATAGGTGCATCCTTTTCCAAGGAGGAACCTTCCTGTCTTAACAACTCCTTGATGCGGCTGACCACTGGATCACTGTCCTGAGTCTCTTTCCAGCCGTGATGGGGTAAAGGATTTAATGTTGCACCATACTGCTTTCTGTTGACTCGATGCTCGTGGACTACCCCATTTCGATGGAACGCAGGTAGCTCAATTTCTTCCAGGTCGTCCGATTCTTCTTCCGTATCAGAGTCATGCGGCATTCGGGACAATGCGTCAGCATTAGCATTCTTTCGACCTGCCCGGTACTTGATAGTAAACTGGTAATTGGACAACCGAGCCATCCATCGCTGCTCCATGGCACCCAGCTTGGCGGTTTCCAGGTGCGTTAAGGGGTTGTTATCTGTAAACGCAGTGAACCGATTGGAGGCCAGATAATGCTTAAATCTTTCAGTAATGGCCCAGACCAGCGCCAGAAACTCCAGCTTGAAGCTGCTATAATTTTCCGGATTCCTTTCAGTTGGCCTGAGTTTTCTGCTGGCATATGCGATGACTTTTTCTTGGCCATTCTGCTTCTGACTGAGAACTGCTCCCAACCCTTCATTACTGGCGTCGGTGTACAACAGTAACGGTTGGCTGTAATCAGGATAGGTTAAGATCTCATCACCTGTAAGGATCTCTTTCATCTTTTGGAATGCTTCAGCTTGTTCCTTACCCCAATTAAAGGGAGGGTTTCTGCTCTTTAGGGATTGTCCTACTAGGAGGTCCTGTAAAGGGGCTGCCTTCTTCGTGTAATCTTTCACGAACCTTCTGTAGTAACCCGTTAGTCCCAGGAACTGTCGCACTTCCTTAAGGTTCTTCGGCTCCGGCAACTTCTGGATGGCAGTGACTTTCTCTGGGTCCGGCGCTACTCTCTCCGAACTGACGATGTGCCCCAAGTATTGTACCTTCTGTTTGAGTAGATGGCATTTTGAGGGTTTTAATTTCATCCCGTACCTGGACAGGGACTCGAATACTTCTGCCAGGTGCTTCAGATGATCCTCATAAGTCTTGGAATACACGATGACGTCGTCTAGGTATAGCAGCACGGTTTCAAAATTGAGATGTCCCAGGCAGTTCTCCATCACTCTCTGAAATGTTCCTGGGGCACTACTGAGCCCAAACGGCATTCTGTCGAACTCACAGAGCCCCATTGGGGTGGTGAAAGCCGTTTTCTCACGATCCTCCTCAGCCACAGCCACTTGCCAGTAACCACTAGTCAGATCAAGGGTAGAAAAGTAGTTAGCCGTTTTCAGAGCAGCTAATGATTCCTCTATGCGTGGTAACGGGTATGCATCCTTGTGTGTTATGCGGTTCACCTGCCTGTAATCCACACACATTCTCATACTACCATCTTTCTTTTTAACCAGAACTAGAGGGGCTGCCCAGGGGCTACAACTATCCCTTATCACCCCGGCCTTCTTCATATCATGCAACATTTCTTTAGCCTTCTGATAATGGGCTGGGGGTATAGGCCTATACCGCTCCTTGATGGGAGGATGACTGCCTGTAGGGATATGATGTTGGACTCCCTTAATTACCCCAAAATCAAGTGAGTGCTTGCTAAACACTTGGGCATACTCTTGCACCACCCGTAATACCCCTTGCTTCTGGTGAGCGGGAGTGGTGTCCGTCCCAACATGGAGTTGCTGACACCATTCCGCCACCTGAGTTGCTGGGTCATTGTCCTCCGCTATTTGACAGGAGTCTAAGGACTCAGCCGGGAGAATAGAATTATTGTCGACAGCATGTAGTTTAGCAATGGTTGCATAACGGGGTAAGTTTACCTCATCATCTCCCCAATTGAGAAGCCGTACCGGTACTCTTCCATTCACCACTTCTACTACTCCCCTAGCAGTCATAAGTGTAGGTCTATGTTCTGAATGGTGGGGTTCTACTACAGCTTGGTAATTCTGTCCTCTCAGACCTATGGCTGCCCTGCACCAGATGATCATTTCACTCATTGGGGGTATCACAATAGGATCCGAGTCGGTGACCCGTACATTACCAATTTCGCCGTCTGTAAGCTTCGCTTGCTGCTGACACACCAGGGCCCGGATCTCTCTTTGGATTACTCCTTTCTGCCTTGGTCGGGCAATCTCAGCGAGCTGTTGGAGCAAGAACACAACTTCTCCCAAACAATTACCGATAATGTTAGTGCCCAAAATTATATTTAAACCGTTCTCCTCATTTGCAGTCTTTACTACCAGAAGCCCCTGGTCTTTCAACTCCTCTCTGCCCACCTTTACATCTACACATTTTGTCCCGAGTACTTCTACAGGAAGACCATTAGAAGCATACACGGTAAAGTCAGGGCTCGGGGGTTTAAGACTGTCCATAGACCAGAACTTAGTATATAGGGCATCAGGTATTAGGGTCACTTGGGACCCAGTGTCTAACAATGCCGGAACTGCAATACCATCTAAGATGATAGACAGGTAGGGTCGCCCACCCACATACCTGCGGTTCCAGTCTAAGGGGCCTGACGGGTATTCTCCTGGGTGTTGGCCCTTGGACCCAGGTTCTGCCCGTTTAAAGGACACTGTGGAGACATATGACCTTTCCGGTTGCATCGGTAACAGATGATCTCTCGACGAGGAGGGTGTTGATCAGAGGTCGCTCCTGGGGGTGGCGTTGTCCTCCTCCGGGGGGGCGACGTCTTCTTTCTTCTCCGGTGCATCCACGGGACGTCTTCTGGGCAGTCAGCTAACAAGATCTTCCCTTCCTCCTCTTTCCGCAGCTGCAGGGCACTCATTACAGCAGCCAGATTTTTAGTCAGCTGGCGCACCTCTGAGCGCAGACAATCCAATTCACTAGGGGGTGTCGCCTGCGTTTTGGTTTCTGCCACTAGCGGGGAAAAGGGGGGTACTGCCGGTTCCAGAGTGACTTCACCCTGATGATGTTGGGTTGCCACTTCAGGTTTGCCCAGGGGCCGCAGCCCTTTTATTGCCATGTCTTTTAGGGCATCAAAGGTAGCATCCGGATGATCTAAGGACCACCAGTTTACAGTTCTGCGTTCCTCTTGGGATCTCAATCCCTGTATAAATTGTTCTTTCAGCATTTTATTCTCATCGATAGCATTTAAATTATTAATTTGCTTAAGAGCTCTCAGGGCTCCTTGTAGTCGGCAAGCGTAGTCCCGGATGCTGTCACCTGGCTGTTGTGAACAGTGATAGAAGGCCATCCGGAGATCCGTTTCTGTGCGGTCTTCAAATATGGCATGCAGCTTAAGGAAGATCGCAGGTACCGACTCCTGATCAACGGTATCCCAAGTCTCCACTTCCCTCTCAGCAGCGCCAGTTAGCTGCCCTATTAGCACAGCAGCTTTTTGTCTCTCAGGCATGGAGTACATTTCTAGGATGCTGCATAACTATTGCTTGAAGCCTGCTAATGTGCCTGGCTCACCGCTGTACTGGGGAAGCCATTTCGCCCCTGGCATATATGGAAGCGTTAGTGGCATGATCGGGACTACCGGACTGGGTGCTGGACCTGCACCCCCATCTGGCGCTACAATACCAGGCGGTGCGGGATTGAGGCCTCCGGCCGGGGCCGCACTGTCAGCCGGTTGTTGTGACATCTTAGCGCCCCCTTGGTTAAACGGAGCCTACCGGTTTCAGATGCTGCTACTTCACAGGCACCGCAGTGGGAACAGGACCTTCGTCGCAGGCGCTCTGATGTCAGAGCGTTCACTTCCTGTCGCAGGACCTGCCGATGAGTCAGAACCGGGGGCGTGTCCAAGACTCTGCGCGCTCTTTCAGGTACGCCCACCTTCTTCTCCAGCGCCTCACGGCGCGAATATGGCGACAAATATGGCGGTATTTGGCGCCAAAAGCACAGACAGTCCTTTTTCACAAAAACGATTCCACAGGCACACAGGGCTCGCAATTTTGCGAGTTTCGCATCCTGTTCGTGACGCCAAAGTTTTGTGTCGACCCGCCACCACAATTGTGGATTACCAGGGCAATGGGGTACTCAGAGCCGAGCCATGGAAGTCTATGGGGATGTCACAGGTAGCGGTGGCTCGGTCTGTGGCCCTGGCGGTCTGGCGTATGTTGGGGGAATATTTACAGGGGATAGATATATTTACAGTTCGTGACGCCACCTGTAGTCTCTGGTAATTTGTACCAGCGCTGCTGTAGATCTCTGAGGGGATGGTGAGGCAGCTAGATGTCGGGTCCCCTACAGGTGGGACTCTTCCCTCAGGTCGATGGTTATGGTGGGGTTGTGCAGGCATGCAATTAAATAACTCAGTCTCACACCGTCAGCGTCTTTCCATACCTTTTACTTGTTAGATGGTAAGGCAGGTCCCAGGGAGGCTGATGGGGTTGATGGAGGATGAGTTTTGAGGCAACGGCTGAGCAAGGCAGGGGCCTCCTTTACTTTCCAATGATGATGAGTCCAACCAGCATAAAGCGTAGTTCACTCCTGAAACTTCAGCTATTTCAAAGCTGTACTGCCCGGTCAGTTTTGTGGTGGAGCCTTCCAGTGATGAAACTAGGTTCTTCTATGCTTGGCCTAGCTCAAAGTTCCTATTCCACCTGACCCCTGTTACGTACTGACACTTCAAGGGCTGCTTTCTGTTACCTAAGGTCCAGTAAGCCTCTGGTTTTTCTACCACTATGCGTGAAGCTATAGTGATGCTTCGGTCTCCAGTGACCGGTGACAATGTGCAGGATACTTCAATCCTAAAGCACTTCTGAATTCCTTCCACTGTGCCTTTCGACTTGCTCAAACTCTCAATCTCAGCACTGACTAGGCTAAGGTGAACTGGCTCACCTATACTAGCCTCCACTACTGTACTGTCTCGCTGAATCGACAGGAATCTTGGTGCTCCAGACAGGCACTCCTTCTCCCTCCCTTTACCTCAGGAGACACTACTAGACTCTCTTGTGCTAAAAACCACACCCCTCTACACCCTGCTGGGTGTGTCCGAAGTATATGTGATGTCATGTAGAGCCCTTAACCGTTACCTCTCCACTCATCCTCCTGGTATTGTGTACCTTAAATACCAGGGCTACACACATACAGCTGGTAGAAGATGCTGGTGCTGCATGAATGAAAGAATGCCGTAATTACGACCTCCATTTGATGCACAGCGGGAGAACCTGGCACTCGTTAGATAGACAAACCTCTGAAATGTCTTTCTCCTCAGTTCTGATCTTTTTGATCTCACATTAGCTGCATTATTGATGAAGGTCTGATTGTCAAACCGAAACGTCTAGCATTAGCCTTTCTAGATTTTCTCACTGTAATTTCATGGGATGTGATTAGTGATGAGTGAATGTGCTGGGATAAGGTGTTATCTGAGCATGCTCGGGTGCTAACCGAGTGACTACAGCGTGCTCGAAAAATATGTTCGACTCCCCGCAGCTACATGTCTCATGGCTCTTAGGTGCAACACATGCAAAGATTGCCTAACAGCTGCGAGACATGCAGCCGCGGGGACTAGAACATATTTTTCTAGCACACCAAAGACACTTGGTTAGCACCCGAGCATGCTCAGATAACACCTTAGCCGAGGACGTTCGCTGATCACTAGGTGGGATCCTACTTGTGCACCGTTTATCAGGAGAGCGATGGCTTATCCACTCTTACATTTGATTCAGGCATGAATCCTCAAATATGAAAATTATAAAGAAAAGATTTCTGCTTTGCTTTCTTCATACTCGATCCCAAATTGGCTGAAAAAAATTAAAATAAATAACATTGTGCCTTTTAACTTTAAAGGGTACTTTCAAGTAAACTTTCAGTATAAGCTGCCCTACATGTGTACAAGAGGAATAAGACTATTTATGGCCATTATAACTATTATTGTATTTTTTTACCAATTTCCTCTCTGCAGGCTCCATCACTTAATTTTTACTTGTCTCTGAGCTTGTGGGGGGAGACTGCTTTGATGTCTGTCATCAGTATCACAGCAAACAGAGAGGGATTCCTGCTATTCATGTCTAACACACAGAGAGAAGCAGCAGTAGCATGTAGGATAATAGGAGAACTGATCAGTGTAGATGTGAATCCAGCTTTTCTGTGAAATATTAATTTCTTATATTTGCTTGTATTATTGTTTTATGCAAAGTTTGTTGTAAGAATACTTCTCCTTTAAGTATAGTGCTCATTGATCACAGAGTATCCAACTTTGGGGTTCCCTAAAAATTTGCAGAAGGATCTGTAAGCACGTGTTCAGATCACCTACAAAAGCGTGCAGTACTAGGGCTCATTTTTCCATGTACAAGTACTTGCACCTGTGACCAAGTGGCTGTTCATATGACATTGATTTTTTTTGTGGACCAAGTGTGTGCTGTTCCTTTCATATCCTTTTCATATCTGTCAATTTACTGTTGTATTATTAGCTTGTTTTCATGCTTGTCTGCTACCACCTACTGACCAGAAGCTTTGTGTCACTCCCTTGCTCCTCCTTTTACATTTTTTCTAGCTTGTGGGAGTGTCCTGCAACCTTGTGTATAATCTCACTTCCTGGCATCCATTTTACTTCCAGTCACCATGTGAGAAGTACACATCTCTTTTGGGCTGCAGAAAGCAAAGTCTTTTGACCACTCAGTAGTGGCCCCAGGGGTGAACACCCACAAGTCAACCAAGTAACGGCTACTTGTACTTCTGCATCGTACCACCTCATGTCTTTGGGTTATGATTCAAATAAACCACTGCTGATTCGTCTCTTTGCGCCCATGTTTGAATCCATCCACCCAGGAGCGACATCTGGTCTTGTCTGCCCCGCTGCAAGGACACGAAGGTGGGACTTCTCACACCATCGCCATACTACACACCTTCAATCGCCTTAAGTCGGGACAGCACAAAGTGGTCCGAGCAAAATCGCGCAGACAAATCCGATATTGATCCAAATGTCAGATCAAACTTGGCAATGAAAGTCTCTGGGTCTGTAAATAAATCTGACTATATCCGGATGCCATCTGTGTGCTGGCCATTTTTCACTGACAGATAAAAGAGGTGGATACACTTTTTTTTTGTTATCATTGTAAAAACTGATGAAACTCTGACCAAACTCTGATGAAAATCACTGATGAAACTTGGTCCAATTTTCTTGTCAAAAAAACTTGACGTCTGAATGAGACCTTAGGCAGTAACCATTGAAAATATTGGGCTGCGTTTGTCCAATCCTCACAAGCAAGAGGGACTTTTTGTTTCCTTCTCCAATAATACTAATCATTATAATCAGTAATAAGTCATCATTCTAAAAACCCAATCCAGTCTTTTAAAGGAAATGTAAAATATGAACATTGGTTTCTGTTTTTCGTTTCAGGACACTATTATGAAATTAAAATTTTTTCATCTTCTTCAAAAAGGAGCATATGTGATAGCGTATATATATATATATATATATATATATATATATTAGTAATTGACATTAATGTTTTATAGTAAAAATACCAATAATACCTCAAATCACCAGTAGAGGAGCTTTATCATATAGGTGTATGGATTGCAGACACATCCAGGTCCTGGAGCCCCTGGGGACTAAAAGGTCCCTTTGGCCCATATTTTAAAATCAATATTAGTATAGAATAGCTGTCATCAAGACAAAAGTGTCCTACTTTTTCTCTTATTTTATTCTTGCTTTTCTCTTTAGTGATTTGCTTTAAATCCACCATACAGTTCCAGAGATACAGACTTTTTATTTGGTGTGAAATTTTATGGTATTTACAAAGGGGTTGTGGCTTACAGGATCCTCAGGGGCGTGTCTTTAAGCTGTACTGTATGGTTACCCTGTGCGTCATGCCCCCTTGTAAAGACCATAACAATTAATGCTAAATAAACTGGTCCATATCTCTGGAACCATATGGCAGTTTAATTTAAAAGAAAAAGGAATACTAAGGGGAGCAGGGGGATTGGAGCCCACAAGTTTTAAGTTACGCCCCTGTGTACAGGATTAGGTTCATAATGATGCCCCTGTATAAATGCTCCACTGCTGCATTGCTATAGCATTCATTATATACTACTTTAATGCTGAACACTCATACAGGTGGTGACAATATCTTGTAGTCTTGTAGTATTCAAACATGCTCTTCCAAGCTTGATTGACATTTTCCTTGTCACTTTACAGCAATACCAGCCAAATCTTACTAAATGCAGCATTGCCTTTTACTCATTGGACACAAACTGTGACATGTGCTCCGAGCATGCCCTGGTATGACACCCAGCTGTACTGTGCGTGCCCAGGGAGGTCACCAAGTTGTACTGCGCTTGCCCAGAGAGGACTCCCAGCTGTACTGGGCTTGGTTGGGGACTCCCAGCTGTACTGGGCATGCCTAGGGGGGACCACCCATCTTTACTGTGCGTGCAAAGGGAGGTCACCCAGCTGTACTGGGCATGCCCGGAGAGGATAGATCGCCCGCCAGGGCAGTGGGATACTCGGTACCGGGCCGGTGTCTTAAAGGGATGTGTCACGGCAGCAGTGACCCGGTCCGTGGCTTAAGGGATTATAAGAGTTTGTATTGAAATGTTCGTGACGCCACCTGTGGTTTCTGGTCAGAGGTGACCAGCGCTGCGGTGCAGATCCTCTGAGACTGATGGTGATGCAGCAGAGTTGGTACAGCTCTCCACAGGCAGAGCTTGTTGTCTCAGGGCAGAGAGGTGATGTAGAAAGTAATGGTGCTGGGAGATGTAGCAGAGTGGAGTGTGTGCCGCAGGAAGAATTTGAGGAGACAGATGCAGTTTCCAAGGGTTTACTCACAGCTCTGGTGCACACAGATGCTCGCTTAGTGCCACGTCCTCCAGATGAGGAGTCCAGCCAACTCCCACATAGATGGAGAACACCAGTCCAAAGCTCCCTGTCAGTATATGCCTTCCCTGGCCGTCTCACTGTGCTGATTCCCACTCCTTCTTCCTTCCCAGCACCTCGCAAAGCAGTGTCCCAGTCTGGTAGCTGCGAATCCTGTAGGGCAACGTGACCCAGGCGTTTCCTTGATTCTATTTAGCTTTCCTTCCCGGAGAAGATGCTTGTGGTTGTGGCTGTGATCCCTAAAGTTATCACAGCTGTCGGCTTGCTAGCTGAGTCCTAAAGTTCTCCTCTAGGCTAGGGGCAGAGTCCCTTCTGCGACCTGGATTCTCCCAGCTGGCGTCTGCCAGTCCTGGAACAAGCCCCACGGGTAGCCTTCTGCTCAGCCGTGTCTCTGAGAAATCCCTTTTCCCTTCCAGGGAACCTTCCTTCTTCTTTCTCTCTGTGAGCAGCTCCTCAGGACTTGGAGCCTGCTTCACGGTTCTATCTCTTTCCCTCTCCCCTATGGGAGAGCTGCCTATGGACGTCTGTCTTCTTCCTCCCCAAAGGGAAGACTCTCTCTTGCTTCCCTCTCACTCCTGCTCTGACCCACAAGCTCCACTCACCATCTGACACCCTTTCCTAGCTGCAGACATGCTAGTGGAACTCAGCTAGTGTGTGTGATGGATGCAGTGTTGCC